>CATKUP010000040.1:2400000-3000000 GCA_949786385.1 Onychomys leucogaster | reverse complement strand
TAGAGCGTGCTTCTTGCTCTAAAGCAGAGTGTGATCAATGGATAAGAACCCTGTTGTGTGTTTCACTTCAGAAATGGAGTTAAATCCCTGGCTCTGAGTCTTCCTACAAGCAAGACTTCGGTCAGGTAAGGTCAGTTACTTTACAGCTCAAAGGATCTAAATCGTTCACGAAGCTCACAGGTTTCTCATCTTACCTGACAAGCATTGGATTTTAGAGGATCTGTGATTTGTTTCAGTTTTAGAATCAGAGTTGAACTAGCTATGGCTCATAAGTGTAGGAAACACCGTTCTTTTGTTCTGAGCACACTCACGTTTCCTGCTGTATTAGAGACTCTAGAAAGGAAGAGCGTGCTTCTTGCTCTAAAGCAGAGTGTGATCCATGGATGAGAACTATGCTGTGTGTTGCCCTTCAGAAATGGAGTTAAATTCTATGCTCTGTGTCTTCCTACAAGCAAGACTTCATTTCAGTTAAGGGTAGTCAGGTTTCAGCTCATACGAACTACAACGTTCACGAAGCTCACACGTTTCTCATCTTAACTGACAAGCATTGGATGTTAGAGGACCAGTGCTTTGTATCAGTTTCAGAAGCAGAGTTGGACTAGATATGGTCCGTATGTGTAGGAAACACTATTCTTTTGTTCCCAGCACACTCAAGTTTCCTGCTGTCTTAGAGAATCTGGAAAGCTAGAGCGTGTTTCTTGCTCTAAAGCAGGGTGTGATCAATGGATGAGAACTCTGTTGTGTGTTTCACTTCAGAAATGGAGTTAAATCCATTTCTCTGAGTCTTCCTACAAGCAAGACTTCGTTTCAGGTAAGGGCAGTTACTTTACAGCTCAAACGAACTACATCATTCACAAAGCTCACACGTTTCTCATCTTACCTGACAAGCTTTGGATTTTAGAGGACCTGTCGTTTGTTTCAGTATTAGAATCAGAGTTGAACTAGATATGGCTCATAAGTGTAGGAAACACCGTTCTTTTGTTCTGAGCACACTCACGTTTCCTGCTGTATTAGAGACTCTAGAAAGCAAGAGCGTGCTTCTTGCTCTAAAGCAGAGTGTGATCCATGGATGGGAACTATGCTGTGTGTTTCCCTTCAGAAATGGAGGTAAATTCCATGCTCTGTGTCTTCCCACAAGCAAGACTTCGTTTCAGTTAAGGGTAGTCACTTTTCAGCTCAAACGAACTGCAACGTTCACAAAGCTCACACGTTTCTCATCTTAACTGACAAGCATTGGATGTTAGAGGACCAGTGCTTTGTATCAGTTTCAGAAGCAGAGTTGGACTAGATATGGTCCGCATGTGTAGGAAACACTATACTTTTGTTCTCAGCACACTCAAGTTTCCTGCTGTCTTAGAGAATCTGGAAAACTAGAGCGTGTTTCTTGCTCTAAAGCAGAGTGTGATCAATGGATGAGAACTCTGTTGTGTGTTTCACTTCAGAAATGGAGTTAAATCCATTTCTCTGAGTCTTCCTACAAGCAAGACTTCTTTTCAGGTAAGGGCAGTTACTTTACAGCTCAAACGAACTACATCTTTCACGAAGCTCACACGTCTCTCATCTTAACTGACAAGCATCGGATGTTAGTGGACCAGTGCTTTGTATCAGTTCCAGAAGCAGAGTTGGATTAGGTATGGACCGTATATGTAGGAAACACCGTTCTTTTGTTCTCAGCCCACTCACGTTTCCTGCTGTATTAGAGACTCTAGAAAGCAAGAGCGTGCTTCTTGCTCTAAAGCAGAGTGTGATCCATGGATGAGAACTATGCTGTGTGTTTGACTTCAGAAATGGAGTTAAAGCCCAGGCTCTGAGTCTTCCTACAAGGAAGACTTCATTTCAGTTAAGGGTAGTCAGGTTTCAGCTCAAACGAACTACATCGTTCACGAAGCTCACACGTTTCTCATCTTAACTGACAAGGATTGGATGTTAGAGGACCTGTGGTTTGTTTCAGTTTCAGAAGCACAGTAGAACTAGATATGGTCCGTATGTGTAAGAAACACCGTTCTTTTGTTCTGAGCACACTCATGTTTCCTGCTGTATTAGAGACTCTAGAAAGATAGAGCGTGCTTCTTGCTCTAAAGCAGAGTGTGATCAATGGATAAGAACCCTGTTGTGTGATTCACTTCAGAAATGGAGTTAAATCCCTGGCTCTGAGTCTTCCTACAAGCAAGACTTCGTTTCAGGTAAGGTCAGTTACTTTACAGCTCAAATGAACTATATCGTTCACGAAGCTCACAGGTTTCCCATCTTACCTGACAAGCATTGGATTTTAGAGGACCTGTGATTTGTTTCAGTTTTAGAATCAGAGTTGAACTAGATATGGCTCATAAGTGTAGGAAACACCGTTCTTTTTTTCTGAGCACACTCAGGTTTCCTGCTGTATTAGAGACTCTAGAAAGGAAGAGCGTGCTTCTTGCTCTAAAGCAGAGTGTGATCCATGGATGAGAACTATGCTGTGTGTTGCCCTTCAGAAATGGAGTTAAATTCTATGCTCTGTGTCTTCCTACAAGCAAGACTTCATTTCAGTTAAGGGTAGTCAGGTTTCAGCTCATACGAACTACAACGTTCACGAAGCTCACACGTTTCTCATCTTAACTGACAAGCATTGGATGTTAGAGGACCAGTGCTTTGTATCAGTTTCAGAAGCAGAGTTGGACTAGATATGGTCCGTATGTGTAGGAAACACTATTCTTTTGTTCCCAGCACACTCAAGTTTCCTGCTGTCTTAGAGAATCTGGAAAGCTAGAGCGTGTTTCTTGCTCTAAAGCAGGGTGTGATCAATGGATGAGAACTCTGTTGTGTGTTTCACTTCAGAAATGGAGTTAAATCCATTTCTCTGAGTCTTCCTACAAGCAAGACTTCGTTTCAGGTAAGGGCAGTTACTTTACAGCTCAAATGAACTACATCATTCACAAAGCTCACACGTTTCTCATCTTACCTGACAAGCTTTGGATTTTAGAGGACCTGTCGTTTGTTTCAGTATTAGAATCAGAGTTGAACTAGATATGGCTCATAAGTGTAGGAAACACCGTTCTTTTGTTCTGAGCACACTCACGTTTCCTGCTGTATTAGAGACTCTAGAAAGGAAGAGCGTGCTTCTTGCTCTAAAGCAGAGTGTGATCCATGGATGGGAACTATGCTGTGTGTTTCCCTTCAGAAATGGAGGTAAATTCCATGCTCTGTGTCTTCCCACAAGCAAGACTTCGTTTCAGTTAAGGGTAGTCACTTTTCAGCTCAAACGAACTGCAACGTTCACAAAGCTCACACGTTTCTCATCTTAACTGACAAGCATTGGATGTTAGAGGACCAGTGCTTTGTATCAGTTTCAGAAGCAGAGTTGGACTAGATATGGTCCGTATGTGTAGGAAACACTATACTTTTGTTCTCAGCACACTCAAGTTTCCTGCTGTCTTAGAGAATCTGGAAAACTAGAACGTGTTTCTTGCTCTAAAGCAGAGTGTGATCAATGGATGAGAACTCTGTTGTGTGTTTCACTTCAGAAATGGAGTTAAATCCCTGGCTCTGAGTCTTCCTACAAGCAAGACTTCTTTTCAGGTAAGGGCAGTTACTTTACAGCTCAAACGAACTACATCGTTCACGAAGCTCACACGTTTCTCATCTTAACTGACAAGGATTGGATGTTAGAGGACCTGTGGTTTGTTTCAGTTTCAGAAGCACAGTTGAACTAGATATGGTCTGTATGTGTAAGAGTTGAACTAGATATGGTCTGTATGTGTAAGAAACACCGTTCTTTTGTTCTGAGCACACTCAAGTTTCCTGCTCTATTAGAGACTCTAGAAAGATAGAGCGTGCTTCTTGCTCTAAAGCAGAGTGTGATCAATGGATAAGAACCCTGTTGTGTGTTTCACTTCAGAAATGGAGTTAAATCCCTGGCTCTGAGTCTTCCTACAAGCAAGACTTCGGTCAGGTAAGGTCAGTTACTTTACAGCTCAAAGGATCTAAATCGTTCACGAAGCTCACAGGTTTCTCATCTTACCTGACAAGCATTGGATTTTAGAGGATCTGTGATTTGTTTCAGTTTTAGAATCAGAGTTGAACTAGCTATGGCTCATAAGTGTAGGAAACACCGTTCTTTTGTTCTGAGCACACTCACGTTTCCTGCTGTATTAGAGACTCTAGAAAGGAAGAGCGTGCTTCTTGCTCTAAAGCAGAGTGTGATCCATGGATGAGAACTATGCTGTGTGTTGCCCTTCAGAAATGGAGTTAAATTCTATGCTCTGTGTCTTCCTACAAGCAAGACTTCATTTCAGTTAAGGGTAGTCAGGTTTCAGCTCATACGAACTACAACGTTCACGAAGCTCACACGTTTCTCATCTTAACTGACAAGCATTGGATGTTAGAGGACCAGTGCTTTGTATCAGTTTCAGAAGCAGAGTTGGACTAGATATGGTCCGTATGTGTAGGAAACACTATTCTTTTGTTCCCAGCACACTCAAGTTTCCTGCTGTCTTAGAGAATCTGGAAAGCTAGAGCGTGTTACTTGCTCTAAAGCAGGGTGTGATCAATGGATGAGAACTCTGTTGTGTGTTTCACTTCAGAAATGGAGTTAAATCCATTTCTCTGAGCCTTCCTACAAGCAAGACTTCGTTTCAGGTAAGGGCAGTTACTTTACAGCTCAAACGAACTACATCATTCACAAAGCTCACACGTTTCTCATCTTACCTGACAAGCTTTGGATTTTAGAGGACCTGTCGTTTGTTTCAGTATTAGAATCAGAGTTGAACTAGATATGGCTCATAAGTGTAGGAAACACCGTTCTTTTGTTCTGAGCACACTCACGTTTCCTGCTGTATTAGAGACTCTAGAAAGCAAGAGCGTGCTTCTTGCTCTAAAGCAGAGTGTGATCCATGGATGGGAACTATGCTGTGTGTTTCCCTTCAGAAATGGAGGTAAATTCCATGCTCTGTGTCTTCCCACAAGCAAGACTTCGTTTCAGTTAAGGGTAGTCACTTTTCAGCTCAAACGAACTGCAACGTTCACAAAGCTCACACGTTTCTCATCTTAACTGACAAGCATTGGATGTTAGAGGACCAGTGCTTTGTATCAGTTTCAGAAGCAGAGTTGGACTAGATATGGTCCGTATGTGTAGGAAACACTATACTTTTGTTCTCAGCACACTCAAGTTTCCTGCTGTCTTAGAGAATCTGGAAAACTAGAGCGTGTTTCTTGCTCTAAAGCAGAGTGTGATCAATGGATGAGAACTCTGTTGTGTGTTTCACTTCAGAAATGGAGTTAAATCCCTGGCTCTGAGTCTTCCTACAAGCAAGACTTCTTTTCAGGTAAGGGCAGTTACTTTACAGCTCAAACGAACTACATCTTTCACGAAGCTCACACGTCTCTCATCTTAACTGACAAGCATCGGATGTTAGTGGACCAGTGCTTTGTATCAGTTCCAGAAGCAGAGTTGGATTAGGTATGGTCCGTATATGTAGGAAACACCGTTCTTTTGTTCTCAGCCCACTCACGTTTCCTGCTGTATTAGAGACTCTAGAAAGCAAGAGCGTGCTTCTTGCTCTAAAACAGAGTGTGATCCATGGATGAGAACTATGCTGTGTGTTTCACTTCAGAAATGGAGTTAAAGCCCATGCTCTGAGTCTTCCTACAAGGAAGACTTAATTTCAGTTAAGGGTAGTCAGGTTTCAGCTGAAACGAACTACATCGTTCACGAAGCTCACACGTTTCTCATCTTAACTGACAAGGATTGGATGTTAGAGGACCTGTGGTTTGTTTCAGTTTCAGAAGCACAGTAGAACTAGATATGGTCCGTATGTGTAAGAAACACCGTTCTTTTGTTCTGAGCACACTCATGTTTCCTGCTGTATTAGAGACTCTAGAAAGATAGAGCGTGCTTCTTGCTCTAAAGCAGAGTGTGATCAATGGATAAGAACCCTGTTGTGTGATTCACTTCAGAAATGGAGTTAAATCCCTGGCTCTGAGTCTTCCTACAAGCAAGACTTCGTTTCAGGTAAGGTCAGTTACTTTACAGCTCAAATGAACTATATCGTTCACGAAGCTCACAGGTTTCCCATCTTACCTGACAAGCATTGGATTTTAGAGGACCTGTGATTTGTTTCAGTTTTAGAATCAGAGTTGAACTAGATATGGCTCATAAGTGTAGGAAACACCGTTCTTTTTTTCTGAGCACACTCAGGTTTCCTGCTGTATTAGAGACTCTAGAAAGGAAGTGCGTGCTTCTTGCTCTAAAGCAGAGTGTGATCCATGGATGAGAACTATGCTGTGTGTTGCCCTTCAGAAATGGAGTTAAATTCTATGCTCTGTGTCTTCCTACAAGCAAGACTTCATTTCAGTTAAGGGTAGTCAGGTTTCAGCTCATACGAACTACAACGTTCACGAAGCTCACACGTTTCTCATCTTAACTGACAAGCATTGGATGTTAGAGGACCAGTGCTTTGTATCAGTTTCAGAAGCAGAGTTGGACTAGATATGGTCCGTATGTGTAGGAAACACTATTCTTTTGTTCCCAGCACACTCAAGTTTCCTGCTGTCTTAGAGAATCTGGAAAGCTAGAGCGTGTTTCTTGCTCTAAAGCAGGGTGTGATCAATGGATGAGAACTCTGTTGTGTGTTTCACTTCAGAAATGGAGTTAAATCCATTTCTCTGAGTCTTCCTACAAGCAAGACTTCGTTTCAGGTAAGGGCAGTTACTTTACAGCTCAAATGAACTACATCATTCACAAAGCTCACACGTTTCTCATCTTACCTGACAAGCTTTGGATTTTAGAGGACCTGTCGTTTGTTTCAGTATTAGAATCAGAGTTGAACTAGATATGGCTCATAAGTGTAGGAAACACCGTTCTTTTGTTCTGAGCACACTCACGTTTCCTGCTGTATTAGAGACTCTAGAAAGGAAGAGCGTGCTTCTTGCTCTAAAGCAGAGTGTGATCCATGGATGGGAACTATGCTGTGTGTTTCCCTTCAGAAATGGAGGTAAATTCCATGCTCTGTGTCTTCCCACAAGCAAGACTTCGTTTCAGTTAAGGGTAGTCACTTTTCAGCTCAAACGAACTGCAACGTTCACAAAGCTCACACGTTTCTCATCTTAACTGACAAGCATTGGATGTTAGAGGACCAGTGCTTTGTATCAGTTTCAGAAGCAGAGTTGGACTAGATATGGTCCGTATGTGTAGGAAACACTATACTTTTGTTCTCAGCACACTCAAGTTTCCTGCTGTCTTAGAGAATCTGGAAAACAAGAACGTGTTTCTTGCTCTAAAGCAGAGTGTGATCAATGGATGAGAACTCTGTTGTGTGTTTCACTTCAGAAATGGAGTTAAATCCCTGGCTCTGAGTCTTCCTACAAGCAAGACTTCTTTTCAGGTAAGGGCAGTTACTTTACAGCTCAAACGAACTACATCGTTCACGAAGCTCACACGTTTCTCATCTTAACTGACAAGGATTGGATGTTAGAGGACCTGTGGTTTGTTTCAGTTTCAGAAGCACAGTTGAACTAGATATGGTCTGTATGTGTAAGAGTTGAACTAGATATGGTCTGTATGTGTAAGAAACACCGTTCTTTTGTTTTGAGCACACTCAAGTTTCCTGCTCTATTAGAGACTCTAGAAAGATAGAGCGTGCTTCTTGCTCTAAAGCAGAGTGTGATCAATGGATAAGAACCCTGTTGTGTGTTTCACTTCAGAAATGGAGTTAAATCCCTGGCTCTGAGTCTTCCTACAAGCAAGACTTCGGTCAGGTAAGGTCAGTTACTTTACAGCTCAAAGGATCTAAATCGTTCACGAAGCTCACAGGTTTCTCATCTTACCTGACAAGCATTGGATTTTAGAGGATCTGTGATTTGTTTCAGTTTTAGAATCAGAGTTGAACTAGCTATGGCTCATAAGTGTAGGAAACACCGTTCTTTTGTTCTGAGCACACTCACGTTTCCTGCTGTATTAGAGACTCTAGAAAGGAAGAGCGTGCTTCTTGCTCTAAAGCAGAGTGTGATCCATGGATGAGAACTATGCTGTGTGTTGCCCTTCAGAAATGGAGTTAAATTCTATGCTCTGTGTCTTCCTACAAGGAAGACTTCATTTCAGTTAAGGGTAGTCAGGTTTCAGCTCAAATGAACTACATCGTTCACGAAGCTCACACGTTTCTCATCTTAACTGACAAGGATTGGATGTTAGAGGACCTGTGGTTTGTTTCAGTTTCAGAAGCACAGTAGAACTAGATATGGTCCGTATGTGTAAGAAACACTGTTCTTTTGTTCTGAGCACACTCATGTTTCCTGCTGTATTAGAGACTCTAGAAAGATAGAGCGTGCTTCTTGCTCTAAAGCAGAGTGTGATCAATGGATAAGAACCCTGTTGTGTGATTCACTTCAGAAATGGAGTTAAATCCCTGGCTCTGAGTCTTCCTACAAGCAAGACTTCGTTTCAGGTAAGGTCAGTTACTTTACAGCTCAAATGAACTATATCGTTCACGAAGCTCACAGGTTTCCCATCTTACCTGACAAGCATTGGATTTTAGAGGACCTGTGATTTGTTTCAGTTTTAGAATCAGAGTTGAACTAGATATGGCTCATAAGTGTAGGAAACACCGTTCTTTTTTTCTGAGCACACTCAGGTTTCCTGCTGTATTAGAGACTCTAGAAAGGAAGAGCGTGCTTCTTGCTCTAAAGCAGAGTGTGATCCATGGATGAGAACTATGCTGTGTGTTGCCCTTCAGAAATGGAGTTAAATTCTATGCTCTGTGTCTTCCTACAAGCAAGACTTCATTTCAGTTAAGGGTAGTCAGGTTTCAGCTCATACGAACTACAACGTTCACGAAGCTCACACGTTTCTCATCTTAACTGACAAGCATTGGATGTTAGAGGACCAGTGCTTTGTATCAGTTTCAGAAGCAGAGTTGGACTAGATATGGTCCGTATGTGTAGGAAACACTATTCTTTTGTTCCCAGCACACTCAAGTTTCCTGCTGTCTTAGAGAATCTGGAAAGCTAGAGCGTGTTTCTTGCTCTAAAGCAGGGTGTGATCAATGGATGAGAACTCTGTTGTGTGTTTCACTTCAGAAATGGAGTTAAATCCATTTCTCTGAGTCTTCCTACAAGCAAGACTTCGTTTCAGGTAAGGGCAGTTACTTTACAGCTCAAACGAACTACATCATTCACAAAGCTCACACGTTTCTCATCTTACCTGACAAGCTTTGGATTTTAGAGGACCTGTCGTTTGTTTCAGTATTAGAATCAGAGTTGAACTAGATATGGCTCATAAGTGTAGGAAACACCGTTCTTTTGTTCTGAGCACACTCACGTTTCCTGCTGTATTAGAGACTCTAGAAAGGAAGAGCGTGCTTCTTGCTCTAAAGCAGAGTGTGATCCATGGATGGGAACTATGCTGTGTGTTTCCCTTCAGAAATGGAGGTAAATTCCATGCTCTGTGTCTTCCCACAAGCAAGACTTCGTTTCATTTAAGGGTAGTCACTTTTCAGCTCAAACGAACTGCAACGTTCACAAACCTCACACGTTTCTCATCTTAAATGACAAGCATTGGATGTTAGAGGACCAGTGCTTTGTATCAGTTTCAGAAGCAGAGTTGGACTAGATATGGTCCGTATGTGTAGGAAACACTATACTTTTGTTCTCAGCACACTCAAGTTTCCTGCTGTCTTAGAGAATCTGGAAAACTAGAGCGTGTTTCTTGCTCTAAAGCAGAGTGTGATCAATGGATGAGAACTCTGTTGTGTGTTTCACTTCAGAAATGGAGTTAAATCCCTGGCTCTGAGTCTTCCTACAAGCAAGACTTCTTTTCAGGTAAGGGCAGTTACTTTACAGCTCAAACGAACTACATCGTTCACGAAGCTCACACGTTTCTCATCTTAACTGACAAGGATTGGATGTTAGAGGACCTGTGGTTTGTTTCAGTTTCAGAAGCACAGTTGAACTAGATATGGTCTGTATGTGTAAGAGTTGAACTAGATATGGTCTGTATGTGTAAGAAACACCGTTCTTTTGTTCTGAGCACACTCAAGTTTCCTGCTCTATTAGAGACTCTAGAAAGATAGAGCGTGCTTCTTGCTCTAAAGCAGAGTGTGATCAATGGATAAGAACCCTGTTGTGTGTTTCACTTCAGAAATGGAGTTAAATCCCTGGCTCTGAGTCTTCCTACAAGCAAGACTTCGTTTCAGGTAAGGTCAGTTACTTTACAGCTCAAAGGATCTAAATCGTTCACGAAGCTCACAGGTTTCTCATCTTACCTGACAAGCATTGGATTTTAGAGGATCTGTGATTTGTTTCAGTTTTAGAATCAGAGTTGAACTAGCTATGGCTCATAAGTGTAGGAAACACCGTTCTTTTGTTCTGAGCACACTCACGTTTCCTGCTGTATTAGAGACTCTAGAAAGGAAGAGCGTGCTTCTTGCTCTAAAGCAGAGTGTGATCCATGGATGAGAACTATGCTGTGTGTTGCCCTTCAGAAATGGAGTTAAATTCTATGCTCTGTGTCTTCCTACAAGCAAGACTTCATTTCAGTTAAGGGTAGTCAGCTTTCAGCTCATACGAACTACAACGTTCACGAAGCTCACACGTTTCTCATCTTAACTGACAAGCATTGGATGTTAGAGGACCAGTGCTTTGTATCAGTTTCAGAAGCAGAGTTGGACTAGATATGGTCCGTATGTGTAGGAAACACTATTCTTTTGTTCCCAGCACACTCAAGTTTCCTGCTGTCTTAGAGAATCTGGAAAGCTAGAGCGTGTTTCTTGCTCTAAAGCAGGGTGTGATCAATGGATGAGAACTCTGTTGTGTATTTCACTTCAGAAATGGAGTTAAATCCCTGGCTCTGAGTCTTCCTACAAGCAAGACTTCTTTTCAGGTAAGGGCAGTTTCTTTACAGCTCAAAGGAACTACATCTTTCACGAAGCTCACACGTCTCTCATCTTAACTGACAAGCATCGGATGTTAGTGGACCAGTGCTTTGTATCAGTTCCAGAAGCAGAGTTGGATTAAGTATGGTCCGTATATGTAGGAAACACCGTTCTTTTGTTCTCAGCCCACTCACGTTTCCTGCTGTATTAGAGACTCTAGAAAGCAAGAGCGTGCTTCTTGCTCTAAAGCAGAGTGTGATCCATGGATGAGAACTATGCTGTGTGTTTCACTTCAGAAATGGAGTTAAAGCCCAGGCTCTGAGTCTTCCTACAAGGAAGACTTAATTTCAGTTAAGGGTAGTCAGGTTTCAGCTGAAACGAACTACATCGTTCACGAAGCTCACACGTTTCTCATCTTAACTGACAAGCATTGGATGTTAGAGGACCAGTGCTTTGTATCAGTTTCAGAAGCAGAGTTGGACTAGATATGGTCCGTATGTGTAGGAAACACTATTCTTTTGTTCCCAGCACACTCAAGTTTCCTGCTGTCTTAGAGAATCTGGAAAGCTAGAGCGTGTTTCTTGCTCTAAAGCAGGGTGTGATCAATGGATGAGAACTCTGTTGTGTGTTTCACTTCAGAAATGGAGTTAAATCCATTTCTCTGAGTCTTCCTACAAGCAAGACTTCGTTTCAGGTAAGGGCAGTTACTTTACAGCTCAAATGAACTACATCATTCACAAAGCTCACACGTTTCTCATCTTACCTGACAAGCTTTGGATTTTAGAGGACATGTCGTTTGTTTCAGTATTAGAATCATAGTTGAACTAGATATGGCTCATAAGTGTAGGAAACACCGTTCTTTTGTTCTGAGCACACTCACGTTTCCTGCTGTATTAGAGACTCTAGAAAGCAAGAGCGTGCTTCTTGCTCTAAAGCAGAGTGTGATCCATGGATGGGAACTATGCTGTGTGTTTCCCTTCAGAAATGGAGGTAAATTCCATGCTCTGTGTCTTCCCACAAGCAAGACTTCGTTTCAGTTAAGGGTAGTCACTTTTCAGCTCAAACGAACTGCAACGTTCACAAAGCTCCCACGTTTCTCATCTTAATTGACAAGCATTGGATGTTAGAGGACCAGTGCTTTGTATCAGTTTCAGAAGCAGAGTTGGACTAGATATGGTCCGTATGTGTAGGAAACACTATACTTTTGTTCTCAGCACACTCAAGTTTCCTGCTGTCTTAGAGAATCTGGAAAACTAGAGCGTGTTTCTTGCTCTAAAGCAGAGTGTGATCAATGGATGAGAACTCTGTTGTGTGTTTCACTTCAGAAATGGAGTTAAATCCCTGGCTCTGAGTCTTCCTACAAGCAAGACTTCTTTTCAGGTAAGGGCAGTTACTTTACAGCTCAAACGAACTACATCGTTCACGAAGCTCACACGTTTCTCATCTTAACTGACAAGGATTGGATGTTAGAGGACCTGTGGTTTGTTTCAGTTTCAGAAGCACAGTTGAACTAGATATGGTCTGTATGTGTAAGAGTTGAACTAGATATGGTCTGTATGTGTAAGAAACACCGTTCTTTTGTTCTGAGCACACTCAAGTTTCCTGCTCTATTAGAGACTCTAGAAAGATAGAGCGTGTTTCTTGCTCTAAAGCAGGGTGTGATCAATGGATGAGAACTCTGTTGTGTATTTCACTTCAGAAATGGAGTTAAATCCCTGGCTCTGAGTCTTCCTACAAGCAAGACTTCTTTTCAGGTAAGGGCAGTTTCTTTACAGCTCAAAGGAACTACATCTTTCACGAAGCTCACACGTCTCTCATCTTAACTGACAAGCATCGGATGTTAGTGGACCAGTGCTTTGTATCAGTTCCAGAAGCAGAGTTGGATTAAGTATGGTCCGTATATGTAGGAAACACCGTTCTTTTGTTCTCAGCCCACTCACGTTTCCTGCTGTATTAGAGACTCTAGAAAGCAAGAGCGTGCTTCTTGCTCTAAAGCAGAGTGTGATCCATGGATGAGAACTATGCTGTGTGTTTCACTTCAGAAATGGAGTTAAAGCCCAGGCTCTGAGTCTTCCTACAAGGAAGACTTAATTTCAGTTAAGGGTAGTCAGGTTTCAGCTGAAACGAACTACATCGTTCACGAAGCTCACACGTTTCTCATCTTAACTGACAAGCATTGGATGTTAGAGGACCAGTGCTTTGTATCAGTTTCAGAAGCAGAGTTGGACTAGATATGGTCCGTATGTGTAGGAAACACTATTCTTTTGTTCCCAGCACACTCAAGTTTCCTGCTGTCTTAGAGAATCTGGAAAGCTAGAGCGTGTTTCTTGCTCTAAAGCAGGGTGTGATCAATGGATGAGAACTCTGTTGTGTGTTTCACTTCAGAAATGGAGTTAAATCCATTTCTCTGAGTCTTCCTACAAGCAAGACTTCGTTTCAGGTAAGGGCAGTTACTTTACAGCTCAAATGAACTACATCATTCACAAAGCTCACACGTTTCTCATCTTACCTGACAAGCTTTGGATTTTAGAGGACATGTCGTTTGTTTCAGTATTAGAATCATAGTTGAACTAGATATGGCTCATAAGTGTAGGAAACACCGTTCTTTTGTTCTGAGCACACTCACGTTTCCTGCTGTATTAGAGACTCTAGAAAGCAAGAGCGTGCTTCTTGCTCTAAAGCAGAGTGTGATCCATGGATGGGAACTATGCTGTGTGTTTCCCTTCAGAAATGGAGGTAAATTCCATGCTCTGTGTCTTCCCACAAGCAAGACTTCGTTTCAGTTAAGGGTAGTCACTTTTCAGCTCAAACGAACTGCAACGTTCACAAAGCTCCCACGTTTCTCATCTTAATTGACAAGCATTGGATGTTAGAGGACCAGTGCTTTGTATCAGTTTCAGAAGCAGAGTTGGACTAGATATGGTCCGTATGTGTAGGAAACACTATACTTTTGTTCTCAGCACACTCAAGTTTCCTGCTGTCTTAGAGAATCTGGAAAACTAGAGCGTGTTTCTTGCTCTAAAGCAGAGTGTGATCAATGGATGAGAACTCTGTTGTGTGTTTCACTTCAGAAATGGAGTTAAATCCCTGGCTCTGAGTCTTCCTACAAGCAAGACTTCTTTTCAGGTAAGGGCAGTTACTTTACAGCTCAAACGAACTACATCGTTCACGAAGCTCACACGTTTCTCATCTTAACTGACAAGGATTGGATGTTAGAGGACCTGTGGTTTGTTTCAGTTTCAGAAGCACAGTTGAACTAGATATGGTCTGTATGTGTAAGAGTTGAACTAGATATGGTCTGTATGTGTAAGAAACACCGTTCTTTTGTTCTGAGCACACTCAAGTTTCCTGCTCTATTAGAGACTCTAGAAAGATAGAGCGTGCTTCTTGCTCTAAAGCAGAGTGTGATCAATGGATAAGAACCCTGTTGTGTGTTTCACTTCAGAAATGGAGTTAAATCCCTGGCTCTGAGTCTTCCTACAAGCAAGACTTCGGTCAGGTAAGGTCAGTTACTTTACAGCTCAAAGGATCTAAATCGTTCACGAAGCTCACAGGTTTCTCATCTTACCTGACAAGCATTGGATTTTAGAGGATCTGTGATTTGTTTCAGTTTTAGAATCAGAGTTGAACTAGCTATGGCTCATAAGTGTAGGAAACACCGTTCTTTTGTTCTGAGCACACTCACGTTTCCTGCTGTATTAGAGACTCTAGAAAGGAAGAGCGTGCTTCTTGCTCTAAAGCAGAGTGTGATCCATGGATGAGAACTATGCTGTGTGTTGCCCTTCAGAAATGGAGTTAAATTCCATGCTCTGTGTCTTCCTATAAGCAAGACTTCATTTCAGTTAAGGGTAGTCACGTTAAAGCTCAAACGAACTACAACGTTCACGAAGCTCACACGTTTCTCATCTTAACTGACAAGCATTGGATGTTAGAGGACCAGTGCTTTGTATCAGTTTCACAAGCAGAGTTGGACTAGATATGGTCCTTATGTGTAGGAAACACTATTCTTTTGTTCTCAGCACACTCAAGTTTTTTGCTGTCTTAGAGAATCTGGAAAGCAAGAGCATGTTTCTTGCTCTAAAGCAGAGTGTGATCAATGGATGAGAACTCTGTTGTTTGTTTCACTTCAGAAATGGAGTTAAATCCCTGGCTCTGAGTCTTCCTACAAGCAAGACTTCGTTTCAGGTAAGGGCAGTTACTTTACAGCTCAAACAAACTACATCGTTCACGAAACTCACACATTTCTCATATTAACTGAGAAGCATTGGATGTTAGAGGACCTGTGGTTTGTTTCAGTTTCAGAAGCACAGTTCAACTAGATATGATCCGTATGTGTAAGAATCACCGTTCTTTTGTTCTGAGCACACTCATGTTTCCTGCTGTATTAGAGACTCTAGAAAGCTAGAGCGTGCTTCTTGCTCTAAAGCAGAGTGTGATCAAAGGATAAGAACCCTGAAGTGTGTTTCACTTCAGAAATGGTGTTAAATCCCAGGCTCTGAGTCTTCCTACAAGCAAGACATCATTACAGGTAATGGCGGTTACTTTACAGCTCAAAGGAACTACATCGTTCAGGAAGCTCACACGTTTCTCATCTTACCTGACAAGCATTGGATTTTAGATGACCTGTGGGTTGTTTCACTTTTAGAATCAGAGTGGAAATAGATATGGCTCATAAGTGTAGGAAACACCATTCTTTTGTTCTGATACACTCAGGTTTCCTGTTGTATTAGACAATCTAAAAAGCAAGAGCGTGCTTCTTGCTTTAAAGCAGAGTGTGATCCATGGATGAGAACTATGCTGTGTGTTTCCCTTCAGAAATGGAGTTAAATTCCATGCTCTGTGTCTTCCTACAAACAAGACCTCGTTTCAGGGAGGGCTGTCACTTTTCAGCTCAAATGAACTACATCGTTCACGAAGCTCACACGTTTCTCATCTTAACTGACAAGCACTGGATTTTAGAGGACCAGTGCTTTGTATCAGTGTCAGAAGCAGAGTTGGACTAGATATGGTCCGTATGTGTAGGAAACACTATTCTTTTGTTCTCAGCACACTCAAGTTTCCTGCTGTCTTAGAGAATCTGGTAAGCTAGAGCGTGTTTCTTGCTCTAAAGCAGAGTGTGATCCATGGATGAGAACTCTGTTGTGTGTTTCACTTCAGAAATGGAGTTAAATCCCTGGATCTGAGTCTTCCTACAAGCAAGACTTCATTTCAGGTAAGGGCAGTTACTTTACAGCTCAAACGAACTACATCGTTCACAAAGCTCACACGTTTCTCATCTTAAATGACAAGCATTGGATTTTAGAGGACCGGTGGTTTGTTTCACTTTTAGAATCAGAGTGGAACTAGATATGGCTCATAAGTGTAGGAAACACCGTTCTTTTGTTCTCAGCACACTCAAGTTTCCTGCTGTCTTAGAGAATCTGGAAAGCTAGAGCGTGCTTCTTGCTCTATAGCAGAGTGTGATCAATGGATGACAACTCTTCTGTGTGTTTCACTTCAGAAATGTAGTTAAAGCCCAGGCTCTGAGTCTTCCTACAAGGAAGACTTCGTTTCAAGTAAGGTCAGTTATTTTACAGCTCAAACGAACTACATTGTTCACGAAGCTCACACGTTTCTCATCTTAAATGACAAGCATTGGATGTTAGAGGACCTGTGGTTTGTTTCAGTTTCAGAAGCATATTTGAACTAGATATGGTCCGTATGTGTAAGAAACACCGTTCTTTTGTTCTGAGCACACTCAAGTTTCCTGCTGTATTAGAGACTCTAGAAAGCTATAGCATGCTTCTTGCTCTAAAGCAGAGTGTGATCAATGGATAAGAACCCTGTTGTGTGTTTCACTTCAGAAATGGATTTAAATCCCAGGCTCTGAGTCTTCCTACAAGCAAGACATCATTTCAGGTAAGGGCAGTTACTTTAGAGCTCAAACGAACTACATCGTTCATGAAGCTCACACGTTTCTCATCTTAACTGAGAAGCATTGGATTTTAGAGGACCTGTGGTTTGTTTCAGTTTTAGAATCAGAGTGGAACTAGATATGGCTAATAAGTGTAGGAAACACCGTTATTTTGTTCTCAGCACACTCATGTTTCCTTCTGTCTTAGAGTCTCTAGAAAGCAAGAGCGTACTTCTTGCTAAAAGCAGAGTGTGATCTATATATGAGAACTCTGATGTGTGTTTCACTTCAGAAATGGAGTTAAATCCCAAGCTCTGGGTCTTCCTACAAGTAAGACTTCGTTTCAGGTAAGGGCAGTTACTAACAGCTCAAACGAACTACATTGTTCACGAATCTCACACGTTTCTCATCTTACCTGACAAGCATTGGATTTTAGAGGACCTGTCGTTTGTTTCAGTATTAGAGTCAGAGTTGAACTAGATATGGCTCATAAGTGTAGGAAACACCGTTCTTTTGTTCTGAGCACACTCACGTTTCCTGCTGTATTAGAGACTCTAGAAATCAAGAGCGTGCTTCTTGCTCTAAAGCAGAGTGTGATCCATGGATGAGAACTATGCTGTGTGTTTCACTTCAGAAATGGAGTTAAAGCCCAGGCTCTGAGTCTTCCTACAAGGAAGACTTCATTTCAGTTAAGGGTAGTCAGGTTTCAGCTCAAAGGAACTACATCGTTCACAAAGCTCACACGTTTCTCATCTTAACTGACAAGGATTGGATGTTAGAGGACCTGTGGTTTGTTTCAGTTTCAGAAGCACAGTAGAACTAGATATGGTCCGTATGTGTAAGAAACACCGTTCTTTTGTTCTGAGCACACTCATGTTTCCTGCTGTATTAGAGACTCTAGAACGATAGAGCGTGCTTCTTGCTCTAAAGCAGAGTGTGATCAATGGATAAGAACCCTGTTGTGTGATTCACTTCAGAAATGGAGTTAAATCCCTGGCTCTGAGTCTTCCTACAAGCAAGACTTCGTTTCAGGTAAGGTCAGTTACTTTACAGCTCAAATGAACTATATCGTTCACGAAGCTCACAGGTTTCCCATCTTACCTGACAAGCATTGGATTTTAGAGGACCTGTGATTTGTTTCAGTTTTAGAATCAGAGTTGAACTAGATATGGCTCATAAGTGTAGGAAACACCGTTCTTTTTTTCTGAGCACACTCACGTTTCCTGCTGTATTAGAGACTCTAGAAAGGAAGAGCGTGCTTCTTGCTCTAAAGCAGAGTGTGATCCATGGATGAGAACTATGCTGTGTGTTGCCCTTCAGAAATGGAGTTAAATTCTATGCTCTGTGTCTTCCTACAAGCAAGACTTCATTTCAGTTAAGGGTAGTCAGGTTTCAGCTCATACGAACTACAACGTTCACGAAGCTCACACGTTTCTCATCTTAACTGACAAGCATTGGATGTTAGAGGACCAGTGCTTTGTGTCAGTTTCAGAAGCAGAGTTGGACTAGATATGGTCCGTATGTGTAGGAAACACTATTCTTTTGTTCCCAGCACACTCAAGTTTCCTGCTGTCTTAGAGAATCTGGAAAGCTAGAGCGTGTTTCTTGCTCTAAAGCAGGGTGTGATCAATGGATGAGAACTCTGTTGTGTGTTTCACTTCAGAAATGGAGTTAAATCCATTTCTCTGAGTCTTCCTACAAGCAAGACTTCGTTTCAGGTAAGGGCAGTTACTTTACAGCTCAAATGAACTACATCATTCACAAAGCTCACACGTTTCTCATCTTACCTGACAAGCTTTGGATTTTAGAGGACCTGTCGTTTGTTTCAGTATTAGAATCAGAGTTGAACTAGATATGGCTCATAAGTGTAGGAAACACCGTTCTTTTGTTCTGAGCACACTGACGTTTCCTGCTGTATTAGAGACTCTAGAAAGCAAGAGCGTGCTTCTTGCTCTAAAGCAGAGTGTGATCCATGGATGGGAACTATGCTGTGTGTTTCCCTTCAGAAATGGAGGTAAATTCCATGCTCTGTGTCTTCCCACAAGCAAGACTTCGTTTCAGTTAAGGGTAGTCACTTTTCAGCTCAAACGAACTGCAACGTTCACAAAGCTCACACGTTTCTCATCTTAACTGACAAGCATTGGATGTTAGAGGACCAGTGCTTTGTATCAGTTTCAGAAGCAGAGTTGGACTAGATATGGTCCGTATGTGTAGGAAACACTATACTTTTGTTCTCAGCACACTCAAGTTTCCTGCTGTCTTAGAGAATCTGGAAAACTAGAGCGTGTTTCTTGCTCTAAAGCAGAGTGTGATCAATGGATGAGAACTCTGTTGTGTGTTTCACTTCAGAAATGGAGTTAAATCCCTGGCTCTGAGTCTTCCTACAAGCAAGACTTCTTTTCAGGTAAGGGCAGTTACTTTACAGCTCAAACGAACTACATCGTTTACGAAGCTCACACGTTTCTCATCTTAACTGACAAGGATTGGATGTTAGAGGACTTGTGGTTTCTTTCAGTTTCAGAAGCACAGTTGTACTAGATATGGTCTGTATGTGTAAGAGTTGAACTAGATATGGTCTGTATGTGTAAGAAACACCGTTCTTTTGTTCTGAGCACACTCAAGTTTCCTGCTCTATTAGAGACTCTAGAAAGATAGAGCGTGCTTCTTGCTCTAAAGCAGAGTGTGATCAATGGATAAGAACCCTGTTGTGTGTTTCACTTCAGAAATGGAGTTAAATCCCTGGCTCTGAGTCTTCCTACAAGCAAGACTTCGGTCAGGTATGGTCAGTTACTTTACAGATCAAAGGATCTAAATCGTTCACAAAGCTCACAGGTTTCTCATCTTACCTGACAAGCATTGGATTTTAGAGGATCTGTGATTTGTTTCAGTTTTAGAATCAGAGTTGAACTAGCTATGGCTCATAAGTGTAGGAAACACCGTTCTTTTGTTCTGAGCACACTCACGTTTCCTGCTGTATTAGAGACTCTAGAAAGGAAGAGCGTGCTTCTTGCTCTAAAGCAGAGTGTGATCCATGGATGAGAACTATGCTGTGTGTTGCCCTTCAGAAATGGAGTTAAATTCCATGCTCTGTGTCTTCCTATAAGCAAGACTTCATTTCAGTTAAGGGTAGTCACGTTTCAGCTCAAACGAACTACAACGTTCACGAAGCTCACACGTTTCTCATCTTAACTGACAAGCATTGGATGTTAGAGGACCAGTGCTTTGTATCAGTTTCACAAGCAGAGTTGGACTAGATATGGTCCTTATGTGTAGGAAACACTATTCTTTTGTTCTCAGCACACTCAAGTTTTTTGCGGTCTTAGAGAATCTGGAAAGCAAGAGCATGTTTCTTGCTCTAAAGCAGAGTGTGATCAATGGATGAGAACTCTGTTGTTTGTTTCACTTCAGAAATGGAGTTAAATCCCTGGCTCTGAGTCTTCCTACAAGCAAGACTTCGTTTCAGGTAAGGGCAGTTACTTTACAGCTCAAACAAACTACATCGTTCACGAAGCTCACACATTTCTCATATTAACTGAGAAGCATTGGATGTTAGAGGACCTGTGGTTTGTTTCAGTTTCAGAAGCACAGTTCAACTAGATATGATCCGTATGTGTAAGAATCACCGTTCTTTTGTTCTGAGCACATTCATGTTTCCTGCTGTATTAGAGACTCTAGAATGCTAGAGCGTGCTTCTTGCTCTAAAGCAGAGTGTGATCAAATGATAAAAACCCTGAAGTGTGTTTCACTTCAGAAATGGTGTTAAATCCCAGGCTCTGAGTCTTCCTACAAGCAAGACATCATTACAGGTAATGGCGGTTACTTTACAGCTCAAAGGAACTACATCGTTCAGGAAGCTCACACGTTTCTCATCTTACCTGACAAGCATTGGATTTTAGATGACCTGTGGGTTGTTTCACTTTTAGAATCAGAGTGGAAATAGATATGGCTCATAAGTGTAGGAAACACCATTCTTTTGTTCTGAGCACACTCAGGTTTCCTGTTGTATTAGACAATCTAAAAAGCAAGAGCGTGCTTCTTGCTGTAAAGCAGAGTGTGATCCATGGATGAGAACTATGCTGTGTGTTTCCCTTCAGAAATGGAGTTAAATTCCATGCTCTGTGTCTTCCTACAAACAAGACCTCGTTTCAGGGAGGGCTGTCACTTTTCAGCTCAAATGAACTACATCGTTCACGAAGCTCACACGTTTCTCATCTTAACTGACAAGCACTGGATTTTAGAGGACCAGTGCTTTGTATCAGTGTCAGAAGCAGAGTTGGACTAGATATGGTGCGTATGTGTAGGAAACACTATTCTTTTGTTCTCAGCACACTCAAGTTTCCTGCTGTCTTAGAGAATCTGGAAAGCTAGAGCGTGTTTCTTGCTCTAAAGCAGAGTGTGATCCATGGATGAGAACTCTGTTGTGTGTTTCACTTCAGAAATGGAGTTAAATCCCTGGATCTGAGTCTTCCTACAAGCAAGACTTCATTTCAGGTAAGGGCAGTTACTTTACAGCTCAAAGGAACTACATCGTTCACAAAGCTCACACGTTTCTCATCTTAAATGACAAGCATTGGATTTTAGAGGACCGGTGGTTTGTTTCACTTTTAGAATCAGAGTGGAAATAGATATGGCTCATAAGTGTAGGAAACACCGTTCTTTTGTTCTCAGCACACTCAAGTTTCCTGCTGTCTTAGAGAATCTGGAAAGCTAGAGCGTGCTTCTTGCTCTATAGCAGAGTGTGATCAATGGATGACAACTCTTCTGTGTGTTTCACTTCAGAAATGGAGTTAAAGCCCAGGCTCTGAGTATTCCTACAAGGAAGACTTCGTTTCAAGTAAGGTCAGTTACTTACAGCTCAAACGAACTACATTGTTCACGAAGCTCACACGTTTCTCATCTTAAATGACAAGCATTGGATGTTAGAGGACCTGTGGTTTGTTTCAGTTTCAGAAGCATATTTGAACTAGATATGGTCCGTATGTGTAAGAAACACCGTTCTTTTGTTCTGAGCACACTCAAGTTTCCTGCTGTATTAGAGACTCTAGAAAGCTATAGCATGCTTCTTGCTCTAAAGCAGAGTGTGTTCAATGGATAAGAACCCTGTTGTGTGTTTCACTTCAGAAATGGATTTAAATCCCAGGCTCTGAGTCTTCCTACAAGCAAGACATCATTTCAGGTAAGGGCAGTTACTTTAGAGCTCAAACGAACTACATCGTTCATGAAGCTCACACGTTTCTCATCTTAACTGAGAAGCATTGGATTTTAGAGGACCTGTGGTTTGTTTCAGTTTTAGAATCAGAGTGGAACTAGATATGGCTCATAAGTGTAGGAAACACCGTTATTTTGTTCTCAGCACACTCATGTTTCCTTCTGTCTTAGAGTCTCTAGAAAGCAAGAGCGTACTTCTTGCTAAAAGCAGAGTGTGATCTATATATGAGAACTCTGATGTGTGTTTCACTTCAGAAATGGAGTTAAATCCCAAGCTCTGGGTCTTCCTACAAGTAAGACTTCGTTTCAGGAAAGGGCAGTTACTAACAGCTCAAACAAACTACATCGTTCACGAATCTCACACGTTTCTCATCTTACCTGACAAGCATTGGATTTTAGAGGACCTGTCGTTTGTTTCAGTATTAGAATCAGAGTTGAACTAGATATGGCTCATAAGTGTAGGAAACACCGTTCTTTTGTTCTGAGCACACTCACGTTTCCTGCTGTATTAGAGACTCTAGAAAGCAAGAGCGTGCTTCTTGCTCTAAAGCAGAGTGTGATCCATGGATGAGAACTATGCTGTGTGTTTCCCTTTAGAAATGGAGTTAAATTCCATGGTCTGTGTCTTCCCACAAGCAAGACTTCGTTTCAGGTAAGGGTAGTAACTTTTCAGCTCAAACGAACTACAACGTTCACGAAGCTCACACGTTTCTCATCTTAACTGACAAGCATTGGATGTTAGAGGACCAGTGCTTTGTATCAGTGTCAGAAGCAGAGTTGGACTAGATATGGTCCGTATGTGTAGGAAACACTATTCTTTTGTTCTCAGCACACTCAAGTTTCCTGCTGTCTTAGAGAATCTGGAAAGCTAGAGCGTGATTCTTGCTCTAAAGCAGAGTGTGATCAATGGATGAGAACTCTGTTGTGTGTTTCACTACAGAAATGGAGTTAAATCCCTGGCTCTGAGTCTTCCTACAAGCAAGACTTCGTTTCAGGTAAGGGCAGTTACTTTACAGCTCAAACGAACTACATCTTTCACGAAGCTCACACGTCTCTCATCTTAACCTACAAGCATCAGATGTTAGAGGACCAGTGCTTTGTATCAGTTTCAGAAGCAGAGTTGGATTAGGTATGGTCCGTATATGTAGGAAACACCGTTCTTTTGTTCTCAGCCCACTCACGTTTCCTGGTGTCTTAGAGACTCTAGAAAGCTATAGCGTGCTTCTTGCTCTAAAGCAGAGTGTGATCAATGGATGACAACTCTGCTGTGTGTTTCACTTCAGAAATGGAGTTAAAGCCCAGGCTCTGAGTCTTCCTACAAGGAAGACTTCATTTCAAGTAAGGGTAGTTACTTTACAGCTCAAACGAACTACATCGTTCACGAAGCTCACACGTTTCTCATCTTAACTGTCAAGGATTGGATGTTAGAGGACCTGTGGTTTGTTTCAGTTTCAGAAGCACAGTTGAACTAGATATGGTCCGTATGTGTAAGAAACACCATTCTTTTGTTCTGAGCAAACTCAAGTTTCCTGCTGTATTAGAGACTCTAGAAAGCTAAAGCGTGCTTCTTGCTCTAAAGCAGAGTGTGATCAATGGATAAGAACCCTGATGTGTGTTTCACTTCAGAAATGGAGTTAAATCCCAGGCTCTGACTCTTCCTACAAGCAAGACTTAGTTTCAGGTAAGGGCAGTTACTTTACAGCTCAAACGAACTACATCGTTCACGAAGCTCACACGTTTCTCATCTTACCTGACAAGCATTGGATTTTAGAGGACCTGTCGTTTGTTTCAGTATTAGAATCAGAGTTGAACTAGATATGGCTCATAAGTGTAGGAAACACCGTTCTTTTGTTCTGAGCACACTCACGTTTCCTGCTGTATTAGAGACTCTAGAAGGCAAGAGCGTGCTTCTTGCTCTAAAGCAGAGTGTGATCCATGGATGAGAACTATGCTGTGTGTTTCCCTTCAGAAATGGAGTTAAATTCCATGGTCTGTGTCTTCCCACAAGCAAGATTTCGTTTCAGTTAAGGGTAGTCACTTTTCAGCTCAAACGAACTACAACGTTCACGAAGCTCACACGTTTCTCATCTTAACTGACAAGCATTGGATGTTAGAGGACCAGTGCTTTGTATCAGTTTCAGAAGCAGAGTTGGACTAGATATGGTCCGTATGTGTTGGAAACACTATTCTTTTGTTCTCAGCACACTCAAGTTTCCTGCTGTCTTAGAGAATCTGGAAAGCTAGAGCGTGTTTCTTGCTCTAAAGCAGAGTGTGATCAATGGATGAGAACTCTGTTGTGTGTTTCACTTCAGAAATGGAGTTAAATCCCTGGCTCTGAGTCTTCCTACAAGCAAGACTTCTTTTCAGGTAAGGGCAGTTACTTTACAGCTCAAACGAACTACATTGTTCACGAAGCTCACACGTTTCTCATCTTAACTGTCAAGGATTGGATGTTAGAGGACCTGTGGTTTGTTTCAGTTTCAGAAGCACAGTTGAACTAGATATGGTCCGTATGTGCAAGAAACACCATTCTTTTGTTCTGAGCACACTCAAGTTTCCTGCTCTATAGAGACTCTAGAAAGATAGAGTGTGCTTCTTGCTCTAAAGCAGAGTGTGATCAATGGATAAGAACCCTGTTGTGTGTTTCACTTCAGAAATGGAGTTAAATCCCTGGCTCTGAGTCTTCCTATAAGCAAGACTTCGGTCAGGTAAGGTCAGTTACTTTACAGCTCAAAGGAACTAAATCGTTCACGAAGCTCACAGGTTTCTCATCTTACCTGACAAGCATTGGATTTTAGAGGATCTGTGATTTGTTTCAGTTTTAGAATCAGAGTTGAACTAGCTATGGCTCATAAGTGTAGGAAACACCGTTCTTTTGTTCTGAGCACACTCACGTTTCCTGCTGTATTAGAGACTCTAGAAAGGAAGAGCGTGCTTCTTGCTCTAAAGCAGAGTGTGATCCATGGATGAGAACTATGCTGTGTGTTGCCCTTCAGAAATGGAGTGAAATTCCATGCTCTTTGTCTTCCTATAAACAAGACTTCATTTCAGTTAAGGGTAGTCACGTTTCAGCTCAAACGAACTACAACGTTCACGAAGCTCACACGTTTCTCATCTTAACTGACAAGCATTGGATGTTAGAGGACCAGTGCTTTGTATCAGTTTCACAATCAGAGTTGGACTAGATATGGTCCGTATGTGTAGGAAACACTATTCTTTTGTTGTCAGCACACACAAGTTTCCTGCTGACTTAGAGAATCTGGAAAGCAAGTGCGTGTTTCTTGCTCTAAAGCAGAGTGTGATCAATGGATGAGAACTCTGTTGTGTGTTTCACTTCAGAAATGGAGTTAAATCCCTGGCTCTGAGTCTTCCTACAAGCAAGACTTCGTTTCAGGTAAGGGCAGTTACTTTACAGCTCAAACAAACTACATCGTTCACGAAGCTCACACATTTCTCATATTAACTGAGAAGCATTGGATGTTAGAGGACCTGTGGTTTGTTTCAGTTTCAGAAGCACAGTTGAACTAGATATGATCCGTATGTGTAAGAATCACCGTTCTTTTGTTCTGAGCACACTCATGTTTCTTGCTGTATTAGAGACTCTAGAAAGCTAGAGCGTGCTTCTTGCTCTAAAGCAGAGTGTGATCAAAGGATAAGAACCCTGATGTGTGTTTCACTTCAGAAATGGTGTTAAATCCCAGGCTCTGAGTCTTCCAACAAGCAAGACATCATTACAGGTAACGGCAGTTACTTTACAGCTCAAAGGAACTACATCGTTCAGGAAGCTCACACGTTTCTCATCTTACCTGACAAGCATTGGATTTTAGATGACCTGTGGGTTGTTTCACTTTTAGAATCAGAGTGGAAATAGATATGGCTCATAAGTGTAGGAAACACCGTTCTTTTGTTCTGAGCACACTCAGGTTTCCTGTTGTATTAGACAATCTAGAAAGCAAGAGCATGCTTCTTGCTGTAAAGCAGAGTGTGATCCATGGATGAGAACTATGCTGTGTGTTTCCCTTCAGAAATGGAGTTAAATTCCATGCTCTGTGTCTTCCTACAAACAAGACCTCGTTTCAGGGAGGTCTGTCACTTTTCAGCTCAAATGAAATACATCGTTCACGAAGCTCACACGTTTCTCATCTTAACTGACAAGCATTGGATTTTAGAGGACCAGTGCTTTGTATCAGTGTCAGAAGCAGAATTGGACTAGATATGGCTCATATATGTAGGAAAAACCGTTCTTTTGTTCTCAGCACACTCATGTTTCCTGCTGTCTTAGAGACTCTAGAAAGCAAGAGCATGCTTATTGCTCTAAAGCAGAGTGTGGTCTATATGTGAGAACTCTGCTGTGTGTTTCACTTCAGAAATGGAGTTAAATCCCAGGCGCTGTATTTTCCTATAAGCAAGACTTCGTTTCAGGTAAGGGCAGTCACTTTTCAGCTCAAACGAACTACATCATTCACGCAGCTAACAAGTTTCTTATCTTAACTGACAAGCATTGGATGTTAGAGGACCAGTGCTTTGTATCAGTTTCAGAAGCAGAGTTGGACTAGATATGGTCCTTATGTGTAGGAAACACCGTTCTTTTGTTCTCAGCACACTCACGTTTCCTGGTGTCTTAAGACTCTAGAAAGCTAGAGCGTGTTTCTTGCTCTAAAGCAGAGTGTGATACATGGATGAGAACTGTGTTGTGTGTTTCCCTTCAGAAATGGAGTTAAATCCCAGGCTCTGAGTTTTCCTACAAGCAATAGTTCGTTTCAGGTAAGGGCAGTTTCTTTACAGCTCATACGACCTACATCGTTCACGAAGCTTACACGTTTCTCATTTTAACTGAGAAGCATTTGATGTTAGAGGACCTTTGCTTTGTATCAATATCAAGCAGAGTTGAAATAGATATGGTCCGTATGTATCGGAAACACCATTCTATTCTTCTGAGCACACTCACTTTTCCTGCTGTATTAGGGACTCTAGAAAGGAAGAGCGTGCTTCTTGCTCTAAAGCAGAGTCTGATCCCTGGATGAGAACTGTGTTCTATGTTAGTCTTCAGAAATGAAGTTAAATCCCAGGCTCTGTGTCTTCCTTCAAGCAAGACTTCTTTTCAGGTAAGGGCAGTCACTTTTCAGCTCAAAAGAACTACATCGTTCACGAAGCTAACACGTTTCTCATCTTAACTGACAAGCATTGGATGTCAGAGGACCATTGCTTTGTACCAGTTTCAGAAGTAGAGTTAGACTAGATATGGTCCTTATGTGTAGGAAACACCGATCTTTTGTTCTCAGCACACTCACGTTTCCTGGTGTCTTACAGACTCTAGAAAACTAGAGTGTGCTTCTTGCTCTAAAGTAGAGTGTGATCAATGGATGAGAACTCTGTTGTGTGTTTCACTTCAGAAATGGAGTTATATCCCAGGCTCTGAGTCTTCCTACAAGCAAGACTTCGTTTCAGGTAAGGGCAGTTACTTTAGAGCTCAAACGAATTACATCCCTCACGAAGCTCACACGTTTCTCATCTTAACTGACAAGCTTTGGATTTTAGGGGACTTGTGTTTTGTTGCAGTTTTAGAATATGAGTTGAACTAGATATGGCTCATATGTGTAGGAAACACTGTTCTTTTTTCCCAGCACACTCATGTTTCCTGCTGTCTTAGAGAATCTAGAAATCAATAGCGTGCTTCTTGCTCTAAAGCAGAGTGTGATCAATGGATGAGAACTATGCTGTGTGTTTCACTTCAGAAATGGAGGTAAATCCCAGGCTCTGAGTCTTCCTACTAGAAAAGTTCGTTTCAGGTAAGGGCAGTTACTTTACAGCTCAAATGAACTACATCGTTCACGAAGCTCACACCTTTTCCATATTAACTGAGAACCATTTGGTGTTAGATGACTTTTGTTTTGTATCAATTTCAAGCAGAGTTTACCTAGATATGGTCCGTATGTATAGGAAACACCGAACTTTTCTTCCCAGCACACTCACATTTCCTGCTGTATTAGAGACTCTAGAAAGCAAGAGCGTGCTTCTTGCTCTAAAGCAGAGTGTGATCCATGGATGAGAACTGTGTTCTTTGTTTCCCTTCAGAAATGGAGTTAAATCCCAGGCTCTGAGTCTTCCTACAAGCAAGACTTCGTTGCAGGTAAGGGCAGTTACATTAGAGCTCATACGAACTATATCGTTCACGAAGCTCACACGTTTCATATCTTAACTGAGAAGCATTTGATGTTAGAGGACCTTTGCTTTGTATCAATTTCAAGCAGAGTTGAACTAGATATGTTCCGTATGTATAGGAAACACCATTATATTCTTCTGAGCACACTCACGTTTCTTGCTGTATTAGAGACTCTAGAAAGCAAGAGCGTGCTTCTTGGTCTAAAGCAGAGTGTGATCCATGGATGAGAACTGTGTTCTTTGTTTCCCTTCAGAAATGGAGTTAAATCCCAGGCTCTGTGTCTTCCTACAAGCAAGACTTCGTTTCAGGTAAGGGCAGTCACTTTTCAGCTCAAATGAACTACATTGTTCACTCAGCTCACATGTTTCTCATCTTAAATGACAAGCATCAGATGTTAGAGCACCAGTGCTTTGTGTCAGTTTCAGAAGCAGAGTTGGATTCGATATGGTCCGTATGTGTAGGAAACACCGTTCTTTTGTTCTCAGCACACTCACGTTTCCTGGTGTCTTAAGACTCTAGAAAGCTAGAGCGTGCTTCTGGCTCTAAAGCAGAGTGTGATCAATGGATGACAACTCTGCTGTGTGTTTCACTTCAGAAATGGAGTTAAAGCCCAGGCTCTGAGTCTTCCTACAAGGAAGATTTCGTTCCAAGTAAGGGCTTTTACTTTACAACTCAAATGAACTACAACGTTCACGAAGCTCACACGTTTCTCATCTTAACTGACAAGTATTGGATGTTAGAGGGCCTGTGGTTTGTTTCAGTTTCAGAAGCACAGTTGAACTAGATATGGTCCGTATGTGTAAGAAACACCGTTGTTTTGTTCTGAGCACACTCATGTTTCCTCCTGTATTAGAGACTCTAGAAAGCAAGAGCATGCTTCTTGCTCTAATGCAGAGTGTGATCCCTGGATGAGAACTATGCTGTGTGTTTCCCTTCAGAAATGGAGTTAAATCCCAGGCGCTGTGTCTTCCAACAAGCACGACTTCGTTTCGGGTAAGGGCAGTCACTTTTCATCTCAAATGAACTACATCGTTCATGAAGCTAACAAGTTCCCATCTTAACTGACAAGCATTGTATGTTAGATTACCAGTGCTTTGTATCAGTTTCAGAAGCAGAGTTGCACTAGATATGGTCCATATGTGTAGAAAACACCATTCTTTTGTTCTCAGGACACTCATATCTCCTGATGTCTTAGATACAATAGAAAGCAAGAGCGTGCCTCTTCCTCTAAAGCAGAGTGTGATTTATGGATGAGAACTCTGCTGTGTGTTTTACTTCAGAAATGGAGTTAAATGCCAGGCTCTGAGTCTTCCTACAAGAAAAGTTCGTTTCAGGTAAGGGCAGTTACTTTACTGCTCAAACGAACTACATCGTTCACGAAGATAACACGTTTCTCATATTAACTGAGAAGCATTTGGTGTTAGAGGACCTTTGCTTTGTATCAATTTCAAGCAGTGTTTAACTAGATATGGTCCTATGTATAGGAAACAACGTTCTTTTCTTCTGAGCACACTCACGTTTCTTGCTGTATTAGGGACTCTAGAAAGCAAGAGAGTGCTTCTTGCTCTAAAGCAGAGTGTGATCCATGGATGAGAAATGTGTTGTGTGTTTCCCTTCAGAAATGGGGTTAAATCCCAGGCTCATTGTCTTCCTTAATCAAGAATTCCTTTCAGAGAAGGGCATTCACTTTTCAGCTCAAACAAACTACATCGTTCATGAAGCTCACACGTTTCTTATCTTAACTGACAAGCATTAGATGTCAGAGGACCAGTGCTTTGTATCAGTTTCAGAAGTAGAGTTGGACTAGATATGGTCCGTATGTGTAGGAAACACCGTTTTTTTGTTTTCATCACACTAACATTCCCTGCTGTCTTAGAGACTCTGGAAAGCTAGAGCGTTATTTTTGCTCTAAAGCAGAGTTTGATCAATGGAAGAGAACTCTGGTGTGTGTTTCACTTCAGAAATGGAGTTATATCCCAGGCTCTGAATCTTCCTACAAGCAAGACTTCGTTTCAGGTAAGGGCAGATACTTTACAGCTCAAAAGGACTACATCGTTCACGAAGCTCACACGTTTCTCATCTTAACTGACAAGCATTGGATTTTAGAGGACATGTGGTTAGTTTCAGTTTTAGAATCAGAGTTGAACTAGATATGGCTCATATATGTAGGAAAAACCGTTCTTTTGTTCTCAGCACACTCATGTTTCCTGCTGTCTTAGAGACTCTAGAAAGCAAGAGCATGCTTCTTGCTCTAAAGCAGAGTGTGGTCTATATGTGAGAACTCTGCTGTGTGTTTCACTTCAGAAATGGAGTTAAATCCCAGGCGCTGTATTTTCCTACAAGCAAGACTTCGTTTCAGGTAAGGGCAGTCACTTTTCAGCTCAAACGAACTACATCATTCACGCAGCTAACAAGTTTCCTATCTTAACTGACAAGCTTGGATGTTAGAGGACCAGTGCTTTGTATCAGTTTCACAAGCAGAGTTGGACTAGATATGGTCCTTATGTGTAGGAAACACCGTTCTTTTGTTCTCAGCACACTCACGTTTCCTGGTGTCTTAAGACTCTAGAAAGCTAGAGCGTGTTTCTTGCTCTAAAGCAGAGTGTGATACATGGATGAGAACTGTGTTGTGTGTTTCCCTTCAGAAATGGAGTTAAATCCCAGGCTCATTGTCTTCCTAAATCAAGAATTCGTTTCATGTAAGGGAAGTCACTTTTCAGCTCAAACTAACTACAACGTTCATGAAGCAAACACGTTTCTCATCTTAACTGACAAGCATTGGATGTTAGAGGACCAGTGCTTTGTATTAGTTTCACAAGTAGAATTGGACTAGATATGGTCCGTATGTGTAGGAAACACCGTTTTTTTTTTTTAATCACACGGACGTTCCCTGGTGTCTTACAGACTCTAGTAAGCTAGAGCATGCTTCTTGCTCTAAAGTAGAGCGTGATCCATGGATGAGAACTCTGTTGTGTGTTTCACTTCAGAAATGGAGTTATATCCCAGGCTTTGAGTCTTCCTACACGCAAGACTTCGTTTCAGGTAAGGGCAGTTACTTTACAGCTCAAACGAACTACATCCCTCACGAAGCTCACATGTTTCTCATCTTAACTGACAAGCTTTGGATTATAGAAGACCTGCGGTTTGTTTCAGTTATACAATAAGAGTTGAACTAGATATGGCTCCTATGTGTAGGAAACACTGTTCTATTGTTCTCAGCACACTCATGTTTCCTGCTGTCTTAAGACTCTAGAAAGCAAGAGCGTGCTTCTTGCTCTAAAGCAGAGTGTGATCCATGGATGAGAACTGTGTTGTGTGTTTCACTTCAGAAATGGAGTTAAATCCCAGGTCTGTGTCTTCCTACAAGCAAGATTTCGTTGCAGGTAAGGCAGTTACATTAGATCTCATACGAACTATATCGTTCACGAAGCTCACACGTTTCTCATCTTAACTGAGAAGCATTTGGTGTTAGAGGACCTTTGCTTTGTATCAATTTCAAGCAGAGTTTAACTACATATGGTCCTATGTATAGGAAACACCGTTCTTTTCTTCTGAGCACACTCACGTTTCTTGCTGTATTAGAGACTCTAGAAATCAAGAGCGTGCTTCTTGCTCTAAAGCAGAGTGTGTTCCATGGATGAGAACTTTGTTGTGTGTTTCCCTTCAGAAATGGAGTTAAATCCCAGGCTCATTGTCTTCCTAAATCAAGAATTCCTTTCAGATAAGGGCATTCACTTTTCATCTCAAACAAACTACATCGTTCACGAAGCTCACACGTTTCTCATCTTAACTGACAAGCATTAGATGTCAGAGGACCAGTGCTTTGTATCAGTTTCATCAGTAGATTTGGACTAGATATGGTCCGTATGTGTAGGAAACACCGTTTTTTTTGTTTTCATCACACAAACATTCCCTGCTGTCTTAGAGACTCTGGAAAGCTAGAGCGTGCTTTTTGCTCTAAAGCAGAGTTTGATCAATGGAAGAGAAATCTGTTGTGTGTTTCACTTCAGAAATGGAGTTAAATCCCAGGCTCTGAATCTTCCTACATGCAAGACTTCGTTTCAGGTAAGGGCAGTTACTTTACAGCTCAAAAGGACTACTTCGTTCACGAATCTCACACGTTTCTCATCTTAACTGACAAGCATTGGATTTTAGAGGACATGTGGTTAGTTTCAGTTTTAGAATCAGAGTTGAACTAGATATGGCTCATATATGTCGAAAAACCATTCTTTTGTTCTCAGCACACTCATGTTTCCTGCTGTCTTAGAGACTCTAGAAAGCAAGAGCATGCTTCTTGCTCTAAAGCAGAGTGTGGTCTGTATGTGAGAACTCTGCTGTGTGTTTCACATCAGAAATGGAGTTAAATCCCAGGCGCTGTATTTTCCTACAAGCAAGACTTCGTTTCAGGTAAGGGCAGTCACTTTTCAGCTCAAACGAACTACATCATTCACGCAGCTAACAAGTTTCCTATCTTAACTGACAAGCATCGGATGTTAGAGGACCAGTGCTTTGTATCAGTTTCAGAAGCAGAGTTGGACTAGATATGGTCCTTATGTGTAGGAAACACCGTTCTTTTGTTCTCAGCACACTCACGTTTCCTGGTGTCTTAAGACTCTAGAAAGCTAGAGCGTGTTTCTTGCTCTAAAGCAGAGTGTGATACATGGATGAGAACTGTGTTGTGTGTTTCCCTTCAGAAATGGAGTTAAATCCCTGGATCATTGTCTTCCTAAATCAAGAATTCGTTTCATGTAAGGGAAGTCACTTATCAGCTCAAATGAACTACATCGTTCACGAAGCTAACAAGTTTCCCATCTTAACTGACAAGCATTGGATGTTAGAGCACCACTGCTTTGTATCAGTTTCATAAGTAGAGTTGGACTAGATATGGTCCGTATGTGTAGGAAATACCGTTTTTTTTTGTTCTCATCACAAAAAAGTTTCCTGCTGTCTTAGAGATTCTGGAAAGCTAGAGCGTGCTTCTTGCTCTAAAGCAGAGTGTGATCAATGGATGAGAACTCTGTTGTGTGTTTCACTTCAGAACTGGAGTTAAATACCAGGCTCTGAGTTTTCCTACAAGCAATAGTTCGTTTCAGGTAAGGGCAGTTTCTTTACAGCTCATACGACCTACATCGTTCACGAAGCTTACACGTTTCTCATTTTAACTGAGAAGCATTTGATGTTAGAGGACCTTTGGTTTGTATCAATATCAAGCAGAGTTGAAATAGATATGGTCCGTATGTATAGGAAACACCATTCTTTTCTTCTGAGCACACTCACTTTTCCTGCTGTATTAGGGACTCTAGAAAGCAAGAGCGTGCTTCTTGCTCTAAAGCAGAGTCTGATCCCTGGATGAGAACTGTGTTCTATGTTTCACTTCAGAAATGGAGTTAAATCCCAGGCTCTGAGTCTTCCTACAAGCAAGACTTCGTTTCAGGTAAGGGCAGTTACTTTACAGCTCAAACGAATTACATCCCTCACGAAGCTCACACGTTTCTCATCTTAACTGATAAGCTTTGGATTTTAGGGGACTTGTGTTTTGTTGCAGTTTTAGAATATGAGTTGAACTAGATATGGCTCATATGTGTAGGAAACACCGTTCTTTTTTTCCCGGCACACTCATGTTCCCTGGTGTCTTAGAGACTCTGGAAAGCTAGAGCATGCTTCTTTCTCTAAAGCAGAGTGTGATCAATGGATGAGAACTCTGCTGTGTGTTTCACTTCAGAAATGGAGTTAAATCTCAGGCTCTGAGTGTTCCTACAATCAAGACTTCGTTTCAGGTAAGGGCAGTTAATAACAGCTCAAATGAACTACATCCTTCACGAAGCTCACACTTTTCTCATCTTAACTGACAAACATTGGATGATGGAGGACCTGTGGTTTGTTTCATTTTCAGAAACAGAGTTGAACTAGATATGGCCCGTATGTGTAGGAAACAACGTTCTTTTGTTCTGAGCACACTCAAGTTTCCTGCTGTATTAGAGACTCTAGAAATCAAGAGCATGCTTCTTGCTCTAAAGCAGAGTCTGATCCATGGATGAGAACTATGCTGTGTGTTTCACTTCAGAAATGGAGTTAAATCCCAGGCTCTGAGTCTTCCTACTAGAAAAGTTCGTTTCAGGTAAGGGCAGTTACTTTACAGCTCAAATGAACTACATCGTTCACGAAGCTCACACCTTTCCCATATTAACTGAGAACCATCTGGTGTTAGATGACTTTTGTTTTGTATCAATTTCAAGCAGAGTTTACCTAGATATGGTCCGTATGTATAGGAAACACCGAACTTTTCTTCCCAGCACACTCACATTTCCTGCTGTATTAGAGACTCTAGAAAGCAAGAGCGTGCTTCTTGCTCTAAAGCAGAGTGTGATCCATGGATGAGAACTGTGTTCTTTGTTTCCCTTCAGAAATGGAGTTAAATCCCAGGCTCTGAGTCTTCCTACAAGCAAGACTTCGTTGCAGGTAAGGGCAGTTACATTAGAGCTCATACGAACTATATCGTTCACGAAGCTCACACGTTTCATATCTTAACTGAGAAGCATTTGATGTTAGAGGACCTTTGCTTTGTATCAATTTCAAGCAGAGTTGAACTAGATATGGTCCGTATGTATAGGAAACACCATTATATTCTTCTGAGCACACTCACGTTTCTTGCTGTATTAGAGACTCTAGAAAGCAAGAGCGTGCTTCTTGGTCTAAAGCAGAGTGTGATCCATGGATGAGAACTGTGTTCTTTGTTTCCCTTCAGAAATGGAGTTAAATCCCAGGCTCTGTGTCTTCCTACAAGCAAGACTTCGTTTCAGGTAAGGGCAGTCACTTTTCAGCTCAAATGAACTACATTGTTCACTCAGCTCACATGTTTCTCATCTTAAATGACAAGCATCAGATGTTAGAGCACCAGTGCTTTGTGTCAGTTTCAGAAGCAGAGTTGGATTCGATATGGTCCGTATGTGTAGGAAACACCGTTCTTTTGTTCTCAGCACACTCACGTTTCCTGGTGTCTTAAGACTCTAGAAAGCTAGAGCGTGCTTCTGGCTCTAAAGCAGAGTGTGATCAATGGATGACAACTCTGCTGTGTGTTTCACTTCAGAAATGGATTTAAAGCCCAGGCTCTGAGTCTTCCTACAAGGAAGATTTCGTTCCAAGAAAGGGCTTTTACTTTACAACTCAAATGAACTACAACGTTCACGAAGCTCACACGTTTCTCATCTTAACTGACAAGCATTGGATGTTAGAGGGCCTGTGGTTTGTTTCAGTTTCAGAAGCACAGTTGAACTAGATATGGTCCGTATGTGTAAGAAACACCGTTGTTTTGTTCTGAGCACACTCATGTTTCCTCCTGTATTAGAGACTCTAGAAAGCAAGAGCATGCTTCTTGCTCTAATGCAGAGTGTGATCCCTGGATGAGAACTATGCTGTGTGTTTCCCTTCAGAAATGGAGTTAAATCCCAGGCGTTGTGTCTTCCAACATGCACGACTTCGTTTCAGGTAAGGGCAGTCACTTTTCATCTCAAATGCACTACATCGTTCACGAAGCTAACAAGTTTCCCATCTTAACTGACAAGCATTGGATGTTTAGCACCACTGCTTTGTATCAGATTCAGAAGCAGAGTTGCACTAGATATGGTCCATATGTGTAGGAAACACCATTCTTTTGTTCTCAGTACACTCATATTTCCTGCTGTCTTAGAGACAATAGAGAGCAAGAGCGTGCTTCTTGCTCTAAAGCAGAGTGTGATCTATGGATGAGACCTCTGCTGTGTGTTTCACTTCAGAAATGGAGTTAAATCCCAGGCTCTGAGTCTTCCTACAAGCAAGACATCGTTTCAGTTAAGGGCAGTCACTTTTCAGCTCAAACGAACTACATCGTTCACAAAGCTCACAAGATTCTCATCTTAACTGAGAAGCATTTGATGTTAGAGGTCCTTTGCTTTGTATCAATTTCAAGCAGAGTTTAAGTAGATATGGTCCGTATGTGTAGGAAAAACCATTCCATTCTTCTGAGCACACTCTCTTTCCCTGCTGTATTAGAGACTCTAGAAAGCAAGAGCGTGCTTATTGCTCTATAGCAGAGTGTGATCCATGGATGAGAACTGTGTTCTGTCTTTCCCTTCAGAAATGGAGTTAAATCCCAGGCTCTGTGTCTTCCTACAAGCAAGACTTCGTTTCAGGTAAGGGCAGTCACTTCTCAGCTCAAACAAACTACATCGTTCACGAATCTCACACGTTTCTCATCTTAACTGACAAGCATTGGATTTTAGAGGACATGTGGTTAGTTTCAGTTTTAGAATCAGAGTTGAACTAGATATGGCTCATATATGTCGAAAAACCATTCTTTTGTTCTCAGCACACTCATGTTTCCTGCTGTCTTAGAGACTCTAGAAAGCAAGAGCATGCTTCTTGCTCTAAAGCAGAGTGTGGTCTGTATGTGAGAACTCTGCTGTGTGTTTCACATCAGAAATGGAGTTAAATCCCAGGCGCTGTATTTTCCTACAAGCAAGACTTCGTTTCAGGTAAGGGCAGTCACTTTTCAGCTCAAACGAACTACATCATTCACGCAGCTAACAAGTTTCCTATCTTAACTGACAAGCATCGGATGTTAGAGGACCAGTGCTTTGTATCAGTTTCAGAAGCAGAGTTGGACTAGATATGGTCCTTATGTGTAGGAAACACCGTTCTTTTGTTCTCAGCACACTCACGTTTCCTGGTGTCTTAAGACTCTAGAAAGCTAGAGCGTGTTTCTTGCTCTAAAGCAGAGTGTGATACATGGATGAGAACTGTGTTGTGTGTTTCCCTTCAGAAATGGAGTTAAATCCCTGGATCATTGTCTTCCTAAATCAAGAATTCGTTTCATGTAAGGGAAGTCACTTATCAGCTCAAATGAACTACATCGTTCACGAAGCTAACAAGTTTCCCATCTTAACTGACAAGCATTGGATGTTAGAGCACCACTGCTTTGTATCAGTTTCATAAGTAGAGTTGGACTAGATATGGTCCGTATGTGTAGGAAATACCGTTTTTTTTGGTTCTCATCACAAAAAAGTTTCCTGCTGTCTTAGAGATTCTGGAAAGCTAGAGCGTGCTTCTTGCTCTAAAGCAGAGTGTGATCAATGGATGAGAACTCTGTTGTGTGTTTCACTTCAGAACTGGAGTTAAATACCAGGCTCTGAGTTTTCCTACAAGCAATAGTTCGTTTCAGGTAAGGGCAGTTTCTTTACAGCTCATACGACCTACATCGTTCACGAAGCTTACACGTTTCTCATTTTAACTGAGAAGCATTTGATGTTAGAGGACCTTTGGTTTGTATCAATATCAAGCAGAGTTGAAATAGATATGGTCCGTATGTATAGGAAACACCATTCTATTCTTCTGAGCACACTCACTTTTCCTGCTGTATTAGGGACTCTAGAAAGCAAGAGCGTGCTTCTTGCTCTAAAGCAGAGTCTGATCCCTGGATGAGAACTGTGTTCTATGTTTCACTTCAGAAATGGAGTTAAATCCCAGGCTCTGAGTCTTCCTACAAGCAAGACTTCGTTTCAGGTAAGGGCAGTTACTTTACAGCTCAAACGAATTACATCCCTCACGAAGCTCACACGTTTCTCATCTTAACTGATAAGCTTTGGATTTTAGGGGACTTGTGTTTTGTTGCAGTTTTAGAATATGAGTTGAACTAGATATGGCTCATATGTGTAGGAAACACCGTTCTTTTTTTCCCGGCACACTCATGTTCCCTGGTGTCTTAGAGACTCTGGAAAGCTAGAGCATGCTTCTTTCTCTAAAGCAGAGTGTGATAAATGGATGAGAACTCTGCTGTGTGTTTCACTTCAGAAATGGAGTTAAATCTCAGGCTCTGAGTGTTCCTACAATCAAGACTTCGTTTCAGGTAAGGGCAGTTAATAACAGCTCAAATGAACTACATCCTTCACGAAGCTCACACTTTTCTCATCTTAACTGACAAACATTGGATGATGGAGGACCTGTGGTTTGTTTCATTTTCAGAAACAGAGTTGAACTAGATATGGCCCCTATGTGTAGGAAACAACGTTCTTTTGTTCTGAGCACACTCAAGTTTCCTGCTGTATTAGAGACTCTAGAAATCAAGAGCATGCTTCTTGCTCTAAAGCAGAGTCTGATCCATGGATGAGAACTATGCTGTGTGTTTCACTTCAGAAATGGAGTTAAATCCCAGGCTCTGAGTCTTCCTACTAGAAAAGTTCGTTTCAGGTAAGGGCAGTTACTTTACAGCTCAAATGAACTACATCGTTCACGAAGCTCACACCTTTCCCATATTAACTGAGAACCATCTGGTGTTAGATGACTTTTGTTTTGTATCAATTTCAAGCAGAGTTTACCTAGATATGGTCCGTATGTATAGGAAACACCAAACTTTTCTTCCCAGCACACTCACATTTCCTGCTGTATTAGAGACTCTAGAAAGCAAGAGCGTGCTTCTTGCTCTAAAGCAGAGTGTGATCCATGGATGAGAACTGTGTTCTTTGTTTCCCTTCAGAAATGGAGTTAAATCCCAGGCTCTGAGTCTTCCTACAAGCAAGACTTCGTTGCAGGTAAGGGCAGTTACATTAGAGCTCATACGAACTATATCGTTCACGAAGCTCACACGTTTCATATCTTAACTGAGAAGCATTTGATGTTAGAGGACCTTTGCTTTGTATCAATTTCAAGCAGAGTTGAACTAGATATGGTCCGTATGTATAGGAAACACCATTATATTCTTCTGAGCACACTCACGTTTCTTGCTGTATTAGAGACTCTAGAAAGCAAGAGCGTGCTTCTTGGTCTAAAGCAGAGTGTGATCCATGGATGAGAACTGTGTTCTTTGTTTCCCTTCAGAAATGGAGTTAAATCCCAGGCTCTGTGTCTTCCTACAAGCAAGACTTCGTTTCAGGTAAGGGCAGTCACTTTTCAGCTCAAATGAACTACATTGTTCACTCAGCTCACATGTTTCTCATCTTAAATGACAAGCATCAGATGTTAGAGCACCAGTGCTTTGTGTCAGTTTCAGAAGCAGAGTTGGATTCGATATGGTCCGTATGTGTAGGAAACACCGTTCTTTTGTTCTCAGCACACTCACGTTTCCTGGTGTCTTAAGACTCTAGAAAGCTAGAGCGTGCTTCTGGCTCTAAAGCAGAGTGTGATCAATGGATGACAACTCTGCTGTGTGTTTCACTTCAGAAATGGATTTAAAGCCCAGGCTCTGAGTCTTCCTACAAGGAAGATTTCGTTCCAAGAAAGGGCTTTTACTTTACAACTCAAATGAACTACAACGTTCACGAAGCTCACACGTTTCTCATCTTAACTGACAAGCATTGGATGTTAGAGGGCCTGTGGTTTGTTTCAGTTTCAGAAGCACAGTTGAACTAGATATGGTCCGTATGTGTAAGAAACACCGTTGTTTTGTTCTGAGCACACTCATGTTTCCTCCTGTATTAGAGACTCTAGAAAGCAAGAGCATGCTTCTTGCTCTAATGCAGAGTGTGATCCCTGGATGAGAACTATGCTGTGTGTTTCCCTTCAGAAATGGAGTTAAATCCCAGGCGTTGTGTCTTCCAACATGCACGACTTCGTTTCAGGTAAGGGCAGTCACTTTTCATCTCAAATGCACTACATCGTTCACGAAGCTAACAAGTTTCCCATCTTAACTGACAAGCATTGGATGTTTAGCACCACTGCTTTGTATCAGATTCAGAAGCAGAGTTGCACTAGATATGGTCCATATGTGTAGGAAACACCATTCTTTTGTTCTCAGTACACTCATATTTCCTGCTGTCTTAGAGACAATAGAGAGCAAGAGCGTGCTTCTTGCTCTAAAGCAGAGTGTGATCTATGGATGAGACCTCTGCTGTGTGTTTCACTTCAGAAATGGAGTTAAATCCCAGGCTCTGAGTCTTCCTACAAGCAAGACATCGTTTCAGTTAAGGGCAGTCACTTTTCAGCTCAAACGAACTACATCGTTCACAAAGCTCACAAGATTCTCATCTTAACTGAGAAGCATTTGATGTTAGAGGTCCTTTGCTTTGTATCAATTTCAAGCAGAGTTTAAGTAGATATGGTCCGTATGTGTAGGAAAAACCATTCCATTCTTCTGAGCACACTCTCTTTCCCTGCTGTATTAGAGACTCTAGAAAGCAAGAGCGTGCTTATTGCTCTATATCAGAGTGTGATCCATGGATGAGAACTGTGTTCTGTCTTTCCCTTCAGAAATGGAGTTAAATCCCAGGCTCTGTGTCTTCCTACAAGCAAGACTTCGTTTCAGGTAAGGGCAGTCACTTCTCAGCTCAAACAAACTACATCGTTCACGAAGCTCACACGTTTCTCATCTTAACTGACAAGCATCGGATGTTAGAGCACCAGTGCTTTGTATCAGTTTCAGAAGCAGAGTTGGATTCGATATGGTCCGTATGTGTAGGAAACACCGTTCTTTGGTTCTCAGCACACTCACATTTCCTGGTGTCTTAAGACTCTACAAAGCTAGAGAGTGCTTATGGCTCTAAAGCAGAGTGTGATCAATGGATGACAACTCTGCTGTGTGTTTCACTTCAGAAATGGAGTTAAATCCCAGGCTCTGTGTCTTCCTACAAGCAAGACTTCGTTTCAGGTAAGGGCAGTCACTTTTCATCTAAAATGAACTACATCGTTCACGAAGCTAACAAGTTCCCATCTTAACTGACAAGCATTGGATGTTAGAGTACCAGTGCTTTGTATCAGTTTCAGAAGCAGAGTTGCACTAGATATGGTCCATATGTGTAGAAAACACCATTCTTTTGTTCTCAGGACACTCATATCTCCTGCTGTCTTAGATACAATAGAAAGCAAGAGCGTGCCTCTTCCTCTAAAGCAGAGTGTGATTTATGGATGAGAACTCTGCTGTGTGTTTTACTTCAGAAATGGAGTTAAATGCCAGGCTCTGAGTCTTCCTACAAGAAAAGATCATTTCAGGTAAGGGCAGTTACTTTATTGCTCAAACGAACTACATCGTTCACAAAGATAACACGTTTCTCATATTAACTGAGAAGCATTTGGTATTAGAGGACCTTTGCTTTGTATCAATTTCAAGCAGAGTTTAACTAGATATGGTCCTATGTATAGGAAACAACGTTCTTTTCTTCTGAGCACACTCACGTTTCTTGCTGTATTAGGGACTCTAGAAAGCAAGAGAGTGCTTCTTGCTCTAAAGCAGAGTGTGATCCATGGATGAGAAATGTGTTGTGTGTTTCCCTTCAGAAATGGGGTTAAATCCCAGGCTCATTGTCTTCCTTAATCAAGAATTCCTTTCAGAGAAGGGCATTCACTTTTCAGCTCAAACAAACTACATCGTTCATGAAGCTCACACGTTTCTCATCTTAACTGACAAGCATTAGATGTCAGAGCAAAAGTGCTTTGTATCAGATTCAGAAGTAGAGTTGGACTAGATATGGTCCGTATGCGTAGGAAACACCGTTTTTTTGTTTTCATCACACTAACATTCCCTGCTGTCTTAGAGACTCTGGAAAGCTAGAGCGTGCTTTTTGCTCTAAAGCAGAGTTTGATCAATGGAAGAGAACTCTGGTGTGTGTTTCACTTCAGAAATGGAGTTATATCCTAGGCTCTGAATCTTCCTACAAGCAAGACTTCGTTACAGGTAAGGGCAGTTACTTTACAGCTCAAAAGGACTACATCGTTCACGAAGCTCACACGTTTCTCATCTTAACTGACAAGCATTGGATTTTAGAGTACATGTGGTTAGTTTCAGTTTTAGAATCAGAGTTGAACTAGATATGGCTCATATATGTAGGAAAAACCGTTCTTTTGTTCTCAGCACACTCATGTTTCCTGCTGTCTTAGAGACTCTAGAAAAGAAGAGCATGCTTCTTGCTCTAAAGCAGAGTGTGGTCTATATGTGAGAACTCTGCTGTCTGTTTCACTTCAGAAATGGAGTTAAATCCCAGGCGCTGTATTTTCCTACAAGCAAGACTTCGTTTCAGGTAAGGGCAGTCACTTTTCAGCTCAAACGAACTACATCATTCACGCAGCTAACAAGTTTCCTATCTTAACTGACAAGCTTGGATGTTAGAGGACCAGTGCTTTGTATCAGTTTCAGAAGCAGAGTTGGACTAGATATGGTCCTTATGTGTAGGAAACACCGTTCTTTTGTTCTCCGCACACTCACGTTTCCTGGTGTCTTAAGACTCTAGAAAGCTAGAGCGTGCTTCTTGCTCTAAAGCAGAGTGTGATACATGGATGAGAACTGTGTTGTGTGTTTCCCTTCAGAAATGGAGTTAAATCCCAGGCTCATTGTCTTCCTAAAGCAAGAATTCGTTTCATGTAAGGGAAGTCACTTTTCAGCTCAAACGAACTACATCGTTCACGAAGCTAACAAGTTTCCCATCTTAACTGACAAGCATTGGATGTTAGAGCACCACTGCTTTGTATCAGTTTCATAAGTAGATTTGGACTAGATATGGTCCATATGTGTAGGAAATACCGTTCATTTGTTCTCATCACAAAAAAGTTTCCTGCTGTCTTAGAGATTCTGGAAAGCTAGAGCGTGCTTCTTGCTCTAAAGCAGAGTGTGATCAATGGATGAGAACTCTGTTGTGTGTTTCACTTCAGAAATGGAGTTAAATCCCAGGCTCTGAGTTTTCCTACAAGCAATAGTTCGTTTCAGGTAAGGGCAATTTCTTTACAGCTCATACGACCTACATCGTTCACGAAGCTTACACGTTTCTCATCTTAACTGAGAAGCATTTGATGTTAGAGGACCTTTGCTTTGTATCAATATCAAGCAGAGTTGAAATAGATATGGTCCATATGTATAGGAAACACCATTCTATTCTTCTGAGCACACTCACTTTTCCTGCTGTATTAGAGACTCTAGAAAGCAAGAGCGTGCTTCTTGCTCTAAAGCAGAGTCTGATCCCTGGATGAGAACTGTGTTGTGTGTTTCCCTTCAGAAATGGAGTTAAATCCCAGGCTCATTGTCTTCCTAAATAAAGAACTCCTTTCAGATAAGGGCAGTCACTTTTCAGCTCAAACGAACTACAACGTTCATGAAGCAAACACGTTTCTCATCTTAACTGACAAGCATTGGATGTTAGAGGACCAGTGCTTTGCATTAGTTTCACAAGTAGAATTGGACTAGATATGGTCCGTATGTGTAGGAAACACCGTTTTTTTTTTTAATCACACGCACGTTCCCTGGTGTCTTAGAGACTCTGGAAAGCTAGAGCATGCTTCTTGCTCTAAAGCAGAGTGTGATCAATGGATGAGAACTCTGATGTGTGTTTCACTTCAGAAATGGAGTTAAATCCCAGGCTCTGAGTCTTCCTACAAGCAAGACTTCGTTTCAGGTAAGGGCAGTTAATAACAGCTCAAACGAACTACATCGTTCACGAAGCTCACACGTTTCTCATCTTAACTCACAAGCATCTGATGTTAGAGGACCAGTGCTTTGTATCAGTTTCAGAAGCAGAGTTGGATTAGATATGGTCCTTTTGTGTAGGAAACACCGATCTCTTGTACTCAGCACACTCACGTTTCCTGGTGTCTTACAGACTCTAGAAAGCTAGAGCATGCTTCTTGCTCTAAAGTAGAGTGTGATCCATGGATGAGAACTCTGTTGTGTGTTTCACTTCAGAAATGGAGTTAAATCCCAGGCTTTGAGTCTTCCTACAAGCAAGACTTCGTTTCAGGTAAGGGCAGTTACTTTACAGCTCAAACGAACTATATCCCTCACGAAGCTCACACGTTTCTCATCTTAACTGACAAGCTTTGGATTTTAGGGGACTTGGTGTTTGTTGCAGTTTTAGAATATGAGTTGAACTAGATATGGCTCATATTGTAGGAAACACCGTTCTTTTTTTCCCAGCACACTCATTTTTCCTGCTGTCTTAGAGACTCTAGAAAGCAAGAGCGTGCTTCTTGCTCTAAAGCAGAGTGTGATCTATGGATGAGAACTCTGCTGTGTGTTTCACTTCAGAAATGGAGTTAAATCCCAGGCTCTGAGTCTTCCTAAAATAAAAGTTCGTTTCCGGTAAGGGCAGTTACTTTACAGCTCAAACGAACTACATCGTTCAGGAAGTTCACAGGTTTCACAGATTAACTGAGAAGCATTTGGTGTTAGAGGACCTTTTCTTTGTATCAATTTCAAGCAGAGTTTAACTATATATGGTCCTTATGTATAGGACACACCGTTCTTTTCTTCTGAGCACACTCACGTTTCTTGCTGTAGTATAGACTCTAGAAAGCAAGAGGGTGCTTCTTGCTCTAAAGCAGAGTGTGATCCATGGATGAGAACTCTGCTGTGTGTTTCACTTCAGAAATGGAGTTAAATCCCAGGCTCTGAGTCTTCCTACAAACAAGACTACGTTTCAGGTAAGGGCAGTTACTTTACAGCTCAATAGAACTACTTCGTTAACGAAGCTCACACATTTCTCATCTTAACTGACAAGCATTGAATTTTAGAGGACCTATGGTTTCATTCAGTTTTAGAATCAGAGTTCAAGTAGATATGGCTCATATGTGTAGGAAACACCATTCTTTTGTTCTGGGCACACTCAAGTTTCCTGCTGTATTAGAGAATCTAGAAAGCAAGAGCGTGCTTCTTGCTCTAAAGCAGAGTGTGATCCATGGATGAGAACTCTGTTGTGTGTTTCACTTCAAAAATGGAGTTAAATCCCAGGCTCTCAGTCTTCCTACAAGCAAGACTTCGTTTCATGTAAGGGCAGTTACTTTACAGCTCAAACGAACTACATCGTTCACGAAGCTCAAACGTTTCTAATCTTAACTGACAAGCATTGGATGATAGAAGACCTGCAGTTTGTTTCAGTTTCAGAAGCAGAGTTGAACTAGATATGGCCCATATGTGTAAGAAACACCGTTCTTTTGTTCTGAGCACACTCAAGTTTCCTGCTGTATTAGAAACCCTAGAAAGCAAGAGCATGCTTCTTGCTCTAAAGCAGGGTGTGATCCATGGATTCGAACTATGCTGTGTGTTTACCTTCAGAAATGGAGTTAAATTCCATGCTCTGTGTCTTCCTACAAGCAAGACTTCGTTTCAGGTAAGGGCAGTCACTTTTCAGCTCAAACAAACTACAACGTTCACGAAGCAAACACGTTTCTCATCTAAACTAACAAGCATTGGATGTTAGAGGACCAGTGCTTTGTATCAGTTTCAGAAGTAGAATTGGACTAGATAAGGTCCGTATGTGTAGGAAACACCGTTTTTTTTTTCATCACACGCACGTTCCCTGCTGTCTTAGAGACTCTGGAAAGCTAGAGCGTGCTTCTTGCTCTAAAGCAGAGTGAGATCAATGGATGAGAACTCTGTTGTGTGTTTCACTTCAGAAATGGAGTTAAATCCCAGGCTCTGAGTCTTCCTACAAGCAAGACTTCGTTTCAGGTAAGGGCAGTTACTTTACAGCTCAAACGACCTACATCTTTCAGGAAGCTAACACTTTTCTCATCTTAACTGAGAAGCATTTGATGTTAGAGGACCTTTGCTTTGTATCAATTTCAAGCAGAGTTGAAATAGATATGGTCCGTATGTATAGGAAACACCGTTCTATTCTTCTGAGCACACTCACTTTTCCTGCTGTATTAGAGTATCTAGAAAGCAAGAGCATGCTTCTTGCTCTAAAGCAGAGTCTGATCCATGGATGAGAACTGTGTTCTATGTTTCTCTTCAGAAATGGAGTTAAATCCCAGGCTCTGTGTCTTCCTACAAGCAAGACTTCGTTTCAGGTAAGGGCAGTCACTTTTCAGCTCAAATGAACTACATCGTTCACGAAGCTCACACGTTTCTCATATTAACTGAGAACCATTTGGTGTTAGAGGACCTTTGTTTTGTATCAATTTCAAGCAGAGTTTAACTAGATATGGTCCGTATGTATAGGAAACACCGAACTTTTCTATCGATCACACTCATGTTTCCTGCTGTATTAGAGAATCTAGAAAGCAAGAGTGTGCTTCTTGCTCTAAAGCAGAGTGTGATCCATGGATGAGAACTGTGTTGTGTGTTTCCCTTCAGAAATGGAGTTAAATCCCGGGCTCATTGTCTTCCTACAATCAAGAATTCATTTCAGGTAAGGGCAGTCACTTTTCAGCTCAATAGAACTACTTCGTTCACGAAGCTCACACATTTCTCATCTTAACTAACAAGCATTGGATTTTAGAGGACCTATGGTTTGATTCAGTTTTAGAATCAGAGTTCAATTAGATAAGGATCATATGTGTAGGAAACACCATTCTTTTGTTCTGAGCACACTCAAGTTTCCTGCTGTATTAGAGAATCTAGAAAGCAAGAGCGTGCTTCTTGCTCTAAAGCAGAGTGTGATCAATGGATGAGAACTCTGTTGTGTGTTTCTCTTCAGAAATGGAGTTAAATCCCAGGCTCTGAGTCTTCCTACAAGCAAGACTTCGTTTCAGGTAAGGGCAGTTACTTTACAGCTCATACGAACTACATCGTTCACGAAGCTCACATGTTTCTCATCTTAACTGAGAAGCATTTGATGTTAGAGGACCTTTGCTTTGTATCAATTTCAAGGAGAGTTGAAATAGATATGGTCCCCATGTATAGGAAACACTGTTCTATTCTTCTGAGCACACTCACTTTTCCTGCTGTATTAGAGACTCTAGAAAGCAAGAGCGTGCTTCTTGCTCTAAAGCAGAGTCTGATCCCTGGATGAGAACTGTGTTGTGTGTTTCCCTTCAGAAATGGAGTTAAATCCCAGGCTCATTGTATTCCTAAATAAAGAACTCCTTTCAGATAAGGGCAGTCACTTTTCAGCTCAAACGAACTACAACGTTCATGAAGCAAACACGTTTCTCATCTTAACTGACAAGCATTGGATGTTAGAGGACCAGTGCTTTGCATTAGTTTCACAAGTAGAATTGGACTAGATATGGTCCATATGTGTAGGAAACACCGTTTTTTTTTTTAATCACACGCACGTTCCCTGGTGTCTTAGAGACTCTGGAAAGCTAGAGCATGCTTCTTGCTCTAAAGCAGAGTGTGATCAATGGATGAGAACTCTGATGTGTGTTTCACTTCAGAAATGGTGTTAAATCCCAGGCTCTGAGTCTTCCTACAAACAAGACTTCGTTTCAGGTAAGGGCAGTTAATAACAGCTCAAACGAACTACATCGTTCACGAAGCTCACACGTTTCTCATCTTAACTCACAAGCATCTGATGTTAGAGGACCAGTGCTTTGTATCAGTTTCAGAAGCAGAGTTGGATTAGATATGGTCCTTTTGTGTAGGAAACACCGATCTCTTGTACTCAGCACACTCACGTTTCCTGGTGTCTTACAGACTCTAGAAAGCTAGAGCATGCTTCTTGCTCTAAAGTAGAGTATGATCCATGGATGAGAACTCTGTTGTGTGTTTCACTCCAGAAATGGAGTTAAATCCCAGGCTTTGAGTCTTCCTACAAGCAAGACTTCGTTTCAGGTAAGGGCAGTTACTTTACAGCTCAAACGAACTATATCCCTCACGAAGCTCACGCGTTTCTCATCTTAACTGACAAGCTTTGGATTTTAGGAGACTTGTGGTTTGTTGCAGTTTTAGAATATGAGTTGAACTAGATATGGCTCATATGTGTAGGAAACACCGTTCTTTTTTTCCCAGCACACTCATTTTTCCTGCTGTCTTAGAGACTCTACAAAGCAAGAGCGTGCTTCTTGCTCTAAAGCAGAGTGTGATCTATGGATGAGAACTCTGCTGTGTGTTTCACTTAAGAAATGGAGTTAAATCCCAGGCTTTGAGTCTTCCTAAAATAAAAGTTCGTTTCAGGTAAGGGCAGTTACTTTACAGCTCAAACGAACTACATCGTTCAGGAAGCTCACAGGTTTCTCAGATTAACTGAGAAGCATTTGGTGTTAGAGGACCTTTGCTTTGTATCAATTTCAAGCAGAGTTTAACTATATATGGTCCTTATGTATAGGACACACCGTTGTTTTCTTCTGAGCACACTCACGTTTCTTGCTGTATTATAGACTCTAGAAAGCAAGAGGGTGCTTCTTGCTCTAAAGCAGAGTGTGATCCATGGATGAGAACTCTGCTGTGTGTTTCACTTCAGAAATGGAGTTAAATCCCAGGCTCTGAGTCTTCCTACAAACAAGACTTCGTTTCAGGTAAGGGCAGTTACTTTAACGAAGCTCACACATTTCTCATCTTAACTGACAAGCATTGAATTTTAGAGGACCTATGTTTTCATTCAGTTTTAGAATCAGAGTTCAAGTAGATATGGCTCATATGTGCAGGAAACACCATTCTTTTGTTCTGAGCACACTCAAGTTTCCTGCTGTATTAGAGAATCTAGAAAGCAAGAGCGTGCTTCTTGCTCTAAAGCAGAGTGTGATCCATGGATGAGAACTCTGTTGTGTGTTTCACTTCAAAAATGGAGTTAAATCCCAGGCTCTCAGTCTTCCTACAAGCAAGACTTCGTTTCAGGTAAGGGCAGTTACTTTACAGCTCAAACGAACTACATCGTTCACGAAGCTCAAACGTTTCTAATCTTAACTGACAAGCATTGGATGATAGAAGACCTGCAGTTTGTTTCAGTTTCAGAAGCAGAGTTGAACTAGATATGGCCCATATGTGTAAGAAACACCGTTCTTTTGTTCTGAGCACACTCAAGTTTCCTGCTGTATTAGAAACCCTAGAAAGCAAGAGCATGCTTCTTGCTCTAAAGCAGGGTGTGATCCATGGATTCGAACTATGCTGTGTGTTTACCTTCAGAAATGGAGTTAAATTCCATGCTCTGTGTCTTCCTACAAGCAAGACTTCGTTTCAGGTAAGGGCAGTCACTTTTCAGCTCAAACAAACTACAACGTTCACGAAGCAAACACGTTTCTCATCTAAACTAACAAGCATTGGATGTTAGAGGACCAGTGCTTTGTATCAGTTTCAGAAGTAGAATTGGACTAGATAAGGTCCGTATGTGTAGGAAACACCGTTTTTTTTTTCATCACACGCACGTTCCCTGCTGTCTTAGAGACTCTGGAAAGCTAGAGCGTGCTTCTTGCTCTAAAGCAGAGTGTGATCAATGGATGAGAACTCTGTTGTGTGTTTCACTTCAGAAATGGAGTTAAATCCCAGGCTCTGAGTCTTCCTACAAGCAAGACTTCGTTTCAGGTAAGGGCAGTTACTTTACAGCTCAAACGACCTACATCTTTCAGGAAGCTAACACGTTTCTCATCTTAACTGAGAAGCATTTGATGTTAGAGGACCTTTGCTTTGTATCAATTTCAAGCAGAGTTGAAATAGATATGGTCCGTATGTATAGAAAACACCGTTCTATTCTTCTGAGCACACTCACTTTTCCCGCTGTATTAGAGTATCTAGAAAGCAAGAGCGTGCTTCTTGCTCTAAAGCAGAGTCTGATCCATGGATGAGAACTGTGTTCTATGTTTCTCTTCAGAAATGGAGTTAAATCCCAGGCGCTGTGTTTTCCTACAAGCAAGACTTCGTTTCAGGTAAGGGCAGTCACTTTTCAGCTCAAACGAACTACATCGTTCACTAAGCTAACATGTTTCCCATCTTAACTGACAAGAATTGGATATTAGAGGACCAGTGCTTTGTATCAGTTTCAGAAGCAGAGTTGGACTAGATATGGTCCATATGTGTAGGAAACACAGTTCTTTTGTTCTCAGGACACTCATATTTCCTGCTGTCTTAGAGACAATAGCAAGCAAGAGCGTGCTTCTTGCTCTAAAGCAGAGTGTGATCTATGGATGAGATCTCTGCTGTGTGTTTCACTTCAGAAATGGAGTTAAAACCCAGGCTCTGAGTCTTCCTACAAGAAAAGTTCGTTTCAGGTAAGGGCAGTTACTTTACAGCTCAAACGAACTACATCGTTCACGAAGCTCACACGTTTCTCATATTAACTGAGAAGCATTTGGTGTTAGAGGACCTTTGCTTTGTGTTAATTTCAAGCAGAGTTTAGCTAGATATGGTCCGTATGTATAGGAGACACCGTTCTTTTCTTCTGAGCACACTCACGTTTCTTGCTGTGTTAGAGACTCTAGAAAGCAAGAGCGTGCTTCTTGATCTAAAGAAGAGTGTGATCCATGGATGAGAACTGTGTTGTGTGTTTCCCTTCAGAAATGGAGTTAAATCCCAGGCTCATTGTCTTGCTAAATCAAGAATTCGTTTCAGGTAAGGGCAGTCACTTTTCAGCTCAAACGAACTACATCGTTCACGAAGCTCACACGTTTCTCATCTTAACTGACAAGCATTGGATGTTAGAGGACCTGTGGTTTGTTTCAGTTTCAGAAGCACAGTTGAACTAGATATGGTCCGTATGTGCAAGAAACACCGTTGTTTTGTTCTGACCACAATCACGTTTCCTCCTGTATTGGAGACTCTAGAAAGCAAGAGCGTGCTTCTTGCTCTAAAGCAGAGTGTGATCCATGGATGAGAACTATGCTATGTGTTTTCCTTCAGAAATGGAGTTAAATTCCAGGCTTTGTGTCTTCCTACAAGAAAGACTTCGTTTCCGGTAAGGGCGGTCACTTTCCAGCTCAAACGAACTACATCGTTCACAAAGGTCACACGTTTCTCATCTTAACTGACAAGCATTGGATGTTAGAGGACCAGTGATTTGTATCAGTTTCAGAAGCAGAGTTGGACTAGATATGGTCCGTATGTGTAGGAAACACCATTCTTTTGTTCTCAGCACACTCAAGTTTCCTGCTGTCTTAGAGACTCTGGAATGCAAGAGCGTGCTTCTTGCTCTAAAGCAGAGTGTGATCAATGGATGGGAACTCTGTTGTGTGTTTCACTTCAGAAATGGTGTTAAATCCCTTCCTCTGAGTCTTCCTACAAGCAAGAGTTCTTTTCAGGTAATGGCAGTTTCTTCACATCTCAAACAAACTACATCGGTCACAAAGCTCACACGTTTCTCATCTTAACTGAGAAGCATTTGATGTTAGAGGACCTGTGGTTTGTTTCATTTTCAGAAGCAGAGTTGTACTAGATATGGTCCGTATGTATAGGAAACACCGAACTTTTCATCTGAGCACACTCACATTTCCTGCTGTATTTGAGACTCTAGAAAGCAAGAGGGTGCTTCTTGCTCTAATGCAGAGTGTGATCCATGGATGAGAACTGTGTTGTGTGTTTCCCTTCAGAAATGGAGTTAAATCCCAGGCTCATTGTCTTCCTAAATAAATAATTCTTTTCTGATAGCCCCAGTCACTTTTCAGGTCAAACGTTATACAACGTTCACGAAGCAAACAAGGTTCTAAATAACTGACAAGCATTGGATGTTAGAGGACCAGTGCTTTGTATCAGTTTCAGAAGTAGAATTGGACTAGATATGGTCCGTATGTGTAGGAAACACCGTTTTTTTTTCATCACACGCACTATCCCTGCTGTCTTAGAGACTCTGGAAAGCTAGAGCGTGCTTCTTGCTCTAAAGCAGAGGGTGATCAATGGATGAGAACTCTGTTGTGTGTTTCACTTCAGAAATGGAATTAAATCCCAGGCTCTGAGTCTTCCTACAAGAAAAGTTCGTTTCAGGTAAGGGCAGTTACTTTACAGCTCAAATGAACTACATCGTTCTCGAAGCTCACACGTTTCTCATATTAACTGAGAAGCATTTGGTGTTAGAGGACCTTTGTTTTGTATCAATTTCAAGCAGAGTTTAACTAGATATGGTCCGTATGTGTAGGAAACACCGAACTTTTCATCTTAGCACACTCACGTTTCCTGCTGTATTAGAGACTCTAGAAAGCAAGAGCGTGCTTCTTGCTCTAAAGCAGAGTGTGATCCATGGATGAGAACTATGCTGTGTGTTTCCCTTCAGAAATGGAGTTAAATCCCAGGCGCTGTGTTTTCCTACAAGCAAGACTTCGTTTCAGGTAAGGGCAGTCACTTTTCAGCTCAAACGAACTACATCGTTCACGAAGCTAACATGTTTCCCATCTTAACTGACAAGCATTGGATGTTAGAGGACCAGTGTTTTGTATCAGTTTCAGAAGCAGAGTTGGAGTAGATATGGTCCATATGTGTAGGAAACACAGTTCTTTTGTTCTCAGGACACTCATATTTCCTGCTGTCTTAGAGACAATAGAAAGCAAGAGCGTGCTTCTTGCTCTAAAGCAGAGTGTGATCTATGGATGAGATCTCTGCTGTGTGTTTCACTTCAGAAATGGAGTCAAATCCCAGGCTCTTAGTCTTCCTACAAGAAAAGTTCGTTTCATGTAAGGGCAGTTACTTTACCGCTCAAACGAACTTCATCGCTCACGAAGCTCACACGTTTCTCATCTTAACTGACAAGCATTGGATTTTAGAGGACCTGTGGTTTGTTCCAGTTTTAGAATCAGAGTTGAACTAGATATGGCTCATATGTGTAGGAAACACCGTTCTTTTTTTCTCAGCACACTCAAGTTTCCTGCTGTCTTAGAGACTCTAGAAAGCAAGAGCGTGCTTCTTGCTCTAAAGCAGAGTGTGATCTATGGATGAGATCTCTGCTGTGTGTTTCACTTCAGAAATGGAGTTAAATCCCAGGCGCTGTGTCTTTCTACATGCAAGACTTCGTTTCAGGTAAGGGCAGTCATTTTTCAGCTCAAACGAACTACATCGTTTACGAAGCTAACATGTTTCCCATCTTAACTGACAAGCATTGGATGTTAGAGGACCAGTGTTTTGTATCAGTTTCAGAAGCAGAGTTGGACTAGATATGGTCCATATGTGTAGGAAACACAGTTCTTTTGTTCTCAGGACACTCATATTTCCTGCTGTCTTAGAGACAATAGAAAGCAAGAGCGTGCTTCTTGCTCTAAAGCAGAGTGTGATCTATGGATGAGATCTCTGCTGTGTGTTTCACTTCAGAAATGGAGTCAAATCCCAGGCTCTTAGTCTTCCTACAAGAAAAGTTCGTTTCATGTAAGGGCAGTTACTTTACAGCTCAAACGAACTACATCGCTCAGGAAGCTCACACGTTTCTCATCTTAACTGACAAGCATTGGATTTTAGAGGACCTGTGGTTTGTTCCAGTTTTAGAATCAGAGTTGAACTAGATATGGCTCATATGTGTAGGAAACACCGTTCTTTTTTTCTCAGCACACTCAAGTTTCCTGCTGTCTTAGAGACTCTAGAAAGCAAGAGCGTGCTTCTTGCTCTAAAGCAGAGTGTGATCTATGGATGAGATCTCTGCTGTGTGTTTCACTTCAGAAATGGAGTTAAATCCCAGGCTCTGAGTTTTCCTACAATCAAGACTTCGTTTCAATAAGGGCAGTTACTATCAGCTCAAACGAACTACATCGTTCACGAAGCTCACACTTTTCTCATCTTAACTGACAAGCATTGGATGATAGAGGACCTGTGGTTTGTTTCATTTTCAGAAGCAGAGTTGAACTAGATATGGTCCGTATGTATAGGAAACACCGAACTTTTCATCTGAGCACACTCACGTTTCCTGCTGTATTTGAGACTCTAGAAAGCAAGAGGGTGCTTCTTGCTCTAATGCAGAGTGTGATCCATGGATAAGAACAGTGTTGTGTGTTTACCTTCAGAAATGGAGTTAAATCCCAGGCTCATTGTCTTCCTAAATAAATAATTCGTTTCCGATAACCCCAGTCACTTTTCAGCTCAAACGATCTACAACGTTCACGAAGCAAACAAGTTTCTAATCTTAACTGACCAGCATTGGATGTTAGAGGACCAGTGCTTTGTATCAGTTTCAGAAGTAGAATTGGACTAGATATGGTCCATATGTGTAGGAAACACCGTTTTTTTTTTCATCACACGCACTATCCCTGCTGTCTTAGAGACTCTGGAAAGCTAGAGCGTGCTTCTTGCTCTAAAGCAGAGGGTGATCAGTGGAAGAGAACTCTGTTGTGTGTTTCACTTCAGAAATGGAGTTAAATCCCAGGCACTGAGTCTTCCTACAAGAAAAGTTCGTTTCAGGTAAGGGCAGTTACTTTACAGCTCAAACGAACTACATCGTTCACGAAGCTCACACGTTTCTCATATTAACTGAGAAGCATTTGGTGTTAGAGGACCTTTGCTTTGTGTTAATTTCAAGCAGAGTTTAGCTAGATATGGTCCGTATGTATAGGAGACACCGTTCTTTTCTTCTGAGCACACTCACGTTTCTTGCTGTGTTAGAGACTCTAGAAAGCAAGAGCGTGCTTCTTGATCTAAAGAAGAGTGTGATCCATGGATGAGAACTGTGTTGTGTGTTTCCCTTCAGAAATGGAGTTAAATCCCAGGCTCATTGTCTTGCTAAATCAAGAATTCGTTTCAGGTAAGGGCAGTCACTTTTCAGCTCAAACGAACTACATCGTTCACGAAGCTCACACGTTTCTCATCTTAACTGACAAGCATTGGATGTTAGAGGACCTGTGGTTTGTTTCAGTTTCAGAAGCACAGTTGAACTAGATATGGTCCGTATGTGCAAGAAACACCGTTGTTTTGTTCTGACCACAATCACGTTTCCTCCTGTATTGGAGACTCTAGAAAGCAAGAGCGTGCTTCTTGCTCTAAAGCAGAGTGTGATCCATGGATGAGAACTATGCTATGTGTTTTCCTTCAGAAATGGAGTTAAATTCCAGGCTTTGTGTCTTCCTACAAGAAAGACTTCGTTTCCGGTAAGGGCGGTCACTTTCCAGCTCAAACGAACTACATCGTTCACAAAGGTCACACGTTTCTCATCTTAACTGACAAGCATTGGATGTTAGAGGACCAGTGATTTGTATCAGTTTCAGAAGCAGAGTTGGACTAGATATGGTCCGTATGTGTAGGAAACACCATTCTTTTGTTCTCAGCACACTCAAGTTTCCTGCTGTCTTAGAGACTCTGGAATGCAAGAGCGTGCTTCTTGCTCTAAAGCAGAGTGTGATCAATGGATGGGAACTCTGTTGTGTGTTTCACTTCAGAAATGGTGTTAAATCCCTTCCTCTGAGTCTTCCTACAAGCAAGAGTTCTTTTCAGGTAATGGCAGTTTCTTCACATCTCAAACAAACTACATCGGTCACAAAGCTCACACGTTTCTCATCTTAACTGAGAAGCATTTGATGTTAGAGGACCTGTGGTTTGTTTCATTTTCAGAAGCAGAGTTGTACTAGATATGGTCCGTATGTATAGGAAACACCGAACTTTTCATATGAGCACACTCACATTTCCTGCTGTATTTGAGACTCTAGAAAGCAAGAGGGTGCTTCTTGCTCTAATGCAGAGTGTGATCCATGGATGAGAACTGTGTTGTGTGTTTCCCTTCAGAAATGGAGTTAAATCCCAGGCTCATTGTCTTCCTAAATAAATAATTCTTTTCTGATAGCCCCAGTCACTTTTCAGGTCAAACGTTATACAACGTTCACGAAGCAAACAAGGTTCTAAATAACTGACAAGCATTGGATGTTAGAGGACCAGTGCTTTGTATCAGTTTCAGAAGTAGAATTGGACTAGATATGGTCCGTATGTGTAGGAAACACCGTTTTTTTTTCATCACACGCACTATCCCTGCTGTCTTAGAGACTCTGGAAAGCTAGAGCGTGCTTCTTGCTCTAAAGCAGAGGGTGATCAATGGATGAGAACTCTGTTGTGTGTTTCACTTCAGAAATGGAATTAAATCCCAGGCTCTGAGTCTTCCTACAAGAAAAGTTCGTTTCAGGTAAGGGCAGTTACTTTACAGCTCAAATGAACTACATCGTTCACGAAGCTCACACGTTTCTCATATTAACTGAGAAGCATTTGGTGTTAGAGGACCTTTGTTTTGTATCAATTTCAAGCAGAGTTTAACTAGATATGGTCCGTATGTGTAGGAAACACCGAACTTTTCATCTTAGCACACTCACGTTTCCTGCTGTATTAGAGACTCTAGAAAGCAAGAGCGTGCTTCTTGCTCTAAAGCAGAGTGTGATCCATGGATGAGAACTATGCTGTGTGTTTCCCTTCAGAAATGGAGTTAAATCCCAGGCGCTGTGTTTTCCTACAAGCAAGACTTCGTTTCAGGTAAGGGCAGTCACTTTTCAGCTCAAACGAACTACATCGTTCACGAAGCTAACATGTTTCCCATCTTAACTGACAAGCATTGGATGTTAGAGGACCAGTGTTTTGTATCAGTTTCAGAAGCAGAGTTGGAGTAGATATGGTCCATATGTGTAGGAAACACAGTTCTTTTGTTCTCAGGACACTCATATTTCCTGCTGTCTTAGAGACAATAGAAAGCAAGAGCGTGCTTCTTGCTCTAAAGCAGAGTGTGATCTATGGATGAGATCTCTGCTGTGTGTTTCACTTCAGAAATGGAGTCAAATCCCAGGCTCTTAGTCTTCCTACAAGAAAAGTTCGTTTCATGTAAGGGCAGTTACTTTACCGCTCAAACGAACTTCATCGCTCACGAAGCTCACACGTTTCTCATCTTAACTGACAAGCATTGGATTTTAGAGGACCTGTGGTTTGTTCCAGTTTTAGAATCAGAGTTGAACTAGATATGGCTCATATGTGTAGGAAACACCGTTCTTTTTTTCTCAGCACACTCAAGTTTCCTGCTGTCTTAGAGACTCTAGAAAGCAAGAGCGTGCTTCTTGCTCTAAAGCAGAGTGTGATCTATGGATGAGATCTCTGCTGTGTGTTTCACTTCAGAAATGGAGTTAAATCCCAGGCGCTGTGTCTTTCTACATGCAAGACTTCGTTTCAGGTAAGGGCAGTCATTTTTCAGCTCAAACGAACTACATCGTTCACGAAGCTAACATGTTTCCCATCTTAACTGACAAGCATTGGATGTTAGAGGACCAGTGTTTTGTATCAGTTTCAGAAGCAGAGTTGGACTAGATATGGTCCATATGTGTAGGAAACACAGTTCTTTTGTTCTCAGGACACTCATATTTCCTGCTGTCTTAGAGACAATAGAAAGCAAGAGCGTGCTTCTTGCTCTAAAGCAGAGTGTGATCTATGGATGAGATCTCTGCTGTGTGTTTCACTTCAGAAATGGAGTCAAATCCCAGGCTCTTAGTCTTCCTACAAGAAAAGTTCGTTTCATGTAAGGGCAGTTACTTTACAGCTCAAACGAACTACATCGCTCAGGAAGCTCACACGTTTCTCATCTTAACTGACAAGCATTGGATTTTAGAGGACCTGTGGTTTGTTCCAGTTTTAGAATCAGAGTTGAACTAGATATGGCTCATATGTGTAGGAAACACCGTTCTTTTTTTCTCAGCACACTCAAGTTTCCTGCTGTCTTAGAGACTCTAGAAAGCAAGAGCGTGCTTCTTGCTCTAAAGCAGAGTGTGATCTATGGATGAGATCTCTGCTGTGTGTTTCACTTCAGAAATGGAGTTAAATCCCAGGCTCTGAGTTTTCCTACAATCAAGACTTCGTTTCAATAAGGGCAGTTACTATCAGCTCAAACGAACTACATCGTTCACGAAGCTCACACTTTTCTCATCTTAACTGACAAGCATTGGATGATAGAGGACCTGTGGTTTGTTTCATTTTCAGAAGCAGAGTTGAACTAGATATGGTCCGTATGTATAGGAAACACCGAACTTTTCATCTGAGCACACTCACGTTTCCTGCTGTATTTGAGACTCTAGAAAGCAAGAGGGTGCTTCTTGCTCTAATGCAGAGTGTGATCCATGGATAAGAACAGTGTTGTGTGTTTACCTTCAGAAATGGAGTTAAATCCCAGGCTCATTGTCTTCCTAAATAAATAATTCGTTTCCGATAACCCCAGTCACTTTTCAGCTCAAACGATCTACAACGTTCACGAAGCAAACAAGTTTCTAATCTTAACTGACCAGCATTGGATGTTAGAGGACCAGTGCTTTGTATCAGTTTCAGAAGTAGAATTGGACTAGATATGGTCCATATGTGTAGGAAACACCGTTTTTTTTTTCATCACACGCACTATCCCTGCTGTCTTAGAGACTCTGGAAAGCTAGAGCGTGCTTCTTGCTCTAAAGCAGAGGGTGATCAGTGGAAGAGAACTCTGTTGTGTGTTTCACTTCAGAAATGGAGTTAAATCCCAGGCACTGAGTCTTCCTACAAGCAAGACTTCGTTTCAGGTAAGGGCAGTTACTTTACAGCTCAAACGAACTACATCCCTCACGAAGCTCACACGTTTCTCATCTTAACTGACAAGCATCGGATGTTAGAGGACCAGTGCTTTGTATCAGTTTCAGAAGCAGCGTTGGATTAGATATGGTCCTTTTGTGTAGGAAACACCGATCTCTTGTTCTCAGCACACTCACGTTTCCTGGTGTCTTAGAGCCTCTAGAAAGCTGGAGCGTGCTTCTTGCTCTAAAGCAGAGTGTGATCAATGGACGAGAACTCTGTTGTGTGTTTCACTTCAGAAATGGAGTTAAATCCCAGGCTCTGAGTCTTCCTACAAGAAAAGTTCGTTTCAGGTAAGGGCAGTTACTTTACAGCTCAAATGAACTACATCGTTCACAAAGCTCACACGTTTCTCATATTAACTGAGAAGCATTTGGTGTTAGAGGACCTTTGTTTTGTATCAATTTCAAGCAGAGTTTAACTAGATATGGTCCGTATGTGTAGGAAACACCGAACTTTTCATCTTACCACACTCACGTTTCCTGCTGTATTAGAGACTCTAGAAAGCAAGAGCGTGCTTCTTGCTCTAAAGCAGAGTGTGATCCATGGATGAGAACTATGCTGTGTGTTTCCCTTCAGAAATGGAGTTAAATCCCAGGCGCTGTGTCTTCCTACATGCAAGACTTCGTTTCAGGTAAGGGCAGTCACTTTTCAGCTCAAACGAACTACATCGTTCACGAAGCTAACATGTTTCCCATCTTAACTGACAAGCATTGGATGTTAGAGGACCAGTGTTTTGTATCAGTTTCAGAAGCAGAGTTGGACTAGATATGGTCCATATGTGTAGGAAACACAGTTCTTTTGTTCTCAGGACACTCATATTTCCTGCTGTCTTAGAGACAATAGAAAGCAAGAGCGTGCTTCTTGCTCTAAAGCAGAGTGTGATCTATGGATGAGATCTCTGCTGTGTGTTTCACTTCAGAAATGGAGTCAAATCCCAGGCTCTTAGTCTTCCTACAAGAAAAGTTCGTTTCATGTAAGGGCAGTTACTTTACAGCTCAAACGAACTACATCGCTCACGAAGCTCACACGTTTCTCATATTAACTGAGAAGCATTTGGTGTTAGAGGACCTTTGCTTTGTATCAATTTCAAGCAGAGTTTAACTAGATATGGTCCGTATGCATAGAAAACACCGTTCTTTTCTTGTGAGCAAACTCACGTTTCTTGCTGTATTAGAGACTCTAGAAAGCAAGAGCGTGCTTCTTGCTCTAAAGCAGAGTCTGATCCATGGATGAGAACTGTGTTCTATGTTTCTCTTCAGAAATGGAGTTAAATCCCAGGCCCATTGTCTTCCTAAATCAAGAATTCATTTCAGGTAATGGCAGTCACTTTTCAGCTCAAATGATCTACATCGTTCACGAAGCTCACACGTTTCTCATCTTAAGTAACAAGCATTGGATGTTAGAGGATCAGTGCTTTGTATCAGTTTCAGAAGCAGAGTTGGACTAGATATGGTCCGTATGTGTAGGAAACACCGAACTTTTCATCTTAGCACACTCACGTTTCCTGCTGTATTAGAGACTCTAGAAAGCAAGAGCGTGCTTCTTGCTCTAAAGCAGAGTGTGATCCATGGATGAGAACTATGCTGTGTGTTTTCCTTCAGAAATGGAGTTAAATCCCAGGCGCTGTGTCTTCCTACATGCAAGACTTCGTTTCAGGTAAGGGCAGTCACTTTTCAGCTCAAACGAACTACATCGTTCACGAAGCTAACATGTTTCCCATCTTAACTGACAAGCATTGGATGTTAGAGGACCAGTGTTTTGTATCAGTTTCAGAAGCAGAGTTGGACTAGATATGGTCCATATGTGTAGGAAACACAGTTCTTTTGTTCTCAGGACACTCATATTTCCTGCTGTCTTAGAGACAATAGAAAGCAAGAGCGTGCTTCTTGCTCTAAAGCAGAGTGTGATCTATGGATGAGATCTCTGCTGTGTGTTTCACTTCAGAAATGGAGTCAAATCCCAGGCTCTTAGTCTTCCTACAAGAAAAGTTCGTTTCATGTAAGGGCAGTTACTTTACAGCTCAAACGAACTACATCGCTCACGAAGCTCACACCTTTCTCATCTTAACTGACAAGCATTGGATTTTAGAGGACCTGTGGTTTGTTCCACTTTTAGAATCAGAGTTGAACTAGATATGGCTCATATGTGTAGGAAACACCGTTCCTTTTTTCTCAGCACACTCAAGTTTCCTGCTGTCTTAGAGACTCTAGAAAGCAAGAGCGTGCTTCTTGCTCTAAAGCAGAGTGTGATCTATGGATGAGATCTCTGCTGTGTGTTTCACTTCAGAAATGGAGTTAAATCCCAGGCTCTGAGTCTTCCTACAATCAAGACTTCGTTTCAGTAAGGGCAATTACTATCAGCTCAAACAAACTACATCGTTCACGAAGCTCACACTTTTCTCATCTTAACTGACAAGCATTGGATGATAGAGGACCTGTGGTTTGTTTCATTTTCAGAAGCAGAGTTGAACTAGATATGGTCCGTATGTATAGGAAACACCGAACTTTTCATCTGAGTACACTCACGTTTCCTGCTGTATTTGAGACTCTAGAAAGCAAGAGGGTGCTTCTTGCTCTAATGCAGAGTGTGATCCATGGATAAGAACAGTGTTGTGTGTTTACCTTCAGAAATGGAGTTAAATCCCAGGCTCATTGTCTTCCTAAATAAATAATTCGTTTCTGATAACCCCAGTCACTTTTCAGCTCAAACGATCTACAACGTTCACGAAGCAAACAAGTTTCTAATCTTAACTGACCAGCATTGGATGTTAGAGGACCAGTGCTTTGTATCAGATTCAGAAGTAGAATTGGACTAGATATGGTCCGTATGTGTAGGAAACACCGTTTTTTTTTTTCATCACACGCACTATCCCTGCTGTCTTAGAGACTCTGGAAAGCTAGAGCGTGCTTCTTGCTCTAAAGCAGAGGGTGATCAGTGGAAGAGAACTCTGTTGTGTGTTTCACTTCAGAAATGGAGTTAAATCCCAGGCACTGAGTCTTCCTACAAGCAAGACTTCGTTTCAGGTAAGGGCAGTTACTTTACAGCTCAAACGAACTACATCCCTCACGAAGCTCACACGTTTCTCATCTTAACTGACAAGCATCGGATGTTAGAGGACCAGTGCTTTGTATCAGTTTCAGAAGCAGCGTTGGATTAGATATGGTCCTTTTGTGTAGGAAACACCGATCTCTTGTTCTCAGCACACTCACGTTTCCTGGTGTCTTAGAGCCTCTAGAAAGCTGGAGCGTGCTTCTTGCTCTAAAGCAGAGTGTGATCAATGGACGAGAACTCTGTTGTGTGTTTCACTTCAGAAATGGAGTTAAATCCCAGGCTCTGAGTCTTCCTACAAGAAAAGTTCGTTTCAGGTAAGGGCAGTTACTTTACAGCTCAAATGAACTACATCGTTCACAAAGCTCACACGTTTCTCATATTAACTGAGAAGCATTTGGTGTTAGAGGACCTTTGTTTTGTATCAATTTCAAGCAGAGTTTAACTAGATATGGTCCGTATGTGTAGGAAACACCGAACTTTTCATCTTAGCACACTCACGTTTCCTGCTGTATTAGAGACTCTAGAAAGCAAGAGCGTGCTTCTTGCTCTAAAGCAGAGTGTGATCCATGGATGAGAACTATGCTGTGTGTTTCCCTTCAGAAATGGAGGTAAATCCCAGGCGCTGTGTCTTCCTACATGCAAGACTTTGTTTCAGGTAAGGGCAGTCACTTTTCAGCTCAAACGAACTACATCGTTCACGAAGCTAACATGTTTCCCATCTTAACTGACAAGCATTGGATGTTAGAGGACCAGTGTTTTGTATCAGTTTCAGAAGCAGAGTTGGACTAGATATGGTCCATATGTGTAGGAAACACAGTTCTTTTGTTCTCAGGACACTCATATTTCCTGCTGTCTTAGAGACAATAGAAAGCAAGAGCGTGCTTCTTGCTCTAAAGCAGAGTGTGATCTATGGATGAGATCTCTGCTGTGTGTTTCACTTCAGAAATGGAGTCAAATCCCAGGCTCTTAGTCTTCCTACAAGAAAAGTTCGTTTCATGTAAGGGCAGTTACTTTACAGCTCAAACGAACTACATCGCTCACGAAGCTCACACGTTTCTCATATTAACTGAGAAGCATTTGGTGTTAGAGGACCTTTGCTTTGTATCAATTTCAAGCAGAGTTTAACTAGATATGGTCCGTATGCATAGAAAACACCGTTCTTTTCTTGTGAGCAAACTCACGTTTCTTGCTGTATTAGAGACTCTAGAAAGCAAGAGCGTGCTTCTTGCTCTAAAGCAGAGTCTGATCCATGGATGAGAACTGTGTTCTATGTTTCTCTTCAGAAATGGAGTTAAATCCCAGGCCCATTGTCTTCCTAAATCAAGAATTCATTTCAGGTAATGGCAGTCACTTTTCAGCTCAAACGATCTACATCGTTCACGAAGCTCACACGTTTCTCATCTTAAGTAACAAGCATTGGATGTTAGAGGATCAGTGCTTTGTATCAGTTTCAGAAGCAGAGTTGGACTAGATATGGTCCGTATGTGTAGGAAACACCGAACTTTTCATCTTAGCACACTCACGTTTCCTGCTGTATTAGAGACTCTAGAAAGCAAGAGCGTGCTTCTTGCTCTAAAGCAGAGTGTGATCCATGGATGAGAACTATGCTGTGTGTTTTCCTTCAGAAATGGAGTTAAATCCCAGGCGCTGTGTCTTCCTACATGCAAGACTTCGTTTCAGGTAAGGGCAGTCACTTTTCAGCTCAAACGAACTACATCGTTCACGAAGCTAACATGTTTCCCATCTTAACTGACAAGCATTGGATGTTAGAGGACCAGTGTTTTGTATCAGTTTCAGAAGCAGAGTTGGACTAGATATGGTCCATATGTGTAGGAAACACAGTTCTTTTGTTCTCAGGACACTCATATTTCCTGCTGTCTTAGAGACAATAGAAAGCAAGAGCGTGCTTCTTGCTCTAAAGCAGAGTGTGATCTATGGATGTGATCTCTGCTGTGTGTTTCACTTCAGAAATGGAGTCAAATCCCAGGCTCTTAGTCTTCCTACAAGAAAAGTTCGTTTCATGTAAGGGCAGTTACTTTACAGCTCAAACGAACTACATCGCTCACGAAGCTCACACCTTTCTCATCTTAACTGACAAGCATTGGATTTTAGAGGACCTGTGGTTTGTTCCACTTTTAGAATCAGAGTTGAACTAGATATGGCTCATATGTGTAGGAAACACCGTTCTTTTTTTCTCAGCACACTCAAGTTTCCTGCTGTCTTAGAGACTCCAGAAAGCAAGAGCGTGCTTCTTGCTCTAAAGCAGAGTGTGATCTATGGATGAGATCTCTGCTGTGTGTTTCACTTCAGAAATGGAGTTAAATCCCAGGCTCTGAGTCTTCCTACAATCAAGACTTCGTTTCAGTAAGGGCAGTTACTATCAGCTCAAACGAACTACATCGTTCACGAAGCTCACACTTTTCTCATCTTAACTGACAAGCATTGGATGATAGAGGACCTGTGGTTTGTTTCATTTTCAGAAGCAGAGTTGAACTTGATATGGTCCGTATGTATAGGAAACACTGAACTTTTCATCTGAGCACACTCACGTTTCCTGCTGTATTTGAGACTCTAGAAAGCAAGAGGGTGCTTCTTGCTCTAATGCAGAGTGTGATCCATGGATAAGAACAGTGTTGTGTGTTTACCTTCAGAAATGGAGTTAAATCCCAGGCTCATTGTCTTCCTAAATAAATAATTCGTTTCCGATAACCCCAGTCACTTTTCAGCTCAAACGATCTACAACGTTCACGAAGCAAACAAGTTTCTAATCTTAACTGACCAGCATTGGATGTTAGAGGACCAGTGTTTTGTATCAGTTTCAGAAGTAGAATTGGACTAGATATGGTCCGTATGTGTAGGAAACACCGTTTTTTTTTCATCACACGCACTATCCCTGCTGTCTTAGAGACTCTGGAAAGCTAGAGCGTGCTTCTTGCTCTAAAGCAGAGGGTGATCAGTGGAAGAGAACTCTGTTGTGTGTTTCACTTCAGAAATGGAGTTAAATCCCAGGCTCTGAGTCTTCCTACAAGAAAAGTTCGTTTCAGGTAAGGGCAGTTACTTTACAGCTCAAATGAACTACATCGTTCACAAAGCTCACACGTTTCTCATATTAACTGAGAAGCATTTGGTGTTAGAGGACCTTTGTTTTGTATCAATTTCAAGCAGAGTTTAACTAGATATGGTCCGTATGTGTAGGAAACACCGAACTTTTCATCTTAGCACACTCACGTTTCCTGCTGTATTAGAGACTCTAGAAAGCAAGAGCGTGCTTCTTGCTCTAAAGCAGAGTGTGATCCATGGATGAGAACTATGCTGTGTGTTTCCCTTCAGAAATGGAGTTAAATCCCAGGCACTGTGTCTTCCTACATGCAAGACTTCGTTTCAGGTAAGGGCAGTCACTTTTCAGCTCAAACGAACTACATCGTTCACGAAGCTAACATGTTTCCCATCTTAACTGACAAGCATTGGATGTTAGAAGACCAGTGTTTTGTATCAGTTTCAGAAACAGAGTTGGACTAGATATGGTCCATATGTGTAGGAAACACAGTTCTTTTGTTCTCAGGACACTCATATTTCCTGCTGTCTTAGAGACAATAGAAAGCAAGAGCGTGCTTCTTGCTCTAAAGCAGAGTGTGATCTATGGATGAGATCTCTGCTGTGTGTTTCACTTCAGAAATGGAGTCAAATCCCAGGCTCTTAGTCTTCCTACAAGAAAAGTTCGTTTCATGTAAGGGCAGTTACTTTACAGCTCAAACGAACTACATCGCTCACGAAGCTCACACGTTTCTCATATTAACTGAGAAGCATTTGGTGTTAGAGGACCTTTGCTTTGTATCAATTTCAAGCAGAGTTTAACTAGATATGGTCCGTATGCATAGAAAACACCGTTCTTTTCTTGTGAGCAAACTCACGTTTCTTGCTGTATTAGAGACTCTAGAAAGCAAGAGCGTGCTTCTTGCTCTAAAGCAGAGTCTGATCCATGGATGAGAACTGTGTTCTATGTTTCTCTTCAGAAATGGAGTTAAATCCCAGGCCCATTGTCTTCCTAAATCAAGAATTCATTTCAGGTAATGGCAGTCACTTTTCAGCTCAAACGATCTACATCGTTCACGAAGCTCACACGTTTCTCATCTTAAGTAACAAGCATTGGATGTTAGAGGATCAGTGCTTTGTATCAGTTTCAGAAGCAGAGTTGGACTAGATGTGGTGCGTATGTGTAGGAAACACCATTCATTTGTTCTCAGCACACTCAAATTTCCTGCTCTCTTAGAGACTCTGGAAAGCAAGAGCGTGCTTCTTGCTCTAAAGCAGAGTGTGATCAATGGATGAGAACTCTGTTGTGTGTTTCACTTCAGAAATGGAGTTAAATCCCGGGCTCATTGTCTGCCTACAATCAAGAATTCGTTTCAGGTAAGGGGAATCAATTTTTAGCTCAAAAGAAGTACATCGTTGACGAAGTTAACACGTTTCTCATCTTTACTGAGAAGCATTGTTTGTTACAGGACCAGTGCTTTGTATCAGTTTTAGAAGTAGTGTTGGACTAGATATGGTCCGTGTGTAGGAAACACCGTTCTTTTGTTCTCATCACACACATGTTTCCTGCTGTCTTAGAGACTCTGGAAAGCTAGAGCGTGCTTCTTGCTCTAAAGCAGAGTGTGATCAATGGCTGAGAACTCTATTGTGTGTTTCACTTCAGAAATGGAGTTAAATCCCAGGCTCTGATTCTCCCTACAAGCAAGACTTCATTTCAGGTAAGGGCAGTTACTTTACAGCTCAAGGAACTACATCGTTCCCGAAGCTCTCACGTTTCTCATCTTAACTGACAAGCATTGGATGTTAGAGGACCAGTGCTCTGTATCAGTTTCAGAAGCAGAGTTGGATTAGATATGGTCCTTATGTGTAGGAAACACCGATCTCTTTTTCTCAGCACACTCACATTTCCTGGTGTCTTAGAGAATCTAGCAAGCTAGAGCGTGATTCTTGATCTAAAGCAGAGTGTGATCCATGGATGAGAACTGTGTTGTGTGTTTCCTTTCAGAAATGGAGTTAAATCCCGGGCTCATTGTCTTCCTAAAATCAAGAATTCGTTTCAGGTAAGGGCAGTCATTTTTCAGCTGAAAAGAACTACATCGTGCACGAAGTTAACACGTTTCTCTTCTTAACTGAGAAGCATTTGATGTTAGAGCACCTTTGCTTTGTATCAATTTCAAGCAGAGTTGAACTAGATATGTAGCATATGTATAGGAAACACCGTTCGTTTGTTCTCAGAACACTCACATTTCCTGGTGTCTTAAGACTCTAGAAAGCTAGAGCGTGCTTCTGGCTGTAAAGCAGAGTGTGATCAATGGATGACAACTCTACTGTGTGTTTCACTTCAGAAATGGAGTTAAAGCCCAGGCTCTGAGTCTTCCTACAAGGAAGACTTCGTTTCAACTAAGGGCAGTTACTTTACAGCTCAAATGAACTACATCGTTCACGAAGCTCACACGTTTCTCATCTTAACTGACAAGCATTGGAGGTTAGAGGACCTGTGGTTTGTTTCAGTTTCAGAAGCACACTTGAACTAGATATGGTCCGTATGTGCAAGAAACACCGTTGTTTTGTTCTGAGCACACTCAGGTTTCCTCCTGTATTAGAGACTCTAGAAAGCAAGAGCGTGCTTCTTGCTCTAAAGCAGAGTGTGATCCATGGATGAGATCTCTGCTGTGTGTTTCACTTCAGAAATGGAGTTAAATCCCAGGCTCTGAGTCTTCCTACAAGAAAAGTTCGTTTCAGGTAAGGACAGTTACTTTACAGCTCAAACGAACTACATCGTTCACGAAGCTCACACGTTTCTCATATTAACTGAGAAGCATTTGGTGTTAGAGGACCTTTGCTTTGTGTCAATTTCAAGCAGAGTTTAACTAGATATGGTCCATATGTATTGGAAACACCGTTCTTTTCTTCTGAGCACACACACATTTCTTGCTGTGTTAGAGACTCTAGAAAGCAAGAGCGTGCTTCTTGATCTAAAGAAGAGTGTGATCCATGGATGAGAACTGTGTTGTGTGTTTCCCTTCAGAAATGGAGTTAGATCCCAGGCTCACTGTCTTCCTAAATCAAGAATTCGTTTCAGGTAAGGGCAGTCACTTTTCAGCTCAAACGAACTACATCGTTCACGAAGCTAACACGTTGCTCATCTTAACTGACAAGCATTGGATGTTAGAGGACCAGTGCTTTGTATCAGTTTCAGAAGAAGAGTTGGACTAGATATGGACCGTATGTGTAGGAAACACCGTTTTTTTGTTCTCATCACACAAACGTTTCCTGCTGTCTTAGAGAGTGTGGAAAGCTAGAGCGTGCTTCTTGCTCTAAAGCAGAGTGTGATCAATGGATGAGAACTCTGTTGTGTGTTTCACTTCAGAAATGGAGTTAAATCCCGGGCTCATTGTCTGCCTACAATCAAGAATTCGTTTCAGGTAAGGGGAATCAATTTTTAGCTCAAAAGAAGTACATCGTTGACGAAGTTAACACGTTTCTCATCTTTACTGACAAGCATTGTTTGTTACAGGACCAGTGCTTTGTATCAGTTTTAGAAGTAGTGTTGGACTAGATATGGTCCGTGTGTAGGAAACACCATTCTTTTGTTCTCATCACACACACGTTTCCTGCTGTATTAGAGACTCTGGAAAGCTAGAGCGTGCTTCTTGCTCTAAAGCAGAGTGTGATCAATGGATGAGAACTCTGTTGTGTGTTTCACTTCAGAAATGGAGTTAAATCCCAGGCTCTGATTCTTCCTACAAGCAAGACTTCGTTTCAGGTAAGGGCAGTTACTTTAAAGCTCAAGGAACTACATCGTTCCCGAAGCTCTCACGTTTCTCATCTTAACTGACAAGCATTGGATGTTAGATGACCAGTGCTCTGTATCAGTTTCAGAAGCAGAGTTGGATTAGATATGGTCCTTATGTGTAGGAAACACCGATCTCTTGTTCTCAGCACACTCACATTTCCTGGTGTCTTAGAGAATCTAGCAAGCTAGAGCGTGATTCTTGATCTAAAGCAGAGTGTGATCCATGGATGAGAACTGTGTTGTGTGTTTCCTTTGAGAAATGGATTTAAATCACGGGCTCATTGTCTTCCTAAAATCAAGGATTCGTTTCAGGTAAGGGCAGTCACTTTTCAGCTGAAAAGATCTACATCGTGCACAAAGTTAACTCGTTTCTCATCTTAATTGAGAAGCATTTGATGTTAGAGCACCTTTGCTTTGTATCAATTTCAAGCAGAGTTGAACTAGATATGTAGCATATGTATAGGAAACACCGTTCGTTTGTTCTCAGCACACTCACATTTCCTAATGTCTTAAGACTCTAGAAAGCTAGAGCGTGCTTCTGGCTGTAAAGAAGAGTGTGATCAATGGATGACAACTCTACTGTGTGTTTCACTTCAGAAATGTAGATAAAGCCCAGGCTCTGAGTCTTCCTACAAGGAAGACTTCGTTTCAACTAAGGGCAGTTACTTTACAGCTCAAATGAACTACATCATTCACGAAGCTCACACGTTTCTCATATTAACTGACAAGCATTGGATGTTAGAGGCCCTGTGGTTTCTTTCAGTTTCAGAAGCACAGTTGAACTAGATATGGTCCGTATGTGCAAGAAACACCGTTGTTTTGTTCTGAGCACACTCACGTTTCCTCCTGTATTAGAGACTCTAGAAAGTAAGAGCGTGCTTCTTGATCTAAAGCAGAGTGTGATCCATGGATGAGAACTATGCTATGTGTTTCCCTTCAGAAATGGAGTTAAATCCCAGGCGCTGTGTTTTCCTACAAGCAAGAATTCGTTTCAGGTAAGGGCAGTAACTTTTCAGCTCAAACGAACTACATCGTTCACGAAGCTAACATGTTTCCCATCTTAACTGACAAGAATTGGATATTAGAGGACCAGTGCTTTGTATCAGTTTCAGAAGCAGAGTTGTACTAGATATGGTCCATATGTGTAGGAAACACAGTTCTTTTGTTCTCAGGACACTAATATTTCCTGCTGTCTAGAGACAATAGCAAGCAAGAGCGTGCTTCTTGCTCTAAAGCAGAGTGTGATCTATGGATGAGATCTCTGCTGTGTGTTTCCCTTCAGAAATGGAGTTAAATCCCAGTCTCACTGTCTTCCTAAATCAAGAATTCGTTTCAGGTAAGGGCAGTCACTTTTCAGCTCAAACGAACTACATCGTTCACGAAGCTAACACGTTGCTCATCTTAACTGACAAGCATTGGATATTAGAGGACCAGTGGTTTGTATCAGTTTCAGAAGCAGAATTGGACTAGATATGGTCCATATGTGTAGGAAACACTGATCTCTTGTTCTCAGCACACTCACATTTCCTGGTGTCTTAGAGAATCTGGCAAGCTAGAGCGTGATTCTTGATCTAAAGCAGAGTGTGATCCATGGATGAGAACTGTGTTGTGTGTTTCCTTTCAGAAATGGAGTTAAATCACAGGCTCATTGTCTTCCTAAAATCAAGAATTCGTTTCAGGTTTGGGCAGTCACTTTTCAGCTGAAAAGAACTACATCGTGCACGAAGTTAACACGTTTCTCATCTTAATTGAGAAGCATTTGATGTTAGAGCACCTTTGCTTTGTATCAATTTCAAGCAGAGTTGAACTAGATATGTAGCATATGTATAGGAAACACCGTTCGTTTGTTCTCAGCACACTCACATTTCCTGGTGTCTTAAGACTCTAGAAAGCTAGAGCGTGCTTCTGGCTGTAAAGAAGAGTGTGATCAATGGATGACAACTCTACTGTGTGTTTCACTTCAGAAATGGAGTTAAAGCCCAGGCTCTGAGTCTTCCTACAAGGAAGACTTCGTTTCAACTAAGGGCAGTTACATTACAGCTCAAATGAACTACATCGTTCACGAAGCTCACACGTTTCTCATCTTAACTGACAAGCATTGGATGTTAGAGGACCTATGGTTTGTTTCAGTTTCAGAAGCACAGTTGAACTAGATATGGTCCGTATGTGCAAGAAACACCGTTGTTTTGTTCTGAGCACACTCACATTTCCTCCTGTATTAGAGACTCTAGAAAGCAAGAGCGTGCTTCTTGCTCTAAAGCAGAGTGTGATCCATGGATGAGAACTATGCTATGTGTTTCCCTTCAGAAATGGAGTTAAATCCCAGGCGCTGTGTTTTCCTACATGCAAGACTTCGTTTCAGGTAAGGGCAGTCACTTTTCAGCTCAAACGATCTACATCGTTCACGAAGCTAACATGTTTCCCATCTTAACTGACAAGAATTGGATATTAGAGGACCAGTGCTTTGTATCAGTTTCAGAAGCAGAGTTGGACTAGATATGGTCCATATGTGTAGGAAACACCGTTCTTTTGTTCTCATCACACACACGTTTCCTGCTGTCTTAGAGACTCTGGAAAGCTAGAGCGTGCTTCTTGCTCTAAATCAGAGTTTGATCAATGGATGAGAACTCTGTTGTGTGTTTCTCTTCAGAAATGGAGTTTAATCCCAGGCTCTGAGTCTCCCTATAAGCAAGACTTCGTTTCAGGTAAGGGCATTTACTTTACAGCTCAAGGAACTACATCGTTTCCGAAGCTCACACATTTCTCATCTTAACTGACAAGCATCGGATGTTAGAGGACCAGTGCTTTGTATCAGTTTCAGAAGCAGAGTTGCATTAGATAAGGTCCTTATGTGTAGGAAACACCGATCTCTTGTTCTCAGCACACTCACGTTTCCTTGTGTCTTAGAGACTCTAGAAAGCTAGAGCGTGCTTCTTGCTCTAAAGCAGAGTGTGATCCATGGAAGAGAACTATGTTGTGTGTTTCGTTTCAGAAATGGAGTTAAACACCGGGCTCATTGTCTTCCTACAATCAAGATTTTTTTTCAGGTAAGAGCAGTCACTTTTCAGCTCAAAAGTACTACATCATTCACGAAGTGAACACGTTTCTCATCTTAACTGACAAGCATGGGATGTTAGAGGACCAGTGATTTGTATCAGTTTTAGAAGTAGTGTTGGACTAGATATGGTCCGTGTGTAGGAAACACCGTTCTTTTGTTCTCATCACACACACGTTTCCTGCTATCTTAGAGACTCTGGAAAGCTAGAGCATGCTTCTTGCTCTAAAGCAGAGTGTGATCAATGGATAAGAACTCTGTGTGTGTTTCACTTCAGAAATGGAGTTAAATCCCAGGCTCTGAGTCTTCCCATAAGCAAGACTTCGTTTCAGGTAAGGGCAGTTACTTTACAGCTCAAGGAACTACATCGTTCCCGAAGCTTGCAAGTTTCTCATCTTAACTGACAAGCATCGGATGTTAGAGGACCAGTGCTTTTTATCAATTTCAAGCAGAGTTGAACTAGATATGTACCGTATGTATAGGAAACACCGTTCGTTTGTTCTCAGCACACTCATGTATCCTGGTGTCTTAAGACTCTAGAAAGCTAGAGCGTGCTTCTGACTCTAAAGCAGAGTGTGATCAATGGATGACAACTCTACCGTGTGTTTCACTACAGAAATGGAGTTAAAGCCCAGGCTCTGAGTCTTCCTACAAGAAAGACTTCGTTTCAAGTAAGGGCAGTTACTTTATAGCTCAAATGAACTACATCATTCACGAAGCTCACACGTTTCTCATCTTAACTGACAAGCATTGGATGTTAGAGGACCTGTGGTTTGTTTCAGTTTCAGAAGCACAGTTGAACTAGATATCGTACGTATGTGCAAGAAACACCGTTGTATTGTTCTGAGCACACTCATGTTTCCTCCTGTATTAGAGTCTCTAGAAAGCAAGAGCGTGCTTCTTGCGCAAAAGCAGAGTGTGATCCTTGGGTGAGAACTATGCTGTGTGTTTCCCTTCAGAAATGGAGTTAAATCCCAGGCGCTGTGTCTTCCTACAAGCAAGACTTAGTTTCAGGTAAGGGCAGTTACTTTTCAGCTCAATCGAACTACATCGTTCACGAAGCTCACAGGTTTCTCAGCTTAACTGACAAGCATTGGAGGTTAGAGAACCAGTGCTTTGTATCAGTTTCAGAAGCAGAGTTGAACTAGATATGGCCATATGTGTAGGAAACACAGTTTTTTTCTTCTGAGCACACTCAAGTTTTCTGCTGTATTAGAGACTCTAGAAAGCAAGAGCGTGCTTCTTGCTCTAAAGCAGAGTGTGATCCATGGATGAGAACTCTGCTGTGTGTTTCACTTCAGAAATGGAGTTAAATCCCAGGCTCTGAGTCTTCCTACAAGCAAGACACCAGTTCAGGAAAGGGCAGTCACTTTTCAGCTCAAATGAACTACATCATTCACGAAGCTCTCACGTTTCTCATCTTAACTGACAAGCATCGGATGTTAGAGGACCAGGGCTTTGTATCAGCTTTAGAAGTAGTGTTGGACTAGATATGGTCCGTGTGTAGGAAACACCGTTCTTTTGTTCTCATCACACACACGTTTCCTGCTGTCTAAAGACTCTGGAAAGCTAGAGCGTGCTTCTTGCTCCAAAGCAGAGTGTGATCCATGGATGAGAACTCTGTTGTGTGTTTCACTTCAGAAATGGAGTTAAATCCCAGGCTCTGAGTCTTCCTACAAGCAAGACTTCGTTTCAGGTAAGGGCAGTTACTTTACAGCTCAAGGAACTACATCGTTCCCGAAACTCACACGTTTCTCATCTTAACTGACAAGCATCGGATGTTAGAGGACCAGTGCTTTGTATCAGTTTCAGAATCAGAGTTGGATTAGATAAGGTCCTTATGTGTAGGAAACAACGATCTCTTGTTCTCAGCACACTCACAATTCCTGGTGTCTTAGAGATTCTAGAAAGCTAGAGTGTGATTCTTGCTCTAAAGCAGAGTTTGATCAATGGATGACAACTCTGCTGTGTGTATCACTTCCCAAACAGAGTTAAATCCCAGGCTCTGACTCTTCCTCCAAGGAAGACTTTGTTTCAAGTAAGAGCAGTTACTTTACAGCTCAAACGAACTACATCGTTCACGAAGCTCACACGTTTCTCATCTTTACTGACAAGCATTGGATGTTAGAGGAATTGTGGTTTGTTTCAGTTTCAGAAGCAGAGTTGAACTAGATATGGACCATATGTGTAGGAAACACTGTTCTTTGTTCTGAGCGCACTCAAGTTTCCTGCTGTATTAGAGACTCTAGAAAGCTAGAGCGTGCTTCTTGCTCTAAATCAGAGTGTGATCAATAGATGAGAATTCTGTTGTGTGTTTCACTTCAGAAATGGAGGTAAATCCCAGGCTCTGAGTCATCCTACAAGCAAGACTTCGTTTCAGGTAAGGGCAGTTAGTTTAAGCTCAAACGAACTACATTGTTCACAAGCTCACACATTTCTCATCGTAACTGACAAGCATTGGATTTTAGAGGACCTGTGGTTTGTTTCAGTTTTAGAATCAGAGTTGAACTAGATATGGCTCATATGTGTAGGAAACACTGTTCTTTTGTTCTGAGCAAACTCAAGTTTCATGCTGCATTAGAATCTCTAGAAAGCAAGAGTGTGCTTCTTGATCTAAAGCAGAGTTGATCCATGGATGAGAACTATGCTGTGTCTTTCCCTTCAGAAATGGAGTTCAATTCCAGGCTCTGTGTCTTCCTACAAGCAAGACTTCGTTTCAGGTAAGGGCGGTCACTTTTCAGCTCAAAAGAACTACATTGTTCACGAAGCTCACACGTTTCTCATCTTAACTGACAAGCATTGGATGTTAGAGGACCAGTGCTTTGTATCAGTTTCAGAAGCAGAGTTGGACTAAATATGGTCCGTATGTGTAGGAAACACCGTTCTATTGTTCTCAGCACACTGAAGTTTCCTGCTGTCTTAGAGACTCTAGAAAGCTAGAGCATGCTTCGTGCTCTAAAGCAGAGTATGATCAATGGATGAGAACTCTGCTGTGGGTTTCACTTCAGAAATGTAGTTAAATTCCATGCTCTGTGCCTTCCTACAAGCAAGACTTCGTTTCAGGTAAGGGCAGTCACTTTTCAGCTCAAACGAACTACATCGTTCACTAATCTCACACGTTTCTCAGCTTAACTGACAAGCATTGGATGTTAGATGACCTGTAGTTTGTTTCAGTTTCAGAAGCAGAGTTGAACTAGATATGGCCCGTATGTGTAGGAAACACCGTTCTTTTGTTCTGAGCACACTCAAGTTTCCTGCTCTATTAGAGACTCTAGAAAGCAAGAGCGTGCTTCTTGCTCTAAAGCAGAGTGTGATCCCTGGATGAGAACTATGCTGTGTGTTTCCCTTCAGAAATGGAGTTAAATTCCAGGATCTGTGTCTTCCTACAAGCAAGACTTCGTTTCATGTAAGGGCAGTCACTTTTCAGATCAAACGAACTATATCGTTCACGAAGCTTACACGTTTTTCATCTTAACTGACAAGCATTGGATGTTAGAGGACCAGTGCTTTGTATCAGTTTCAGAAGCAGAGTTGGACTACATATGGTCCGTATGTGTAGGAAACACCGTTCTTTTGTTCTCAGCACACTCAAGTTTCCTGCTGTCTTAGAGACTCTAGAAAGAGAGAGCATGCTTCTTGCTCTAAAGGAGAGTGTGATCAATGGATGAGAACTCTGTTGTGTGTTTCACTTCAGAAATGGAGTTAAATTCCATGCTCTGTGTCTTCCTACAAGCAAGACTTCGTTTCAGGTAAGGGCAGTCACTTTTCAGATCAAAAGAACATCGTTCACGAAGCTCTCACGTTTCTCAGCTTAACTGACAAGCATTGGATGCTAGAGGACCAGTGCTTTGTATCAGTTTCCGAAGCAGATTTGGACTAGATATGGTTTGTATGTGTAGGAAACACCGTTCTATTGTTCTCAGCACACTCATGTTTCCTGGTGTCTTAGAGACTGTAGAAAGCTAGAGCGTGCTTCTTGCTCTAAAGCAGAGTGTGATCAATGGATGAGAACTCTGTTGTATGTTTCACTTCAGAAATGGAGTTAAATTCCATGCTCTGTGTCTTCCTACAAGCAAGATTTCGTTTCAGGTAAGGGCAGTCACTTCTCAGATCAAAAGAACGACATCGTTCACGAAGCTAACACGTTGCTCATCTTAACTGACAAGCATTGGATATTAGAGGACCTTTGCTATCTATCAATTTTAAGCAGAGTAGAACTAGATATAGTCCGTATGTATAGGAAATACCGTTCTTTTCACCTGAGCACACTCACATTTCCTGGTGTCTTAGAGAATCTGGCAAGCTAGAGCGTGATTCTTGATCTAAAGCAGAGTGTGATCCATGGATGAGAACTGTGTTGTGTGTTTCCTTTCAGAAATGGAGTTAAATCACAGGCTCATTGTCTTCCTAAAATCAAGAATTCGTTTCAGGTAAGGGCAGTCACTTTTCAGCTGAAAAGAACTACATCGTTCACAAAGCTCACACATTTCTCATCTTAACTGACAAGCATTGGATGTTAGAGGACCAGTGCTTTGTTTCAGTTTGAGAATCACAGTTGAACTAGATATGGTTTGTATGTGTAAGAAACATCGTTCTTTTGTTCTGAGCACACTCAAGTTTCCTGCTGTATTAGAGACTCTAGAAAGCTAGAGCGTGCTTCTGGCTGTAAAGCAGAGTGTGATCAATGGATGACAACTCTACTGTGTGTTTCACTTCAGAAATGGAGTTAAAGCCCAGGCTCTGAGTCTTCCTACAAGGAAGACTTCGTTTCAACTAAGGGCAGTTACATTACAGCTCAAAGGAACTACATCGTTCATGAAGCTCACACGTTTCTCGTCTTAAATGACAAGCATTGGATATTAGAGGACCTGTGCTTTGTGTCAATTTTAGAGGCAGAGTTGAACTAGGTATGGTCCGTATGTGTAGGAAACACCGTTCATTTCTTCTGAGCACACTAATGTTTCCTGCTGTATTAGACTCTAGAAGGCAAGAGCGTGCTTCTTGCTCTAAAGCAGAGTGTGATCCATGGATGAGAACTATGCTGGGTGTTTCTCTTCAGAAATGGAGTTAAATTCCATGCTCTTTGTCTTCCTACAAGAAAGACTTCGTTTCAAGTAAGGGCAGTTACTTTATAGCTCAAATGAACTACATCATTCACGAAGCTCACACGTTTCTCATCTTAACTGACAAGCATTGGATGTTAGAGGACCTGTGGTTTGTTTCAGTTTCAGAAGCACAGTTGAACTAGATATCGTACGTATGTGCAAGAAACACCGTTGTATTGTTCTGAGCACACTCATGTTTCCTCCTGTATTAGAGACTCTAGAAAGCAAGAGCGTGCTTCTTGCGCAAAAGCAGAGTGTGATCCTTGGGTGAGAACTATGCTGTGTGTTTCCCTTCAGAAATGGAGTTAAATCCCAGGCGCTGTGTCTTCCTACAAGCAAGACTTCGTTTCAGGTAAGGGCAGTTACTTTTCAGCTCAATCGAACTACATCGTTCACGAAGCTCACAGGTTTCTCAGCTTAACTGACAAGCATTGGAGGTTAGAGAACCAGTGCTTTGTATCAGTTTCAGAAGCAGAGTTGAACTAGATATGGCCGTATGTGTAGGAAACACAGTTCTTTTGTTCTGAGCACACTCAAGTTTTCTGCTGTATTAGAGACTCTAGAAAGCAAGAGCGTGCTTCTTGCTCTAAAGCAGAGTGTGATCCATGGATGAGAACTCTGCTGTGTGTTTCACTTCAGAAATGGAGTTAAATCCCAGGCTCTGAGTCTTCCTACAAGCAAGACACCAGTTCAGGAAAGGGCAGTCACTTTTCAGCTCAAATGAACTACATCATTCACGAAGCTCTCATGTTTCTCATCTTAACTGACAAGCATTGGATGTTAGAGGACCTGTAGTTTGTTTCAGTTTCAGTGGCAGAGTATTTCTAGATATGGTCTGTATGTGTAGGAAACCCCGTTCTTTTGTTCTCAGCACACTCATGTTTCCTGCTGTATTAGACTCTAGAAAGCAAGAGCGTGCTTCTTGCTTTAAAGCAGAGTGTGATCTATGTATGAGAACTCTGCTGTGTGATTCACATCAGAAATGGAGTTAAATCCCATGGTCTGAGTCTTCCTACAAGCAAGACATCGTTTCAGGTAAGGGCAGTTACTAAAAGATCAAATGAACTACATTGTTCACGAATCTCACACGATTCTCATCTTAAATGACAAGCATTGGATGATAGAGGACCTGTGGTTTATTTCAGTTTCGGGAGCAGATTTGAACTAGATATGGCCTGTATGTGTAGGAAACACTGTTCTTTTGTTCTGAGCACACTCTAGTTTCCTGCTGTATTAGAGACTCTAGAAAGCAAGAGCGTGCTTCTTGCTCTAAAGCAGAGTGTGATCCATGGATGAGAACTCTGCTGTGTGTTTCACTTCAGAAATGGAGTTAAATCCCAGGCTCTGAGTTTTCCTACAAGCAAGACATCGTTTCAGGTAAGGGCAGTCACTTTTCAGCTCAAGCGAACTACATTGTTCATGAAGCTCACACGTTTCTCATCTTACCTGACAAGCATCGAATGTTAGAGGACCAGTGCTTTGTATCAGTTTCAGAAGCAGAGTTGGATTGGATATGGTCCTTAGGTGTAGGAAACACCGATCTTTTGTTCACAGCACACTCATGTTTCCTGGTGTCTTAGAGACTGTAGAAAGCTAGAGCGTGCTTCTTGCTCTAAAGCAGAGTGTGATCAATGGATGAGAACTCTGTTGTGTGTTTCACTTCAGAAATGGAGTTAAATCTCTGGCATGAGTCTTCCTACAAGCAAGACTTCGTTTCAGGTAAGGGCAGTTACTTTACAGCTCAAACGAACTACATAGTTCACAAAGCTCACACGATTCTCATCTTAATTGAGAAGCATTTGATGTTAGAGGACCTTTGCTATCTATCAATTTTAAGCAGAGTAGAACTAGATATAGTCCGTATGTATAGGAAATACCGTTCTTTTCACCTGAGCACACTCATGTTTCCTGCTGTATTAGAGACTCTAGAAAGCAAGAGCTTGCTTCTTGCTCTAAAGCAGTGTGTGATCCATGCATGAGAACTGTGTTCTGTGTTTCCTTTCAGAAATAAAGTTAAATCCCAGGCTCTGAGTCTTCCTACTAGCAAGACTTCGTTTCAGGTAATGGCAGTTACTTTACAGCTCAAACGACCTACATCGTTCACAAAGCTCACACATTTCTCATCTTAACTGACAAGCATTGGATGTTAGAGGACCAGTGCTTTGTTTCAGTTTGAGAATCACAGTTGAACTAGATATGGTTCGTATGTGTAAGAAACATCGTTCTTTTGTTCTGAGCACACTCAAGTTTCCTGCTGTATTAGAGACTCTAGAAAGCAAGAGCTTGCTTCTTGCTCTAAAGCAGAGTGTGAGCCATGGATGAGAACTGTGTTATGTGTTTCCTTTCAGAAATGGAGTTAAATCCCAGGTGATGTGTCTTCCTACAATCAAGAATTCGTTTCAGGTAAGGGCAGTCAATTTTCATCTCAAAAGAACTACATCGTTCATGAAGTTAACACGTTTCTCATCTTAACTGACAAGCATTGGGTGTTAGAGGACCAGTGCTTTGTATCAGTTTTATAAGTAGAGTTGGACTAGATATGGTCCGTATGTGTAAGAAACACCGTTCTTTTGTTCTGAGCCCATGCAAGTTTCCTGCTGTCTTAGAGTCTCTGGAAAGCTAGAGCGTGCTTCTTTCTCTAAACCAGAGTGTGATCAATGGATGAGAACTCTGTAGTGTGTTTCACTTCAGAAATGGAGTAAAATCCCTGGCTCTTAGTCTTCCTACAAGCAAGACTTCATTTCAGGTAAGGGCAGTTACTTTACAGCTCAAACGAAGTACATCGTTCACGAAGCTCACACGTTTCTCATCTTAACTGACAAGCATTGGATGTTAGAGAACCAGTGCTTTGTTTCAATTTCAAGCAGAGTTGAACTAGATATGGTCCGTATGTATAGGAAACACCGTTCTTTTCTTCTGAGCACACTCACTTTTCCTGATGTCTTAGAGAGTCTAGAAAGATAGATTGTGCTTCTTGCTCTAAAGCAGAGTGTGATCAATGGATGACAACTCTGCTGTTTGTTTCTCTTCAGAAATGGTGTTAAATCCCAGGCTCTGTGTCTTCCTACAAGCAAGACTTTGTTTCAGGTAAGGGTAGTCACTTTTCAGCTCAAAGGAACTACATCGTTCATGAAGCTCACACGTTTCTCGTCTTAAATGACAAGCATTGGATATTAGAGGACCTGTGCTTTGTGTCAATTTTAGAGGCAGAGTTGAACTAGGTATGGTCCGTATGTGTAGGAAACACCGTTCATTTCTTCTGAGCACACTAATGTTTCCTGCTGTATTAGACTCTAGAAAGCAAGAGCGTGCTTCTTGCTCTAAAGCAGAGTGTGATCCATGGATGAGAACTATGCTGTGTGTTTCTCTTCAGAAATGGAGTTAAATTCCATGCTCTTTGTCTTCCTACAAGCAAGAGTTCATTTCAGATAAGGGCAGTCCCTTTTCAGCTTAAATGAACTACATCGTTCACGAAGCTCACACGGTTCTCATCTTAACTGACAAGAATTGGATGTTAGAGGACCAGTGCTTTGTATCAGTTTCAGAAGCAGAGTTGGACTAAATATGGTCCGTATGTGTAGGAAACACCATTCTTTTGTTCTCAGCACACTCATGTTTCCTGCTGTCTTAGAGAATCTAGAAAGCTAGAGCGTCCTTCTTGCTCTAAAGCAGAGTGTGATCAATGGATGAGAACTCTGTTGTGTGTTTAACTTCAGAAATGGAGTTAAATCCCAGGCTCTGAGTCATTGTACAAGCAAGAGTTCGTTTCAGGTAAGGGCAGTTACTTTAAGCTCAAACGAACTACATCGATCACGAAGCTCACACGTTTCTCATCTTAACTGACAAGCATTGGATATTAGAGGACCTGTGGTTTGTATCAATTTCAGTGGCAGAGTTCTTCTAGATATTGTACTTATGTGTAGGAAACACCGTTCTTTTCTTCTCAGCACACTCATGTTTCCTGCTCTCTTAGAGACTATAGAAAGAAAGAGCATGCTTCTTGCCCTAAAGAGGAGTGTGATCTATACATGAGAACTCTGCTGTGTGATTCACTTCAGAAATTGAGTGAAAATATCAGGCTCTGTTTCTTCCTACAAGCAAGACTTCATTTCAGGTAAGGGCAGTTACTAACAGCTCAAACAAACTACATCATTCACGAATCTCACACGTTTCTCAGCTTCACTGACAAGCATTGGATGTTAGAGGACCTGTGGTTTGTTTCAGTTTCAGAAGCAGAGTTGAACTAGATATGTCCCGTATGTGTAGGAAACACCGTTCTTTTGTTCTCAGCACACTCATGTTTCCTGGTGTCTTAGAGAATCTAGAAAGCTAGAGCGTGCTTCTTGTTCTAAAGCAGAGTGTGATCAATGGATGACAACTCTGCTGTGTGTTTCACATCAGAAATGGAGTTAAAGCCCAGGCTCAGCATATTCCTACAAGCAAGACTTCGTTTCAAGTCAGGGCAGTTACTTTACAGGTCAAACGAGCTACATCGTTCACAAAGCTCACACATTTCTCATCTTTACTGACAAGCATTGGATGTTATAGGACCAGTTCTTTGTATCAGTTTCAGGAGCAGAGTTGGACTAAATATGGTCTGTATGTGTAGGAAACACCGTTCTTTTGTTCTCAGCACACTCAAGTTTCCTGCTGTCTTTGAGACTCTAGAAAGCTAGAGTGTGCTTCTTGCTCTAAAGCAGAGTGTGATCAATGGATGAGAACTCTGTTGTGTGTTTCACTTCAGAAATGGAGTTAAATCCCAGGCTCTGAGTCTTCCTATAAGCAAGACTTCATTTCAGGTAAGGGCAGTTACTTTACAGCTCAAACGAACTACATTGTTCACAAGCTCACACGTTTCTCATCGTAACTGACAAGCATTGGATGTTAGAGGACCAGTGCTTTGTATCAGTTTCAGAAGCAGAGTTGGACTAATTATGGTCCGTATGTGTAGGAAACACCGTTCTTTTGTTCTCAGCACACTCAAGTTTCCTGCTGTCTTAGAGACTCTAGAAAGCAAGAGCGTGCTTCTTGCTCTAAAGCAGCGTGTCATCTATATTTTTAGAACTCTGCTGTATGTTTCACTTCAGAAATGGAGTTAAATCCCAGGCCCTGAGTCTTCCTACAAGCAAGACTTCGTTTCAGGTATGGGCAGTTACTTTAGATCTCAAACGAACTACATCGTTCACAAAGCTCACACGTTTCTCATCTTAACTGACAAGTAGTGGATGTTAGAGGACCTGTGCTTTGTATCAATTTCAGAGGCAGAGTTCTTCTAGATATGGTCAGTATGTGTAGGAAACACCGCTCTTTTGTTCTGAGCACTCTCAAGTTTCCTGCTGCATTAGAGACTCTAGAAAGCAAGATCGTGCTTCTTGATCTAAAGCAGAGTTGATCCATGGATGAGAACTATGCAGTGTCTTTCCCTTCAGAAATGGAGTTCAATTCCAGGCTCTGTGTCTTCCTAAAAGGAAGACTTCGTTTCAGTTAAGGGCAGTCACTTTTCAGCTCAAAAGAACTATATCGTTCACGAAGCTCACACGTTTCTCATCTTAACTGACAAGCATTGGATGTTAGAGGACCAGTGCTTTGTATCAGTTTCAGAAGCAGAGTTGGTCTACATATGGTCTGTATGTGTAGGAAATACCATTCTTTTGTTCTGAGCACACTCAAGTTTCCTGCTGTATTACAGACTCTAGAAAGCAAGAGCCTGCTTATTGTTCTAAAGCAGAGTGTGATCCATAGATGAGAACTCTGTTGTGTGTTTCTCTTCAGAAATGGAGTTAAATCCCAGGCTGTGAGTCTTCCTACAAGCAAGACTTCGTTTCAGGTATGGGCAGTTACTTTAGATCTCAAACGAACTACATCGTTCACAAAGCTCACACGTTTCTCATCTTAACTGACAAGTAGTGGATGTTAGAGGACCTGTGCTTCGTATCAACTTCAGAGGCAGAGTTCTTCTAGATATGGTGTGTATGTGTAGGAAACACCGCTCTTTTGTTCTCAGCACACTCAAATTTCCTGCTGTCTTAGAGACTCTAGAAAGCTAGAGCGTGCTTCTTGCTCTAAAGCAGAGTGTGATCTATATTTTTAGAACTCTGCTGTATGTTTCACTTCAGAAATGTAGTTAAATCCCAGGCTCTGAGTCTTCCTACAAGCAAGACTTCGTTTCAGATAAGGGCAGTTACTAACAGCTCAAACGAACTACATCATTCACTAAGCTAACATGTTTCTCATCTTAACTGACAAGCATTGGATGATAGAGGACCTGTGGTTTGTTTCAGTTTCAGAAGCAGAGTTGAACTAGATATGGCCTGTACGAGTAGGAAACGCCATTATTTTGTTCTGAGCACAGTCAAGTTGCCTGCTGTATTAGAGACTCTAGAAAGCAAGAGCGTGCTTCTTGCTCTAAAGCAGAGTGTGATCCATGGATGAGAACTATGCTCTGTGTTTCACTTCAGAAATGGAGTTAAAGCCCAGGCTCTGAGTCTTCCTACAAGGAAGACTTCGTTTCAAGTAAGGGCAGTTACTTTACAGCTCAAACGAACTACAAATTTCACGAATGTCACACGTTTCTCATCTTAACTGACAAGCATTGGATTTAGAGGACCTGTGGTATGTTTTAGTTTTAGAATCAGAGTTGAAGTAGATATGGCTCATATGTGTAGGAAACACCGTTCTTTTATTCTGAGCACACTCAAGTTTCCTGCTGTATTAGAGACTCTAGAAAGCAAGAGCATGCTTCTTGCTCTAAAGCAGAGTGTGATCCAGGGATGAGAACTATGCTCTGTGTTTCCCTTCAGAAATGGAGTTAAATACCAGGCTCTGAGTCTTCCTAAATGCAAGACATCGTTTCAGGTAAGGGCAGTTATTTACAGCTCAAACGAACTACATCGTTCACGAAGGTCACACGTTTCTCAGCTTAACTGACAAGCATTTGATGTTATAGGACCAGTGCTTTGTATCAGTTTTAGAATCACTGTTGAACTACATATGTCTGTATGTGTAGGAAACACCGTTGTTTTGTTCTCAGCACACTCAAGTTTCCTGCTGTCTTAGAGACTCTAGAAAGCAAGAGCGTGCTTCTTGCTCTAAAGCAGAGTGTGATCAATGGATGAGAATTCTGTTGTGTGTTTCACTTCATAAATGGAGTTAAATTCCATGCTCTGTGTCTTCCTACAAGCAAGACTTCGTTTCAGGTACGGGCAGTCACTTCTAAGCTCAAACTAACCACATCGTTCACGAAGCTCACACGTTTCTCATCTTAACTGACAAGCATTGGATTTTAGTGGACCTGTGGTATGTTTCAGTTTTAGAATCATAGTTGAACTAGATATGGTGTGTATGTGTAGGAAACACCGTTCTTTTGTTCTGAGCACACTCAAGTTTCCTGCTGTAATACAGACTCTAGAAAGCAAGAGCCTGCTTATTGTTCTAAAGCAGAATGTTATCCATAGATGAGAACTCTGTTGTGTGTTTCTCTTCAGAAATGGAGTTAAATCCCAGGCTCTGAGTCTTCCTACAAGCAAGACTTCATTTCAGGTAAGGGCAGTTACTTTACAGCTCAAACGAACCACATCGTTCACGAATCTCACACGTTTCTCAGCTTAACTGACAAGCATTGGATGTTAGAGGACCTGTAGTTTGTTTCAGTTTCAGAAGCAGAGTTGAACTAGATATGTCCTGTATGTGTAGGAAACACCGCTCTTTTGTTCTCAGCACACTCATGTTTCCTTGTGTCTTAGAGACTCTAGAAAGCTAGAGCGTGCTTCTTGTTCTAAAGCAGAGTGTGATCAATGGATGACAACTCTGCTGTGTGTTTCACATCAGAAATGGAGTTAAAGTCCAGGCTCAGCATATTCCTACAAGCAAGACTTCGTTTCAAGTCAGGGCAGTTACTTTACAGCTCAAACGAGCTACATCATTCACAAAGCTCACACATTTCTCATCTTTACTGACAAGCATTGGATGTTATAGGACCAGTTCTTTGTATCAGTTTCAGGAGCAGAGTTGGACTAAATATGGTCTGTATGTGTAGGAAACACCGTTCTTTTGTTCTTAGCACACTCAAGTTTCCTGCTGTCTTAGAGACTCCAGAAAGCTAGAGCGTGCTTCTTGCTCTAACACAGTGTGTGATCAATGGATGACCACTCTGCTGTGTGTTTCACATCAGAAATGGAGTTAAAGCCCAGGCTCTGCGTATTCCTACAAGCAAGACTTCCTTTCAAGTAAGGGCAGTTACTTTACAGCTCAAAGGAACTACATCGTTCACGAAGCTCACACATTTCTCATCTTCACTGACAAGCATTGGATGTTAGAGGACCAGTGCTTTGTATCAGTTTCAGTTGCAGAGTTGGACTAAATATGGTCTGTATGTGTAGGAAACACCGTTCTTTTGTTCTCAGCACACTCAAGTTTCCTGCTGTGTTTGAGACTCTAGAAAGCTAGAGTGTGATTCTTGCTCTAAAGCAGAGTGTAATCAATGGATGAGAACTCTGTTGTGTGTTTCATTTCAGAAATGGTGTTAAATCCCAGGCTCTGAGTCTTCCTACAAGCAAGACTTCATTTCAGGTAAGGGCAGTTACTTTACAGCACAAACGAACTACATCGTTCACGAAGCTCACATGTTTCTCATCATAACTGACAAGTATTGGATTTTAGAGCACCTGTGGTTTGTTTCAGTTTTAGAATCAGAGTTGAACTAGATATGGCTCATATGTGTAGAAACACCGTTCTTTTGTTCTCAGCACACTCAAGGTTCCTGCTCTCTTAGAGACTCTAGAAAGCTAGAGCGTGCTTCTTGCTCTAAAGCAGAGTGTGATCTATATTTGAGAACTCTGCTGTGTGTTTCACTTCAGAAATGTAGTTAAATCCCAGGCTCTGAGTCTTCCTACAAGCAAGACTTCGTTTCAGATAAGGGCAGTTACTAACAGCTCAAAAGAACTACATCATTCCCGAAGCTAACACGTTTCTCATCTTAACTGACAAGCATTGGATGATAGAGGACCTGTGGTTTGTTTCAGTTTTAGAAGCAGAGTTGAACTAGATATGGCCCGTATGTGTGGGAAAGGCCGTTCTTTTGTTCTGAGCACAATAATGTTTCCTGCTGTATTAGAGACTCTAGAAAGCAAGAGCGTGCTTCTTGCTCTAAAGCAGAGTGTGATCCATGGATGAGAACTATGCTGTGTGTTTCCCTTCAGAAATGGAGTTAAATCCCAGTCCCTGAGTCTTCCTACAAGCAAGACTTCATTTCAGGTAAGGGCAGTTACTTTACAGCTCAAACGAACAACATCGTTCACAAAGCTCACACGTTTCTCATCTTAACGGACAAGCATTGGATATTAGAGGACCTGTGGTTTGTTTCAGTTTCAGAAGCAGAGTTGAACTAGATATGGCCCGTATGTATAGGAAACACCGTTCTTTTATTCTGAGCACACTCAAGTTTCCTGCTGTATTAGAGATTCTAGAAAGCAAGAGCATGCTTCTTGCTCTAAAGCAGAGTGTGATCCAGGGATGAGAACTATGCTCTTTGTTTCCCTTCAGAAATGGAGTTAAATCCCAGGCTAGGAGTCTTCCTAAAAGCAAGACTTCGTTTCAGGTAAGGGCAGTTACTTTACAACTCAAACGAACTACATCGTTCATGAAGGTCACACGTTTCTCAGCTTAACTGACAAGCATTGCATGTTATAGGCCCAGTGATTTGTATCAGTTTCAGAATCACAGTTGAACTAGATATGTCCCGTTTGTGTAGGAAACACCGTTCTTTTCTTCTGAGCACACTAATTTTTCCTGCTCTATTAGAGACTCTAGAAAGCAAGAGCGTGCTTCTTGCTCTAAAGCAGAGTGCGATCAATGGATGAGAATTCTATTGTGTGTTTCACTTCAGAAATGGAGTTAAATTCCATGCTCTGTGTCTTCCTACAAGCAAGACTTCGTTTCAGGTACGGGCTGTAACTTTTCAGCTCAAACTAACTACATCGTTCACAAAGCTCACACGTTTCTCATCTTAACAGACAAGCATTGGTTTTAGTGGACCTGTGGTATGTTTCAGTTTTAGAATCATAGTTGAACTAGATATGGTGTGTATGTGTAGGAAACACCGTTCTTTTGTTCTGAGCACACTCAAGTTTCCTGCTGTATTACAGACTCTAGAAAGCAAGAGCCTGCTTATTGTTCTAAAGCAGAGTGTGATCCATAGATGAGAACTCTGTTGTGTGTTTCTCTTCAGAAATGGAGTTAAATCCCAGGCTCTGAGTCTTCCTACAAGCAAGACTTCATTTCAGGTAAGGACAGTTACTTTACAGCTCAAACGAACCACATCGTTCACGAAGCTCACACGTTTCTCATCTTAACTGACAAGCATTGGATGTTAGAGGACCTGTGCTTTATATCAATTTCAGAGGCAGAGTTCTTCTAGATATGGTCCATATGTGTAGGAAACACTGTTCTTTTGTTCTCAGCAAACTCAAGTTTCCTGGTGTCTTAGAGACTCTAGAAAGCTAGAGCGTGCTTCTTGCTCTAAAGCAGAGTGTGATCAATGGATGACAACTCTGCTGTGTGTTTCACTTCAGAAATGGAGTTAAAGACCAGGCTCTGTGTCTTCCTACAAGCAAGACTTCCTTTCAATTAAGGGCAGTTACTTTATAGCTCAAACGAACTACATCATTCACGAAGCTCACACATTTCTCATCTTTACTAACAAGCATTGGATGTTAGAGGACCTGTGGTTTGTTTCAGTTTCAGAAGCAGAGTTGAACTAGATATGGTGTGTATGTGTAGGAAACACCGTTTTTTTTCTTCTGAGCACACTAATGTTTCCTGCTGTATTAGAGACTCTAGAAAGCAAGAGTGTGCTTCTTGCTCTAAAGCAGAGTGTGATCCATGGATGAGAACTATGCTGTGTGTTTCCCTTCAGAAATGGAGGTAAATCCCAGGCCCTGATTCTTCCTACAAGCACGACTTCGTTTCAGGTAAGGGCAGTTACTTTACAGCTCAAACGAACTACATCGTTCACAAAGCTCACAAGATTCTCACCTTAACTGACAAGCAGTGGATGTTAGAGGACCTGTGCTTTGTATCAATTTCAGAGGCAGAATTCTTCTAGATATGGTGTGTATGTGTAGGAAATACCGCTCTTTTGTTCTCAGCACACTCAAGTTTCCTGCTGTCTTAGAGACTCTAGAAAGCTAGAGCGTGCTTCTTGCTCTAAAGCAGAGTGTGATCTATATTTGAGAACTCTGCTGTGTGTTTCACTTCAGAAATGTAGTTAAATCCCAGGCTCTGAGTCTTCCTACAAGCAAGTCTTCGTTTCAGATAAGGGCAGTTACTAACAGCTCCAACGAACTACATCGTTCACGAAGCTCACATGTTTCTCATCATAATTGACAAGCATTGGATGATAGAGGACCTGTGGTTTGTTTCAGTTTTAGAATTACAGTTGAACTAGATATGGTCTGTATGTGTAGGAAACACCGTTCTTTTGTTCTGAGCACACTCATGTTTCCTGCTGTATTACAGCCTCTAGAAAGCAAGAGCCTGCTTATTGTTCTAAAGCAGAGTGTGATCCATAGATGAGAACCCTGTTGTGTGTTTCTCTTCAGAAATGGAGTTAAATCCCAGGCTATGAGTCTTCCTACAAGCAAGACTTCCTTTCAAGTAAGGGCAGTTACTTTACAGCTCAAACGAACTACATCGTTCACGAAGCTCACACGTTCCTCATCTTAACTGACAAGCATTGGATTTTAGAGGACCTGTGCTTTGTATCAATTTCAGAGGCAGAGTTCTTCTAGATATGGTCCGTATGTGTAGGAAACACCATTCTTTTGTTCTCAGCACACTCAAGTTTACTGCTGTCTTAGAGACTCTAGAAAGCTTGAGCGTGCTTCTTGCTCTAAAGCAGAGTGTGATCAATGGATGACAACTCTGCTGGGTGTTTTACATCAGAAATGGAGTTAAAGTCCAGGCTCTGCGTCTTCCTACAAGCAAGACTTCCTTTCAAGTAAGGGCAGTTACTTTACAGCTCAAACGAAATACATCGTTCACGAAGCTCACACAATTCTCATCTTTACTGACAAGCATTGGATGTTAGAGGACCAGTGCTTTGTATCAGTTTCAGTTGCAGAGTTGGACTAAATATGGTCTGTATGTGTAGGAAACACCGTTCTTTTGTTCTCAGCACACTCAAGTTTCCTGCTGTGTTTGAGACTCTAGAAAGCTGGAGTGTGATTCTTGCTGTAAATCAGAGTGTGATCAATGGATGAGAACTCTGTTGTGTGTTTCACTTCAGAAATGGAGTTAAATCCCAGGCTCTGAGTCTTCCTACAAGCAAGACTTCATTTCAGGTAAGGGCAGTTACTTTAAAGCTCAAACGAACTACATCGTTCACGAAGCTCACATGTTTCTCATCATAACTGACCAGCATTGGATGTTAGAGGACCTGTGCTTTGTATCAATTTCAGAGGCAGAGTTCTTCTAGATATGGTCTGTATGTGTAGGAAACACCGCTCTTTTGTTCTCATCACACTCAAGTTTCGTGCTGTCTTAGAGTCTCTAGAAAGCTAGAGCGTGCTTCTTGCTCTAAAGCAGAGTTTGATCTATATTTGAGAACTCTGCTGTGTGTTTCACTTCAGAAATGGAGTTAAAGCCCAGGCTCTGAGTCTTCCTACAAGGAAGAATTCGTTTCATTAAGGGCAGTTACTTTATAGCTCAAACGAACAACAACTTTCACGAATCTCACACGTTTCTCATCTTAACTGACAAGCATTGGATGATAGAAGACCTGTGGTTTGTTTCAGTATGAGAAGCAGAGATGAACTAGATATGGCCTGTATGGGTAGGAAACACCGTTCTTTTGTTCGGAACACACTCAGGTTCCTGCTGTATTAGAGACTCTAGAAAGCAAGAGCGTGCTACTTGCTCTAAAGCAGAGTGTGATCCATGGAAGAGAACACTGCGGTGTCTTTCCCTTAAGAAATGGAGTTAAATTCCATGCTCTGTGTCTTCCTACATGCAAGATTTCGTTTCATGTTAGGGCAGTTACTTTACAGCTCAAATGAACTAAATCGTTCACGAAGCTCACACATTTCTCATCTTAACTGACAAGCATTGGATTTAGAGGACCTGTGGTATGTTTTAGTTTTAGAATCGGAGTTGAACTAGATATGGCTCATATGTGTAGGAAACACCGTTCTTTTATTCTGAGCACACTCAAGTTTCCTGCTGTATTAGAGACTCTAGAAAGCAAGAGCATGCTTCTTGCTCTAAAGCAGAGTGTGATCCAGGGATGAGAACTATGCTCTGTGTTTCCCTTCAGAAATGGAGTTAAATCCCAGGCTCTGAGTCTTCCTAAAAGCAAGACTTCGTTTCAGGTAAGGGCAGTTACTTTACAACTCAAACGAACTACATCGTTCACGAAGGTCACACGTTTCTCAGCTTAACTGACAAGCATTGGATGTTAAAGGACCAGTGCTTTGTATCAGTTTCAGAATCACAGTTGAACTAGATATGTCCCGTATGTGTAGGAAACACCGTTCTTTTCTCCTGAGCACACTAATTTTTCCTGCTGTATTAGAGACTCTAGAAAGCAAGAGCGTGCTTCTTACTCTAAAGCAGAGTGCGATCAATGGATGAGAATTCTATTGTGTGTTTCACTTCAGAAATGGAGTTAAATTCCATGCTCTGTGTCTTCCTACAAGCAAGACTTCGTTTCAGGTACGGGATGTCACTTTTCAGCTCAAACTAACTACATCGTTCACGAAGCTCACACGTTTCTCATCTTAACTGACAAGCATTGGATTTTAGTGGACCTTTGGTATGTTTCAGTTTTAGAATCATAGTTGAACTAGATATGGTGTGTATGTGTAGGAAACACCGTTCTTTTGTTCTGAGCACACTCAAGTTTCCTGCTGTATTACAGACTCTAGAAAGCAAGAGCCTGCTTATTGTTCTAAAGCAGAGTGTGATCCATAGATGATAACTCTGTTGTGTGTTTCTCTTCAGAAATGGAGTTAAAGCCCAGGCTCTGCGTCTTCCTTCAAGCAAGACTTCCTTTCAATTAAGGGCAGTTACTTTACAGCTCAAACGAACTACATCATTCACGAAGCTCACACATTTCTCATCTTTACTAACAAGCATTGGATGTTAGAGGACCTGTGGTTTGTTTCAGTTTCAGAAGCAGAGTTGAACTAGATATGGTGTGTATGTGTAGGAAACACCGTTTTTTTCTTCTGAGCACACTAATGTTTCCTGCTGTATTAGAGACTCTAGAAAGCAAGTGTGTGCTTCTTGCTCTAAAGCAGAGTGTGATCCATGGATGAGAACTATGCTGTGTGTTTCCCTTCAGAAATGGAGTTAAATACCAGGCCCTGAGTATTCCTACAAGCAAGACTTCGTTTCAGATAAGGGCAGTTACTTTACAGCTCAAACAAACTACATCGTTCACAAAGCTCACAAGATTCTCACCTTAACTGACAAGCAGTGGATGTTAGAGTACCTGTTCTTTGTATCAATTTCAGAGGCAGAGTTCTTCTAGATATGGTGTGTATGTGTAGGAAATACCGCTCTTTTGTTCTCAGCACACTCAAGTTTCCTGCTGTCTTAGAGACTCTAGAAAGCTAGAGCGTGCTTCTTGCTCTAAAGCAGAGTGTGATCTACATTTGAGAACTCTGCTGTGTGTTTCACTTCAGAAATGTAGTTAAATCCCAGGCTCGGAGTCTTCCTACAAGCAAGACTTCGTTTCAGATAAGGGCAGTTACTAACCTCTCAAACGAACTACATCGTTCACGAAGCTCACACGTTTCTCATCATAACTGACAAGCATTGGATGATAGAGGACCTGTGGTTTGTTTCAGTTTTAGAATCACAGTTGAACTAGATATGGTCTGTATGTGTAGGAAACACCGTTCTTTTGTTCTGAGCACACTCAAGTTTCCTGCTGTATTACAGACTCTAGAAAGCAAGAGCCTGCTTATTGTTCTAAAGCAGTGTGTGATCCATAGATGAGAACTCTGTTGTGTGTTTCTCTTCAGAAATGGAGTTAAAGCCCAGGCTCTGCGTCTTCCTACAAGCAAGACTTCCTTTCAATTAAGGGCAGTTACTTTACAGCTCAAACGAACTACATCATTCACGAAGCTCACACATTTCTCATCTTTACTAACAAGCATTGGATGTTAGAGGACCTGTGGTTTGTTTCAGTTTCAGAAGCAGAGTTGAACTAGATATGGTGTGTATGTGTAGGAAACACCGTATTTTTCTTCTGAGCACACTAATGTTTCCTGCTGTATTAGAGACTCTAGAAAGCAAGTGTGTGCTTCTTGCTCTAAAGCAGAGTGTGATCCATGGATGAGAACTATGCTGTGTGTTTCCCTTCAGAAATGGAGTTAAATCCCAGGCCCTGAGTATTCCTACAAGCAAGACTTCGTTTCAGGTAAGGGCAGTCACTTTTCAGCTCAAACGAACTACATCGTTCACAAAGCTCACAAGATTCTCACCTTAACTGACAAGCAGTGGATGTTAGAGGACCTGTGCTTTGTATCAATTTCAGAGGCAGAGTTCTTCTAGATATGGTGTGTATGTGTAGGAAATACAGCTCTTTTGTTCTCAGCACACTCAAGTTTCCTGCTGTCTTAGAGACTCTAGAAAGCTAGAGCGTGCTTCTTGATCTAAAGCAGAGTGTGATCAATGGATGACAACTCTGCTGTGTGTTTCACATCAGAAATGGAGTTAAAGTCCAGGCTCTGCGTATTCCTACAAGCAAGACTTCGTTTCAAGTAAGGGCAGTTACTTTACAGCTCAAACGAACTACATCGTTCACGAAGCTCACACATTTCTCATCTTTACTGACAAGCATTGGATGTTAGAGGACCAGTGCTTTGTATCAGTTTCAGTTGCAGAGTTGGACTAAATATTGTCTGTATGTGTAGGAAACACCGTTATTTGTTCACAGCACACTCAAGTTTCCTGCTGTCTTTGAGACTCTAGAAAGCTAGAGTGTGATTCTTGCTCTAAAGAAGAGTGTGATCAATGGATGAGAACTCTGTTGTGTGTTTCACTTCAGAAATGGAGTTAAATCCCAGGCTCTGAGTCTTCCTACAAGCAAGACTTCATTTCAGGTAAGGGCAGTTACTTTACAGCTCAAACGAACTACATCGTTCACGAAGCTCACACGTTTCTCATCTTAACTGACAAGCATTGGATTTTAGAGGACCTGTGGTTGGTATCAATTTCAGAAGCAGAGTTGAACTAGATATGGCCTGTATGTGTAGGAAACACCGTTCTTTTGTTCTGAGCACACTAATGTTTCATGCTGTATAAGAGACTCTAGAAAGCAAGAGCGTGCTTCTTGCTCTAAAGCAGAGTGTGATCCATGGATGAGAACTATGCTGTGTGTTTCCCTTCAGAAATGGAGTTAAATCTCAGGCCCTGAGTCTTCCTACAAGCAAGACTTCATTTCAGGTGAGGGCAGTTACTTTACAGTTCAAACGACCTACATCGTTCACAAAGCTCACACGTTTCTCATCTAAACGGACAAGCATTGGATGTTAGAGGACCTGTGCTTTGTATCAATTTCAGAGGCAGAGTCCTTCTAGATATGGTCAGTATGTGTAGGAAACACCGCTCTTTTCTTCTCAGCACACTCAAGTTTCCTGCTGTCTTAGAGACTCTAGAAAGCTAGAGCGTGCTTATGCTCTAAAGCAGAGTGTGAACTATATTTGAGAACTCTGCTGGGTGTTTCTCTTCAGAAATGTAGTTAAATCCCAGTCTCTGAGTCTTCCTACAAGCAAGACTTCGTTTCAGGAAAGGGTAGTTACTTTACAGCTCAAAGGGACTACATCGTTCACGAAGCTCACATGTTTCCCATCTTATCTGACAAACATTGGATTTTAGAGGACCTGTGGTTTGTTTCAGTTTCGAATCAGAGTTGAACTAGATATGGTGTGTAGGAAACACCGTTCTTTTGTTCTGAGCACACTCAAGTTTCCTGCTGCATTAGAGACTCTAGAAAGCAAGAGCATGTTTCTTACTCTAAAGCAGAGTGTAATCCAGGGATGAGAACTATGCTGTGTGTTTCCCTTCAGAAACGGAGTTAAATCCCAGGCTCTGAGTCTTCCCACAAGCAAGACTTCGTTTCAGGTAAGGGCAGTTACTTTACAGCTCAAACGAAATACATCATTCACGAAGCTCACACATTTCTCATCTTTACTAACAAGCATTGGATGTTAGAGGACCTGTGGTTTGTTTCAGTTTCAGAAGCAGAGTTGAACTTGATATGGTGTGTATGTGTAGGAAACACCGTTTTTTTCTTCTGAGCACACTAATGTTTCCTGCTGTATTAGAGACTCTAGAAAGCAAGTGTGTGCTTCTTGCTCTAAAGCAGAGTGTGATCCATGGATGAGAACTATGCTGTGTGTTTCCCTTCAGAAATGGAGTTAAATCCCAGGCCCTGAGTATTCCTACAAGCAAGACTTCGTTTCAGGTAAGGGCAGTTACTTTACAGCTCAAACGAACTACATCGTTCACAAAGCTCACACGTTTCTCATCTTAACTGACAAGCATTGGATGTTAGAGGACCTGTGCTTTGTATCAATTTCAGAGGCAGAGTTCTTCTAGATATGCTCCATATGTGTAGGAAACACTGTTCTTTTGTTCTCAGCACACTCAAGATTCCTGGTGTCTTAGAGACTCTAGAAAGGTAGAGCGTGCTTCTTGCTCTAAAGCAGAGTGTGATCAATGGATGACAACTGTGCTGTGTGTTTCACTTCAGAAATGGAGTTAAAGCCCAGGCTCTGCATCTTCCTACAAGCAAGACTTCCTTTCAAGTAAGGGCAGTTACTTTACAGCTCAAACGAACTACATCATTCACGAAGCTCACACATTTCTCATCTTTACTGACAAGCATTTGATCTTAGAGGACCTGTGGTTTGGTTCAGTTTCAGAAGCAGAGTTGAACTAGATATGGCCTGTATGTGTAGGAAACTCCGTTCTTTTGTTCTGAGCACACTAATGTTTCCTGCTGTACTAGAGACTCTAGAAAGCAAGAGCGTGCTTCTTGCTCTAAAGCAGAGTGTGATCCATGGATGAGAACTGTGCTGTGTGTTTCCCTTCTTAAATTGAGTTAAATCCCAGGCTATGTGTCTTCCTACAAGCAAGTCTTCATTTCAGGTAAATGCAGTCACTTTTCAGCTCAAAGGAACTACATCGTTCACAAAGCTCACACGTTTCTCCTCTTAAATGAGAAGCATTGGATGTAAGAGGACCTGTTCTTTGTTTCAGTTTGAAGCAGAGTTGAACTAGATATGGTCAGTATGTATAGGAAACACCGTTCTTTTGTTCTGAGAACAATCACGTTTCCTGCTGTTTTAGAGACCCTAGAATGCAAGATCTTTCTTCTTGCTCTAAAGAAGAGAGTGCTTCATGGATGAGAACTGTGCTGTGTGTTTCCGTCCAGAAATGGAGTTAAATCTCTGGCTCTGTGTCTTCCTACAAGCAAGATTTAGTTTCAGGTAAACGCAGTCACTTTTCAGCTCAAACGAACTACTTCATTCACGAAGCTCACACGTTTCTCATCTTAACTGACAAGCATTGGATGTTAGTGGACCTGTGGTTTGTTTCAGTTTCAGAAGCAGAGTTGAACTAGATATGGTCCGTATGTGTAGGAAACACCGTTCTTTTGTTCTGAGCACACTCACGTTTCGTGCTGTATTACAGACTCTGGAAAGCAAGATCGTGCTTCTTGCTCTAAAGCAGAGTGTGATCCATGGATGAGAACTGTGTTGTGTGTTTCCCTTCAGAAATGGAGTTAAATCCCAGGCTCTGTGTCTTCCTACAAGCCAAACTTCGTTTCAGGTAAGGGCAGTCACTTTTCAGCTCAAAGGAACTACATCGTTCATGAAGCTCACACGTTTCTCATCTTAAATGACAAGCATTGGATGTTAGAGGACCTGTGCTGTGTGTCAATTTCCGAGGCATAGTTGGACTAGATATGGTCCGTATGTGTAGGAAACACCGTTTTTTGTTCTCAGCACACTCACGTTTCCTGCTGTCTTAGAGAATCAAGAAAGCAAGAATGTGCTTCTTGTTCTAAAGCAGAGTGTGATAGATGGATGAGAATTGTGCTGTGTGTTTCCCTTCAGAAATGGAGTTAAATCCCAGGCTCTGTGCCTTCCTACAAGCAAGACTTCGTTTCAGGTAAGGGCAGTCACTTTTCTGCTCAAACGGACTACATCTTACACGAAGCTCACACGTTTCTCGCTCTTAATTGAAAGGCAATGGATGTTGCAGGACCTGTGCTTTGTGTCAGTTTCAGAAGAAGAGTTGAACTGGATATGGTCCGTATGCTAGGAAACACCGTTCTTTTGTCCTGAGCTTGCTCAGGTTTCATGCTGTATTAGAGTTTCTGGAAAGCAAGAGCGTGCTTCTTGCTCTAAAGCAGAGTGTGATCCATGGATGAGAACTGTGCTGTGTGTTTCCCTTCTTAAATTGAGTTAAATCCCAGGCTCGGTGTGTTCCTACAAGCAAGACTTCGTTTCAGGTATGGGCAGTCACTTTTCAGCTCCAATGGACTACATCTTACACAAAGCTCACACGTTTCTCGCTCTTAATTAAAAGGCAATGGATGTTACTGTACCTGTGCTTTGTGTACATTCAGAAGCAGAGTTGAACTAGATATGGTCCGTATGTGTAGGAAACACAGTTCTTTTTTTTCGGAGCACAATCTCGTTTCCTGCTGTTTTAGAGACCATAGAAAGCAAGAGCGTGCTTCTTGCTCTAAAGCAGAGTGTGATCCATGGATGAGAACTATGCTGTGTGTTTCCCTTCAGAAATGGAGTTAAATCCCAGGCCCTGAGTCTTCCTAAAAGCAGGACTTCATTTCAGGTAAGGGCAGTTACTTTACAGCTCAAACGAACTACATCGTTCACAAAGCTCACACGTTTCTCATCTTAACGGACAAGCATTGGATGTTAGAGGACCTGTGCTTTGTATCAATTTCAGAGGCAGAGTTCTTCTAGATATGGTCCATATGTGTAGGAAACACCGCTCTTTTGTTCTCAGCACACTCAAGTTTCCTGCTGTCTTAGAGAATCTAGAAAGCTAGAGTGTGCTTCTTGCTCTAAAGCCGAGTGTGATCAATGGATGAGAACTCTGTTGTGTGTTTCACTTCAGAAATGGAGTTAAATCCCAGGCTCTGAGTCTTTCTCCAAGCAAGACTTCGTTTCAGGTAAGGGCAGTTACTTTACAGCTCAAACGAACTACATCATTCACGAGCTCACACGTTTCTCATCTTAACTGACAAGCATTGGATTTTAGAGGACCTGTGCTTTTTATCAATTTCAGAGGCAGAGTTCTTCTAGATATGGTCCGTATGTGTAGGGAACACCGTTCTTTTGTTCTCGGCACACTCATGTTTCCTGCTGTATTAGAGACTCTAGAGAGCAAGAATGTGCTTCTTGCTCTAAAGCAGAGTGTGATCCATGGATGAGAACTGTGCTGTGTGTTTCCCTTCAGAAATGGAGTTAAATTCCAGGCTCTGTGTCTTCCTACAAGCAAGACTTCATTTCAGGTAAGGGCAGTCACTTTTCTGCTCTAAGGGACTACATCTTACACGAAGCTCACACGTTTCTCGCACTTAATTGAAAGGCAATGGATGTTGCAGGACCAGTGCTTTGTGTCAGTTTCAGAAGCAGAGTTGAACTAGATATGGTCCGTATGTGTAGGAAACACAGTTTTTTTGTTCTGAGCACAATCACGTTTCCTGCTGTTTTAGAGACCATAGAAAGCAAGATCGTGCTTCTTGCTCTAAAGCAGAGAGTGTTTCATGGATGAGAACTGTGCTGTGTGTTTCCCTCCAGAAATGGAGGTAATCTCTGGCTCTGTGTCTTGCTACAAGCAATATTTCATTTCAGGGAAATGCAGTCACTTTTCAGCTCAAACGAACTACTTCGTTCACGAAGCTCACACGTTTCTCATCTTAACTGACAAGCATTGGATGTTAGAGGACCTGTGGTTTGTATCAGTTTCAGAAGAAGAGTTGAACTGGATATGGTCCGTATGCTAGGAAACACCGTTCTTTTGTCCTGAGCTTGCTCAAGTTTCATGCTGTATTAGAGTTTCTGGAAAGCAAGAGCTTGCTTCTTGCTCTAAAGCAGAGTGTGATCCATGTATGAGAACTGTGCTGTGTGTTTCCCTTCTTAAATTGAGTTAAATCCCAGGCTATGTGTCTTCCTACAAGCAAGTCTTCATTTCAGGTAAATGCAGTCAATTTTCAGCTCACAGGAACTACATCGTTCACAAAGCTCACACGTTTCTCCTCTTAAATGAGAAGCATTGGATGTAAGAGGACCTGTTCTTTGTTTCAGTTTGAAGCAGAGTTGAACTAGATATGGTCAGTATGTATAGGAAACACCGTTCTTTTGTTCTGAGAACAATCACGTTTCCTGCTGTTTTAGAGACCCTAGAATGCAAGATCTTTCTTCTTGCTCTAAAGCAGAGAGTGTTTCATGGATGAGAACTGTGCTGTGTGTTTCCCTCCAGAAATGGAGGTAATCTCTGGCTCTGTGTCTTGCTACAAGCAATATTTCATTTCAGGGAAATGCAGTCACTTTTCAGCTCAAACGAACTACTTCGTTCACGAAGCTCACACGTTTCTCATCTTAACTGACAAGCATTGGATGTTAGAGGACCTGTGGTTTGTATCAGTTTCAGAAGAAGAGTTGAACTGGATATGGTCCGTATGCTAGGAAACACCGTTCTTTTGTCCTGAGCTTGCTCAAGTTTCATGCTGTATTAGAGTTTCTGGAAAGCAAGAGCTTGCTTCTTGCTCTAAAGCAGAGTGTGATCCATGTATGAGAACTGTGCTGTGTGTTTCCCTTCTTAAATTGAGTTAAATCCCAGGCTATGTGTCTTCCTACAAGCAAGTCTTCATTTCAGGTAAATGCAGTCAATTTTCAGCTCACAGGAACTACATCGTTCACAAAGCTCACACGTTTCTCCTCTTAAATGAGAAGCATTGGATGTAAGAGGACCTGTTCTTTGTTTCAGTTTGAAGCAGAGTTGAACTAGATATGGTCAGTATGTATAGGAAACACCGTTCTTTTGTTCTGAGAACAATCACGTTTCCTGCTGTTTTAGAGACCCTAGAATGCAAGATCTTTCTTCTTGCTCTAAAGCAGAGAGTGTTTCATGGATGAGAACTGTGCTGTGTGTTTCCGTCCAGAAATGGAGTTAAATCTCTGGCTCTGTGTCTTCCTACAAGCAAGATTTAGTTTCAGGTAAACGCAGTCACTTTTCAGCTCAAACGAACTACTTCATTCACGAAGCTCACACGTTTCTCATCTTAACTGACAAGCATTGGATGTTAGCGGACCTGTGGTTTGTTTCAGTTTCAGAAGCAGAGTTGAACTAGATATGGTCCGTATGTGTAGGAAACACCGTTCTTTTGTTCTGAACACACTCACGTTTCGTGCTGTATTACAGACTCTGGAAAGCAAGATCGTGCTTCTTGCTCTAAAGCAGAGTGTGATCCATGGATGAGAACTGTGCTGTGTGTTTCCCTTCAGAAATGGAGTTAAATCCCAGGCTCTGTGTCTTCCTACAAGCAAGACTTCGTTTCAGGTAAGGGCAGTCACTTTTCAGCTCAAAGGAACTACATCGTTCATGAAGCTCACACGTTTATCATCTTAAATGACAAGCATTGGATGTTAGAGGACCTGTGCTGTGTGTCAATTTCCGAGGCATAGTTGGACTAGATATGGTCCGTATGTGTAGGAAACACCGTTTTTTGTTCTCAGCACACTCACGTTTCCTGCTGTCTTAGAGAATCAAGAAAGCAAGAATGTGCTTCTTGTTCTAAAGCGAGTGTGATCCATGGATGAGAACTGTGCTGTGTGTTTCCCTTCAGAAATGGAGTTAAATCCCAGGCTCTGTGCCTTCCTACAAGCAAGACTTCGTTTCAGGTAAGGGCAGTCACTTTTCTGCTCAAACGGACTACATCTTACACGAAGCTCACACGTTTCTCGCTCTTAATTGAAAGCCAATGGATGTTGCAGGACCTGTGCTTTGTGTCAGTATCAGAAGCAGAGTTGAACTAGATATGGTCTGTATGTGCAGGAAACACAGTTCTTTTGTTCTGAGCACAATCACGTTTCCTGCTGTTTTAGAGACCATAGAAAGCAAGATCGTGCTTCTTGCTCTAAAGCAGAGAGTGTTTCATGGATGAGAACTGTGCTGTGTGTTTCCCTCCAGAAATGGAGTTAAATCTCTGGCCCTTTGTCTTGCTACTAGCAAGACTTCGTTTCAGGTAAGGGCAGTCACTTTTCAGCTCAAACGAACTACATCGTTCCCGAAGCTCACACGTTTCTCAGCTTAACTGACAAGCATTGGATGTTAGAGGACCAGTGCTTTGTATCAGTTTCAGAAGCATAGTTGAACTAGATATGGCCCGTATGTGTAGGAAACACTGTTCTTTTCTTCTGAGCACACTAATGTTTCCTACTGTTTAAAGACTCTAGAAAGCAAGAGCGTGCTTCTTGCTCTAAAGCAGAGTGTGATCAATGGATGACAACTCTGCTGTGTGTTTCACTTCAGAAATGGAGTTAAAGCCCAGGCTCTGCGTCTTCCTACAAGCAAGACTTCCTTTCAAGTAAGGGCAGTTAGTTTACAGCTCAAACGAACTACATCATTTACGAAGCTCACACATTTCTCATCTTTACTGACAAGTATTTGATCTTAGAGAACCTGTGGTTTGGTTCAGTTTCAGAACCAGAGTTGAACTAGATATGGCCGTATGTGTAGGAAACACCGTTCTTTTGTTATGAGCACACTAATGTTTCCTGCTGTATTAGGGACTCTAGAAAGCAAGAGCGTGCTTCTTGCTCTAATGCAGAGTGTGATCCATGGATGAGAACTTTGCTGTGTCTTTCCCTTCAGAAATGGAGTTAAATTCCAGGCTCTGTGTCTTCCTACAAGCAAGACTTCGTTTCAGGGAAGGGCAGTCACTTTTCAGCTCAAAAGAACTACATCGTTCACGAAGCTCACACGTTTCTCATCTTAACTAACAAGCATTGGATGTTAGAGGACCAGTGCTTTGTGTCAGTTTCAGAAGCAGAGTTGGACTAACTATGGTCCGTATGTGTAGGAAACACCGTTCTTTTGTTCTCAGCACACTCAAGTTTCCTGCTGTATTAGAGACTCTAGGAAGCTATAGCATGCTTCTTGCTCTAAAGCAGAGTGTGATCAATGGATGAGAACTCGGTTGTGTGTTTCACTTCAGAAATGTAGTTAAATTCCATGCTCTGTGTCTTCCTACAATCAAGACTTCGTTTCACGTAAGGGCAGTCACTTTTCAGCTCAAAGGATCTACATCATTCACCAAGCTCACACGTTTCTCCTCTTAAGTGACAAGCATTGGATGTTAGAGGAATTGTTGTTTGTTTCAGTTTCAGAAGAAGAGTTGAACTAGATATGGCCCGTATGTGTAGGAAACACCGTTCTTTTGTTCTGAGCACACTAAAGTTTCCTGCTGTATTAGAGACTCTAGAAAGCAAGAGCGTGCTTTTTGCTCTAAAGCAGAGTGTGATCCATGGATGAGAACTCTGCTGTGTCTTTCCCTTCAGAATTGGAGTTAAATTCCATGCTCTGTGTCTTCCTACATGCAAGACTTCGTTTCAGGTAAGGGCAGTTACTTTACAGCTCAAACGAACTACATCGTTCACGAAGCTCACACGTTTCTCATCTTAACTGACAAGCATTGGATGTTAGAGGACCTGTGCTTTGTATCAATTTCAGAGGCAGAGTTCTTCTAGATATGCTCCATATGTGTAGGAAACACTGTTCTTTTGTTCTCAGCACACTCAAGATTCCTGGTGTCTTAGAGACTCTAGAAATGTAGAGCGTGCTTCTTGCTCTAAAGCAGAGTGTGATCAATGGATGACAACTGTGCTGTGTGTTTCACTTCAGAAATGGAGTTAAAGCCCAGGCTCTGCATCTTCCTACAAGCAAGACTTCCTTTCAAGTAAGGGCAGTTACTTTACAGCTCAAACGAACTACATCATTCACGAAGCTCACACATTTCTCATCTTTACTGACAAGCATTTGATCTTAGAGGACCTGTGGTTTGGTTCAGTTTCAGAAGCAGAGTTGAACTAGATATGGCCTGTATGTGTAGGAAACACCGTTCTTTTGTTCTGAGCACACTAATGTTTCCTGCTGTATTAGAGACTCTAGAAAGCAAGAGCGTGCTTCTTGCTCTAAAGCAGAGTGTGATCCATGGATGAGAACTGTGCTGTGTGTTTCCCTTCTTAAATTGAGTTAAATCCCAGGCTATGTGTCTTCCTACAAGCAAGTCTTCATTTCAGGTAAATGCAGTCACTTTTCAGCTCAAAGGAACTACATCGTTCACAAAGCTCACACGTTTCTCCTCTTAAATGAGAAGCATTGGATGTAAGAGGACCTGTTCTTTGTTTCAGTTTGAAGCAGAGTTGAACTAGATATGGTCAGTATGTATAGGAAACACCGTTCTTTTGTTCTGAGAACAATCACGTTTCCTGCTGTTTTAGAGACCCTAGAATGCAAGATCTTTCTTCTTGCTCTAAAGCAGAGAGTGTTTCATGGATGAGAACTGTGCTGTGTGTTTCCGTCCAGAAATGGAGTTAAATCTCTGGCTCTGTGTCTTCCTACAAGCAAGATTTAGTTTCAGGTAAACGCAGTCACTTTTCAGCTCAAACGAACTACTTCATTCACGAAGCTCACACGTTTCTCATCTTAACTGACAAGCATTGGATGTTAGCGGACCTGTGGTTTGTTTCAGTTTCAGAAGCAGAGTTGAACTAGATATGGTCCGTATGTGTAGGAAACACCGTTCTTTTGTTCTGAGCACACTCACGTTTCGTGCTGTATTACAGACTCTGGAAAGGAAGATCATGCTTCTTGCTCTAAAGCAGAGTGTGATCCATGGATGAGAACTGTGTTGTGTGTTTCCTTTCAGAAATGGAGTTAAATCCCAGGCTCTGTGTCTTCCTACAAGCAAGACTTCGTTTCAGGTAAGGGCAGTCACTTTTCAGCTCAAAGGAACTACATCATTCATGAAGCTCACACGTTTTTCATCTTAAATGACAAGCATTGGATTTTAGAGGAACTGTGCTGTGTGTCAATTTCCGAGGCATAGTTGAACTAGATATGGTCCGTATGTGTAGGAAACACCGTTTTTTGTTCTCAGCACACTCACGTTTCCTGCTGTCTTAGAGAATCAAGAAAGCAAGAATGTGCTTCTTGTTCTAAAGTGAGTGTGATCCATGGATGAGAACTGTGCTGTGTGTTTCCCTTCAGAAATGGAGTTAAATTCCAGGCTCTGTGCCTTCCTACAAGCAAGACTTCGTTTCAGGTAAGGGCAGTCACTTTTCTGCTCAAACGGACTACATCTTACACGAAGCTCACACGTTTCTCGCTCTTAATTGAAAGGCAATGGATGTTGCAGGACCTGTGCTTTGTGTCAGTATCAGAAGCAGAGTTGAACTAGATATGGTCTGTATGTGCAGGAAACACAGTTCTTTTGTTCTGAGCACAATCACGTTTCCTGCTGTTTTAGAGACCATAGAAAGCAAGATCGTGCTTCTTGCTCTAAAGCAGAGAGTGTTTCATGGATGAGAACTGTGCTGTGTGTTTCCCTCCAGAAATGGAGTTAAATCTCTGGCCCTTTGTCTTGCTACTAGCAAGACTTCGTTTCAGGTAAGGGCAGTCACTTTTCAGCTCAAACGAACTACATCATTCCCGAAGCTCACACGTTTCTCAGCTTAACTGACAAGCATTGGATGTTAGAGGACCAGTGCTTTGTATCAGTTTCAGAAGCATAGTTGAACTAGATATGGCCCGTATGTGTAGGAAACACTGTTCTTTTCTTCTGAGCACACTAATGTTTCCTACTGTTTAAAGACTCTAGAAAGCAAGAGCGTGCTTCTTGCTCTAAAGCAGAGTGTGATCAATGGATGACAACTCTGCTGTGTGTTTCACTTCAGAAATGGAGTTAAAGCCCAGGCTCTGCGTCTTCCTACAAGCAAGACTTCCTTTCAAGTAAGGGCAGTTAGTTTACAGCTCAAACGAACTACATCATTTACGAAGCTCACACATTTCTCATCTTTACTGACAAGTATTTGATCTTAGAGAACCTGTGGTTTGGTTCAGTTTCAGAACCAGAGTTGAACTAGATATGGCCGTATGTGTAGGAAACACCGTTCTTTTGTTATGAGCACACTAATGTTTCCTGCTGTATTAGGGACTCTAGAAAGCAAGAGCGTGCTTCTTGCTCTAATGCAGAGTGTGATCCATGGATGAGAACTTTGCTGTGTCTTTCCCTTCAGAAATGGAGTTAAATTCCAGGCTCTGTGTCTTCCTACAAGCAAGACTTCGTTTCAGGGAAGGGCAGTCACTTTTCAGCTCAAAAGAACTACATCGTTCACGAAGCTCACACGTTTCTCATCTTAACTAACAAGCATTGGATGTTAGAGGACCAGTGCTTTGTGTCAGTTTCAGAAGCAGAGTTGGACTAACTATGGTCCGTATGTGTAGGAAACACCGTTCTTTTGTTCTCAGCACACTCAAGTTTCCTGCTGTATTAGAGACTCTAGGAAGCTATAGCATGCTTCTTGCTCTAAAGCAGAGTGTGATCAATGGATGAGAACTCGGTTGTGTGTTTCACTTCAGAAATGTAGTTAAATTCCATGCCCTGTGTCTTCCTACAATCAAGACTTCGTTTCACGTAAGGGCAGTCACTTTTCAGCTCAAAGGATCTACATCATTCACCAAGCTCACACGTTTCTCCTCTTAAGTGACAAGCATTGGATGTTAGAGGACCTGTGCTTTGTATCAATTTCAGAGGCAGAGTCCTTCTAGATATGGTCAGTATGTGTAGGAAACACCGCTCTTTTCTTCTCAGCACACTCAAGTTTCCTGCTGTCTTAGAGACTCTAGAAAGCTAGAGCGTGCTTATGCTCTAAAGCAGAGTGTGAACTATATTTGAGAACTCTGCTGGGTGTTTCTCTTCAGAAATATAGTTAAATCCCAGTCTCTGAGTCTTCCTACAAGCAAGACTTCGTTTCAGGAAAGGGTAGTTACTTTACAGCTCAAAGGGACTACATCGTTCACGAAGCTCACATGTTTCCCATCTTATCTGACAAACATTGGATTTTAGAGGACCTGTGGTTTGTTTCAGTTTCGAATCAGAGTTGAACTAGATATGGTGTGTAGGAAACACCGTTCTTTTGTTCTGAGCACACTCAAGTTTCCTGCTGCATTAGAGACTCTAGAAAGCAAGAGCATGTTTCTTACTCTAAAGCAGAGTGTAATCCAGGGATGAGAACTATGCTGTGTGTTTCCCTTCAGAAACGGAGTTAAATCCCAGGCTCTGAGTCTTCCCACAAGCAAGACTTCGTTTCAGGTAAGGGCAGTTACTTTACAGCTCAAACGAACTACATCATTCACGAAGCTCACACATTTCTCATCTTTACTAACAAGCATTGGATGTTAGAGGACCTGTGGTTTGTTTCAGTTTCAGAAGCAGAGTTGAACTTGATATGGTGTGTATGTGTAGGAAACACCGTTTTTTTCTTCTGAGCACACTAATGTTTCCTGCTGTATTAGAGACTCTAGAAAGCAAGTGTGTGCTTCTTGCTCTAAAGCAGAGTGTGATCCATGGATGAGAACTATGATGTGTGTTTCCCTTCAGAAATGGAGTTAAATCCCAGGCCCTGAGTATTCCTACAAGCAAGACTTCGTTTCAGGTAAGGGCAGTTACTTTACAGCTCAAACGAACTACATCGTTCACAAAGCTCACACGTTTCTCATCTTAACTGACAAGCATTGGATGTTAGAGGACCTGTGCTTTGTATCAATTTCAGAGGCAGAGTTCTTCTAGATATGCTCCATATGTGTAGGAAACACTGTTCTTTTGTTCTCAGCACACTCAAGATTCCTGGTGTCTTAGAGACTCTAGAAAGGTAGAGCGTGCTTCTTGCTCTAAAGCAGAATGTGATCAATGGATGACAACTGTGCTGTGTGTTTCACTTCAGAAATGGAGTTAAAGCCCAGGCTCTGCATCTTCCTACAAGCAAGACTTCCTTTCAAGTAAGGGCAGTTACTTTACAGCTCAAACGAACTACATCATTCACGAAGCTCACACATTTCTCATCTTTACTGACAAGCATTTGATCTTAGAGGACCTGTGGTTTGGTTCAGTTTCAGAAGCAGAGTTGAACTAGATATGGCCTGTATGTGTAGGAAACACCGTTCTTTTGTTCTGAGCACACTAATGTTTCCTGCTGTACTAGAGACTCTAGAAAGCAAGAGCGTGCTTCTTGCTCTAAAGCAGAGTGTGATCCATGGATGAGAACTGTGCTGTGTGTTTCCCTTCTTAAATTGAGTTAAATCCCAGGCTATGTGTCTTCCTACAAGCAAGTCTTCATTTCAGGTAAATGCAGTCACTTTTCAGCTCAAAGGAACTACATCGTTCACAAAGCTCACACGTTTCTCCTCTTAAATGAGAAGCATTGGATGTAAGAGGACCTGTTCTTTGTTTCAGTTTGAAGCAGAGTTGAACTAGATATGGTCAGTATGTATAGGAAACACCGTTCTTTTGTTCTGAGAACAATCACGTTTCCTGCTGTTTTAGAGACCCTAGAATGCAAGATCTTTCTTCTTGCTCTAAAGAAGAGAGTGCTTCATGGATGAGAACTGTGCTGTGTGTTTCCGTCCAGAAATGGAGTTAAATCTCTGGCTCTGTGTCTTCCTACAAGCAAGATTTAGTTTCAGGTAAACGCAGTCACTTTTCAGCTCAAACGAACTACTTCATTCACGAAGCTCACACGTTTCTCATCTTAACTGACAAGCATTGGATGTTAGTGGACCTGTGGTTTGTTTCAGTTTCAGAAGCAGAGTTGAACTAGATATGGTCCGTATGTGTAGGAAACACCGTTCTTTTGTTCTGAGCACACTCACGTTTCGTGCTGTATTACAGACTCTGGAAAGCAAGATCGTGCTTCTTGCTCTAAAGCAGAGTGTGATCCATGGATGAGAACTGTGTTGTGTGTTTCCCTTCAGAAATGGAGTTAAATCCCAGGCTCTGTGTCTTCCTACAAGCCAAACTTCGTTTCAGGTAAGGGCAGTCACTTTTCAGCTCAAAGGAACTACATCGTTCATGAAGCTCACACGTTTCTCATCTTAAATGACAAGCATTGGATGTTAGAGGACCTGTGCTGTGTGTCAATTTCCGAGGCATAGTTGGACTAGATATGGTCCGTATGTGTAGGAAACACCGTTTTTTGTTCTCAGCACACTCACGTTTCCTGCTGTCTTAGAGAATCAAGAAAGCAAGAATGTGCTTCTTGTTCTAAAGCAGAGTGTGATAGATGGATGAGAATTGTGCTGTGTGTTTCCCTTCAGAAATGGAGTTAAATCCCAGGCTCTGTGCCTTCCTACAAGCAAGACTTCGTTTCAGGTAAGGGCAGTCACTTTTCTGCTCAAACGGACTACATCTTACACGAAGCTCACACGTTTCTCGCTCTTAATTGAAAGGCAATGGATGTTGCAGGACCTGTGCTTTGTGTCAGTTTCAGAAGAAGAGTTGAACTGGATATGGTCCGTATGCTAGGAAACACCGTTCTTTTGTCCTGAGCTTGCTCAGGTTTCATGCTGTATTAGAGTTTCTGGAAAGCAAGAGCGTGCTTCTTGCTCTAAAGCAGAGTGTGATCCATGGATGAGAACTGTGCTGTGTGTTTCCCTTCTTAAATTGAGTTAAATCCCAGGCTCGGTGTGTTCCTACAAGCAAGACTTCGTTTCAGGTATGGGCAGTCACTTTTCAGCTCCAATGGACTACATCTTACACAAAGCTCACACGTTTCTCGCTCTTAATTAAAAGGCAATGGATGTTACTGTACCTGTGCTTTGTGTACATTCAGAAGCAGAGTTGAACTAGATATGGTCCGTATGTGTAGGAAACACAGTTCTTTTTTTTCGGAGCACAATCTCGTTTCCTGCTGTTTTAGAGACCATAGAAAGCAAGAGCGTGCTTCTTGCTCTAAAGCAGAGTGTGATCCATGGATGAGAACTATGCTGTGTGTTTCCCTTCAGAAATGGAGTTAAATCCCAGGCCCTGAGTCTTCCTAAAAGCAGGACTTCATTTCAGGTAAGGGCAGTTACTTTACAGCTCAAACGAACTACATCGTTCACAAAGCTCACACGTTTCTCATCTTAACGGACAAGCATTGGATGTTAGAGGACCTGTGCTTTGTATCAATTTCAGAGGCAGAGTTCTTCTAGATATGGTCCATATGTGTAGGAAACACCGCTCTTTTGTTCTCAGCACACTCAAGTTTCCTGCTGTCTTAGAGAATCTAGAAAGCTAGAGTGTGCTTCTTGCTCTAAAGCCGAGTGTGATCAATGGATGAGAACTCTGTTGTGTGTTTCACTTCAGAAATGGAGTTAAATCCCAGGCTCTGAGTCTTTCTCCAAGCAAGACTTCGTTTCAGGTAAGGGCAGTTACTTTACAGCTCAAACGAACTACATCATTCACGAGCTCACACGTTTCTCATCTTAACTGACAAGCATTGGATTTTAGAGGACCTGTGCTTTTTATCAATTTCAGAGGCAGAGTTCTTCTAGATATGGTCCGTATGTGTAGGGAACACCGTTCTTTTGTTCTCGGCACACTCATGTTTCCTGCTGTATTAGAGACTCTAGAGAGCAAGAATGTGCTTCTTGCTCTAAAGCAGAGTGTGATCCATGGATGAGAACTGTGCTGTGTGTTTCCCTTCAGAAATGGAGTTAAATTCCAGGCTCTGTGTCTTCCTACAAGCAAGACTTCATTTCAGGTAAGGGCAGTCACTTTTCTGCTCTAAGGGACTACATCTTACACGAAGCTCACACGTTTCTCGCACTTAATTGAAAGGCAATGGATGTTGCAGGACCAGTGTTTTGTGTCAGTTTCAGAAGCAGAGTTGACCTAGATATGGTCCGTATGTGTAGGAAACACAGTTTTTTTGTTCTGAGCACAATCACGTTTCCTGCTGTTTTAGAGACCATAGAAAGCAAGATCGTGCTTCTTGCTCTAAAGCAGAGAGTGTTTCATGGATGAGAACTGTGCTGTGTGTTTCCCTCCAGAAATGGAGGTAATCTCTGGCTCTGTGTCTTGCTACAAGCAATATTTCATTTCAGGGAAATGCAGTCACTTTTCAGCTCAAACGAACTACTTCGTTCACGAAGCTCACACGTTTCTCATCTTAACTGACAAGCATTGGATGTTAGAGGACCTGTGGTTTGTATCAGTTTCAGAAGAAGAGTTGAACTGGATATGGTCCGTATGCTAGGAAACACCGTTCTTTTGTCCTGAGCTTGCTCAAGTTTCATGCTGTATTAGAGTTTCTGGAAAGCAAGAGCTTGCTTCTTGCTCTAAAGCAGAGTGTGATCCATGTATGAGAACTGTGCTGTGTGTTTCCCTTCTTAAATTGAGTTAAATCCCAGGCTATGTGTCTTCCTACAAGCAAGTCTTCATTTCAGGTAAATGCAGTCAATTTTCAGCTCACAGGAACTACATCGTTCACAAAGCTCACACGTTTCTCCTCTTAAATGAGAAGCATTGGATGTAAGAGGACCTGTTCTTTGTTTCAGTTTGAAGCAGAGTTGAACTAGATATGGTCAGTATGTATAGGAAACACCGTTCTTTTGTTCTGAGAACAATCACGTTTCCTGCTGTTTTAGAGACCCTAGAATGCAAGATCTTTCTTCTTGCTCTAAAGCAGAGAGTGTTTCATGGATGAGAACTGTGCTGTGTGTTTCCCTCCAGAAATGGAGGTAATCTCTGGCTCTGTGTCTTGCTACAAGCAATATTTCATTTCAGGGAAATGCAGTCACTTTTCAGCTCAAACGAACTACTTCGTTCACGAAGCTCACACGTTTCTCATCTTAACTGACAAGCATTGGATGTTAGAGGACCTGTGGTTTGTATCAGTTTCAGAAGAAGAGTTGAACTGGATATGGTCCGTATGCTAGGAAACACCGTTCTTTTGTCCTGAGCTTGCTCAAGTTTCATGCTGTATTAGAGTTTCTGGAAAGCAAGAGCTTGCTTCTTGCTCTAAAGCAGAGTGTGATCCATGTATGAGAACTGTGCTGTGTGTTTCCCTTCTTAAATTGAGTTAAATCCCAGGCTTTGTGTCTTCCTACAAGCAAGTCTTCATTTCAGGTAAATGCAGTCAATTTTCAGCTCACAGGAACTACATCGTTCACAAAGCTCACACGTTTCTCCTCTTAAATGAGAAGCATTGGATGTAAGAGGACCTGTTCTTTGTTTCAGTTTGAAGCAGAGTTGAACTAGATATGGTCAGTATGTATAGGAAACACCGTTCTTTTGTTCTGAGAACAATCACGTTTCCTGCTGTTTTAGAGACCCTAGAATGCAAGATCTTTCTTCTTGCTCTAAAGCAGAGAGTGTTTCATGGATGAGAACTGTGCTGTGTGTTTCCGTCCAGAAATGGAGTTAAATCTCTGGCTCTGTGTCTTCCTACAAGCAAGATTTAGTTTCAGGTAAACGCAGTCACTTTTCAGCTCAAACGAACTACTTCATTCACGAAGCTCACACGTTTCTCATCTTAACTGACAAGCATTGGATGTTAGCGGAGCTGTGGTTTGTTTCAGTTTCAGAAGCAGAGTTGAACTAGATATGGTCCGTATGTGTAGGAAACACCGTTCTTTTGTTCTGAACACACTCACGTTTCGTGCTGTATTACAGACTCTGGAAAGCAAGATCGTGCTTCTTGCTCTAAAGCAGAGTGTGATCCATGGATGAGAACTGTGCTGTGTGTTTCCCTTCAGAAATGGAGTTAAATCCCAGGCTCTGTGTCTTCCTACAAGCAAGACTTCGTTTCAGGTAAGGGCAGTCACTTTTCAGCTCAAAGGAACTACATCGTTCATGAAGCTCACACGTTTATCATCTTAAATGACAAGCATTGGATGTTAGAGGACCTGTGCTGTGTGTCAATTTCCGAGGCATAGTTGGACTAGATATGGTCCGTATGTGTAGGAAACACCGTTTTTTGTTCTCAGCACACTCACGTTTCCTGCTGTCTTAGAGAATCAAGAAAGCAAGAATGTGCTTCTTGTTCTAAAGCGAGTGTGATCCATGGATGAGAACTGTGCTGTGTGTTTCCCTTCAGAAATGGAGTTAAATCCCAGGCTCTGTGCCTTCCTACAAGCAAGACTTCGTTTCAGGTAAGGGCAGTCACTTTTCTGCTCAAACGGACTACATCTTACACGAAGCTCACACGTTTCTCGCTCTTAATTGAAAGCCAATGGATGTTGCAGGACCTGTGCTTTGTGTCAGTATCAGAAGCAGAGTTGAACTAGATATGGTCTGTATGTGCAGGAAACACAGTTCTTTTGTTCTGAGCACAATCACGTTTCCTGCTGTTTTAGAGACCATAGAAAGCAAGATCGTGCTTCTTGCTCTAAAGCAGAGAGTGTTTCATGGATGAGAACTGTGCTGTGTGTTTCCCTCCAGAAATGGAGTTAAATCTCTGGCCCTTTGTCTTGCTACTAGCAAGACTTCGTTTCAGGTAAGGGCAGTCACTTTTCAGCTCAAACGAACTACATCGTTCCCGAAGCTCACACGTTTCTCAGCTTAACTGACAAGCATTGGATGTTAGAGGACCAGTGCTTTGTATCAGTTTCAGAAGCATAGTTGAACTAGATATGGCCCGTATGTGTAGGAAACACTGTTCTTTTCTTCTGAGCACACTAATGTTTCCTACTGTTTAAAGACTCTAGAAAGCAAGAGCGTGCTTCTTGCTCTAAAGCAGAGTGTGATCAATGGATGACAACTCTGCTGTGTGTTTCACTTCAGAAATGGAGTTAAAGCCCAGGCTCTGCGTCTTCCTACAAGCAAGACTTCCTTTCAAGTAAGGGCAGTTAGTTTACAGCTCAAACGAACTACATCATTTACGAAGCTCACACATTTCTCATCTTTACTGACAAGTATTTGATCTTAGAGAACCTGTGGTTTGGTTCAGTTTCAGAACCAGAGTTGAACTAGATATGGCCGTATGTGTAGGAAACACCGTTCTTTTGTTATGAGCACACTAATGTTTCCTGCTGTATTAGGGACTCTAGAAAGCAAGAGCGTGCTTCTTGCTCTAATGCAGAGTGTGATCCATGGATGAGAACTTTGCTGTGTCTTTCCCTTCAGAAATGGAGTTAAATTCCAGGCTCTGTGTCTTCCTACAAGCAAGACTTCGTTTCAGGGAAGGGCAGTCACTTTTCAGCTCAAAAGAACTACATCGTTCACGAAGCTCACACGTTTCTCATCTTAACTAACAAGCATTGGATGTTAGAGGACCAGTGCTTTGTGTCAGTTTCAGAAGCAGAGTTGGACTAACTATGGTCCGTATGTGTAGGAAACACCGTTCTTTTGTTCTCAGCACACTCAAGTTTCCTGCTGTATTAGAGACTCTAGGAAGCTATAGCATGCTTCTTGCTCTAAAGCAGAGTGTGATCAATGGATGAGAACTCGGTTGTGTGTTTCACTTCAGAAATGTAGTTAAATTCCATGCTCTGTGTCTTCCTACAATCAAGACTTCGTTTCACGTAAGGGCAGTCACTTTTCAGCTCAAAGGATCTACATCATTCACCAAGCTCACACGTTTCTCCTCTTAAGTGACAAGCATTGGATGTTAGAGGAATTGTTGTTTGTTTCAGTTTCAGAAGAAGAGTTGAACTAGATATGGCCCGTATGTGTAGGAAACACCGTTCTTTTGTTCTGAGCACACTAAAGTTTCCTGCTATATTAGAGACTCTAGAAAGCAAGAGCGTGCTTTTTGCTCTAAAGCAGAGTGTGATCCATGGATGAGAACTCTGCTGTGTCTTTCCCTTCAGAAATGGAGTTAAATTCCATGCTCTGTGTCTTCCTACATGCAAGACTTCGTTTCAGGTAAGGGCAGTTACTTTACAGCTCAAACGAACTACATCGTTCACGAAGCTCACACGTTTCTCATCTTAACTGACAAGCATTGGATGTTAGAGGACCTGTGCTTCGTATCAATTTCAGAGGCAGAGTTCTTCTAGATATGCTCCATATGTGTAGGAAACACTGTTCTTTTGTTCTCAGCACACTCAAGATTCCTGGTGTCTTAGAGACTCTAGAAAGGTAGAGCGTGCTTCTTGCTCTAAAGCAGAGTGTGATCAATGGATGACAACTGTGCTGTGTGTTTCACTTCAGAAATGGAGTTAAAGCCCAGGCTCTGCATCTTCCTACAAGCAAGACTTCCTTTCAAGTAAGGGCAGTTACTTTACAGCTCAAACGAACTACATCATTCACGAAGCTCACACATTTCTCATCTTTACTGACAAGCATTTGATCTTAGAGGACCTGTGGTTTGGTTCAGTTTCAGAAGCAGAGTTGAACTAGATATGGCCTGTATGTGTAGGAAACACCGTTCTTTTGTTCTGAGCACACTAATGTTTCCTGCTGTATTAGAGACTCTAGAAAGCAAGAGCGTGCTTCTTGCTCTAAAGCAGAGTGTGATCCATGGATGAGAACTGTGCTGTGTGTTTCCCTTCTTAAATTGAGTTAAATCCCAGGCTATGTGTCTTCCTACAAGCAAGTCTTCATTTCAGGTAAATGCAGTCACTTTTCAGCTCAAAGGAACTACATCGTTCACAAAGCTCACACGTTTCTCCTCTTAAATGAGAAGCATTGGATGTAAGAGGACCTGTTCTTTGTTTCAGTTTGAAGCAGAGTTGAACTAGATATGGTCAGTATGTATAGGAAACACCGTTCTTTTGTTCTGAGAACAATCACGTTTCCTGCTGTTTTAGAGACCCTAGAATGCAAGATCTTTCTTCTTGCTCTAAAGCAGAGAGTGTTTCATGGATGAGAACTGTGCTGTGTGTTTCCGTCCAGAAATGGAGTTAAATCTCTGGCTCTGTGTCTTCCTACAAGCAAGATTTAGTTTCAGGTAAACGCAGTCACTTTTCAGCTCAAACGAACTACTTCATTCACGAAGCTCACACGTTTCTCATCTTAACTGACAAGCATTGGATGTTAGCGGACCTGTGGTTTGTTTCAGTTTCAGAAGCAGAGTTGAACTAGATATGGTCCGTATGTGTAGGAAACACCGTTCTTTTGTTCTGAGCACACTCACGTTTCGTGCTGTATTACAGACTCTGGAATGCAAGATCGTGCTTCTTGCTCTAAAGCAGAGTGTGATCCATGGATGAGAACTGTGTTGTGTGTTTCCCTTCAGAAATGGAGTTAAATCCCAGGCTCTGTGTCTTCCTACAAGCAAGACTTCGTTTCAGGTAAGGGCAGTCACTTTTCAGCTCAAAGGAACTACATCGTTCATGAAGCTCACACGTTTTTCATCTTAAATGACAAGCATTGGATGTTAGAGGACCTGTGCTGTGTGTCAATTTCCGAGGCATAGTTGAACTAGATATGGTCCGTATGTGTAGGAAACACCGTTTTTTGTTCTCAGCACACTCACGTTTCCTGCTGTCTTAGAGAATCAAGAAAGCAAGAATGTGCTTCTTGTTCTAAAGCGAGTGTGATCCATGGATGAGAACTGTGCTGTGTGTTTCCCTTCAGAAATGGAGTTAAATCCCAGGCTCTGTGCCTTCCTACAAGCAAGACTTCGTTTCAGGTAAGGGCAGTCACTTTTCTGCTCAAACGGACTACATCTTACACGAAGCTCACACGTTTCTCGCTCTTAATTGAAAGGCAATGGATGTTGCAGGACCTGTGCTTTGTGTCAGTATCAGAAGCAGAGTTGAACTAGATATGGTCTGTATGTGCAGGAAACACAGTTCTTTTGTTCTGAGCACAATCACGTTTCCTGCTGTTTTAGAGACCATAGAAAGCAAGATCGTGCTTCTTGCTCTAAAGCAGAGAGTGTTTCATGGATGAGAACTGTGCTGTGTGTTTCCCTCCAGAAATGGAGTTAAATCTCTGGCCCTTTGTCTTGCTACTAGCAAGACTTCGTTTCAGGTAAGGGCAGTCACTTTTCAGCTCAAACGAACTACATCGTTCCCGAAGCTCACACGTTTCTCAGCTTAACTGACAAGCATTGGATGTTAGAGGACCAGTGCTTTGTATCAGTTTCAGAAGCGTAGTTGAACTAGATATGGCCCGTATGTGTAGGAAACACTGTTCTTTTCTTCTGAGCACACTAATGTTTCCTACTGTTTAAAGACTCTAGAAAGCAAGAGCGTGCTTCTTGCTCTAAAGCAGAGTGTGATCAATGGATGACAACTCTGCTGTGTGTTTCACTTCAGAAATGGAGTTAAAGCCCAGGCTCTGCGTCTTCCTACAAGCAAGACTTCCTTTCAAGTAAGGGCAGTTAGTTTACAGCTCAAACGAACTACATCATTTACGAAGCTCACACATTTCTCATCTTTACTGACAAGTATTTGATCTTAGAGAACCTGTGGTTTGGTTCAGTTTCAGAACCAGAGTTGAACTAGATATGGCCGTATGTGTAGGAAACACCGTTCTTTTGTTATGAGCACACTAATGTTTCCTGCTGTATTAGGGACTCTAGAAAGCAAGAGCGTGCTTCTTGCTCTAATGCAGAGTGTGATCCATGGATGAGAACTTTGCTGTGTCTTTCCCTTCAGAAATGGAGTTAAATTCCAGGCTCTGTGTCTTCCTACAAGCAAGACTTCGTTTCAGGGAAGGGCAGTCACTTTTCAGCTCAAAAGAACTACATCGTTCACGAAGCTCACACGTTTCTCATCTTAACTAACAAGCATTGGATGTTAGAGGACCAGTGCTTTGTGTCAGTTTCAGAAGCAGAGTTGGACTAACTATGGTCCGTATGTGTAGGAAACACCGTTCTTTTGTTCTGAGCACACTAAAGTTTCCTTCTGTATTAGAGACTCTAGAAAGCAAGAGCGTGCTTTTTGCTCTAAAGCAGAGTGTGATCCATGGATGAGAACTCTGCTGTGTCTTTCCCTTCAGAAATGGAGTTAAATTCCATGCTCTGTGTCTTCCTACATGCAAGACTTCGTTTCAGGTAAGGGCAGTTACTTTACAGCTCAAACGAACTACATCGTTCACGAAGCTCACACGTTTCTCATCTTAACTGACAAGCATTGGATGTTAGAGGACCTGTGCTTTGTATCAATTTCAGAGGCAGAGTTCTTCTAGATATGCTCCATATGTGTAGGAAACACTGTTCTTTTGTTCTCAGCACACTCAAGATTCCTGGTGTCTTAGAGACTCTAGAAAGGTAGAGCGTGCTTCTTGCTCTAAAGCAGAGTGTGATCAATGGATGACAACTGTGCTGTGTGTTTCACTTCAGAAATGGAGTTAAAGCCCAGGCTCTGCATCTTCCTACAAGCAAGACTTCCTTTCAAGTAAGGGCAGTTACTTTACAGCTCAAACGAACTACATCATTCACGAAGCTCACACATTTCTCATCTTTACTGACAAGCATTTGATCTTAGAGGACTTGTGGTTTGGTTCAGTTTCAGAAGCAGAGTTGAACTAGATATGGCCTGTATGTGTAGGAAACACCGTTCTTTTGTTCTGAGCACACTAATGTTTCCTGCTGTATTAGAGACTCTAGAAAGCAAGAGCGTGCTTCTTGCTCTAAAGCAGAGTGTGATCCATGGACGAGAACTGTGCTGTGTGTTTCCCTTCTTAAATTGAGTTAAATCCCAGGCTATGTGTCTTCCTACAAGCAAGTCTTCATTTCAGGTAAATGCAGTCACTTTTCAGCTCAAAGGAACTACATCGTTCACAAAGCTCACACGTTTCTCCTCTTAAATGAGAAGCATTGGATGTAAGAGGACCTGTTCTTTGTTTCAGTTTCAGAAGCAGAGTTGAACTAGATATGGTCAGTATGTATAGGAAACACAGTTCTTTTGTTCTGAGAACAATCACGTTTCCTGCTGTTTTAGAGACCCTAGAATGCAAGATCTTTCTTCTTGCTCTAAAGAAGAGAGTGCTTCATGGATGAGAACTGTGCTGTGTGTTTCCGTCCAGAAATGGAGTTAAATCTCTGGCTCTGTGTCTTCCTACAAGCAAGATTTAGTTTCAGGTAAACGCAGTCACTTTTCAGCTCAAACGAACTACTTCATTCACGAAGCTCACACGTTTCTCATCTTAACTGACAAGCATTGGATGTTAGTAGACCTGTGGTTTGTTTCAGTTTCAGAAGCAGAGTTGAAGTAGATATGGTCTGTATGTGTAGGAAACACCGTTCTTTTGTTCTGAGCACACTCACGTTTCGTGCTGTATTACAGACTCTGGAAAGCAAGATCGTGCTTCTTGCTCTAAAGCAGAGTGTGATCCATGGATGAGAACTGTGTTGTGTGTTTCCCTTCAGAAATGGAGTTAAATCCCAGGCTCTGTGTCTTCCTACAAGCCAAACTTCGTTTCAGGTAAGGGCAGTCACTTTTCAGCTCAAAGGAACTACATCGTTCATGAAGCTCACACGTTTATCATCTTAAATGACAAGCATTGGATGTTAGAGGACCTGTGCTGTGTGTCAATTTCCGAGGCATAGTTGGACTAGATATGGTCCGTATGTGTAGGAAACACCGTTTTTTGTTCTCAGCACACTCACGTTTCCTGCTGTCTTAGAGAATCAAGAAAGCAAGAATGTGCTTCTTGTTCTAAAGCAGAGTGTGATAGATGGATGAGAATTGTGCTGTGTGTTTCCCTTCAGAAATGGAGTTAAATCCCAGGCTCTGTGCCTTCCTACAAGCAAGACTGCGTTTCAGGTAAGGGCAGTCACTTTTCTGCTCAAACGGACTACATCTTACACGAAGCTCACACGTTTCTCGCTCTTAATTGAAAGGCAATGGATTTTGCAGGACCTGTGCTTTGTGTCAGTTTCAGAAGAAGAGTTGAACTGGATATGGTCCGTATGCTAGGAAACACCGTTCTTTTGTCCTGAGCTTGCACAGGTTTCATGCTGTATTAGAGTTTCTGGAAAGCAAGAGCGTGCTTCTTGCTCTAAAGCAGAGTGTGATCCATGGATGAGAACTGTGCTGTGTGTTTCCCTTCTTAAATTGAGTTAAATCCCAGGCTCGGTGTGTTCCTACAAGCAAGACTTCGTTTCAGGTATGGGCAGTCAGTTTTCAGCTCCAATGGACTACATCTTACACGAAGCTCACACGTTTCAGGCTCTTAATTAAAAGGCAATGGATGTTACAGGACCTGTGCTTTGTGTACATTCAGAAGCAGAGTTGAACTAGATATGGTCCGTATGTGTAGGAAACACAGTTCTTTTTTTTCGGAGCACAATCTCGTTTCCTGCTGTTTTAGAGACCATAGAAAGCAAGAGCGTGCTTCTTACTCTAAAGCAGAGTGTGATCCATGGATGAGAACTATGCTGTGTGTTTCCCTTCAGAAATGGAGTTAAATCCCAGGCCCTGAGTCTTCCTACAAGCAGGACTTCATTTCAGGTAAGGGCAGTTACTTTACAGCTCAAACGAACTACATCGTTCACAAAGCTCACACGTTTCTCATCTTAACGGACAAGCATTGGATGTTAGAGGACCTGTGCTTTGTATCAATTTCAGAGGCAGAGTTCTTCTAGATATGGTCCTTATGTGTAGGAAACACCGCTCTTTTGTTCTCAGCACACTCAAGTTTCCTGCTGTCTTAGAGAATCTAGAAAGCTAGAGTGTGCTTCTTGCTCTAAAGCTGAGTGTGATCAATGGATGAGAACTCTGTTGTGTGTTTCACTTCAGAAATGGAGTTAAATCCCAGGCTCTGAGTCTTTCTCCAAGCAAGACTTCGTTTCAGGTAAGGGCAGTTACTTTACAGCTCAAACGAACTACATCATTCACGAGCTCACACGTTTCTCATCTTAACTGACAAGCATTGGATTTTAGAGGACCTGTGCTTTTTATCAATTTCAGAGGCAGAGTTCTTCTAGATATGGTCCGTATGTGTAGGGAACACCGTTCTTTTGTTCTCGGCACACTCATGTTTCCTGCTGTATTAGAGACTCTAGAGAGCAAGAATGTGCTTCTTGCTCTAAAGCAGAGTGTGATCCATGGATGAGAACTGTGCTGTGTGTTTCCCTTCAGAAATGGAGTTAAATTCCAGGCTCTGTGTCTTCCTACAAGCAAGACTTCATTTCAGGTAAGGGCAGTCACTTTTCTGCTCTAAGGGACTACATCTTACACGAAGCTCACACGTTTCTCGCACTTAATTGAAAGGCAATGGATGTTGCAGGACCAGTGCTTTGTGTCAGTTTCAGAAGCAGAGTTGAACTAGATATGGTCCGTATGTGTAGGAAACACAGTTTTTTTGTTCTGAGCACAATCACGTTTCCTGCTGTTTTAGAGACCATAGAAAGCAAGATCGTGCTTCTTGCTCTAAAGCAGAGAGTGTTTCATGGATGAGAACTGTGCTTTGTGTTTCCCTCCAGAAATGGAGGTAATCTCTGGCTCTGTGTCTTGCTACAAGCAATATTTCATTTCAGGGAAATGCAGTCACTTTTCAGCTCTAACGAACTACTTCGTTCACGAAGCTCACACGTTTCTCATCTTAACTGACAAGCATTGGATGTTAGAGGACCTGTGGTTTGTATCAGTTTCAGAAGAAGAATTGAACTGGATATGGTCCGTATGTTAGGAAACACCGTTCTTTTGTCCTGAGCTTGCTCAATTTTCATGCTGTATTAGAGTTTCTGGAAAGCAAGAGCTTGCTTCTTGCTCTAAAGCAGAGTGTGATCCATGGATGAGAACTGTGCTGTGTGTTTCCCTTCTTAAATTGAGTTAAATCCCAGGCTATGTGTCTTCCTACAAGCAAGTCTTCATTTCAGGTAAATGCAGTCAATTTTCAGCTAAAAGGAACTACATCGTTCACAACTCACACGTTTCTCCTCTTAAATGAGAAGCATTGGATGTAAGAGGACCTGTTCTTTGTTTCAGTTTGAAGCAGAGTTGAACTAGATATGGTCAGTATGTATAGGAAACACCGTTCTTTTGTTCTGAGAACAATCACGTTTCCTGCTGTTTTAGAGACCCTAGAATGCAAGATCTTTCTTCTTGCTCTAAAGCAGAGAGTGTTTCATGGATGAGAACTGTGCTGTGTGTTTCCGTCCAGAAATGGAGTTAAATCTCTGGCTCTGTGTCTTCCTACAAGCAAGATTTAGTTTCAGGTAAACGCAGTCACTTTTCAGCTCAAACGAACTACTTCATTCACGAAGCTCACACGTTTCTCATCTTAACTGACAAGCATTGGATGTTAGCGGACCTGTGGTTTGTTTCAGTTTCAGAAGCAGAGTTGAACTAGATATGGTCCGTATGTGTAGGAAACACCGTTCTTTTGTTCTGAGCACACTCACGTTTCGTGCTGTATTACAGACTCTGGAAAGCAAGATCATGCTTCTTGCTCTAAAGCAGAGTGTGATCCATGGATGAGAACTGTGTTGTGTGTTTCCCTTCAGAAATGGAGTTAAATCCCAGGCTCTGTGTCTTCCTACAAGCAAGACTTCGTTTCAGGTAAGGGCAGTCACTTTTCAGCTCAAAGGAACTACATCGTTCATGAAGCTCACACCTTTTTCATCTTAAATGACAAGCATTGGATGTCAGAGGACCTGTGCTGTGTGTCAATTTCCGAGGCATAGTTGAACTAGATATGGTCCGTATGTGTAGGAAACACCGTTTTTTGTTCTCAGCACACTCACGTTTCCTGCTGTCTTAGAGAATCAAGAAAGCAAGAATGTGCTTCTTGTTCTAAAGCGAGTGTGATCCATGGATGAGAATTGTGCTGTGTGTTTCCCTTCAGAAATGGAGTTAAATCCCAGGCTCTGTGCCTTCCTACAAGCAAGACTTCGTTTCAGGTAAGGGCAGTCACTTTTCTGCTCAAACGGACTACATCTTACACGAAGCTCACACGTTTCTCGCTCCTAATTGAAAGGCAATGGATGTTGCAGGACCTGTGCTTTGTGTCAGTATCAGAAGCAGAGTTGAACTAGATATGGTCCGTATGTGCAGGAAACACAGTTCTTTTGTTCTGAGCACAATCACGTTTCCTGCTGTTTTAGAGACCATAGAAAGCAAGATCGTGCTTCTTGCTCTACAGCAGAGAGTGTTTCATGGATGAGAACTGTGCTGTGTGTTTCCCTCCAGAAATGGAGTTAAATCTCTGGCCCTTTGTCTTGCTACTAGCAAGACTTCGTTTCAGGTAAGGGCAGTCACTTTTCAGCTCAAACGAACTACATCGTTCCCGAAGCTCACACGATTCTCATCTTCTCTGACAAGCATTGGATGTTAGAGGACCTGTGGTTTGATTCAGTTTCAGAAGCATAGTTGAACTAGATATGGTCCGTATGGGTAGGAAACACCGTTCTTTTGTTCTGAGCACACTCACGTTTCCTGCTGTATTAGAGACTCTAGAAAGCAACAGCATGCTTCTTGTTCTAAAGCAGAGTGTGATCCATGGATGAGAACTGTGTTGTGTGTTTCCCTTCAGATGGAGTTAAATCCCAGGCTCTGTGTCTTCGAACAAGCAAGACTTCGTTTCAGGTAAGGGCAGTCACTTTTCAGCTCAAAGGAACTAAATCGTTCATGAAGCTCACACGGTTCTCATCTTAAATGTGAAGCATTGGATGTTTGAGGACCTGTGCTGTGTGTCAGTTTCAGAAGCAGAGTTGAACTAGTTATGGTCCGTATGTGTAGGAAACACAGTTCTTTTGTTCTGAGCACACTCACGTTTCCTGCTGTCTTAGAGACTCTAGAAAGCAAGAATGTGCTTCATGCTCTAAAGCAGAGTGTGATCAATGGATGAAAACTCTGCTGTGTGTTCCACTTCAGAAATGGAGTTAAATCCCAGGCTCTGAGTCTTCCTACAAGCAAGACTTTGTATCAGGTAAAGGCAGTTACTTTACAACTCAAACGAAATACATCGTTCACGAAGCTCACACGTTTATCATCTTAACTGAGAAGCATTGAATCTTAGAGGACCAGTGCTTTGTATCAGTTATAGAAGCAGAGTCGACTAGACATGGTCTGTATGTGTAGGAAACACCGTTCTTTTGTTCTGAGCACAATCACGTTTCCTGCTGTTTTAGAGACCATAGAAAGCAAGATCGTGCTTCTTGCTCTAAAGAAGAGAGTGTTTCATGGATGAGAACTGTGCTGTGTGTTTCCCTCCAGAAATGGCGTTAAATATCTGGCTCTCTGTCTTGCTACAAGCAAGATTTCGTTTGAGGGAAACACAGTCACATTTCAGCTCAAATGAACTACTTCGTTCACGAAGCTCCCACGTTTCTCATCTTAATTGACAAGCATTGGATGTTAGAGGACCTGTGGTTTGTATCAGTTTCATAAGAAGAGTTGAACTGGATATGGTCCGTATGCTAGGAAACACCGTTCTTTTGTCCTGAGCTTGCTCAAGTTTCATGCTGTATTAGAGTTTCTGGAAAGCAAGAGCGTGCTTCTTGCTCTAAAGCAGAGTGTGATCCATGGATGAGAACTGTGCTGTGTGTTTCCCTTCTTAAATTGAGTTAAATCCCAGGCTCGGTGTCTTCCTACAAGCAAGACTTCGTTTCAGGTATGGGCAGTCACTTTTCAGCTCCAATGGACTACATCTTACACGAAGCTCACACGTTTCTCGTTCTTAATTAAAAGGCAATGGATGTTACAGGACCTGTGCTTTGTGTCAGTTTCATAAGCAGAGTTGAACTAGATATGGTCCGTATGTGTAGGAAACACAGTTCTCTTTTTTCGGAGCACAATCTCGTTTCCTGCTGTTTTAGAGACCATAGAAAGCAAGGTCGTGCTTCTTGCTCTAAAGCAGAGAGTGTTTCATGGATGAGAACTGTGCTGTGTGTTTCCCTCCAGAAATGGAGTTAAATCTCTGGCCCTTTGTCTTGCTACTAGCAAGACTTCGTTTCAGGTAAGGGCAATCACTTTTCAGCTCAAATGGACTACATCTTACACGAAGCTCACACATTTCTCATTCTTAATTGAAAGGCATTGGATGTTCCAGGACCTGTGCTTTGTATCAATTTCGGAAGCAGAGTTGAAGTAGATATTGTCCGTATGTATAGTAAACACTGGTCGTTTGTTCTGAGCACACTCAATTTTCTTGATGTATTAGATACTCTAGAAAGCAAGAGCGTGCTTCTTGTTCTAAAGCAGACTGTGATCCATGGATGAGAACTCTCTGTGTGTTTCCCATCAGAAATGGAGTTAAATCCCAGTTTCTGAGTCTTCCTACAAGCAAGACTTCGTTTCAGGTAAGGGCAGTCACTTTTCAGGTTAAACGAACTACATCGTTAACGAAGCTCACGCGTTTCTCATCTTAAATGACAAGCATTGGATGTTAGAGGACCTGTGTTTTGTATCAGTTTCAGAAGAAGAGTTGAACTGGATATGATCTGTATGCTAGGAAACACCGTTCTTTTGTCCTGAGCTTGCTCAAGTTTCCTGCTGTATTAGACTCTCTGGAAAGCAAGAGCGTGCTTCTTGCTCTAAAGCAGAGTGTGATCCATGGATGAGAACTGTGCTGTGTATTTCCCTTCTTAAATTGAGTTAAATTCCAGGCTCTGAGTCTTTCTACAAGCAAGACTTCGTTTCAGGTAAGGGCAGTACCTTTTCAGCTTAAACGAACTACATCATTCACGAAGCTCACACGTTTCTCATCTTAACTGACAAGCATTGGATGTTAGTGGACCTCTGGTTTGTTTCAGTTTCAGAAGCAGAGTTGAACTAGATATGGTCTGTATGGGTTGGAAACACTGTTCTTTTGTTCTGAGCACACTCTCATTTCCTGCTGTATTAGAGACTCTAGAAAGCAAGAGCGTGCTTCTTGCTCTAAAGCAGAGTGTCATCCATGGATGAGAACTGTGTTATGTGTTTCCCTTCAGAAATGGAGTTAAATCCCAGGCTCTGTGTCTCTGAACAAGCAAGACTTCGTTTCAGGTAAGGGCAGTCACTTTTCAGCTCAAAGGAACTACATCGTTCATGAAGCTCACACGTTTCTCCTCTTAACTGACAAGCATTGGATGTTAGAGGACCTGTGGTTTGTTTCAGTTTCAGAAGCAGAGTTGAACTAGATATGGTCCGTATGTGTAGGAAACACCGTTCTTTTGTTCTGAGCACACTCATGTTTCCTGCTGTATTAGAGAATCTAGAAAGCAAGAGCGTGTTTCTTGCTCTAAAGCAGAGTGTGATCCATGGATGAGAACTCTGCTGTGTGTTTCACTTCAGCAATGGAGTTAAATCCCAGGCTCTGTGTCTTCCTACAAGCAAGACTTCGTTTCAGGTAAGGGTAGTCACTTTTCAGCACATAGGAACTACATCGTTCATGAAGCTCACACATTTCTCATCTTACCTGACAAGCATTGGATGTTAGAGGACCTGTGCTTTGTGTCAATTTCAGAGGCAGAGTTGGACTAGATATGGTCCATATGTGTAGGAAACACCGTTCTTTTGTTCTCAGCACACTCACGTTTCCTGCTGTCTTAGAGACTCTAGAAAGCAAGAATGTGCTTCTTGCTCTAAAGCAGAGTGTGATCCATGCATGAAAACTATGCTGTGTGTTTCCCTTCAGAAATGGAGTTAAATTCTAGGCTCTGTGTCTTCCTACACGCAAGAATTCGTTTCATTTATGAGCAGTCACTTTTCAGCTCAAACGAACTACATCGGTCACGAAGCTCACCCGTTTCTCATCTTAACTGACCAGCATCTGATGATAGAGGGCCAGTGCTTTGTATCAGTTTCAGGAGCAGAGTTGGACTAATATGGTCCGTATGTGTAGGAAACACCATTCTTTTTTTCTCAGCACATTCACCTTTCCTGCTGTATTAGAGACTCAGGAAAGCAAGAGCATGCTTCTTGCTCAAAAGTAGAGTGTGATCCATGGATGAGAACTTTGCTGTGTGTTTCCCTTCAGAAATGGAGTTAAATCCCAGGCTCTGTGTCTTCCTACAAGCAAGACTTCTTTTCAGTTAAGGGAAAATACTTTAATGCTCAAACGAACTACATCATTCACGAAGCTAACAAGTTTCCCATCTTAACTGCCAAGCATTGGATGTTAGAGGACCAGTGCTTTGTAAGAGTTTCAGAAGCAGAGTTGGACTAGATATGGTCCGTATGTGTAGGAAACACCGTTCTTTTGTTCTGAGCACACTCAACTTTCTTGCTGTATTGGAGATTCCAGGAAGTAAGAGCGTGCTTCTTGGTCTAAAGCAGAGTGTGATCTATATATGAGAACTCTGCTGTGTGTTTCACTTCAGAAATGGAGTTAAATCCCAGGCTCTGTGTCTTCCTACAAGCAAGACTTCTTTTCAGGTAAGGGCAGTTACTTTATAGCTTAAATGAACTACATCGTACACGAAGCTCACTCGTTTCTCATCTAAACTGACTAGCATTTAATGTTAGAGGACCTCTGGTTTGTTTCAGTTTCAGAAGCAGAGATGAACTAGATATGGTCCGTATGTGTAGGAAACACCGTTCTTTTGTACTGAGCACACTCAAGTTTCCTGCTGTATTAGAGATTCTAGAAAGCAAGAACGTGCTTCTTGCTCTAAAGCAGAGTGTGATCCATATGAGAACTATGCTGTGTTTCCCTTCAGTAATGGAGTTATATTCCAGGCTCTGTATCTTCCTACAAGCAAGACTTCCTTTCAAGAAAGGGCAGTCACTTTTCAGATCTAACAAACTACATTGTTCACGAAGCTCACACGTTTCTCATATTAATTGACATGCATTGAATGTTAGAGGACCAGTGCTTTGTACAAAATTTCAACCATAGTTGAACTAGATATGGTCCATATGTATAGGAAACACCGTTCTTTTGTTCTGAGCACACTCACGTTTCCTGTGGTATTAGACACTGTAGAAAGCAAGAGCGTGATTCTTGCTCTAAAGCAGAGTGTGATCCATGGATGAGAACTCTGCTGTGTGTTTCACTTCAAAAATGGAGTTAAATCGCAGGCTCTGTGTCTTCCTACAGGCAAGACTGCGTTTCAAGTAAGGGCAGTCACTTTTCAGATCAAACGAACTACATCGTTCACGAAGCTCACACGTTTCCCTCCTTAACTGAAAAGCATTGAATGTTAGAGTACCAGTGCTTTGTATCAGTTTCAGAAGCAGAGTTGGACTACGTATGGTCTGTATGTGTAGGAAACAACGTTCTTTTGTTCTCAGCACACTCACGTTTCTTGCTGTCTTAGAGACTCTAGAAAGCAAGAGCGTGCTTCTTGCTCTAAAGCAGAGTGTGATGAATGGATAAGACCTCTGCTGTGTGTTTCACATCAGAAATGGAGTTAAATCCCAGGCTCTGAGTCTTCCTACAAGCAAGACTTAATTTCAGGTAATGGCAGTCACTTTTCAGTTCAAACGAACTACATCATTCCGAAGCTCACCCGTTTCTCATCTTAACTGACCAGGATCTGATGATAGAGGAGCAGTGCTTTGTATCAGTTTCAGAAGCAGAGTTGGACTAGATATGGTCCGTATGTGTAGGAAACACCGTTCTTTTGTTGTCATCACACTCACGTTTCCTGCTGTCTTAGAGACTCTGGAAAGGAAGAGCTGGCTTCTTGCTCTAATGCAGAGCCTGACCAATGGATGAGAACTCTGCTGTGTGTTTCACTTCAGCAATGGAGTTAAATCCCAAGCTCTGAGTCTTCGTACATGCAAGACTTCCTTTCAGGTGAGGGCAGTTAAATTACAGCTCAAACGAACTACATCGTTCACAAAGCAGACACGTTTCTCCTCTAAATTGACAAGCATTCGATATTAGAGGACCTGTGGTATCTTTCACTTTCTGAAGGAAAGTTCAACTAGATATGGTCCGTATGTGTAGGAATCACCGTTCTTTTGTTATGAGCACACTCATGTTTCCTGCTGTATTAGAGATTCCAGGAAGCAAGAGCTTGCGTCTTGCTCTAAAGCAGAGTGTGATCTATATATGAGAACTCTGCTGTGTGTTTCACTTTAGAAATGGAGTTAAATCCCAGGCTCTGAGTCTTCCTACAAGCAAGACTTCATTTCAGGTAAGGGCAGTTACTTTACAGCTCAAATGAACTACATCATTCACGAAGCTCACACGTTTCTCATCATAACTGACAAGCATTGGATGTTAGAGGACCTGTGGTTTGTTTCAGTTTCAGATGAGACTTGAACTAGATATGGGCCGTATGTGTATGAAACACCGTAGTTTTGTTATCAGCACACTCAAGTTTACTGCTGTATTAGAGAATCTAGAAAGCAAGAGCGTGCTTCTTGCTCTAAAGCACAGTGTGAGCAATAGATGAGAACTCTGCTGTGTGTTTCACTTCAGAAATGGAGTTAAATCCCAAGCTCTGAATCTTCCTACAAGCAAGATTTCTTTTCAGGTAAGAGCAGTTACTTTCCAGCTGAAACGAACTACATCATTCACGAAGTCCTACACGTTTCTCATCTAAACTGACAAGCATTGGATGTTAGAGGACCTCTGGTTTGTTTCAGTTTCAGAAGCAGAGATGAAACTAGATATAGTCCGTATGTATAGGAAACACGGTTCTTTTCTTCTGAGCACACTCACATTTCCTGCTGTATTAGAGACTCTAGAAAGCAAGAGCGTGCTTCTTGCTCTAATGCAGAGTATGATCCATGGATGAGAACTGGGTTGTGTGTTTCCCTTCAGAAATGGAGTTAAATCCCAGGCTCTGAGTCTTCCTACAAGCAAGACTGCATTTCAAGTAAGGGCAGTCACTTTTCAGCTCAAACGAACTACATCATTCACGAAGCTCACCCGTTTCTCATCTTAACTGACAAGGATCTGATCATAGAGGACCAGTGCTTTTATGATTTTCAGAAGAAGAGTTGTTCTAGATATGGTCCGTATGTGTAGGAAACACCATTATTTTGTTCTCAGCACACTCACGTTTCTTGCTCTCTTAGAGACTCTAAAAGCAAGAGCGTGATTCTTGCTCTAAAGCAGAGTGTGAGCAATGGATGAGAACTCTGCTGTGTGTTTCCCTTCATAAATAGAGTTAAATCCCAGGATCTGAGTCTTCCTACAAGCAAGACTTCTTTTCAGGTAAGGGCAGTTACTTTACAGCTCAAACGAACTACATCATTCATGAAGCGCACATGTTTCTCGTCTAAATTGTCAAGCATTGGATGTTAGAGGACCTGTGGTTTCTTTCAGTTTCATAAGCAGAGATGAACTAGATATGGTCCGTATGTGTAGGAAACACCATTCATTTGTTATGAGCATACTCATGTTTCCTGCTGTATTAGAGATTCCAGGAAGCAAAAGCGTGCTTCTTGCTCTAAAGCAGAGTGTGATCTATATATGAGACCTCTGCTGTGTGTTTCACTTCAGAAATGGAGTTAAATCCAAGGCTCTGTGTCTTCCTACAAGCAAGACTTTGTTTCAGGTAAGGGCAGTTACTTTACAGCTCAAATGAACTACATCATTCACGAAGCTCACATGTTTCTCATCATAATTGACAAGCATTGGATGTTAGAGGACCTGTGGTTTGTTTCAGTTTCAGATGAGACTTGAACTAGATATGGGCCGTATGTGTACGAAACACTGTTCTTTTGTTCTGAGCACACTCAAGTTTCCTGCTGTATTAGAGACTCTAGAGAGCAAGAGCGTGCTTCTTGCTCTAAAGCAGGGTGTGATCCATGCATGAAAACTCTGCTGTGTGGTTCCCGTAAGAAATGGAGTTAAATCCCAGGCTCTGAGTCTTCCTACATGCAAGACTTCGTTTCAGGTAAGGGCAGTCACTTTTCAGCTCAAACGAAGTACATCGTTCACGAAGCTAACATGTTTCCCATCTTCACTGCCAAGCATTGGATGTTAGAAGATTAGTGCTTTGTATCAGTTTCAGAAGCAGAGTTGGACTAGATATGGTCCGTATGTGTAGGAAACACTGTACTTTTGTTCTCAGCACACTCACGTTTCCTGCAGTCTTAGAGAATCTAGAAAGCAAGAGCGTGCTTCTTGCTCTAAAGCAGAGTGTGAGCAATGGATGAGAACTCTGCTGTGTGTTTCACTTCAGAAATTGAGTTAAATCCCAGGCTCTGAGTCTTCCTACAAGCAAGACTTCTTTTCAGGTAAGGCAGTTACTTTCCAGCTCAAACGAACTACATCGTTCACGAAGTCCTACACGCTTCTCATCTAAACTGACAAGCATTGGATGTTAGAGGACCTCTGGTTTGTTTCAGTTATAGAAGCAGAGATGAACTAGATATGGTCCTTATGTGTAGGAAAGACCGTTCTTTTGTTCTGAGCACACTCAAGTTTCCTGCTGTATTAGAGAATCTAGAAAGCAAGAGCATGCTTCTTGCTCTAATGCAGAGTGTGATCCATGGATGAGAACTCTGCTGTGTGTTTCCCTTCATAAATGGAGTTATATCCCAGGCTCTGTGTCTTCCTACAAGCAAGACTTCTTTTCAGGTAAGGGCAATTACTTTAAAGCTCAAACGAACTACATTGTTCACGAAGCTAACAAGTTTCCCATCTTAACTGCCAAGCATTGGATGTTAGAGGACCAGTGCTTTGTATCAGTTTCAGAAGCAGAGTTGTACTAGATATGGTCCGTATGTGTAGGAAACACTGTTCTTTTTTTCTCAGCACACTCACGATTCCTGCTGTATTAGAGATTCTAGAAAGCAAGAGCGTGCTTCTTGGTCTTAAGCAGAATGTGATCTATATATGAGAACTCTGCTGTGTGTTTCACTTCAGAAATGGAGTTAAATCCCAGGCTCTGAGTCTTCCTACAAGCAAGATTTCGTTTCAGGTAAGGGCAGTTACTTTACAGCTCAAATGAACTACATCGTTCACGAAGCTCACATGTTTCTCATCTAAACTGACTAGCATTGGATGTTAGAGGACCTCTGGTTTGTTTCAGTTTCAGAGGCAGAGATGAACTAGATATGGTCTGTATGTGTAGGAAACACCGTTCATTTGTTCTCAGCACACTCAAGTTTCCTGCGGTATTAGACACTCTAGAAAGAAAGAGCGTGCTTCTTGCTCTAAAGCAGAGTGTGATGAAAGGATGAGAACTCTGCTGTGTGTTTCACTTCAGAAATGGAGTTAAATCCCTGGCTCTGAGTCTTCCTACATGTAAGACTTCCTTTCAGGTGAGGGCAGTTAAATTACAGGTCACACGAACTACATCGTTCACGTAGCAGACACGTTTCTCGTCTAAATTGACAAGCATTTGATGTTAGAGGACCTGTGGTTTCTTTCACTTTCTGAAGCAAAGTTCAACTAGATATAGTCTGTATGTGTAGGAAACACCGTACATTTGTTCTCAGCACACTCAATTTTCCTGCTCTCTTAGAGACTCTGGAAAGCTAGAGCGTGCTTCTTACTCTAAAGCAGAATGTGATCAATGGATGAGAACTCTGTTGTGTGTTTCACTTCAGAAATGGAGTTAAATCCCTGGCTCTGAGTCTTCCTACAAGCAATACTTCATTTCAGGTAAGGGCAGTTACTTTACAGATCAAAGGAACTACATCGTTCATGAAGCTCACATGTTTCTCATCTTAACTGAGAAGCATTGCATGTTAGAGGACCATTGCTTTGTATCAATTTCAAGCAGAGTTGAACTAGATATGGTCCGTATGTGTAGGAAACACCGTTCTTTTCTTCTGAGCACACTCAGGTTTCCTGCTGTATTAGAGATTCTAGAAAGCAAGAGCTTTCTTCTTGCTCTAAAGCATAGTGCGATCCATGGATGAGAACTATGCTGTGTGTTTCCCTTCAGAAATGGAGTTAAATCCCAGGCTCTGTGTCTTCCTACAAGCAAGACTTCATTTCAGGTAAGGGCAGTCACTTTTCATTTCAAACGAACTACATCGTTCACAAAGATCACACGTTTCTCATCTTAACTAACAAGCATTGGATGTTAGAAGGCCAGTGCTTTGTATCAGTTTCAGAATCAGAGTTGGACTAATATGGTCCGTATGTGTAGGAAACACCGTTCTTTTGTTACGAGCACACTCAAGTTTCATGCTGTACTAGAGATTCCAGGAAGCAAGAGCGTGCTTCTTGCGCTGAAGCAGAGTGTGATCTATATATGAGAACTCTGCTGTGTGTTTCACTTCAGAAATGGAGTTAAATCCCAGGCTCTGAGTCTTCCTACAAGCAAGATTTCGTTTCAGGTAAGGGCAGTTACTTTACAGCTCAAATGAACTACATCGTTCACGAAGCTCACATGTTTCTCATCTAAACTGACTAGCATTGGATGTTACAGGACCTCTGGTTTGTTTCAGTTTCAGAGGCAGAGATGAACTAGATATGGTCTGTATGTGTAGGAAACACCGTTCTTTTGTACTGAGCACACTCAAGTTTCCTGCTGTATTAGAGACTCTAGAAAGCTAGAGCGTGCTTCTTGCTCTAAAGCGGAGTGTGATCAATGGATGAGAACTCTGTTGTGTTTTTCACTTCAGAAATGGAGATAAATCCCAGGCTCCTTGTCTTCCTACATGCAAGACTTCGTTTCAGATAATGGCAGTTTCTTTACAGCTCAAACGAACTAAATTGTTCATGAAGCTCACACTTTTCTCAGCTTTACTGATAAGCATTGGATGTTAGAGGATCTTTGCTTTGTATCAATTTCAACCATAGTTGAACTAGATATGGTCCGTATGTATAGGAAACACCGTTCTTTTTTTCTGAGCACACTCACGTTTCCTGCGGTATTAGACACTCTAGAAAGAAAGAGCGTGCTTCTTGCTCTAAAGCAGAGTGTGATGAATGGATGAGAACTCTGCTGTGTGTTTCACTTCAGAAATGGAGTTAAATCCCTGGCTCTGAGTCTTCCTACATGTAAGACTTCCTTTCAGGTGAGGGCAGTTAAATTAAAGGTCACACGACCTACATCTTTCACGTAGCAGACACGTTTCTCGTCTAAATTGACAAGCATTTGATGTTAGAGGACCTGTGGTTTCTTTCACTTTCTGAAGCAAAGTTCAACTAGATATGGTCTGTATGTTTAGGAAACACCGTTCATTTGTTCTCAGCACACTCAAGTTTCCTGCTCTCTTAGAGACTCTGGAAAGCTAGAGCGTTCTTCTTACTCAAAAGCAGAATGTGATCAATGGATGAGAACTCTGTTGTGTGTTTCACTTCAGAAATGGAGTTAAATCCCTGGCTCTGAGTCTTCCTACAAGCAATACTTCGTTTCAGGTAAGGGCAGTTACTTTACAGATCAAAGGAACTACATCGTTCACGAAGCTGACATGTTTCTCATCTTAACTGAGAAGCATTGCATGTTAGAGGACCATTGCTTTGTATCAATTTCAAGCAGAGTTGAACTAGATATGGTCCGTATGTGTAGGAAACACTGTTCTTTTCTTCTGAGCACACTCAGGTTTCCTGCTGTATTAGAGATTCTAGAAAGCAAGAGCTTTCTTCTTGCTCTAAAGCATAGTGCGATCCATGGATGAGAACTATGCTGTGTGTTTCCCTTCAGAAATGGAGTTAAATCCCAGGCTCTGTGTCTTCCTACAAGCAAGACTTCATTTCAGGTAAGGGCAGTTACTTTATATGTCAAATGAACTACATCGTTCACAACGCTCACACGTTTCTCATCTTAACTGACAAGCATTGCATGTTAGAGGTCCTTTGCTTTGTATCAATTTCAAGCAGAGTTGAACTAGATATGGTCCGTATGTGTAGGAAACACTGTTCTTTTCTTCTGAGCATACTCATGTTTCCTGCTGTTTCAGAGATTCCAGGAAGCAAAAGCGTGCTTCTTGCTCTAATGCAGAGTGTGATCCATGGATGAGAACTGTGTTGTGTGTTTCCCTTCAGAAATGGAGTTAAATCCCAGGCTCTGAGTCTTCCTACAAGCAAGACTGCGTTTCAAGTAAGGGCAGTCACTTTTCAGCTCAAACGAACTACATCATTCACGAAGCTCACCCGTTTCTCATCTTAACTGACCAGGATCTGATGATAGAGGACCAGTGCTTTTATCAGTTTCAGAAGCAGAGTTGGACTAGATATGGTCCGTATGTGTAGGAAACACCGTTCTTTTGTTGTCATCACACTCACGTTTCCTGCTGTCTTAGAGAATCTGGAAAGGAAGAGCTTGCTTCTTGCTCTAATGTAGAGTGTGACCAATGGATGAGAACTCTGCTGTGTGTTTCACTTCAGCAATGGAGTTAAATCCCAGGCTCTGAGTCTTCCTACATGCAAGACTTCCTTTCAGGTGAGGGCAGTTAAATTACAGCTAAAAGGAACTACATCGTTCACAAAGCAGACACGTTTCTCCTCTAAATTGACAAGCATTGGATATTAGAGGACCTGTGGTTTCTTTCACTTTCTGAAGCAAAGTTCAACTAGATATGGTCCGTATGTGTAGGAATCACCGTTCTTTTGTTATGAGCACACTCATGTTTCCTGCTGTATTAGAGATTCCAGGAAGCAAGAGCTTGTGTCTTGCTCTAAAGCAGAGTGTGATCTATACATGAGAAATCTGCTGTGTGTTTCACTTCAGAAATGGAGTTAAATCCCTGGCTCTGAGTCTTCCTACAAGCAAGACTTCGTTTCAGGTAAGGGCAGTTACTTTATATGTCAAATGAACTACATCGTTCACAAAGCTCACACGTTTCTCATCTTAACTGACAAGCATTGCATGTTAGAGGACCTTTGCTTTGTATCAATTTGAAGCAGAGTTGAACTAGATATGGTCCGTATGTATAGGAAACACTGTTCTTTTCTTCTGAGCACATTCATGTTTCCTGCTGTATTAGAGACTCTAGAAAGCAAGAGCGTGCTTCTTGCTCTAAAGCAGAGTGTGATCCATGGATGAGAACTGTTTTGTATGTTTCCCTTCAGAAATGGACTTAAATCCCTGTCTCTGTGTCTTCCTACAAGCAAGAATTTGATTCAGGTAAGGGCAGTCACTTTTCAGCTCAAACGAACTACATCATTCAAGAAGCTCACATGTTTCTCATCTTAACTGACAAGCATCGGATGTTAGAAGGCCAGTGCTTCGTATCAGTTTCAGAAGCAGAGTTGGACTAATATGTTCCGTATGTGTATGAACACCGTTCTTTTTTTCTCAGCACACTCATATTTCCTGCTGTTTTAGAGACTCTGGAAAGCAAGAGCGTGTTTCTTGCTCTAAAGCAAGTGTGATCCATGGATGAGAACTCTGCTGTGTATTTCCCTTCAGAAATGGAGTTAAATCCCAGGCTCTGTGTCTTCCTACAAGCAAGACTTCTTTTCAGGTAAGGGCAGTCACTTTTCAGCTCGATCAAACTACATCGTTCAGGAAGCTAACAAGTTTCCCATCTTAACTGCCATACATTGGATGTTAGAGGAACAGTGCTTTGTATCAGTTTCAGAAGAAGAGTTGTTCTAGATATGGTCCGTATGTGTAGGAAACACCATTATTTTGTTCTCAGCACACTCACGTTTCCTGCTCTCTTAGAGACTCTAAAAGCAAGAGCGTGATTCTTGCTCTAAAGCAGAGTGTGAGCAATGGATGAGAACTCTGCTGTGTGTTTCCCTTCATAAATTGAGTTAAATCCCAGGATCTGAGTCTTCCTACAAGCAAGACTTCTTTTCAGGTAAGGGCAGTTACTTTACAGCTCAAACGAACTACATCATTCATGAAGCGCACATGTTTCTCGTCTAAATTGTCAAGCATTGGATGTTAGAGGACCTGTGGTTTCTTTCAGTTTCATAAGCAGAGATGAACTAGATATGGTCCGTATGTGTAGGAAACACCATTCTTTTGTTATGACCATACTCATGTTTCCTGCTGTATTAGAGATTCCAGGAAGCAAAAGCGTGCTTCTTGCTCTAAAGCAGAGTGTGATCTATATATGAGACCTCTGCTGTGTGTTTCACTTCAGAAATGGAGTTAAATCCAAGGCTCTGTGTCTTCCTACAAGCAAGACTTTGTTTCAGGTAAGGGCAGTTACTTTACAGCTCAAATGAACTACATCATTCACGAAGCTCACATGTTTCTCATCATAACTGACAAGCATTGGATGTTAGAGGACCTGTGGTTTGTTTCAGTTTCAGATGAGACTTGAACTAGATATGGGCCGTATGTGTACGAAACACTGTTCTTTTGTTCTGAGCACACTCAAGTTTCCTGCTGTATTAGAGACTCTAGAGAGCAAGAGCGAGCTTCTTGCTCTAAAGCAGGGTGTGATCCATGCATGAAAACTCTGCTGTGTGGTTCCCGTCAGAAATGGAGTTAAATCCCAGGCTCTGAGTCTTCCTACATGCAAGACTTCGTTTCAGGTAAGGGCAGTCACTTTTCAGCTCAAACGAAGTACATCGTTCACAAGGTAACATGTTTCCCATCTTAACTGCCAAGCATTGGATGTTAGAGGACCAGTGTTTTGTATCAGTTTCAGAAGCAGAGTTGGACTAGATATGGTCCGTATGTGTAGGAAACACCGTTCTTTTGTTCTCAGCACACTCACGTTTCCTGCAGTCTTAGAGAATCTAGAAAGCAAGAGCGTGCTTCTTGCTCTAAAGCAGAGTGTGAGCAATGGATGAGAACTCTGCTGTGTGTTTCACTTCAGAAATGGAGTTAAATCCCAGGCTCTGAGGCTTCCTACAAGCAAGACTTCTTTTCAGGTAAGGCAGTTACTTTCCAGCTCAAACGAACTACATCGTTCACGAAGTCCTACACGCTTCTCATCTAAACTGACAAGCATTGGATGTTAGAGGACCTCTGGTTTGTTTCAGTTATAGAAGCAGAGATGAACTAGATATGGTCCTTATGTGTAGGAAAGACCGTACTTTTGTTCTGAGCACACTCAAGTTTCCTGCTGTATTAGAGAATCTAGAAAGCAAGAGCATGCTTCTTGCTCTAATGCAGAGTGTGATCCATGGAATGAGAACTGTGTTGTGTGTTTCCCCTCAGAAATGGAGTTAAATCCCAGGCTCTGTGTCTTCCTACAAGCAAGACTTCGTTTCAGGTAAGGACAGTCACTTTTCAGCTAAAACAAACTACATCATTCACGAAGCTCACCCGTTTCTCATCTTAACTGCACAGCATCTGATGATAGAGAGCCGGTGCTTTGTATCAGTTTCAGAAGCAGAGTTGGACTAATATGGTCCGTATGTGTAGGAAACACCGTTCTTTTTTTCAGCACACTCACCTTTCTCGCTGTATTAGAGACTCTAGAAAGCAAGAGCATGCTTCTTGCTCTAAAGCAGAGTGTGATCCATGGATGAGAACTCTGCTGTGTGTTTCCCTTCATAAATGGAGTTATATCCCAGGCTCTGTGTCTTCCTACAAGCAAGACTTCTTTTCATCTAAGGGCAATTACTTTAAAGCTCAAAAGAACTACATCGTTCACGAAGCTAACAAGTTTTCCATCTTAACTGCCAAGCATTGGATGTTAGAGGACCAGTGCTTTGTATCAGTTTCAGAAGCAGAGTTGGACTAGATATGGTCCGTATGTGTAGGAAACACTGTTCTTTTTTTCTCAGCACACTCACGATTCCTGCTCTATTAGAGAATCAAGAAAGCAAGAGCGTGCTTCTTGGTCTTAAGCACAGTGTGATCTATATATGAGAACTCTGCTGTGTGTTTCACTTCAGAAATGGAGTTAAATCCCAGGCTCTGAGTCTTCCTACAAGCAAGATTTCGTTTCAGGTAAGGGCAGTTACTTTAGAGCTCAAACGAACTACATCGTTCACGAAGCTCACACGTTTCTCACCTTAACTGACAAGCATTGAATGTTAGAGGACCAGTGCTTTGTATCAGTTTCAGAAGCAGAGTCGGACTAGATATGATCCGTATTTGTAGGAAACACCGTTCATTTGGTCTCAGCACACTCAAGTTTCCTGCTGTATTAGAGACTCTAGAAAGCTAGAGCGTGCTTCTTGCTCTAAAGCGGAGTGTGATCAATGGATGAGAACTCTGTTGTGTTTTTCACTTCAGAAATGGAGATAAATCCCAGGCTCCTTGTCTTCCTACATGCAAGACTTCGTTTCAGGAAATGGCAGTTTCTTTACAGCTGAAACGAACTAAATTGTTCACGAAGCTCACACTTTTCTCAGCTTTACTCATAAGCATTGGATGTTAGAGGATCTTTGCTTTGCATCAATTTCAACCAGGGTTGAACTAGATATGGTCTGTATGTATAGGAAACACCGTTCTTTTGTTATGAGCACACTCACGTTTCCTGCGGTATTAGACACTCTAGAAAGCAAGAGCGTGCTTCTTGTTCTAAAGCAGAGTGTGATGAATGGATGAGAACTCTGCTGTGTGTTTCACTTCAGAAATGGAGTTAAATCCCTGGCTCTGAGTCTTCCTACATGTAAGACTTCCTTTCAGGTGAGGGCAGTTAAATTACAGGTCACACGAACTACATCGTTCACGTTTCTCTTCTAAATTGACAAGGATTTGATATTAGAGGACCTGTGGTTTCTTTCACTTTCTGAAGCAAAGTTCAACTAGATATGGTCCGTATGTGTAGGAAACACCATTCATTTGTTCTCAGCACACTCAAGTTTCCTGCTCTCTTAGAGACTCTGGAAAGCTAGAGCATGCTTCTTACTCTAAAGCAGAATGTGATCAATGGATGAGAACTCTGTTGTGTGTTTCACTTCAGAAATGGAGTTAAATCCCTGGCTTTGAGTCTTCCTACAAGCAATACTTCGTTTCATGTAAGGGCAGTTACTTTACAGATCAAAGGAACTACATCGTTCACGAAGCTCACATGTTTCTCATCTTAACTGAGAAGCATTGCATGTTAGAGGACCTTTGCTTTGTATCAATTTCAAGCAGAGTTGAACTAGATATGGTCCGTATGTGTAGGAAACACTGTTCTTTTCTTCTGAGCACACTCAGGTTTCCTGCTGTATTAGAGATTCTAGAAAGCAAGAGCTTTCTTCTTGCTCTAAAGCATAGTGCGATCCATGGATGAGAACTATGCTGTGTGTTTCCCTTCAGAAATGGAGTTAAATCCCAGGCTCTGTGTCTTCCTACAAGCAAGACTTCATTTCAGGTAAGGGCAGTTACTTTATATGTCAAATGAACTACATCGTTCACAATGCTCACACGTTTCTCATCTTAACTGACAAGCATTGCATGTTAGAGGTCCTTTGCTTTGTATCAATTTCAAGCAGAGTTGAACTAGATATGGTCCGTATGTGTAGGAAACACTGTTCTTTTCTTCTGAGCATACTCATGTTTCCTGCTGTTTCAGAGATTCCAGGAAGCAAAAGCGTGCTTCTTGCTCTAATGCAGAGTGTGATCCATGGATGAGAACTGTGTTGTGTGTTTCCCTTCAGAAATGGAGTTAAATCCCAGGCTCTGAGTCTTCCTACAAGCAAGACTGCGTTTCAAGTAAGGGCAGTCACTTTTCAGCTCAAACGAACTACATCATTCACGAAGCTCACCCGTTTCTCATCTTAACTGACCAGGATCTGATGATAGAGGACCAGTGCTTTTATCAGTTTCAGAAGCAGAGTTGGACTAGATATGGTCCGTATGTGTAGGAAACACCGTTCTTTTGTTGTCATCACACTCACGTTTCCTGCTGTCTTAGAGAATCTGGAAAGGAAGAGCTTGCTTCTTGCTCTAATGTAGAGTGTGACCAATGGATGAGAACTCTGCTGTGTGTTTCACTTCAGCAATGGAGTTAAATCCCAGGCTCTGAGTCTTCCTACATGCAAGACTTCCTTTCAGGTGAGGGCAGTTAAATTACAGCTAAAAGGAACTACATCGTTCACAAAGCAGACACGTTTCTCCTCTAAATTGACAAGCATTGGATATTAGAGGACCTGTGGTTTCTTTCACTTTCTGAAGCAAAGTTCAACTAGATATGGTCCGTATGTGTAGGAATCACCGTTCTTTTGTTATGAGCACACTCATGTTTCCTGCTGTATTAGAGATTCCAGGAAGCAAGAGCTTGTGTCTTGCTCTAAAGCAGAGTGTGATCTATACATGAGAAATCTGCTGTGTGTTTCACTTCAGAAATGGAGTTAAATCCCTGGCTCTGAGTCTTCCTACAAGCAAGACTTCGTTTCAGGTAAGGGCAGTTACTTTATATGTCAAATGAACTACATCGTTCACAAAGCTCACACGTTTCTCATCTTAACTGACAAGCATTGCATGTTAGAGGACCTTTGCTTTGTATCAATTTGAAGCAGAGTTGAACTAGATATGGTCCGTATGTATAGGAAACACTGTTCTTTTCTTCTGAGCACACTCATGTTTCCTGCTGTATTAGAGACTCTAGAAAGCAAGAGCGTGCTTCTTGCTCTAAAGCAGAGTGTGATCCATGGATGAGAACTGTTTTGTATGTTTCCCTTCAGAAATGGACTTAAATCCCTGTCTCTGTGTCTTCCTACAAGCAAGAATTTGATTCAGGTAAGGGCAGTCACTTTTCAGCTCAAACGAACTACATCATTCAAGAAGCTCACATGTTTCTCATCTTAACTGACAAGCATCGGATGTTAGAAGGCCAGTGCTTCGTATCAGTTTCAGAAGCAGAGTTGGACTAATATGTTCCGTATGTGTATGAACACCGTTCTTTTTTTCTCAGCACACTCATATTTCCTGCTGTTTTAGAGACTCTGGAAAGCAAGAGCGTGTTTCTTGCTCTAAAGCAAGTGTGATCCATGGATGAGAACTCTGCTGTGTATTTCCCTTCAGAAATGGAGTTAAATCCCAGGCTCTGTGTCTTCCTACAAGCAAGACTTCTTTTCAGGTAAGGGCAGTCACTTTTCAGCTCGATCAAACTACATCGTTCAGGAAGCTAACAAGTTTCCCATCTTAACTGCCATACATTGGATGTTAGAGGAACAGTGCTTTGTATCAGTTTCAGAAGAAGAGTTGTTCTAGATATGGTCCGTATGTGTAGGAAACACCATTATTTTGTTCTCAGCACACTCACGTTTCCTGCTCTCTTAGAGACTCTAAAAGCAAGAGCGTGATTCTTGCTCTAAAGCAGAGTGTGAGCAATGGATGAGAACTCTGCTGTGTGTTTCCCTTCATAAATTGAGTTAAATCCCAGGATCTGAGTCTTCCTACAAGCAAGACTTCTTTTCAGGTAAGGGCAGTTACTTTACAGCTCAAACGAACTACATCATTCATGAAGCGCACATGTTTCTCGTCTAAATTGTCAAGCATTGGATGTTAGAGGACCTGTGGTTTCTTTCAGTTTCATAAGCAGAGATGAACTAGATATGGTCCGTATGTGTAGGAAACACCATTCTTTTGTTATGACCATACTCATGTTTCCTGCTGTATTAGAGATTCCAGGAAGCAAAAGCGTGCTTCTTGCTCTAAAGCAGAGTGTGATCTATATATGAGACCTCTGCTGTGTGTTTCACTTCAGAAATGGAGTTAAATCCAAGGCTCTGTGTCTTCCTACAAGCAAGACTTTGTTTCAGGTAAGGGCAGTTACTTTACAGCTCAAATGAACTACATCATTCACGAAGCTCACATGTTTCTCATCATAACTGACAAGCATTGGATGTTAGAGGACCTGTGGTTTGTTTCAGTTTCAGATGAGACTTGAACTAGATATGGGCCGTATGTGTACGAAACACTGTTCTTTTGTTCTGAGCACACTCAAGTTTCCTGCTGTATTAGAGACTCTAGAGAGCAAGAGCGAGCTTCTTGCTCAAAAGCAGGGTGTGATCCATGCATGAAAACTCTGCTGTGTGGTTCCCGTCAGAAATGGAGTTAAATCCCAGGCTCTGAGTCTTCCTACATGCAAGACTTCGTTTCAGGTAAGGGCAGTCACTTTTCAGCTCAAACGAAGTACATCGTTCACAAGGTAACATGTTTCCCATCTTAACTGCCAAGCATTGGATGTTAGAGGACCAGTGTTTTGTATCAGTTTCAGAAGCAGAGTTGGACTAGATATGGTCCGTATGTGTAGGAAACACCGTTCTTTTGTTCTCAGCACACTCACGTTTCCTGCAGTCTTAGAGAATCTAGAAAGCAAGAGCGTGCTTCTTGCTCTAAAGCAGAGTGTGAGCAATGGATGAGAACTCTGCTGTGTGTTTCACTTCAGAAATGGAGTTAAATCCCAGGCTCTGAGGCTTCCTACAAGCAAGACTTCTTTTCAGGTAAGGCAGTTACTTTCCAGCTCAAACGAACTACATCGTTCACGAAGTCCTACACGCTTCTCATCTAAACTGACAAGCATTGGATGTTAGAGGACCTCTGGTTTGTTTCAGTTATAGAAGCAGAGATGAACTAGATATGGTCCTTATGTGTAGGAAAGACCGTACTTTTGTTCTGAGCACACTCAAGTTTCCTGCTGTATTAGAGAATCTAGAAAGCAAGAGCATGCTTCTTGCTCTAATGCAGAGTGTGATCCATGGAATGAGAACTGTGTTGTGTGTTTCCCCTCAGAAATGGAGTTAAATCCCAGGCTCTGTGTCTTCCTACAAGCAAGACTTCGTTTCAGGTAAGGACAGTCACTTTTCAGCTAAAACAAACTACATCATTCACGAAGCTCACCCGTTTCTCATCTTAACTGCACAGCATCTGATGATAGAGAGCCGGTGCTTTGTATCAGTTTCAGAAGCAGAGTTGGACTAATATGGTCCGTATGTGTAGGAAACACCGTTCTTTTTTTCAGCACACTCACCTTTCTCGCTGTATTAGAGACTCTAGAAAGCAAGAGCATGCTTCTTGCTCTAAAGCAGAGTGTGATCCATGGATGAGAACTCTGCTGTGTGTTTCCCTTCATAAATGGAGTTATATCCCAGGCTCTGTGTCTTCCTACAAGCAAGACTTCTTTTCATCTAAGGGCAATTACTTTAAAGCTCAAAAGAACTACATCGTTCACGAAGCTAACAAGTTTTCCATCTTAACTGCCAAGCATTGGATGTTAGAGGACCAGTGCTTTGTATCAGTTTCAGAAGCAGAGTTGGACTAGATATGGTCCGTATGTGTAGGAAACACTGTTCTTTTTTTCTCAGCACACTCACGATTCCTGCTCTATTAGAGAATCAAGAAAGCAAGAGCGTGCTTCTTGGTCTTAAGCACAGTGTGATCTATATATGAGAACTCTGCTGTGTGTTTCACTTCAGAAATGGAGTTAAATCCCAGGCTCTGAGTCTTCCTACAAGCAAGATTTCGTTTCAGGTAAGGGCAGTTACTTTAGAGCTCAAACGAACTACATCGTTCACGAAGCTCACACGTTTCTCACCTTAACTGACAAGCATTGAATGTTAGAGGACCAGTGCTTTGTATCAGTTTCAGAAGCAGAGTCGGACTAGATATGATCCGTATTTGTAGGAAACACCGTTCATTTGGTCTCAGCACACTCAAGTTTCCTGCTGTATTAGAGACTCTAGAAAGCTAGAGCGTGCTTCTTGCTCTAAAGCGGAGTGTGATCAATGGATGAGAACTCTGTTGTGTTTTTCACTTCAGAAATGGAGATAAATCCCAGGCTCCTTGTCTTCCTACATGCAAGACTTCGTTTCAGGAAATGGCAGTTTCTTTACAGCTGAAACGAACTAAATTGTTCACGAAGCTCACACTTTTCTCAGCTTTACTCATAAGCATTGGATGTTAGAGGATCTTTGCTTTGCATCAATTTCAACCAGGGTTGAACTAGATATGGTCTGTATGTATAGGAAACACCGTTCTTTTGTTATGAGCACACTCACGTTTCCTGCGGTATTAGACACTCTAGAAAGCAAGAGCGTGCTTCTTGTTCTAAAGCAGAGTGTGATGAATGGATGAGAACTCTGCTGTGTGTTTCACTTCAGAAATGGAGTTAAATCCCTGGCTCTGAGTCTTCCTACATGTAAGACTTCCTTTCAGGTGAGGGCAGTTAAATTACAGGTCACACGAACTACATCGTTCACGTTTCTCTTCTAAATTGACAAGGATTTGATATTAGAGGACCTGTGGTTTCTTTCACTTTCTGAAGCAAAGTTCAACTAGATATGGTCCGTATGTGTAGGAAACACCATTCATTTGTTCTCAGCACACTCAAGTTTCCTGCTCTCTTAGAGACTCTGGAAAGCTAGAGCATGCTTCTTACTCTAAAGCAGAATGTGATCAATGGATGAGAACTCTGTTGTGTGTTTCACTTCAGAAATGGAGTTAAATCCCTGGCTTTGAGTCTTCCTACAAGCAATACTTCGTTTCATGTAAGGGCAGTTACTTTACAGATCAAAGGAACTACATCGTTCACGAAGCTCACATGTTTCTCATCTTAACTGAGAAGCATTGCATGTTAGAGGACCTTTGCTTTGTATCAATTTCAAGCAGAGTTGAACTAGATATGGTCCGTATGTATAGGAAACACTGTTCTTTTCTTCTGAGCACACTCATGTTTCCTGCTGTATTAGAGACTCTAGAAAGCAAGAGCGTGCTTCTTGCTCTAAAGCAGAGTGTGATCCATGGATGAGAACTGGTTTGTATGTTTCCCTTCAGAAATGGACTTAAATCCCAGTCTCTGTGTCTTCCTACAAGCAAGAATTTGATTCAGGTAAGGGCAGTCACTTTTCAGCTCAAACGAACTACATCATTCAAGAAGCTCACATGTTTCTCATCTTAACTGACAAGCATCGGATGTTAGAAGGCCAGTGCTTTGTATCAGTTTCAGAAGCAGAGTTGGACTAATATGTTCCGTATGTGTATGAACACCGTTCTTTTTTTCTCAGCACACTCATATTTCCTGCTGCATTAGAGACTCTGGAAAGCAAGAGCGTGTTTCTTGCTCTAAAGCAGAGTGTGATCCATGGATGAGAACTCTGCTGTGTATTTCCCTTCAGAAATGGAGTTAAATCCCAGGCTCTGTGTCTTCCCACAAGCAAGACTTCTTTTCAGGTAAGGGCAGTAACTTTTCAGCTCAATCGAACTACATCATTCAGGAAGCTTACATGTTTCCCATCTTAACTGCCATGCATTGGATGTTAGAGGACCAGTGCTTTGTATCAGTTTCAGAAGAAGAGTTGTTCTAGATATGGTCCGTATGTGTAGGAAACACCATTATTTTGTTCTCAGCACACTCACGTTTCCTGCTCTCTTAGAGACTCTAAAAGCAAGAGCGTGATTCTTGCTCTAAAGCAGAGTGTGAGCAATGGATGAGAACTCTGCTGTGTGTTTCCCTTCATAAATGGAGTTAAATCCCAGGATCTGAGTCTTCCTACAAGCAAGACTTCTTTTCAGGTAAGGGCAGTTACTTTACAGCTCAAACGAACTACATCATTCATGAAGCGCACATGTTTCTCGTCTAAATTGTCAAGCATTGGATGTTAGAGGACCTGTGGTTTCTTTCAGTTTCATAAGCAGAGATGAACTAGATATGGTCCGTATGTGTAGGAAACACCATTCTTTTGTTATGAGCATACTCATGTTTCCTGCTGTATTAGAGATTCCAGGAAGCAAAAGCATGCTTCTTGCTCTAAAGCAGAGTGTGATCTATATATGAGACCTCTGCTGTGTGTTTCACTTCAGAAATGGAGTTAAATCCAAGGCTCTGTGTCTTCCTACAAGCAAGACTTTGTTTCAGGTAAGGGCAGTTACTTTACAGCTCAAATGAACTACATCATTCACGAAGCTCACATGTTTCTCATCATAAGTGACAAGCATTGGATGTTAGAGGACCTGTGGTTTGTTTCAGTTTCAGATGAGACTTGAACTAGATATGGGCCGTATGTGTACGAAACACTGTTCTTTTGTTCTGAGCACACTCAAGTTTCCTGCTGTATTAGAGACTCTAGAGAGCAAGAGCGTGCTTCTTGCTCTAAAGCAGGGTGTGATCCATGCATGAAAACTCTGCTGTGTGGTTCCCGTCAGAAATGGAGTTAAATCCCAGGCTCTGTGTCTTCCTACAAGCAAGACTTCGTTTCAGGTAAGGACAGTCACTTTTCAGCTAAAACAAACTACATCATTCACGAAGCTCACCCGTTTCTCATCTTAACTGCACAGCATCTGATGATAGAGAGCCGGTGCTTTGTATCAGTTTCAGAAGCAGAGTTGGACTAATATGGTCCGTATGTGTAGGAAACACCGTTCTTTTTTTCAGCACACTCACCTTTCTCGCTGTATTAGAGACTCTAGAAAGCAAGAGCATGCTTCTTGCTCTAAAGCAGAGTGTGATCCATGGATGAGAACTCTGCTGTGTGTTTCCCTTCATAAATGGAGTTATATCCCAGGCTCTGTGTCTTCCTACAAGCAAGACTTCTTTTCATCTAAGGGCAATTACTTTAAAGCTCAAAAGAACTACATCGTTCACGAAGCTAACAAGTTTTCCATCTTAACTGCCAAGCATTGGATGTTAGAGGACCAGTGCTTTGTATCAGTTTCAGAAGCAGAGTTGGACTAGATATGGTCCGTATGTGTAGGAAACACTGTTCTTTTTTTCTCAGCACACTCACGATTCCTGCTCTATTAGAGAATCAAGAAAGCAAGAGCGTGCTTCTTGGTCTTAAGCACAGTGTGATCTATATATGAGAACTCTGCTGTGTGTTTCACTTCAGAAATGGAGTTAAATCCCAGGCTCTGAGTCTTCCTACAAGCAAGATTTCGTTTCAGGTAAGGGCAGTTACTTTAGAGCTCAAACGAACTACATCGTTCACGAAGCTCACACGTTTCTCACCTTAACTGACAAGCATTGAATGTTAGAGGACCAGTGCTTTGTATCAGTTTCAGAAGCAGAGTCGGACTAGATATGATCCGTATTTGTAGGAAACACCGTTCATTTGGTCTCAGCACACTCAAGTTTCCTGCTGTATTAGAGACTCTAGAAAGCTAGAGCGTGCTTCTTGCTCTAAAGCGGAGTGTGATCAATGGATGAGAACTCTGTTGTGTTTTTCACTTCAGAAATGGAGATAAATCCCAGGCTCCTTGTCTTCCTACATGCAAGACTTCGTTTCAGGAAATGGCAGTTTCTTTACAGCTGAAACGAACTAAATTGTTCACGAAGCTCACACTTTTCTCAGCTTTACTCATAAGCATTGGATGTTAGAGGATCTTTGCTTTGCATCAATTTCAACCAGGGTTGAACTAGATATGGTCTGTATGTATAGGAAACACCGTTCTTTTGTTATGAGCACACTCACGTTTCCTGCGGTATTAGACACTCTAGAAAGCAAGAGCGTGCTTCTTGTTCTAAAGCAGAGTGTGATGAATGGATGAGAACTCTGCTGTGTGTTTCACTTCAGAAATGGAGTTAAATCCCTGGCTCTGAGTCTTCCTACATGTAAGACTTCCTTTCAGGTGAGGGCAGTTAAATTACAGGTCACACGAACTACATCGTTCACGTTTCTCTTCTAAATTGACAAGGATTTGATATTAGAGGACCTGTGGTTTCTTTCACTTTCTGAAGCAAAGTTCAACTAGATATGGTCCGTATGTGTAGGAAACACCATTCATTTGTTCTCAGCACACTCAAGTTTCCTGCTCTCTTAGAGACTCTGGAAAGCTAGAGCATGCTTCTTACTCTAAAGCAGAATGTGATCAATGGATGAGAACTCTGTTGTGTGTTTCACTTCAGAAATGGAGTTAAATCCCTGGCTTTGAGTCTTCCTACAAGCAATACTTCGTTTCATGTAAGGGCAGTTACTTTACAGATCAAAGGAACTACATCGTTCACGAAGCTCACATGTTTCTCATCTTAACTGAGAAGCATTGCATGTTAGAGGACCTTTGCTTTGTATCAATTTCAAGCAGAGTTGAACTAGATATGGTCCGTATGTATAGGAAACACTGTTCTTTTCTTCTGAGCACACTCATGTTTCCTGCTGTATTAGAGACTCTAGAAAGCAAGAGCGTGCTTCTTGCTCTAAAGCAGAGTGTGATCCATGGATGAGAACTGGTTTGTATGTTTCCCTTCAGAAATGGACTTAAATCCCAGTCTCTGTGTCTTCCTACAAGCAAGAATTTGATTCAGGTAAGGGCAGTCACTTTTCAGCTCAAACGAACTACATCATTCAAGAAGCTCACATGTTTCTCATCTTAACTGACAAGCATCGGATGTTAGAAGGCCAGTGCTTTGTATCAGTTTCAGAAGCAGAGTTGGACTAATATGTTCCGTATGTGTATGAACACCGTTCTTTTTTTCTCAGCACACTCATATTTCCTGCTGCATTAGAGACTCTGGAAAGCAAGAGCGTGTTTCTTGCTCTAAAGCAGAGTGTGATCCATGGATGAGAACTCTGCTGTGTATTTCCCTTCAGAAATGGAGTTAAATCCCAGGCTCTGTGTCTTCCCACAAGCAAGACTTCTTTTCAGGTAAGGGCAGTAACTTTTCAGCTCAATCGAACTACATCATTCAGGAAGCTTACATGTTTCCCATCTTAACTGCCATGCATTGGATGTTAGAGGACCAGTGCTTTGTATCAGTTTCAGAAGAAGAGTTGTTCTAGATATGGTCCGTATGTGTAGGAAACACCATTATTTTGTTCTCAGCACACTCACGTTTCCTGCTCTCTTAGAGACTCTAAAAGCAAGAGCGTGATTCTTGCTCTAAAGCAGAGTGTGAGCAATGGATGAGAACTCTGCTGTGTGTTTCCCTTCATAAATGGAGTTAAATCCCAGGATCTGAGTCTTCCTACAAGCAAGACTTCTTTTCAGGTAAGGGCAGTTACTTTACAGCTCAAACGAACTACATCATTCATGAAGCGCACATGTTTCTCGTCTAAATTGTCAAGCATTGGATGTTAGAGGACCTGTGGTTTCTTTCAGTTTCATAAGCAGAGATGAACTAGATATGGTCCGTATGTGTAGGAAACACCATTCTTTTGTTATGAGCATACTCATGTTTCCTGCTGTATTAGAGATTCCAGGAAGCAAAAGCATGCTTCTTGCTCTAAAGCAGAGTGTGATCTATATATGAGACCTCTGCTGTGTGTTTCACTTCAGAAATGGAGTTAAATCCAAGGCTCTGTGTCTTCCTACAAGCAAGACTTTGTTTCAGGTAAGGGCAGTTACTTTACAGCTCAAATGAACTACATCATTCACGAAGCTCACATGTTTCTCATCATAAGTGACAAGCATTGGATGTTAGAGGACCTGTGGTTTGTTTCAGTTTCAGATGAGACTTGAACTAGATATGGGCCGTATGTGTACGAAACACTGTTCTTTTGTTCTGAGCACACTCAAGTTTCCTGCTGTATTAGAGACTCTAGAGAGCAAGAGCGTGCTTCTTGCTCTAAAGCAGGGTGTGATCCATGCATGAAAACTCTGCTGTGTGGTTCCCGTCAGAAATGGAGTTAAATCCCAGGCTCTGAGTCTTCCTACATGCAAGACTTCGTTTCAGGTAAGGGCAGTCACTTTTCAGCTCAAACGAAGTACATCGTTCACAAGGTAACATGTTTCCCATCTTAACTGCCAAGCATTGGATGTTAGAGGACCAGTGCTTTGTATCAGTTTCAGAAGCAGAGTTGGACTAGATATGGTCCGTATGTGTAGGAAACACCGTTCTTTTGTTCTCAGCACACTCACGTTTCCTGCAGTCTTAGAGAATCGAGAAAGCAAGAGCGTGCTTCTTGCTCTAAAGCAGAGTGTGAGCAATGGATGAGAACTCTGCTGTGTGTTTCACTTCAGAAATGGAGTTAAATCCCAGGCTCTGAGTCTTCCTACAAGCAAGACTTCTTTTCAGGTAAGGCAGTTACTTTCCAGCTCAAACGAACTACATCGTTCACGAAGTCCTACACGCTTCTCATCTAAACTGACAAGCATTGGATGTTAGAGGACCTCTGGTTTGTTTCAGTTATAGAAGCAGAGATGAACTAGATATGGTCCTTATGTGTAGGAAAGACCGTTCTTTTGTTCTGAGCACACTCAAGTTTCCTGCTGTATTAGAGAATCTAGAAAGCAAGAGCATGCTTCTTGCTCTAATGCAGAGTGTGATCCATGGAATGAGAACTGTGTTGTGTGTTTCCCCTCAGAAATGGAGTTAAATCCCAGGCTCTGTGTCTTCCTACAAGCAAGACTTCGTTTCAGGTAAGGACAGTCACTTTTCAGCTCAAACGAACTACATCATTCACGAAGCTCACCCGTTTCTCATCTTAACTGCCCAGCATCTGATGATAGAGAGCCGGTGCTTTGTATCAGTTTCAGAAGCAGAGTTGGACTAATATGGTCCGTATGTGTAGGAAACACCGTTCTTTTTTTCTCAGCACACTCACCTTTCCCGCTGTATTAGAGACTCTAGAAAGCAATAGCATGCTTCTTGCTCTAAAGCAGAGTGTGATCCATGGATGAGAACTCTGCTGTGTGTTTCCCTTCATAAATGGAGTTATATCCCAGGCTCTGTGTCTTCCTACAAGCAAGACTTCTTTTCAGCTAAGGGCAATTACTTTAAAGCTCAAAAGAACTACATCGTTCACGAAGCTAACAAGTTTTCCATCTTAACTGCCAAGCATTGGATGTTAGAGGACCAGTGCTTTGTATCAGTTTCAGAAGCAGAGTTGGACTAGATATGGTCCGTATGTGTAGGAAACACTGTTCTTTTTTTCTCAGCACACTCACGATTCCTGCTCTATTAGAGAATCAAGAAAGCAAGAGCGTGCTTCTTGGTCTTAAGCACAGTGTGATCTATATATGAGAACTCTGCTGTGTGTTTCACTTCAGAAATGGAGTTAAATCCCAGGCTCTGAGTCTTCCTACAAGCAAGATTTCATTTCAGGTAAGGGCAGTTACTTTAGAGCTCAAACGAACTACATCGTTCATGAAGCTCACACGTTTCTCACCTTAACTGACAAGCATTGAATGTTAGAGGACCAGTGCTTTGTATCAGTTTCAGAAGCAGAGTCGGACTAGATATGATCCGTATTTGTAGGAAACACCGTTCATTTGGTCTCAGCACACTCAAATTTCCTGCTGTATTAGAGACTCTAGAAAGCTAGAGCGTGCTTCTTGCTCTAGAGCGGAGTGTGATCAATGGATGAGAACTCTGTTGTGTTTTTCACTTCAGAAATGGAGATAAATCCCAGGCTCCTTGTCTTCCTACATGCAAGACTTCGTTTCAGGAAATGGCAGTTTCTTTACAGCTCAAACGAACTAAATTGTTCACGAAGCTCACACTTTTCTCAGCTTTACTGATAAGCATTGGATGTTAGAGGATCTTTGCTTTGCATCAATTTCAACCAGGGTTGAACTAGATATGGTCTGTATGTATAGGAAACACCGTTCTTTTGTTATGAGCACACTCACGTTTCCTGCGGTATTAGACACTCTAGAAAGCAAGAGCGTGCTTCTTGTTCTAAAGCAGAGTGTGATGAATGGATGAGAACTCTGCTGTGTGTTTCACTTCAGAAATGGAGTTAAATCCCTGGCTCTGAGTCTTCCTACATGTAAGACTTCCTTTCAGGTGAGGGCAGTTAAATTACAGGTCACAAGAACTACATCGTTCACGTAGCAGACACGTTTCTATTCTAAATTGACAAGGATTTGATGTTAGAGGACCTGTGGTTTCTTTCACTTTCTGAAGCAAAGTTCAACTAGATATGGTCCGTATGTGTAGGAAACACCATTCATTTGTTCTCAGCACACTCAAGTTTCCTGCTCTCTTAGAGACTCTGGAAAGCTAGAGCATGCTTCTTACTCTAAAGCAGAATGTGATCAATGGATGAGAACTCTGTTGTGTGTTTCACTTCAGAAATGGAGTTAAATCCCTGGCTTTGAGTCTTCCTACAAGCAATACTTCGTTTCAGGTAAGGGCAGTTACTTTACAGATCAAAGGAACTACATCGTTCACGAAGCTCACATGTTTCTCATCTTAACTGAGAAGCATTGCATGTTAGAAGACCTTTGCTTTGTATCAATTTCAAGCAGAGTTGAACTAGATATGGTCCGTATGTATAGGAAACACTGTTCTTTTCTTCTGAGCACACTCATGTTTCCTGCTGTATTAGAGACTCTAGAAAGCAAGAGCGTGCTTCTTGCTCTAAAGCAGAGTGTGATCCATGGATGAGAACTGTTTTGTATGTTTCCCTTCAGAAATGGACTCAAATCCCAGTCTCTGTGTCTTCCTACAAGCAAGAATTTGATTCAGGTAAGGGCAGTCACTTTTCAGCTCAAACGAACTACATCATTCAAGAAGCTCACATGTTTCTCATCTTAACTGACAAGCATCGGATGTTAGAAGGCCAGTGCTTTGTATCAGTTTCAGAAGCAGAGTTGGACTAATATGTTCCGTATGTGTATGAACACCGTTCTTTTTTTCTCAGCACACTCATATTTCCTGCTGCATTAGAGACTCTGGAAAGCAAGAGCGTGTTTCTTGCTCTAAAGCAGAGTGTGATCCATGGATGAGAACTCTGCTGTGTATTTCCCTTCAGAAATGGAGTTAAATCCCAGGCTCTGTGTCTTCCCACAAGCAAGACTTCTTTTCAGGTAAGGGCAGTCACTTTTCAGCTCAATCGAACTACATCATTCAGGAAGCTAACAAGTTTCCCATCTTAACTGCCATGCATTGGATGTTAGAGGACCAGTGCTTTGTATCAGTTTCAGAAGAAGAGTTGTTCTAGATATGGTCCGTATGTGTAGGAAACACCATTATTTTGTTCTCAGCACACTCACGTTTCCTGCTCTCTTAGAGACTCTAAAAGCAAGAGCGTGATTCTTGCTCTAAAGCAGAGTGTGAGCAATGGATGAGAACTCTGCTGTGTGTTTCCCTTCATAAATGGAGTTAAATCCCAGGATCTGAGTCTTCCTACAAGCAAGACTTCTTTTCAGGTAAGGGCAGTTACTTTACAGCTCAAACGAACTACATCATTCATGAAGCGCACATGTTTCTCGTCTAAATTGTCAAGCATTGGATGTTAGAGGACCTGTGGTTTCTTTCAGTTTCATAAGCAGAGATGAACTAGATATGGTCTGTATGTGTAGGAAACACCATTCTTTTGTTATGAGCATACTCATGTTTCCTGCTGTATTAGAGATTCCAGGAAGCAAAAGCATGCTTCTTGCTCTAAAGCAGAGTGTGATCTATATATGAGACCTCTGCTGTGTGTTTCACTTCAGAAATGGAGTTAAATCCAAGGCTCTGTGTCTTCCTACAAGCAAGACTTTGTTTCAGGTAAGGGCAGTTACTTTACAGCTCAAATGAACTACATCATTCACGAAGCTCACATGTTTCTCATCATAACTGACAAGCATTGGATGTTAGAGGACCTGTGGTTTGTTTCAGTTTCAGATGAGACTTGAACTAGATATGGGCCGTATGTGTACGAAACACTGTTCTTTTGTTCTGAGCACACTCAAGTTTCCTGCTGTATTAGAGACTCTAGAGAGCAAGAGCGTGCTTCTTGCTCTAAAGCAGGGTGTGATCCATGCATGAAAACTCTGCTGTGTGGTTCCCGTCAGAAATGGAGTTAAATCCCAGGCTCTGAGTCTTCCTACATGCAAGACTTCGTTTCAGGTAAGGGCAGTCACTTTTCAGCTCAAACGAAGTACATCGTTCACAAGGTAACATGTTTCCCATCTTAACTGCCAAGCATTGGATGTTAGAGGACCAGTGCTTTGTATCAGTTTCAGAAGCAGAGTTGGACTAGATATGGTCCGTATGTGTAGGAAACACCGTTCTTTTGTTCTCAGCACACTCACGTTTCCTGCAGTCTTAGAGAATCTAGAAAGCAAGAGCGTGCTTCTTGCTCTAAAGCAGAGTGTGAGCAATGGATGAGAACTCTGCTGTGTGTTTCACTTCAGAAATGGAGTTAAATCCCAGGCTCTGAGTCTTCCTACAAGCAAGACTTCTTTTCAGGTAAGGCAGTTACTTTCCAGCTCAAACGAACTACATCGTTCACGAAGTCCTACACGCTTCTCATCTAAACTGACAAGCATTGGATGTTAGAGGACCTCTGGTTTGTTTCAGTTATAGAAGCAGAGATGAACTAGATATGGTCCTTATGTGTAGGAAAGACCGTTCTTTTGTTCTGAGCACACTCAAGTTTCCTGCTGTATTAGAGAATCTAGAAAGCAAGAGCATGCTTCTTGCTCTAATGCAGAGTGTGATCCATGGAATGAGAACTGTGTTGTGTGTTTCCCCTCAGAAATGGAGTTAAATCCCAGGCTCTGTGTCTTCCTACAAGCAAGACTTCGTTTCAGGTAAGGACAGTCACTTTTCAGCTCAAACGAACTACATCATTCACGAAGCTCACCCGTTTCTCATCTTAACTGCCCAGCATCTGATGATAGAGAGCCGGTGCTTTGTATCAGTTTCAGAAGCAGAGTTGGACTAATATGGTCCGTATGTGTAGGAAACACCGTTCTTTTTTTCTCAGCACACTCACCTTTCCCGCTGTATTAGAGACTCTAGAAAGCAATAGCATGCTTCTTGCTCTAAAGCAGAGTGTGATCCATGGATGAGAACTCTGCTGTGTGTTTCCCTTCATAAATGGAGTTATATCCCAGGCTCTGTGTCTTCCTACAAGCAAGACTTCTTTTCAGCTAAGGGCAATTACTTTAAAGCTCAAAAGAACTACATCGTTCACGAAGCTAACAAGTTTTCCATCTTAACTGCCAAGCATTGGATGTTAGAGGACCAGTGCTTTGTATCAGTTTCAGAAGCAGAGTTGGACTAGATATGGTCCGTATGTGTAGGAAACACTGTTCTTTTTTTCTCAGCACACTCACGATTCCTGCTCTATTAGAGAATCAAGAAAGCAAGAGCGTGCTTCTTGGTCTTTAGCACAGTGTGATCTATATATGAGAACTCTGCTGTGTGTTTCACTTCAGAAATGGAGTTAAATCCCAGGCTCTGAGTCTTCCTACAAGCAAGATTTCGTTTCAGGTAAGGGCAGTTACTTTAGAGCTCAAACGAACTACATCGTTCATGAAGCTCACACGTTTCTCACCTTAACTGACAAGCATTGAATGTTAGAGGACCAGTGCTTTGTATCAGTTTCAGAAGCAGAGTCGGACTAGATATGATCCGTATTTGTAGGAAACACCGTTCATTTGGTCTCAGCACACTCAAGTTTCCTGCTGTATTAGAGACTCTAGAAAGCTAGAGCGTGCTTCTTGCTCTAGAGCGGAGTGTGATCAATGGATGAGAACTCTGTTGTGTTTTTCACTTCAGAAATGGAGATAAATCCCAGGCTCCTTGTCTTCCTACATGCAAGACTTCGTTTCAGGAAATGGCAGTTTCTTTACAGCTCAAACGAACTAAATTGTTCACGAAGCTCACACTTTTCTCAGCTTTACTGATAAGCATTGGATGTTAGAGGATCTTTGCTTTGCATCAATTTCAACCAGGGTTGAACTAGATATGGTCTGTATGTATAGGAAACACCGTTCTTTTGTTATGAGCACACTCACGTTTCCTGCGGTATTAGACACTCTAGAAAGCAAGAGCGTGCTTCTTGTTCTAAAGCAGAGTGTGATGAATGGATGAGAACTCTGCTGTGTGTTTCACTTCAGAAATGGAGTTAAATCCCTGGCTCTGAGTCTTCCTACATGTAAGACTTCCTTTCAGGTGAGGGCAGTTAAATTACAGGTCACACGAACTACATCTTTCACGTAGCAGACACGTTTCTCTTCTAAATTGACAAGGATTTGATGTTAGAGGACCTGTGGTTTCTTTCACTTTCTGAAGCAAAGTTCAACTAGATATGGTCCGTATGTGTAGGAAACACCATTCATTTGTTCTCAGCACACTCAAGTTTCCTGCTCTCTTAGAGACTCTGGAAAGCTAGAGCATGCTTCTTACTCTAAAGCAGAATGTGATCAATGGATGAGAACTCTGTTGTGTGTTTCGCTTCAGAAATGGAGTTAAATCCCTGGCTTTGAGTCTTCCTACAAGCAATACTTCGTTTCAGGTAAGGGCAGTTACTTTACAGATCAAAGGAACTACATCGTTCACGAAGCTCACATGTTTCTCATCTTAACTGAGAAGCATTGCATGTTAGAGGACCTTTGCTTTGTATCAATTTCAAGCAGAGTTGAACTAGATATGGTCCGTATGTATAGGAAACACTGTTCTTTTCTTCTGAGCACACTCATGTTTCCTGCTGTATTAGAGACTCTAGAAAGCAAGAGCGTGCTTCTTGCTCTAAAGCAGAGTGTGATCCATGGATGAGAACTGTTTTGTATGTTTCCCTTCAGAAATGGACTCAAATCCCAGTCTCTGTGTCTTCCTACAAGCAAGAATTTGATTCAGGTAAGGGCAGTCACATTTCAGCTCAAACGAACTACATCATTCAAGAAGCTCACATGTTTCTCATCTTAACTGACAAGCATCGAATGTTAGAAGGCCAGTGCTTCGTATCAGTTTCAGAAGCAGAGTTGGACTAATATGTTCCGTATGTGTATGAACACCGTTCTTTTTTTCTCAGCACACTCATATTTCCTGCTGTTTTAGAGACTCTGGAAAGCAAGAGCGTGTTTCTTGCTCTAAAGCAAGTGTGATCCATGGATGAGAACTCTGCTGTGTATTTCCCTTCAGAAATGGAGTTAAATCCCAGGCTCTGTGTCTTCCTACAAGCAAGACTTCTTTTCAGGTAAGGGCAGTCACTTTTCAGCTCGATCAAACTACATCGTTCAGGAAGCTAACAAGTTTCCCATCTTAACTGCCATACATTGGATGTTAGAGGACCAGTGCTTTGTATCAGTTTCAGAAGAAGAGTTGTTCTAGATATGGTCCGTATGTGTAGGAAACACCATTATTTTGTTCTCAGCACAATCACGTTTCCTGCTCTCTTAGATACTCTAAAAGCAAGAGCGTGATTCTTGCTCTAAAGCAGAGTGTGAGCAATGGATGAGAACTCTGCTGTGTGTTTCCCTTCATAAATTGAGTTAAATCCCAGGATCTGAGTCTTCCTACAAGCAAGACTTCTTTTCAGGTAAGGGCAGTTACTTTACAGCTCAAATGAACTACATAATTCATGAAGCGCACATGTTTCTCGTCTAAATTGTCAAGCATTGGATGTTAGAGGACCTGTGGTTTCTTTCAGTTTCATAAGCAGAGATGAACTAGATATGGTCCGTATGTGTAGGAAACACCATTCTTTTGTTATGAGCATACTCATGTTTCCTGCTGTATTAGAGATTCCAGGAAGCAAAAGCGTGCTTCTTGCTCTAAAGCAGAATGTGATCTATATATGAGACCTCTGCTGTGTGTTTCACTTCAGAAATGGAGTTAAATCCAAGGCTCTGTGTCTTCCTACAAGCAAGACTTTGTTTCAGGTAAGGGCAGTTACTTTACAGCTCAAATGAACTACATCATTCACGAAGCTCACATGTTTCTCATCATAACTGACAAGCATTGGATGTTAGAGGACCTGTGGTTTGTTTCAGTTTCAGATGAGACTTGAACTAGATATGGGCCGTATGTGTACGAAACACTGTTCTTTTGTTCTGAGCACACTCAAGTTTCCTGCTGTATTAGAGACTCTAGAGAGCAAGAGCGAGCTTCTTGCTCTAAAGCAGGGTGTGATCCATGCATGAAAACTCTGCTGTGTGGTTCCCGTCAGAAATGGAGTTAAATCCCAGGCTCTGAGTCTTCCTACATGCAAGACTTCGTTTCAGGTAAGGGCAGTCACTTTTCAGCTCAAACGAAGTACATCGTTCACAAGGTAACATGTTTCCCATCTTAACTGCCAAGCATTGGATGTTAGAGGACCAGTGTTTTGTATCAGTTTCAGAAGCAGAGTTGGACTAGATATGGTCCGTCTGTGTAGGAAACACCGTTCTTTTGTTCTCAGCACACTCACGTTTCCTGCAGTCTTAGAGAATCGAGAAAGCAAGAGCGTGCTTCTTGCTCTAAAGCAGAGTGTGAGCAATGGATGAGAACTCTGCTGTGTGTTTCACTTCAGAAATGGAGTTAAATCCCAGGCTCTGAGTCTTCCTACAAGCAAGACTTCTTTTCAGGTAAGGCAGTTACTTTCCAGCTCAAACGAACTACATCGTTCACGAAGTCCAACACGCTTCTCATCTAAACTGACAAGCATTGGATGTTAGAGGACCTCTGGTTTGTTTCAGTTATAGAAGCAGAGATGAACTAGATATGGTCCTTATGTGTAGGAAAGACCGTTCTTTTGTTCTGAGCACACTCAAGTTTCCTGCTGTATTAGAGAATCTAGAAAGCAAGAGCATGCTTCTTGCTCTAATGCTGAGTGTGATCCATGGAATGAGAACTGTGTTGTGTGTTTCCCCTCAGAAATGGAGTTAAATCCCAGGCTCTGTGTCTTCCTACAAGCAAGACTTCGTTTCAGGTAAGGACAGTCACTTTTCAGCTAAAACGAACTACATCATTCACGAAGCTCACCCGTTTCTCATCTTAACTGCACAGCATCTGATGATAGAGAGCCGGTGCTTTGTATCAGTTTCAGAAGCAGAGTTGGACTAATATGGTCCGTATGTGTAGGAAACACCGTTCTTTTTTTCTCAGCACACTCACCTTTCCCGCTGTATTAGAGACTCTAGAAAGCAAGAGCATGCTTCTTGCTCTAAAGCAGAGTGTGATCCATGGATGAGAACTCTGCTGTGTGTTTCCCTTCATAAATGGAGTTATATCCCAGGCTCTGTGTCTTCCTACAAGCAAGACTTCTTTTCAGCTAAGGGCAATTACTTTAATGCTCAAAAGAACTACATCGTTCACGAAGCTAACAAGTTTTCCATCTTAACTGCCAAGCATTGGATGTTAGAGGACCAGTGCTTTGTATCAGTTTCAGAAGCAGAGTTGGACTAGATATGGTCCGTATGTGTAGGAAACACTGTTCTTTTTTTCTCAGCACACTCACGATTCCTGCTCTATTACAGAATCAAGAAAGCAAGAGCGTGCTTCTTGGTCTTAAGCACAGTGTGATCTATATATGAGAACTCTGCTGTGTGTTTCACTTCAGAAATGGAGTTAAATCCCAGGCTCTGAGTCTTCCTACAAGCAAGATTTCGTTTCAGGTAAGGGCAGTTACTTTAGAGCTCAAACGAACTACATCGTTCACGAAGCTCACACGTTTCTCACCTTAACTGACAAGCATTGAATGTTAGAGGACCAGTGCTTTGTATCAGTTTCAGAAGCAGAGTCGGACTAGATATGATCCGTATTTGTAGGAAACACCGTTCATTTGGTCTCAGCACACTCAAGTTTCCTGCTGTATTAGAGACTCTAGAAAGCTAGAGCGTGCTTCTTGCTCTAAAGCGGAGTGTGATCAATGGATGAGAACTCTGTTGTGTTTTTCACTTCAGAAATGGAGATAAATCCCAGGCTCCTTGTCTTCCTACATGCAAGACTTCGTTTCAGGAAATGGCAGTTTCTTTACAGCTGAAACGAACTAAATTGTTCACGAAGCTCACACTTTTCTCAGCTTTACTGATAAGCATTGGATGTTAGAGGATCTTTGCTTTGCATCAATTTCAACCAGGGTTGAACTAGATATGGTCTGTATGTATAGGAAACACCGTTCTTTTGTTATGAGCACACTCACGTTTCCTGCGGTATTAGACACTCTAGAAAGCAAGAGCGTGCTTCTTGTTCTAAAGCAGAGTGTGATGAATGGATGAGAACTCTGCTGTGTGTTTCACTTCAGAAATGGAGTTAAATCCCTGGCTCTGAGTCTTCCTACATGTAAGACTTCCTTTCAGGTGAGGGCAGTTAAATTACAGGTCACACGAACTACATCGTTCACGTAGCAGACACGTTTCTCTTCTAAATTGACAAGGATTTGATGTTAGAGGACCTGTGGTTTCTTTCACTTTCTGAAGCAAAGTTCAACTAGATATGGTCCGTATGTGTAGGAAACACCATTCATTTGTTCTCAGCACACTCAAGTTTCCTGCTCTCTTAGAGACTCTGGAAAGCTAGAGCATGCTTCTTACTCTAAAGCAGAATGTGATCAATGGATGAGAACTCTGTTGTGTGTTTCACTTCAGAAATGGAGTTAAATCCCTGGCTTTGAGTCTTCCTACAAGCAATACTTCGTTTCAGGTAAGGGCAGTTACTTTACAGATCAAAGGAACTACATCGTTCACGAAGCTCACATGTTTCTCATCTTAACTGAGAAGCATTGCATGTTAGAGGACCTTTGCTTTGTATCAATTTCAAGCAGAGTTGAACTAGATATGGTCCGTATGTATAGGAAACACTGTTCTTTTCTTCTGAGCACACTCATGTTTCCTGCTGTATTAGAGACTCTAGAAAGCAAGAGCGTGCATCTTGCTCTAAAGCAGAGTGTGATCCATGGATGAGAACTGTTTTGTATGTTTCCCTTCAGAAATGGACTTAAATCCCAGTCTCTGTGTCTTCCTACAAGCAAGAATTTGATTCAGGTAAGGGCAGTCACTTTTCAGCTCAAACGAACTACATCATTCAAGAAGCGCACATGTTTCTCATCTTAACTGACAAGCATCGGATGTTAGAAGGCCAGTGCTTTGTATCAGTTTCAAAAGCAGAGTTGGACTAATATGTTCCGTATGTGTAGGAAACACCGTTCTTTTGTTCTCAGCACACTCACGTTTCCTGCAGTCTTAGAGAATCTAGAAAGCAAGAGCGTGCTTCTTGCTCTAAAGCAGAGTGTGAGCAATGGATGAGAACTCTGCTGTGTGTTTCAATTCAGAAATGGAGTTAAATCCCAGGCTCTGAGTCTTCCTACAAGCAAGACTTCTTTTCAGGTAAGGCAGTTACTTTCCAGCTCAAAAGAACTACATCGTTCACGAAGTCCTACACGCTTCTCATCTAAACTGACAAGCATTGGATGTTAGAGGACCTCTGGTTTCTTTCAGTTATAGAAGCAGAGATGAACTAGATATGGTCCTTATGTGTAGGAAAGACCGTTCTTTTGTTCTGAGCACACTCAAGTTTCCTGCTGTATTAGAGAATCTAGAAAGCAAGAGCATGCTTCTTGCTCTAATGCAGAGTGTGATCCATGGAATGAGAACTGTGTTGTGTGTTTCCCCTCAGAAATGGAGTTAAATCCCAGGCTCTGTGTCTTCCTACAAGCAAGACTTCGTTTCAGGTAAGGACAGTCACTTTTCAGCTCAAACGAACTACATCATTCACGAAGCTCACCCGTTTCTCATCTTAACTGCCCAGCATCTGATGATAGAGAGCCGGTGCTTTGTATCAGTTTCAGAAGCAGAGTTGGACTAATATGGTCCGTATGTGTAGGAAACACCGTTCTTTTTTTCTCAGCACACTCACCTTTCCCGCTGTATTAGAGACTCTAGAAAGCAAGAGCATGCTTCTTGCTCTAAAGCAGAGTGTGATCCATGGATGAGAACTCTGCTGTGTGTTTCCCTTCATAAATGGAGTTATATCCCAGGCTCTGTGTCTTCCTACAAGCAAGACTTCTTTTCAGCTAAGGGCAATTACTTTAAAGCTCAAAAGAACTACATCGTTCACGAAGCTAACAAGTTTTCCATCTTAACTGCCAAGCATTGGATGTTAGAGGACCAGTGCTTTGTATCAGTTTCAGAAGCAGAGTTGGACTTGATATGGTCCGTATGTGTAGGAAACACTGTTCTTTTTTTCTCAGCACACTCACGATTCCTGCTCTATTAGAGAATCAAGAAGCAAGAGCGTGCTTCTTGGTCTTAAGCACAGTGTGATCTATATATGAGAACTCTGCTGTGTGTTTCACTTCAGAAATGGAGTTAAATCCCAGGCTCTGAGTCTTCCTACAAGCAAGATTTCATTTCAGGTAAGGGCAGTTACTTTAGAGCTCAAACGAACTACATCGTTCATGAAGCTCACACGTTTCTCACCTTAACTGACAAGCATTGAATGTTAGAGGACCAGTGCTTTGTATCAGTTTCAGAAGCAGAGTCGGACTAGATATGATCCGTATTTGTAGGAAACACCGTTCATTTGGTCTCAGCACACTCAAGTTTCCTGCTGTATTAGAGACTCTAGAAAGCTAGAGCGTGCTTCTTGCTCTAGAGCGGAGTGTGATCAATGGATGAGAACTCTGTTGTGTTTTTCACTTCAGAAATGGAGATAAATCCCAGGCTCCTTGTCTTCCTACATGCAAGACTTCGTTTCAGGAAATGGCAGTTTCTTTACAGCTCAAACGAACTAAATTGTTCACGAAGCTCACACTTTTCTCAGCTTTACTGATAAGCATTGGATGTTAGAGGATCTTTGCTTTGCATCAATTTCAACCAGGGTTGAACTAGATATGGTCTGTATGTATAGGAAACACCGTTCTTTTGTTATGAGCACACTCACGTTTCCTGCGGTATTAGACACTCTAGAAAGCAAGAGCGTGCTTCTTGTTCTAAAGCAGAGTGTGATGAATGGATGAGAACTCTGCTGTGTGTTTCACTTCAGAAATGGAGTTAAATCCCTGGCTCTGAGTCTTCCTACATGTAAGACTTCCTTTCAGGTGAGGGCAGTTAAATTACAGGTCACAAGAACTACATCGTTCACGTAGCAGACACGTTTCTCTTCTAAATTGACAAGGATTTGATGTTAGAGGACCTGTGGTTTCTTTCACTTTCTGAAGCAAAGTTCAACTAGATATGGTCCGTATGTGTAGGAAACACCATTCATTTGTTCTCAGCACACTCAAGTTTCCTGCTCTCTTAGAGACTCTGGAAAGCTAGAGCATGCTTCTTACTCTAAAGCAGAATGTGATCAATGGATGAGAACTCTGTTGTGTGTTTCACTTCAGAAATGGAGTTAAATCCCTGGCTTTGAGTCTTCCTACAAGCAATACTTCGTTTCAGGTAAGGGCAGTTACTTTACAGATCAAAGGAACTACATCGTTCACGAAGCTCACATGTTTCTCATCTTAACTGAGAAGCATTGCATGTTAGAGGACCTTTGCTTTGTATCAATTTCAAGCAGAGTTGAACTAGATATGGTCCGTATGTATAGGAAACACTGTTCTTTTCTTCTGAGCACACTCATGTTTCCTGCTGTATTAGAGACTCTAGAAAGCAAGAGCGTGCTTCTTGCTCTAAAGCAGAGTGTGATCCATGGATGAGAACTGTTCTGTATGTTTCCCTTCAGAAATGGACTCAAATCCCAGTCTCTGTGTCTTCCTACAAGCAAGAATTTGATTCAGGTAAGGGCAGTCACTTTTCAGCTCAAACGAACTACATCATTCAAGAAGCTCACATGTTTCTCATCTTAACTGACAAGCATCGGATGTTAGAAGGCCAGTGCTTTGTATCAGTTTCAGAAGCAGAGTTGGACTAATATGTTCCGTATTTGTATGAACACCGTTCTTTTTTTCTCAGCACACTCATATTTCCTGCTGCATTAGAGACTCTGGAAAGCAAGAGCGTGTTTCTTGCTCTAAAGCAGAGTGTGATCCATGGATGAGAACTCTGCTGTGTATTTCCCTTCAGAAATGGAGTTAAATCCCAGGCTCTGTGTCTTCCCACAAGCAAGACTTCTTTTCAGGTAAGGGCAGTCACTTTTCAGCTCAATCGAACTACATCGTTCAGGAAGCTAACAAGTTTCCCATCTTAACTGCCATGCATTGGATGTTAGAGGACCAGTGCTTTGTATCAGTTTCAGAAGAAGAGTTGTTCTAGATATGGTCCGTATGTGTAGGAAACACCATTATTTTGTTCTCAGCACACTCACGTTTCCTGCTCTCTTAGAGACTCTAAAAGCAAGAGCGTGATTCTTGCTCTAAAGCAGAGTGTGAGCAATGGATGAGAACTCTGCTGTGTGTTTCCCTTCATAAATGGAGTTAAATCCCAGGATCTGAGTCTTCCTACAAGCAAGACTTCTTTTCAGGTAAGGGCAGTTACTTTACAGCTCAAACGAACTACATCATTCATGAAGCGCACATGTTTCTCGTCTAAATTGTCAAGCATTGGATGTTAGAGGACCTGTGGTTTCTTTCAGTTTCATAAGCAGAGATGAACTAGATATGGTCTGTAAGTGTAGGAAACACCATTCTTTTGTTATGAGCATACTCATGTTTCCTGCTGTATTAGAGATTCCAGGAAGCAAAAGCGTGCTTCTTGCTCTAAAGCAGAGTGTGATCTATATATGAGACCTCTGCTGTGTGTTTCACTTCAGAAATGGAGTTAAATCCAAGGCTCTGTGTCTTCCTACAAGCAAGACTTTGTTTCAGGTAAGGGCAGTTACTTTACAGCTCAAATGAACTACATCATTCACGAAGCTCACATGTTTCTCATCATAACTGACAAGCATTGGATGTTAGAGGACCTGTGGTTTGTTTCAGTTTCAGATGAGACTTGAACTAGATATGGGCCGTATGTGTACGAAACACTGTTCTTTTGTTCTGAGCACACTCAAATTTCCTGCTGTATTAGAGACTCTAGAGAGCAAGAACGTGCTTCTTGCTCTAAAGCAGGGTGTGATCCATGCATGAAAACTCTGCTGTGTGGTTCCCGTCAGAAATGGAGTTAAATCCCAGGCTCTGAGTCTTCCTACATGCAAGACTTCGTTTCAGGTAAGGGCAGTCACTTTTCAGCTCAAACGAAGTACATCGTTCACAAGGTAACATGTTTCCCATCTTAACTGCCAAGCATTGGATGTTAGAGGACGAGTGCTTTGTATCAGTTTCAGAAGCAGAGTTGGACTAGATATGGTCCGTATGTGTAGGAAACACCGTTCTTTTGTTCTCAGCACACTCAAGTTTCTTGCTGTATTGGAGATTCCAGGAAGTAAGAGCGTGCTTCTTGTTCTAAAGCAGAGTGTGATCTATATATGAGAACTCTGCTGTGTGTTTCACTTCAGAAATGGAGTTAAATCCCAGGTTCTGAGTCTTCCTACAAGCAAGACTTCTTTTCAGGTAAGGCAGTTACTTTCCAGCTCAAACGAACTACATCGTTCACGAAGTCCTACACACTTCTCATCTAAACTGACAAGCATTGGATGTTAGAGGACCTCTGGTTTGTTTCAGTTATAGAAGCAGAGATGAACTAGATATGGTCCTTATGTGTAGGAAAGACCTTTTTTTTGTTCTGAGCACACTCAAGTTTCCTGCTGTATTAGAGAATCTAGAAAGCAAGAGCATGCTTCTTGCTCTAATGCAGAGTGTGATCCATGGAATGAGAACTGTCTTGTGTGTTTCCCCTCAGAAATGGAGTTAAATCCCAGGCTCTGTGTCTTCCTACAAGCAAGACTTCGTTTCAGGTAAGGACAGTCACTTTTCAGCTCAAACGAACTACATCATTCACGAAGCTCACCCGTTTCTCATCTTAACTGCCCAGCATCTGATGATAGAGGGCCGGTGCTTTGTATCAGTTTCAGAAGCAGAGTTGGACTAATATGGTCCGTATGTGTAGGAAACACCGTTCATTTTTCTCAGCACACTCACGTTTCCTGTGGTATTAGAGATTCTAGAAAGCAAGAGCATGCTTTTTGCTATAAAGCAGAGTGTGATCCATGGCTGAGAACTCCGCTGTGTGTTTCCTTTCAGAAATGGAGTTAAATTCCAGTCTCTGTGTCTTCCTACAAGCAAGAATTCGTTTCAAGTAAGGGCAGTCACTTTTCAGTTCAAAAGAAATACATTGTTCACAAAGCTCACACGTTTCCCATCTTAACTGCCAAGCATTGGATGTTTGAGGACCTTTGCTTTGTATCAGTTTCAGAAGCAGAGTTGGACTAATATGGTCCGTATGTGTAGGAAACACCGTTCATTTTTCTCAGCACACTCACCTTTCCTGCTGTATTAGAGACTCTAGAAAGCAAGAGCATGCTTCTTGCTCTAAAGCAGAGTGTGATCCATGGATGAGAACTCTGCTGTGTGTTTCCCTTCATAAATGGAGTTATATCCCAGGCTCTGTGTCTTCCTACAAGCAAGACTTCTTTTCAGGTTAGGGCAATTACTTTAAAGCTCAAACGAACTACATCGTTCAGGAAGCTAACAAGTTTCCCATCTTAACTGCCATGCATTGGATGTTAGAGGACCAGTGCTTTGTATCAGTTTCAGAAGAAGAGTTGTTCTAGATATGGTCCGTATGTGTAGGAAACACCATTATTTTGTTCTCAGCACACTCACGTTTCCTGCTCTCTTAGAGACTCTAAAAGCAAGAGCGTGATTCTTGCTCTAAAGCAGAGTGTGAGCAATGGATGAGAACTCTGCTGTGTGTTTCCCTTCATAAATGGAGTTAAATCCCAGGATCTGAGTCTTCCTACAAGCAAGACTTCTTTTCAGGTAAGGGCGGTTACTTTACAGCTCAAACGAACTACATCATTCATGAAGCGCACATGTTTCTCGTCTAAATTGTCAAGCATTGGATGTTAGAGGACCTGTGGTTTCTTTCAGTTTCATAAGCAGAGATGAACTAGATATGGTCTGTAAGTGTAGGAAACACCATTCTTTTGTTATGAGCATACTCATGTTTCCTGCTGTATTAGAGATTCCAGGAAGCAAAAGCGTGCTTCTTGCTCTAAAGCAGAGTGTGATCTATATATGAGACCTCTGCTGTGTGTTTCACTTCGGAAATGGAGTTAAATCCAAGGCTCTGTGTCTTCCTACAAGCAAGACTTTGTTTCAGGTAAGGGCAGTTACTTTACAGCTCAAATGAACTACATCATTCACGAAGCTCACATGTTTCTCATCATAACTGACAAGCATTGGATGTTAGAGGACCTGTGGTTTGTTTCAGTTTCAGATGAGACTTGAACTAGATATGGGCCGTATGTGTACGAAACACTGTTCTTTTGTTCTGAGCACACTCAAATTTCCTGCTGTATTAGAGACTCTAGAGAGCAAGAACGTGCTTCTTGCTCTAAAGCAGGGTGTGATCCATGCATGAAAACTCTGCTGTGTGGTTCCCGTCAGAAATGGAGTTAAATCCCAGGCTCTGAGTCTTCCTACATGCAAGACTTCGTTTCAGGTAAGGGCAGTCACTTTTCAGCTCAAACGAAGTACATCGTTCACAAGGTAACATGTTTCCCATCTTAACTGCCAAGCATTGGATGTTAGAGGACGAGTGCTTTGTATCAGTTTCAGAAGCAGAGTTGGACTAGATATGGTCCGTATGTGTAGGAAACACCATTCTTTTGTTCTCAGCACACTCAAGTTTCTTGCTGTATTGGAGATTCCAGGAAGTAAGAGCGTGCTTCTTGTTCTAAAGCAGAGTGTGATCTATATATGAGAACTCTGCTGTGTGTTTCACTTCAGAAATGGAGTTAAATCCCAGGTTCTGAGTCTTCCTACAAGCAAGACTTCTTTTCAGGTAAGGCAGTTACTTTCCAGCTCAAACGAACTACATCGTTCACGAAGTCCTACACGCTTCTCATCTAAACTGACAAGCATTGGATGTTAGAGGACCTCTGGTTTGTTTCAGTTATAGAAGTAGAGATGTACTACATATGGTCCTTATGTGTAGGAAAGACCTTTTTTTTGTTCTGAGCACACTCAAGTTTCCTGCTGTATTAGAGAATCTAGAAAGCAAGAGCATGCTTCTTGCTCTAATGCAGAGTGTGATCCATGGAATGAGAACTGTCTTGTGTGTTTCCCCTCAGAAATGGAGTTAAATCCCAGGCTCTGTGTCTTCCTACAAGCAAGACTTCGTTTCAGGTAAGGACAGTCACTTTTCAGCTCAAACGAACTACATCATTCACGAAGCTCACCCGTTTCTCATCTTAACTGCCCAGCATCTGATGATAGAGGGCCGGTGCTTTGTATCAGTTTCAGAAGCAGAGTTGGACTAATATGGTCCGTATGTGTAGGAAACACCGTTCATTTTTCTCAGCACACTCACGTTTCCTGTGGTATTAGAGATTCTAGAAAGCAAGAGCATGCTTTTTGCTCTAAAGCAGAGTGTGATCCATGGCTGAGAACTCCGCTGTGTGTTTCCTTTCAGAAATGGAGTTAAATTCCAGTCTCTGTGTCTTCCTACAAGCAAGAATTCGTTTCAAGTAAGGGCAGTCACTTTTCAGTTCAAAAGAAATACATTGTTCACAAAGCTCACACGTTTCCCATCTTAACTGCCAAGCATTGGATGTTTGAGGACCTTTGCTTTGTATCAGTTTCAGAAGCAGAGTTGGACTAATATGGTCCGTATGTGTAGGAAACACCGTTCATTTTTCTCAGCACACTCACCTTTCCTGCTGTATTAGAGACTCTAGAAAGCAAGAGCATGCTTCTTGCTCTAAAGCAGAGTGTGATCCATGGATGAGAACTCTGCTGTGTGTTTCCCTTCATAAATGGAGTTATATCCCAGGCTCTGTGTCTTCCTACAAGCAAGACTTCTTTTCAGGTTAGGGCAATTACTTTAAAGCTCAAACGAACTACATCGTTCACGAAGCTAACAAGTTTCCCATCTTAACTGCCAAGCATTGGATGTTAGAGGACCAGTGCTTTGTATCAGTTTCAGAAGCAGAGTTGGAATAGATATGGTCCGTATGTGTAGGAAACACTGTTCTTTTTTTCTCAGCACACTCACGATTCCTGCTGTATTAGAGAATCTAGAAAGCAGGAGCGTGCTTCTTTGTCTTAAGCACAGTGTGATCTATATATGAGAACTCTGCTGTGTGTTTCACTTCAGAAATGGAGTTAAATCCCAGGCTCTGAGTCTTCCTACAAGCAAGATTTCGTTTCAGGTAAGGGCAGTTACTTTACAGCTTAAATGAACTACATCGTTCACGAAGCTCACATGTTTCTCATCTAAACTGACTAGCATTGGATGTTAGAGGACCTCTGGTTTGTTTCAGTTTCAGAGGCAGAGATGAACTAGATATGGTCTGTATGTGTAGGAAACACCGTTCTTTTGTACTGAGCACACTCAAGTTTCCTGCTGTATTAGAGACTCTAGAAAGCTAGAGCGTGCTTCTTGCTCTAAAGCGGAGTGTGATCAATGGAGGAGAACTGTGTTGTGTTTTTCACTTCAGAAATGGAGATGAATCCCAGGCTCCTTGTCTTCCTACATGCAAGACTTCGTTTCAGATAATGGCAGTTTCTTTACAGCTCAAACGAACTAAATTGTTCACGAAGCTCACACTTTTCTCAGCTTTACTGATAAGCATTGGATGTTAGAGGATCTTTGCTTTGTATCAATTTCAACCATAGTTGAACTAGATATGGTCCGTATGTATTGGAAACACCGTTCTTTTGTTCTGAGCACACTCACGTTTCCTGCGGTATTAGACAATCTAGAAAGAAAGAGCGTGCTTCTTGCTCTAAAGCAGAGTGTGATGAATGGATGAGAACTCTGCTGTGTGTTTCACTTCAGAAATGGAGTTAAATCCCTGGCTCTGAGTCTTCCTACATGTAAGACTTCCTTTCAGGTGAGGGCAGTTAAATTACAGGTCACACGAACTACATCGTTCACGTAGCAGACACGTTTCTGGTCTAAATTGACAAGCATTTGATGTTAGAGGACCTGTGGTTTCTTTCACTTTCTGAAGCAAAGTTCAACTAGATATGGTCTGTATGTGTAGGAAACACTGTTCATTTGTTCTCAGCACACTCAAGTTTCCTGCTCTCTTAGAGACTCTGGAAAGCTAGAGCGTGCTTCTTACTCAAAAGCAGAATGTGATCAATGGATGAGAACTCTGTTGTGTGTTTCACTTCAGAAATGGAGTTAAATCCCTGGCTCTGAGTCTTCCTACAAGCAATACTTCGTTTCAGGTAAGGGCAGTTACTCTACAGATCAAAGGAACTACATCGTTCACGAAGCTCACATGTTTCTCATCTTAACTGAGAAGCATTGCATGTTAGAGGACCATTGCTTTGTATCAATTTCAAGCAGAGTTGAACTAGATATGGTCCGTATGTGTAGGAAACACCGTTCTTTTCTTCTGAGCACACTCAGGTTTCCTGCTGTATTAGAGATTCTAGAAAGCAAGAGCTTTCTTCTTGCTCTAAAGCATAGTGCGATCCATGGATGAGAACTATGCTGTGTGTTTCCCTTCAGAAATGGAGTTAAATCCCAGGCTCTGTGTCTTCCTACAAGCAAGACTTCATTTCAGGTAAGGGCAGTCACTTTTCATTTCAAACGAACTACATCGTTCACAAAGATCACACGTTTCTCATCTTAACTAACAAGCATCGGATGTTAGAAGGCCAGTGCTTTGTATCAGTTTCAGAATCAGAGTTGGACTAATATGGTCCGTATGTGTAGGAAACACCGTTCTTTTGTTTTGAGCACACTCAATTTTCATGCTGTACTAGAGATTCCAGGAAGCAAGAGCGTGCTTCTTGCGCTGAAGCAGAGTGTGATGTATATATGAGAACTCTGCTGTGTGTTTCACTTCAGAAATTGAGTTAAATTGCAGGCTCTGAGTCTTCCTACAAGCAAGACTTCGTTTCAGGTAAGGGCAGTTACTTTACAGATCAAATGAACTACATTGTTCACGAAGCTCACACGTTTCTCATCATAACTGACAAGCATTGGATATTAGAGGACCTGTGGTTCGTTTCAGTTTCAGATCAGACTGGAACTAGATTTGGTCCGTATGTGTACGAAACACCGTTCTTTTGTTCTGAGCACATTCAAGTTTCCTGCTGTATTAGAGACTCAAGAAATCAACAGCGTGCTTCTTGCTCTAAAGCAGAGTGTGATCCATGCATGAAAACTCTGCGGTGTGTTTCACTTCCGAAATGGAGTTAAATCCCTGGCTCTGAGTCTTCCTACAAGCAAGACTTCGTTTCAGGTAAGGGCAGTTACTTTATATGTCAAATGAACTACATCGTTCACAAAGCTCACACGTTTCTCATCTTAACTGACAAGCATTGCATGTTAGAGGACCTTTGCTTTGTATCAATTTCAAGCAGAGTTGAACTAGATATGGTCCGTATGTACAGGAAACACTGTTCTTTTCTTCTGAGCACACTCATGTTTCCTGCTGTATTAGAGACTCTAGAAAGCAAGAGCGTGCTTCTTGCTCTAAAGCAGAGTGTGATCCATGGATGAGAACTGTTTTGTATGTTTCCCTTCAGAAATGGACTTAAATCCCAGTCTCTGTGTCTTCCTACAAGCAAGAATTTGATTCAGGTAAGGGCAGTCACTTTTTAGCTCAAACGAACTACATCATTCAAGAAGCTCACATGTTTCTCATCTTAACTGACAAGCATCGGATGTTGGAAGGCCAGTGCTTCGTATCAGTTTCAGAAGCAGAGTTGGACTAATATGTTCCGTATGTGTATGAACACTGTTCTTTTTTTCTCAGCACACTCATATTTCCTGCTGTATTAGAGACTCTGGAAAGCAAGAGCGTGTTTCTTGCTCTAAAGCAGAGTGTGATCCATGGATGAGATCTCTGCTGTGTATTTCCCTTCAGAAATGGAGTTAAATCCCAGGCTCTGTGTCTTCCTACAAGCAAGACTTCTTTTCAGGTAAGGGCAGTCACTTTTCAGCTCAATCGAACTACATCGTTCAGGAAGCTAACAAGTTTCCCATCTTAACTGCCATGCATTGGATGTTAGAGGAACAGTGCTTTGTATCAGTTTCAGAAGAAGAGTTGTTCTACATATGGTCCGTATGTGTAGGAAACACCATTATTTTGTTCTCAGCACACTCACGTTTCCTGCTCTCTTAGAGACTCTAAAAGCAAGAGCGTGATTCTTGCTCTAAAGCAGAGTGTGAGCAATGGATGAGAACTCTGCTGTTTTTTCCCTTCATAAATTGAGTTAAATCCCAGGATCTGAGTATTCCTACAAGCAAGACTTCTTTTCAGGTAAGGGCAGTTACTTTACAGCTCAAACGAACTACATCATTCATGAAGCGCACATGTTTCTCGTCTAAATTGTCAAGCATTGGATGTTAGAGGACCTGTGGTTTCTTACAGTTTCATAAGCAGAGATGAACTAGATATGGTCCGTATGTGTAGGAAACACCATTCTTTTGTTATGAGCATACTCATGTTTCCTGCTGTATTAGAGATTCCAGGAAGCAAAAGCGTGCTTCTTGCTCTAAAGCAGAGTGTGATCTATATATGAGACCTCTGCTGTGTGTTTCACTTCAGAAATGGAGTTAAATCCAAGGCTCTGTGTCTTCCTACAAGCAAGACTTTGTTTCAGGTAAGGGCAGTTACTTTACAGCTCAAATGAACTACATCATTCACGAAGCTCACATGTTTCTCATCATAACTGACAAGCATTGGATGTTAGAGGACCTGTGGTTTGTTTCAGTTTCAGATGAGACTTGAACTAGATATGGGCCGTATGTGTACGAAACACTGTTCTTTTGTTCTGAGCACACTCAAGTTTCCCGCTGTATTAGAGACTCTAGAGAGCAAGAGCATGCTTCTTGCTCTAAAGCAGGGTGTGATCCATGCATGAAAACTCTGCTGTGTGGTTCCCGTCAAAAATGGAGTTAAATCCCAGGCTCTGAGTCTTCCTACATGCAAGAATTCGTTTCAGGTAAGGGCAGTCACTTTTCAGCTCAAACGAAGTACATCGTTCACAAGGTAACATGTTTCCCATCTTAACTGCCAAGCATTGGATGTTAGAGGACCAGTGCTTTGTATCAGTTTCAGAAGCAGAGTTGGACTAGATATGGTCCGTATGTGTAGGAAACACCGTTCTTTTGTTCTCAGCACACTCACGTTTCCTGCAGTCTTAGAGAATCTAGAAAGCAAGAGCATGCTTCTTGCTCTAAAGCAGAGTGTGAGCAATGGATGAGAACTCTGCTGTGTGTTTCACTTCAGAAATGGAGTTAAATCCCAGGCTCTGAGTCTTCCTACAAGCAAGACTTCTTTTCAGGTAAGGCAGTTACTTTCCAGCTCAAAAGAACTACATCGTTCACGAAGTCCTACACACTTCTCATCTAAACTGACAAGCATTGGATGTTATAGGACCTCTGGTTTATTTCAGTTATAGAAGCAGAGATGAACTAGATATGGTCCTTATGTGTAGGAAAGACCATTCTTTTGTTCTGAGCACACTCAAGTTTCCTGCTGTATTAGAGAATCTAGAAAGCAAGAGCATGCTTCTTGCTCTAATGCAGAGTGTGATCCATGGAATGAGAACTGTGTTGTGTGTTTCCCCTCAGAAATGGAGTTAAATCCCAGGCTCTGTGTCTTCCTACAAGCAAGACTTCGTTTCAGGTAAGGACAGTCACTTTTCAGCTCAAACGAACTACATCATTCACGAAGCTCACCCGTTTCTCATCTTAACTGCCCAGCATCTGATGATAGAGAGCCGGTGCTTGGTATCAGTTTCAGAAGCAGAGTTGGACTAATATGGTCCGTATGTGTAGGAAACACCGTTCTTTTTTTCTCAGCACACTCACCTTTCCCGCTGTATTAGAGACTCTAGAAAGCAAGAGCATGCTTCTTGCTCTAAAGCAGAGTGTGATCCATGGATGAGAACTCTGCTGTGTGTTTCCCTTCGTAAATGGAGTTATATCCCAGGCTATGTGTCTTCCTACAAGCAAGACTTCTTTTCAGGTAAGGGCAATTACTTTAAAGCTCAAAAGAACTACATCGTTCACGAAGCTAACAAGTTTTCCATCTTAACTGCCAAGCATTGGATGTTAGAGGACCAGTGCTTTGTATCAGTTTCAGAAGCAGAGTTGGACTAGATATGGTCCGTATGTGTAGGAAACACTGTTCTTTTTTTCTCAGCACACCCACGATTCCTGCTCTATTAGAGAATCTAGAAAGCAAGAGCGTGCTTCTTGGTCTTAAGCACAGTGTGATCTATATATGAGAACTCTGCTGTGTGTTTCACTTCAGAAATGGTGTTAAATCCCAGGCTCTGAGTCTTCCTACAAGCAAGATTTCGTTTCAGGTAAGGGCAGTTACTTTAGAGCTCAAACGAACTACATCGTTCACGAAGCTCACACGTTTCTCACCTTAACTGACAAGCATTGAATGTTAGAGGACCAGTGCTTTGTATCAGTTTCAGAAGCAGAGTCGGACTAGATATGATCCGTATTTGTAGGAAACACCGTTCATTTGGTCTCAGCACACTCAAGTTTCCTGCTGTATTAGAGACTCTAGAAAGCTAGAGCGTGCTTCTTGCTCTAAAGTAGAGTGTGATCAATGGATGAGAACTCTGTTGTGTTTTTCACTTCAGAAATGGAGATAAATCCCAGGCTCCTTGTCTTCCTACATGCAAGACTTCAATTCAGGAAATGGCAGTTTCTTTACAGCTCAAACGAACTAAATTGTTCACGAAGCTCACACTTTTCTCAGATTTACTGATAAGCATTGGATGTTAGAGGATCTTTGCTTTGCATCAATTTCAACCAGGGTTGAACTAGATATGGTCTGTATGTATAGGAAACACTGTTCTTTTCTTCTGAGCACACTCATGTTTCCTGCTGTATTAGAGACTCTAGAAAGCAAGAGCGTGCTTCTTGCTCTAAAGGAGAGTGTGATCCATGGATGAGAACTGTGTTGTGTGTTTCCCTTCAGAAATGGAGTTAAATCCCAGGCTCTGAGTCTTCCTACAAGCAAGACTTCATTTCAGGTAAGGGCAGTCACTTTTCAGTTCAAATGAACTACATCGTTCACAAAGCTCACACGTTTCTCATCTTAACTGACAAGCATCGGATGTTAGAAGGCCAGTGCTTTGTATCAGTTTCAGAAGCAGAGTTGGACTAATATGTTCCGTATGTGTATGAACACCGTTCTTTTTTTCTCAGCACACTCATATTTCCTGCTGCATTAGAGACTCTGGAAAGCAAGAGCGTGTTTCTTGCTCTAAAGCAGAGTGTGATCCATGGATGAGAACTCTGCTGTGTATTTCCCTTCAGAAATGGTGTTAAATCCCAGGCTCTGTGTCTTCCTACAAGCAAGACTTCTTTTCAGGTAAGGGCAGTCACTTTTCAGCTCAATCGAACTACATCGTTCAGGAAGCTAACAAGATTCCCATCTTAACTGCCATGCATTGGATGTTAGAGGGCCAGTGCGTTGTATCAGTTTCAGAAGAAGAGTTGTTCTAGATACGGTCCATATGTGTAGGAAACACCATTATTTTGTTCTCAGCACACTCACGTTTCCTGCTCTCTTAGAGACTCTAAAAGCAAGAGCGTGATTCTTGCTCTAAAGCAGAGTGTGAGCAATGGATGAGAACTCTGCTGTGTGTTTCCCTTCATAAATGGAGTTAAATCCCAGGATCTGAGTCTTCCTACAAGCAAGACTTCTTTTCAGGTAAGGGCAGTTACTTTACAGCTCAAACGAACTACATCATTCATGAAGCGCACAAGTTTCTCGTCTAAATTGTCAAGCATTGGATGTTAGAGGACCTGTGGTTTCTTTCAGTTTCATAAGCAGAGATGAACTAGATATGGTCCGTATGTGTAGGAAACACCATTCTTTTGTTATGAGCATACTCATGTTTCCTGCTGTATTAGAGATTCCAGGAAGCAAAAGCGTGCTTCTTGCTCTAAAGCAGAGTGTGATCTATATATGAGACCTCTGCTGTGTGTTTCACTTCAGAAATGGAGTTAAATCCAAGGCTCTGTGTCTTCCTACAAGCAAGACTTTGTTTCAGGTAAGGGCAGTTCCTTACAGCTCAAATGAACTACATCATTCACGAAGCTCACATGTTTCTCATCATAACTGACAAGCATTGGATGTTAGAGGACCTGTGGTTTGTTTCAGTTTCAGATGAGACTTGAACTAGATATGGGCCGTATGTGTACGAAACACTGTTCTTTTGTTCTGAGCACACTCAAGTTTCCTGCTGTATTAGAGACTCTAGAGAGCAAGAGCGTGCTTCTTGCTCTAAAGCAGGGTGTGATCCATGCATGAAAACTCTGCTGTGTGTTTCCCGTCAGAAATGGAGTTAAATCCCAGGCTCTGAGTCTTCCTACATGCAAGACTTCGTTTCAGGTAAGGGCAGTCACTTTTCAGCTCAAACGAAGTACATCGTTCACAAGGTAACATGTTTCCCATCTTAACTGCCAAGCATTGGATGTTAGAGGACCAGTGCTTTGTATCAGTTTCAGAAGCAGAGTTGGACTAGATATGGTCTGTATGTGTAGGAAACACCGTTCTTTTGTTCTCAGCACACTCATGTTTCCTGCAGTCTTAGAGAATCTAGAAAGCAAGAGCGTGCTTCTTGCTCTAAAGCAGAGTGTGAGCAATGGATGAGAACTCTGCTGTGTGTTTCACTTCAGAAATGGAGTTAAATCCCAGGCTCTGAGTCTTCCTACAAGCAAGACTTCTTTTCAGGTAAGGCAGTTACTTTCCAGCTCAAACGAACTACATCGTTCACGAAGTCCTACACGCTTCTCATCTAAACTGACAAGCATTGGATGTTAGAGGACCTCTGGTTTCTTTCAGTTATAGAAGCAGAGATGAACTAGATATGGTCCTTATGTGTAGGAAAGACCGTTCTTTTGTTCTGAGCACACTCAAGTTTCCTGCTGTATTAGAGAATCTAGAAAGCAAGAGCATGCTTCTTGCTCTAATGCAGAGTGTGATCCATGGAATGAGAACTGTGTTGTGTGTTTCCCCTCAGAAATGGAGTTAAATCCCAGGCTCTGTGTCTTCCTACAAGCAAGACTTCGTTTCAGGTAAGGACAGTCACTTTTCAGCTCAAACGAACTACATCATTCACGAAGCTCACCCGTTTCTCATCTTAACTGCCCAGCATCTGATGATAGAGAGCCGGTGCTTGGTATCAGTTTCAGAAGCAGAGTTGGACTAATATGGTCCGTATGTGTAGGAAACACCGTTCTTTTTTTCTCAGCACACTCACCTTTCCCGCTGTATTAGAGACTCTAGAAAGCAAGAGCATGCTTCTTGCTCTAAAGCAGAGTGTGATCCATGGATGAGAACTCTGCTGTGTGTTTCCCTTCATAAATGGAGTTATATCCCAGGCTATGTGTCTTCCTACAAGCAAGACTTCTTTTCAGGTAAGGGCAATTACTTTAAAGCTCAAAAGAACTACATCGTTCACGAAGCTAACAAGTTTTCCATCTTAACTGCCAAGCATTGGATGTTAGAGGACCAGTGCTTTGTATCAGTTTCAGAAGCAGAGTTGGACTAGATATGGTCCGTATGTGTAGGAAACACTGTTCTTTTTTTCTCAGCACACCCACGATTCCTGCTCTATTAGAGAATCTAGAAAGCAAGAGCGTGCTTCTTGGTCTTAAGCACAGTGTGATCTATATATGAGAACTCTGCTGTGTGTTTCACTTCAGAAATGGAGTTAAATCCCAGGCTCTGAGTCTTCCTACAAGCAAGATTTCGTTTCAGGTAAGGGCAGTTACTTTAGAGCTCAAACGAACTACATCGTTCACGAAGCTCACACGTTTCTCACCTTAACTGACAAGCATTGAATGTTAGAGGACCAGTGCTTTGTATCAGTTTCAGAAGCAGAGTCGGACTAGATATGATCCGTATTTGTAGGAAACACCGTTCATTTGGTCTCAGCACACTCAAGTTTCCTGCTGTATTAGAGACTCTAGAAAGCTAGAGCGTGCTTCTTGCTCTAAAGTAGAGTGTGATCAATGGATGAGAACTCTGTTGTGTTTTTCACTTCAGAAATGGAGATAAATCCCAGGCTCCTTGTCTTCCTACATGCAAGACTTCAATTCAGGAAATGGCAGTTTCTTTACAGCTCAAACGAACTAAATTGTTCACGAAGCTCACACTTTTCTCAGCTTTACTGATAAGCATTGGATGTTAGAGGATCTTTGCTTTGCATCAATTTCAACCAGGGTTGAACTAGATATGGTCTGTATGTATAGGAAACACTGTTCTTTTCTTCTGAGCACACTCATGTTTCCTGCTGTATTAGAGACTCTAGAAAGCAAGAGCGTGCTTCTTGCTCTAAAGGAGAGTGTGATCCATGGATGAGAACTGTGTTGTGTGTTTCCCTTCAGAAATGGAGTTAAATCCCAGGCTCTGAGTCTTCCTACAAGCAAGACTTCATTTCAGGTAAGGGCAGTCACTTTTCAGTTCAAATGAACTACATCGTTCACAAAGCTCACACGTTTCTCATCTTAACTGACAAGCATCGGATGTTAGAAGGCCAGTGCTTTGTATCAGTTTCAGAAGCAGAGTTGGACTAATATGTTCCGTATGTGTATGAACACCGTTCTTTTTTTCTCAGCACACTCATATTTCCTGCTGCATTAGAGACTCTGGAAAGCAAGAGCGTGTTTCTTGCTCTAAAGCAGAGTGTGATCCATGGATGAGAACTCTGCTGTGTATTTCCCTTCAGAAATGGTGTTAAATCCCAGGCTCTGTGTCTTCCTACAAGCAAGACTTCTTTTCAGGTAAGGGCAGTCACTTTTCAGCTCAATCGAACTACATCGTTCAGGAAGCTAACAAGATTCCCATCTTAACTGCCATGCATTGGATGTTAGAGGGCCAGTGCGTTGTATCAGTTTCAGAAGAAGAGTTGTTCTAGATACGGTCCATATGTGTAGGAAACACCATTATTTTGTTCTCAGCACACTCACGTTTCCTGCTCTCTTAGAGACTCTAAAAGCAAGAGCGTGATTCTTGCTCTAAAGCAGAGTGTGAGCAATGGATGAGAACTCTGCTGTGTGTTTCCCTTCATAAATGGAGTTAAATCCCAGGATCTGAGTCTTCCTACAAGCAAGACTTCTTTTCAGGTAAGGGCAGTTACTTTACAGCTCAAACGAACTACATCATTCATGAAGCGCACATGTTTCTCGTCTAAATTGTCAAGCATTGGATGTTAGAGGACCTGTGGTTTCTTTCAGTTTCATAAGCAGAGATGAACTAGATATGGTCCGTATGTGTAGGAAACACCATTCTTTTGTTATGAGCATACTCATGTTTCCTGCTGTATTAGAGATTCCAGGAAGCAAAAGCGTGCTTCTTGCTCTAAAGCAGAGTGTGATCTATATATGAGACCTCTGCTGTGTGTTTCACTTCAGAAATGGAGTTAAATCCAAGGCTCTGTGTCTTCCTACAAGCAAGACTTTGTTTCAGGTAAGGGCAGTTACTTTACAGCTCAAATGAACTACATCATTCACGAAGCTCACATGTTTCTCATCATAACTGACAAGCATTGGATGTTAGAGGACCTGTGGTTTGTTTCAGTTTCAGATGAGACTTGAACTAGATATGGGCCGTATGTGTACGAAACACTGTTCTTTTGTTCTGAGCACACTCAAGTTTCCTGCTGTATTAGAGACTCTAGAGAGCAAGAGCGTGCTTCTTGCTCTAAAGCAGGGTGTGATCCATGCATGAAAACTCTGCTGTGTGTTTCCCGTCAGAAATGGAGTTAAATCCCAGGCTCTGAGTCTTCCTACATGCAAGACTTCGTTTCAGGTAAGGGCAGTCACTTTTCAGCTCAAACGAAGTACATCGTTCACAAGGTAACATGTTTCCCATCTTAACTGCCAAGCATTGGATGTTAGAGGACCAGTGCTTTGTATCAGTTTCAGAAGCAGAGTTGGACTAGATATGGTCTGTATGTGTAGGAAACACCGTTCTTTTGTTCTCAGCACACTCATGTTTCCTGCAGTCTTAGAGAATCTAGAAAGCAACAGCGTGCTTCTTGCTCTAAAGCAGAGTGTGAGCAATGGATGAGAACTCTGCTGTGTGTTTCACTTCAGAAATGGAGTTAAATCCCAGGCTCTGAGTCTTCCTACAAGCAAGACTTCTTTTCAGGTAAGGCAGTTACTTTCCAGCTCAAACGAACTACATCGTTCACGAAGTCCTACACGCTTCTCATCTAAACTGACAAGCATTGGATGTTAGAGGACCTCTGGTTTCTTTCAGTTATAGAAGCAGAGATGAACTAGATATGGTCCTTATGTGTAGGAAAGACCGTTCTTTTGTTCTGAGCACACTCAAGTTTCCTGCTGTATTAGAGAATCTAGAAAGCAAGAGCATGCTTCTTGCTCTAATGCAGAGTGTGATCCATGGAATGAGAACTGTGTTGTGTGTTTCCCCTCAGAAATGGAGTTAAATCCCAGGCTCTGTGTCTTCCTACAAGCAAGACTTCGTTTCAGGTAAGGACAGTCACTTTTCAGCTCAAACGAACTACATCATTCACGAAGCTCACCTGTTTCTCATCTTAACTGCCCAGCATCTGATGATAGAGGGCCGGTGCTTTGTATCAGTTTCAGAAGCAGAGTTGGACTAATATGGTCCGTATGTGTAGGAAACACCGTCCTTTTTTTCTCAGCACACTCACCTTTCCCGCTGTATTAGAGACTCTAGAAAGCAAGAGCATGCTTCTTGCTCTAAAGCAGAGTGTGATCCATGGATGAGAACTCTGCTGTGTGTTTCCCTTCATAAATGGAGTTATATCCCAGGCTCTGTGTCTTCCTACAAGCAAGACTTCTTTTCAGGTAAGGGCAATTACTTTAAAGCTCAAAAGAACTACATCGTTCACGAAGCTAACAAGTTTTCCATCTTAACTGCCAAGCATTGGATGTTAGAGGACCAGTGCTTTGTATCAGTTTCAGAAGCAGAGTTGGACTAGATATGGTCCGTATGTGTAGGAAACACTGTTCATTTTTTCTCAGCACACTCACGATTCCTGCTCTATTAGAGAATCTAGAAAGCAAGAGCGTGCTTCTTGGTCTTAAGCACAGTGTGATCTATATATGAGAACTCTGCTGTGTGTTTCACTTCAGAAATGGAGTTAAATCCCAGGCTCTGAGTCTTCCTACAAGCAAGATTTCGTTTCAGGTAAGGGCAGTTACTTTAGAGCTCAAACGAACTACATCGTTCACGAAGCTCACACGTTTCTCATCTTAACTGACAAGCATTGAATGTTAGAGGACCAGTGCTTTGTATCAGTTTCAGAAGCAGAGTTGGACTAGATATGATCCGTATTTGTAGGAAACACCGTTCATTTGGTCTCAGCACACTCAAGTTTCCTGCTGTATTAGAGACTCTAGAAAGCTAGTGTGTGCTTCTTGCTCTAAAGTGGAGTGTGATCAATGGATGAGAACTCTGTTGTGTTTTTCACTTCAGAAATGGAGATAAATCCCAGGCTCCTTGTCTTCCTACATGCAAGACTTCGTTTCAGGAAATGGCAGTTTCTTTACAGCTCAAACGAACTAAATTGTTCACGAAGCTCACACTTTTCTCAGCTTTACTGATAAGCATTGGATGTTAGAGGATGTTTGGTTTGCATCAATTTCAACCATAGTTGAACTAGATGTGGTCTGTATGTATAGGAAACACCGTTCTTTTGTTATGAGCACACTCACGTTTCCTGCGGTATTAGACACTCTAGAAAGCAAGAGCGTGCTTCTTGTTCTAAAGCAGAGTGTGATGAATGGATGAGAACTCTGCTGTGTGTTTCACTTCATAAATGGAGTTAAATCCCTGGCTCTGAGTCTTCCTACATGTAAGACTTCCTTTCAGGTGAGGGCAGTTAAATTACAGGTCACACGAACTACATCGTTCACGTAGCAGACACGTTTCTCTTCTAAATTGACAAGGATTTGATGTTAGAGGACCTGTGGTTTCTTTCACTTTCTGAAGCAAAGTTCAACTAGATATGGTCCGTATGTGTAGGAAACACCATTCATTAGTTCTCAGCACACTCAAGTTTCCTGCTCTCTTAGAGACTCTGGAAAGCTAGAGCGTGCTTCTTACTCTAAAGCAGAATGTGATCAATGGATGAGAACTCTGTTGTGTGTTTCACTTAAGAAATGGAGTTAAATCCCTGGCTCTGAGTCTTCCTACAAGCAATACTTCGTTTCAGGTAAGGGCAGTTACTTTACAGATCAAAGGAACTACATCGTTCACGAAGCTCACATGTTTCTCATCTTAACTGAGAAGCATTGCATGTTAGAGGACCTTTGCTTTGTATCAATTTCAAGCAGAGTTGAACTAGATATGGTCCGTATGTATAGGAAACACCGTTCTTTTCTTCTGAGCACACTCAAGTTTCCTGCTGTATTAGAGATTCTAGAAAGCAAGAGCTTTCTTCTTGCTCTAAAGCATAGTGCGATCCATGGTTGAGAACTATGCTGTGTGTTTCCCTTCAGAAATGGAGTTAAATCCCAGGCTCTGTGTCTTCCTACAAGCAAGACTTCATTTCAGGTAAGGGCAGTCACTTTTCAGTTCAAACGAACTACATCGTTCACAAAGCTCACACGTTTCTCATCTTAACTGACAAGCATCGGATGTTAGAAGGCCAGTGCTTTGTATCAGTTTCAGAAGCAGAGTTGGACTAATATGGTCCGTATGTGTAGGAAACACTGTTCTTTTGTTACGAGCACATTCAAGTTTCCTGCTCTATTAGAGACTCAAGAAATCAAGAGAGTGCTTCTTGCTCTAAAGCAGAGTGTGATCCATGCATGAAAACTCTGCGGTGTGTTTCACTTCAGAAATGGAGTTAAATCCCTGGCTCTGAGTCTTCCTACAAGCAAGACTTCGTTTCAGGTAAGGGCAGTTACTTTATATGTCAAATGAACTACATCGTTCACAAAGCTCACACGTTTCTCATCTTAACTGACAAGCATTGCATGTTAGAGGACCTTTGCTTTGTATCAATTTCAAGCAGAGTTGAACTAGATATGGTCCGTATGTATAGGAAACACTGTTCTTTTCTTCTGAGCACACTCATGTTTCCTGCTGTATTAGAGACTCTAGAAAGCAAGAGCGTGCTTCTTGCTCTAAAGGAGAGTGTGATCCATGGATGAGAACTGTGTTGTGTGTTTCCCTTCAGAAATGGAGTTAAATCCCAGGCTCTGAGTCTTCCTACAAGCAAGACTTCATTTCAGGTAAGGGCAGTCACTTTTCAGTTCAAATGAACTACATCGTTCACAAAGCTCACACGTTTCTCATCTTAACAGACAAGCATCGGATGTTAGAAGGCCAGTGCTTTGTATCAGTTTCAGAAGCAGAGTTGGACTAATATGTTCCGTATGTGTATGAACACCGTTCTTTTTTTCTCAGCACACTCATATTTCCTGCTGCATTAGAGACTCTGGAAAGCAAGAGCGTGTTTCTTGCTCTAAAGCAGAGTGTGATCCATGGATGAGAACTCTGCTGTGTATTTCCCTTCAGAAATGGTGTTAAATCCCAGGCTCTGTGTCTTCCTACAAGCAAGACTTCTTTTCAGGTAAGGGCAGTCACTTTTCAGCTCAATCGAACTACATCGTTCAGGAAGCTAACAAGATTCCCATCTTAACTGCCATGCATTGGATGTTAGAGGGCCAGTGCGTTGTATCAGTTTCAGAAGAAGAGTTGTTCTAGATACGGTCCATATGTGTAGGAAACACCATTATTTTGTTCTCAGCACACTCACGTTTCCTGCTCTCTTAGAGACTCTAAAAGCAAGAGCGTGATTCTTGCTCTAGGGCAGAGTGTGAGCAATGGATGAGAACTCTGCTGTGTGTTTCCCTTCATAAATGGAGTTAAATCCCAGGATCTGAGTCTTCCTACAAGCAAGACTTCTTTTCAGGTAAGGGCAGTTACTTTACAGCTCAAACGAACTACATCATTCATGAAGCGCACATGTTTCTCGTCTAAATTGTCAAGCATTGGATGTTAGAGGACCTGTGGTTTCTTTCAGTTTCATAAGCAGAGATGAACTAGATATGGTCCGTATGTGTAGGAAACACCATTCTTTTGTTATGAGCATACTCATGTTTCCTGCTGTATTAGAGATTCCAGGAAGCAAAAGCGTGCTTCTTGCTCTAAAGCAGAGTGTGATCTATATATGAGACCTCTGCTGTGTGTTTCACTTCAGAAATGGAGTTAAATCCAAGGCTCTGTGTCTTCCTACAAGCAAGACTTTGTTTCAGGTAAGGGCAGTTACTTTACAGCTCAAATGAACTACATCATTCACGAAGCTCACATGTTTCTCATCATAACTGACAAGCATTGGATGTTAGAGGACCTGTGGTTTGTTTCAGTTTCAGATGAGACTTGAACTAGATATGGGCCGTATGTGTACGAAATACTGTTCTTTTGTTCTGAGCACACTCAAGTTTCCTGCTGTATTAGAGACTCTAGAGAGCAAGAGCGTGCTTCTTGCTCTAAAGCAGGGTGTGATCCATGCATGAAAACTCTGCTGTGTGTTTCCCATCAGAAATGGAGTTAAATCCCAGGCTCTGAGTCTTCCTACATGCAAGACTTCGTTTCAGGTAAGGGCAGTCACTTTTCAGCTCAAACGAAGTACATCGTTCACAAGGTAACATGTTTCCCATCTTAACTGCCAAGCATTGGATGTTAGAGGACCAGTGCTTTGTATCAGTTTCAGAAGCAGAGTTGGACTAGATATGGTCTGTATGTGTAGGAAACACCGTTCTTTTGTTCTCAGCACACTCATGTTTCCTGCAGTCTTAGAGAATCTAGAAAGCAAGAGCGTGCTTCTTGCTCTAAAGCAGAGTGTGAGCAATGGATGAGAACTCTGCTGTGTGTTTCACTTCAGAAATGGAGTTAAATCCCAGGCTCTGAGTCTTCCTACAAGCAAGACTTCTTTTCAGGTAAGGCAGTTACTTTCCAGCTCAAACGAACTACATCGTTCACGAAGTCCTACACGCTTCTCATCTAAACTGACAAGCATTGGATGTTAGAGGACCTCTGGTTTCTTTCAGTTATAGAAGCAGAGATGAACTAGATATGGTCCTTATGTGTAGGAAAGACCGTTCTTTTGTTCTGAGCACACTCAAGTTTCCTGCTGTATTAGAGAATCTAGAAAGCAAGAGCATGCTTCTTGCTCTAATGCAGAGTGTGATCCATGGAATGAGAACTGTGTTGTGTGTTTCCCCTCAGAAATGGAGTTAAATCCCAGGCTCTGTGTCTTCCTACAAGCAAGACTTCGTTTCAGGTAAGGACAGTCACTTTTCAGCTCAAACGAACTACATCATTCACGAAGCTCACCCGTTTCTCATCTTAACTGCCCAGCATCTGATGATAGAGGGCCGGTGCTTTGTATCAGTTTCAGAAGCAGAGTTGGACTAATATGGTCCGTATGTGTAGGAAACACCGTCCTTTTTTTCTCAGCACACTCACCTTTCCCGCTGTATTAGAGACTCTAGAAAGCAAGAGCATGCTTCTTGCTCTAAAGCAGAGTGTGATCCATGGATGAGAACTCTGCTGTGTGTTTCCCTTCATAAATGGAGTTATATCCCAGGCTCTGTGTCTTCCTACAAGCAAGACTTCTTTTCAGGTAAGGGCAATTACTTTAAAGCTCAAAAGAACTACATCGTTCACGAAGCTAACAAGTTTTCCATCTTAACTGCCAAGCATTGGATGTTAGAGGACCAGTGCTTTGTATCAGTTTCAGAAGCAGAGTTGGACTAGATATGGTCCGTATGTGTAGGAAACACTGTTCATTTTTTCTCAGCACACTCACGATTCCTGCTCTATTAGAGAATCTAGAAAGCAAGAGCGTGCTTCTTGGTCTTAAGCACAGTGTGATCTATATATGAGAACTCTGCTGTGTGTTTCACTTCAGAAATGGAGTTAAATCCCAGGCTCTGAGTCTTCCTACAAGCAAGATTTCGTTTCAGGTAAGGGCAGTTACTTTAGAGCTCAAAGGAACTACATCGTTCACGAAGCTCACATGTTTCTCATCTTAACTGACAAGCATTGAATGTTAGAGGACCAGTGCTTTGTATCAGTTTCAGAAGCAGAGTTGGACTAGATATGATCCGTATTTGTAGGAAACACCGTTCATTTGGTCTCAGCACACTCAAGTTTCCTGCTGTATTAGAGACTCTAGAAAGCTAGAGCGTGCTTCTTGCTCTAAAGCGGAGTGTGATCAATGGATGAGAACTCTGTTGTGTGTTTCACTTCAGAAATGGAGATAAATCCCAGGCCCCTTGTCTTCCTACATGCAAGACTTCGTTTCAGGTAATGGCAGTTTCTTTACAGCTCAAACGAACTAAATTGTTCACGAAGCTCACACTTTTCTCAGCTTTACTGATAAGCATTGGATGTTAGAGGATCTTTGGTTTGCATCAATTTCAACCATAGTTGAACTAGATATGGTCTGTATGTATAGGAAACACCGTTCTTTTGTTCTGAGCACACTCACGTTTCCTGCGGTATTAGACACTCTAGAAAGCAAGAGCGTGCTTCTTGTTCTAAAGCAGAGTGTGATGAATGGATGAGAACTCTGCTGTGTGTTTCACTTCAGAAATGGAGTTAAATCTCTGGCTCTGAGTCTTCCTACATGTAAGACTTCCTTTCAGGTGAGGGCAGTTAAATTACAGGTCACACGAACTACATCGTTCACGTAGCAGACACGTTTCTCTTCTAAATTGACAAGGATTTGATGTTAGAAGACCTGTGGTTTCTTTCACTTTCTGAAGCAAAGTTCAACTAGATATGGTCCGTATGTGTAGGAAACACCATTCATTTGTTCTCAGCACACTCAAGTTTCCTGCTCTCTTAGAGACTCTGGAAAGCTAGAGCGTGCTTCTTACTCTAAAGCAGAATGTGATCAATGGATGAGAACTCTGTTGTGTGTTTCACTTAAGAAATGGAGTTAAATCCCTGGCTCTGAGTCTTCCTACAAGCAATACTTCGTTTCAGGTAAGGGCAGTTACTTTACAGATCAAAGGAACTACATCGTTCACGAATCTCACATGTTTCTCATCTTAACTGAGAAGCATTGCATGTTAGAGGACCTTTGCTTTGTATCAATTTCAAGCAGAGTTGAACTAGATATGGTCCGTATGTATAGGAAACACCGTTCTTTTCTTCTGAGCACACTCAAGTTTCCTGCTGTATTAGAGATTCTAGAAAGCAAGAGCTTTCTTCTTGCTCTAAAGCATAGTGCGATCCATGGTTGAGAACTATGCTGTGTGTTTCCCTTCAGAAATGGAGTTAAATCCCAGGCTCTGTGTCTTCCTACAAGCAAGACTTCATTTCAGGTAAGGGCAGTCACTTTTCAGTTCAAACGAACTACATCGTTCACAAAGCTCACACGTTTCTCATCTTAACTGACAAGCATCGGATGTTAGAAGGCCAGTGCTTTGTATCAGTTTCAGAAGCAGAGTTGGACTAATATGGTCCGTATGTGTAGGAAACACTGTTCTTTTGTTACAAGCACATTCAAGTTTCCTGCTCTATTAGAAACTCAAGAAATCAAGAGAGTGCTTCTTGCTCTAAAGCAGAGTGTGATCCATGCATGAAAACTCTGCGGTGTGTTTCACTTCAGAAATGGAGTTAAATCCCTGGCTCTGAGTCTTCCTACAAGCAAGACTTCGTTTCAGGTAAGGGCAGTTACTTTATATGTCAAATGAACTACATCGTTCACAAAGCTCACACGTTTCTCATCTTAACTGACAACCATTGCATGTTAGAGGACCTTTGCTTTGTATCAATTTCAAGCAGAGTTGAACTAGATATGGTCCGTATGTATAGGAAACACTGTTCTTTTCTTCTGAGCACACTCATGTTTCCTGCTGTATTAGACACTCTAGAAAGCAAGAGCGTGCTTCTTGCTCTAAAGGAGAGTGTGATCCATGGATGAGAACTGTGTTGTGTGTTTCCCTTCAGAAATGGAGTTAAATCCCAGGCTCTGAGTCTTCCTACAAGCAAGACTTCATTTCAGGTAAGGGCAGTCACTTTTCAGTTCAAATGAACTACATCGTTCACAAAGCTCACACGTTTCTCATCTTAACTGACAAGCATCGGATGTTAGAAGGCCAGTGCTTTGTATCAGTTTCAGAAGCAGAGTTGGACTAATATGTTCCGTATGTGTATGAACACCGTTCTTTTTTTCTCAGCACACTCATATTTCCTGCTGCATTAGAGACTCTGGAAAGCAAGAGCGTGTTTCTTGCTCTAAAGCAGAGTGTGATCCATGGATGAGAACTCTGCTGTGTATTTCCCTTCAGAAATGGTGTTAAATCCCAGGCTCTGAGTCTTCCTACAAGCAAGACTTCTTTTCAGGTAAGGCAGTTACTTTCCAGCTCAAACGAACTACATCGTTCACGAAGTCCTACACGCTTCTCATCTAAACTGACAAGCATTGGATGTTAGAGGACCTCTGGTTTCTTTCAGTTATAGAAGCAGAGATGAACTAGATATGGTCCTTATGTGTAGGAAAGACCGTTCTTTTGTTCTGAGCACACTCAAGTTTCCTGCTGTATTAGAGAATCTAGAAAGCAAGAGCATGCTTCTTGCTCTAATGCAGAGTGTGATCCATGGAATGAGAACTGTGTTGTGTGTTTCCCCTCAGAAATGGAGTTAAATCCCAGGCTCTGTGTCTTCCTACAAGCAAGACTTCGTTTCAGGTAAGGACAGTCACTTTTCAGCTCAAACGAACTACATCATTCACGAAGCTCACCCGTTTCTCATCTTAACTGCCCAGCATCTGATGATAGAGAGCCGGTGCTTGGTATCAGTTTCAGAAGCAGAGTTGGACTAATATGGTCCGTATGTGTAGGAAACACCGTTCTTTTTTTCTCAGCACACTCACCTTTCCCGCTGTATTAGAGACTCTAGAAAGCAAGAGCATGCTTCTTGCTCTAAAGCAGAGTGTGATCCATGGATGAGAACTCTGCTGTGTGTTTCCCTTCATAAATGGAGTTATATCCCAGGCTATGTGTCTTCCTACAAGCAAGACTTCTTTTCAGGTAAGGGCAATTACTTTAAAGCTCAAAAGAACTACATCGTTCACGAAGCTAACAAGTTTTCCATCTTAACTGCCAAGCATTGGATGTTAGAGGACCAGTGCTTTGTATCAGTTTCAGAAGCAGAGTTGGACTAGATATGGTCCGTATGTGTAGGAAACACTGTTCTTTTTTTCTCAGCACACCCACGATTCCTGCTCTATTAGAGAATCTAGAAAGCAAGAGCGTGCTTCTTGGTCTTAAGCACAGTGTGATCTATATATGAGAACTCTGCTGTGTGTTTCACTTCAGAAATGGAGTTAAATCCCAGGCTCTGAGTCTTCCTACAAGCAAGATTTCGTTTCAGGTAAGGGCAGTTACTTTAGAGCTCAAACGAACTACATCGTTCACGAAGCTCACACGTTTCTCACCTTAACTGACAAGCATTGAATGTTAGAGGACCAGTGCTTTGTATCAGTTTCAGAAGCAGAGTCGGACTAGATATGATCCGTCTTTGTAGGAAACACCGTTCATTTGGTCTCAGCACACTCAAGTTTCCTGCTGTATTAGAGACTCTAGAAAGCTAGAGCGTGCTTCTTGCTCTAAAGTAGAGTGTGATCAATGGATGAGAACTCTGTTGTGTTTTTCACTTCAGAAATGGAGATAAATCCCAGGCTCCTTGTCTTCCTACATGCAAGACTTCAATTCAGGAAATGGCAGTTTCTTTACAGCTCAAACGAACTAAATTGTTCACGAAGCTCACACTTTTCTCAGCTTTACTGATAAGCATTGGATGTTAGAGGATCTTTGCTTTGCATCAATTTCAACCAGGGTTGAACTAGATATGGTCTGTATGTATAGGAAACACTGTTCTTTTCTTCTGAGCACACTCATGTTTCCTGCTGTATTAGACACTCTAGAAAGCAAGAGCGTGCTTCTTGCTCTAAAGGAGAGTGTGATCCATGGATGAGAACTGTGTTGTGTGTTTCCCTTCAGAAATGGAGTTAAATCCCAGGCTCTGAGTCTTCCTACAAGCAAGACTTCATTTCAGGTAAGGGCAGTCACTTTTCAGTTCAAATGAACTACATCGTTCACAAAGCTCACACGTTTCTCATCTTAACTGACAAGCATCGGATGTTAGAAGGCCAGTGCTTTGTATCAGTTTCAGAAGCAGAGTTGGACTAATATGTTCCGTATGTGTATGAACACCGTTCTTTTTTTCTCAGCACACTCATATTTCCTGCTGCATTAGAGACTCTGGAAAGCAAGAGCGTGTTTCTTGCTCTAAAGCAGAGTGTGATCCATGGATGAGAACTCTGCTGTGTATTTCCCTTCAGAAATGGTGTTAAATCCCAGGCTCTGTGTCTTCCTACAAGCAAGACTCCTTTCAGGTAAGGGCAGTCACTTTTCAGCTCAATCGAACTACATCGTTCAGGAAGCTAACAAGATTCCCATCTTAACTGCCATGCATTGGATGTTAGAGGGCCAGTGCGTTGTATCAGTTTCAGAAGAAGAGTTGTTCTAGATACGGTCCATATGTGTAGGAAACACCATTATTTTGTTCTCAGCACACTCACGTTTCCTGCTCTCTTAGAGACTCTAAAAGCAAGAGCGTGATTCTTGCTCTAAAGCAGAGTGTGAGCAATGGATGAGAACTCTGCTGTGTGTTCCCTTCATAAATGGAGTTAAATCCCAGGATCTGAGTCTTCCTACAAGCAAGACTTCTTTTCAGGTAAGGGCAGTTACTTTACAGCTCAAACGAACTACATCATTCATGAAGCGCACATGTTTCTCGTCTAAATTGTCAAGCATTGGATGTTAGAGGACCTGTGGTTTCTTTCAGTTTCATAAGCAGAGATGAACTAGATATGGTCCGTATGTGTAGGAAACACCATTCTTTTGTTATGAGCATACTCATGTTTCCTGCTGTATTAGAGATTCCAGGAAGCAAAAGCGTGCTTCTTGCTCTAAAGCAGAGTGTGATCTATATATGAGACCTCTGCTGTGTGTTTCACTTCAGAAATGGAGTTAAATCCAAGGCTCTGTGTCTTCCTACAAGCAAGACTTTGTTTCAGGTAAGGGCAGTTACTTTACAGCTCAAATGAACTACATCATTCACGAAGCTCACATGTTTCTCATCATAACTGACAAGCATTGGATGTTAGAGGACCTGTGGTTTGTTTCAGTTTCAGATGAGACTTGAACTAGATATGGGCCGTATGTGTACGAAACACTGTTCTTTTGTTCTGAGCACACTCAAGTTTCCTGCTGTATTAGAGACTCTAGAGAGCAAGAGCGTGCTTCTTGCTCTAAAGCAGGGTGTGATCCATGCATGAAAACTCTGCTGTGTGTTTCCCGTCAGAAATGGAGTTAAATCCCAGGCTCTGAGTCTTCCTACATGCAAGACTTCGTTTCAGGTAAGGGCAGTCACTTTTCAGCTCAAACGAAGTACATCGTTCACAAGGTAACATGTTTCCCATCTTAACTGCCAAGCATTGGATGTTAGAGGACCAGTGCTTTGTATCAGTTTCAGAAGCAGAGTTGGACTAGATATGGTCTGTATGTGTAGGAAACACCGTTCTTTTGTTCTCAGCACACTCATGTTTCCTGCAGTCTTAGAGAATCTAGAAAGCAAGAGCGTGCTTCTTGCTCTAAAGCAGAGTGTGAGCAATGGATGAGAACTCTGCTGTGTGTTTCACTTCAGAAATGGAGTTAAATCCCAGGCTCTGAGTCTTCCTACAAGCAAGACTTCTTTTCAGGTAAGGCAGTTACTTTCCATCTCAAACGAACTATATCGTTCACGAAGTCCTACACGCTTCTCATCTAAACTGACAAGCATTGGATGTTATAGGACCTCTGGTTTCTTTCAGTTATAGAAGCAGAGATGAACTAGATATGGTCCTTATGTGTAGGAAAGACCGTTCTTTTGTTCTGAGCACACTCAAGTTTCCTGCTGTATTAGAGAATCTAGAAAGCAAGAGCATGCTTCTTGCTCTAATGCAGAGTGTGATCCATGGAATGAGAACTGTGTTGTGTGTTTCCCCTCAGAAATGGAGTTAAATCCCAGGCTCTGAGTCTTCCTACAAGCAAGACTTCGTTTCAGGTAAGGGCATTTACTTTACAGCTCAAATGAACTACATTGTTCACGAAGCTCACACGTTTCTCATCATAACTGACAAGCATTGGATATTAGAGGGCCTGTGCTTTGTATCAGTTTCAGAAGCAGAGTTGGACTAATATGGTCCGTATGTGTAGGAAACACCGTTCTTTTTTTCTCAGCACACTCACCTTTCCCGCTGTATTAGAGACTCTAGAAAGCAAGAGCATGCTTCTTGCTCTAAAGCAGAGTGTGATCCATGGATGAGAACTCTGCTGTGTGTTTCCCTTCATAAATGGAGTTATATCCCAGGCTCTGTGTCTTCCTACAAGCAAGACTTCTTTTCAGGTAAGGGCAATTACTTTAAAGCTCAAACAAACTACATCGTACACGAAGCTAACAAGTTTTCCATCTTAACTGCCAAGCATTGGATGTTAGAGGACCAGTGCTTTGTATCAGTTTCAGAAGCAGAGTTGGACTAGATATGGTCCGTATGTGTAGGAAACACTGTTCATTTTTTCTCACCACACTCACGATTCCTGCTGTATTAGAGAATCTAGAAAGCAAGAGCGTGCTTCTTGGTCTTAAGCACAGTGTGATCTATATATGAGAACTCTGCTGTGTGTTTCACTTCAGAAATGGAGTTAAATCCCAGGCTCTGAGTCTTCCTACAAGCAAGATTTCGTTTCAGGTAAGGGCAGTTACTTTAGAGCTCAAACGAACTACATCGTTCACGAATCTCACATGTTTCTCATCTTAACTGACAAGCATTGAATGTTAGAGGACCAGTGCTTTGTATCAGTTTCAGAAGCAGAGTTGGACTAGATATGATCCGTATTTGTAGGAAACACCGTTCATTTGGTCTCAGCACACTCAAATTTCCTGCTGTATTAGAGACTCTAGAAAGCTAGAGCGTGCTTCTTGCTCTAAAGCGGAGTGTGATCAATGGATGAGAACTCTGTTGTGTGTTTCACTTCAGAAATGGAGATAAATCCCAGGCCCCTTGTCTTCCTACATGCAAGACTTCGTTTCAGGTAATGGCAGTTTCTTTACAGCTCAAACGAACTAAATTGTTCACGAAGCTCACACTTTTCTCAGCTTTACTGATAAGCATTGGATATTAGAGGATCTTTGGTTTGCATCAATTTCAACCATAGTTGAACTAGATATGGTCTGTATGTATAGGAAACACCGTTCTTTTGTTCTGAGCACACTCACGTTTCCTGCGGTATTATACACTCTAGAAAGCAAGAGCGTGCTTCTTGTTCTAAAGCAGAGTGTGATGAATGGATGAGAACTCTGCTGTGTGTTTCACTTCAGAAATGGAGTTATATCCCTGGCTCTGAGTCTTCCTACATGTAAGACTTCCTTTCAGGTGAGGGCAGTTAAATTACAGGTCACACGAACTACATCGTTCACGTAGCAGACACGTTTCTCTTCTAAATTGACAAGGATTTGATGTTAGAGGACCTGTGGTTTCTTTCACTTTCTGAAGCAAAGTTCAACTAGATATGGTCCGTATGTGTAGGAAACACCATTCATTTGTTCTCAGCACACTCAAGTTTCCTGCTCTCTTAGAGACTCTGGAAAGCTAGAGCGTGCTTCTTACTCTAAAGCAGAATGTGATCAATGGATGAGAACTCTGTTGTGTGTTTCATTTCAGAAATGGAGTTAAATCCCTGGCTCTGAGTCTTCCTACAAGCAATACTTCGTTTCAGGTAAGGGCAGTTACTTTACAGATCAAAGGAACTACATCGTTCACGAAGCTCACATGTTTCTCATCTTAACTGAGAAGCATTGCATGTTAGAGGACCTTTGCTTTGTATCAATTTCAAGCAGAGTTGAACTAGATATGGTCCGTATGTATAGGAAACACCGTTCTTTTCTTCTGAGCACAGTCACGTTTCCTGCTCTATTAGAGACTAGAGAAAGCAAGAGCGTGCTTCTTGCTCTAAAGGAGAGTGTGATCCATGGATGAGAACTGTGTTGTGTGTTTCCCTTCAGAAATGGAGTTAAATCCCAGGCTCTGTGTCTTCCTACAAGCAAGACTTCATTTCAGGTAAGGGCAGTCACTTTTCAGTTCAAATGAACTACATCGTTCACAAAGCTCACACGTTTCTCATCTTAACTGACAAGCATCAGATGTTAGAAGGCCAGTGCTTTGTATCAGTTTCAGAAGCAGAGTTGGACTAATATGGTCCGTATGTGTAGGAAACACCGTTCTTTTGTTACGAGCACACTCAAGTTTCCTGCTGTACTAGAGATTCCAGGAAGCAAGAGCATGCTTCTTGTTCTAAAGCAGAGTGCGATCTATATATGAGAACTCTGCTGTGTGTTTCACTTCAGAAATTGAGTTAAATTCCAGGCTCTGAGTCTTCCTACAAGCAAGACTTCGTTTCAGGTAAGGGCATTTACTTTACAGCTCAAATGAACTACATTGTTCACGAAGCTCACACGTTTCTCATCATAACTGACAAGCATTGGATATTAGAGGACCTGTGGTTTGTTTCAGTTTCAGATCAGACTGGAACTAGATATGGTCCGTATGTGTACGAAACACCGTTCTTTTTTTCTGAGCACACTCAAGTTTCCTGCTGTATTAGAGAATCTAGAAGCAAGAGCGCGCTTCTTGCTCTAAAGCAGAGTGTGATCCATGGCTGAGAACTCCGCTGTGTGTTTCCTTTCAGAAATGGAGTTAAATCCCAGTCTCTGTGTCCTCCTACAAGTAAGACTTCGTTTCAAGTAAGGGCAGTCACTTTTCAATTCAAACGAAATACATTGTTCACGAATCTCACACGTTTCCCATCTTAACTGCCAAGCATTGGATGTTTGAGGACCTTTGCTTTGTATCAATTTCAAGCAGAGTTGAACTAGATATGGTCTGTATGTATAGGAAACACCGTTCTTTTCTTCTGAGCACACTCACATTTCCTGCTGTATTAGAGACTCTAGAAAGCAAGAGCATGCTTCTTGCTCTAAAGCAGAGTGTGATCCATGGCTGAGAACTCCGCTGTGTGTTTCCTTTCAGAAATGGAGTTAAATCCCAGTCTCTGTGTCCTCCTACAAGTAAGACTTCGTTTCAAGTAAGGGCAGTCACTTTTCAGTTCAAACGAAATACATTGTTCACGAATCTCACACGTTTCCCATCTTAACTGCCAAGCATTGGATGTTTGAGGACCTTTGCTTTGTATCAATTTCAAGCAGAGTTGGACTAGATATGGTCCGTATTTGTAGGAAACACTGTTCTTTTTTCTCAGCACACTCACGATTCCTGCTGTATTAGAGAATCTAGAAAGCAAGAGCGTGCTTCTTGGTCTTAAGCACAGTGTGATCTATATATGAGAACTCTGCTGTGTGTTTCACTTCAGAAATGGAGTTAAATCCCAGGCTCTGAGTCTTCCTACAAGCAAGATTTCGTTTCAGGTAAGGGCAGTTACTTTAGAGCTCAAACGAACTACATCGTTCACGAAGCTCACACGTTTCTCATCTTAACTGACAAGCATTGAATGTTAGAGGACCAGTGCTTTGTATCAGTTTCAGAAGCAGAGTTGGACTAGATATGATCCGTATTTGTAGGAAACACCGTTCATTTGGTCTCAGCACACTCAAGTTTCCTGCTGTATTAGAGACTCTAGAAAGCTAGAGCGTGCTTCTTGCTCTAAAGCGGAGTGTGATCAATGGATGAGAACTCTGTTGTGTGTTTCACTTCAGAAATGGAGATAAATCCCAGGCTCCTTGTCTTCCTACATGCAAGACTTCGTTTCATGTAATGGCAGTTTCTTTACAGCTCAAACGAACTAAATTGTTCACGAAGCTCACACTTTTCTCAGCTTTACTGATAAGCATTGGATGTTAGAGGATCTTTGGTTTGTATCAATTTCAACCATAGTTGAACTAGATATGGTCTGTATGTATAGGAAACACCGTTCTTTTGTTCTCAGCACACTCACGTTTCCTGCGGTATTAGACACTCTAGAAGCAAGGGCGTGCTTCTTGTTCTAAAGCAGAGTGTGATGAATGGATGAGAACTCTGCTGTGTGTTTCACTTCAGAAATGGAGTTAAATCCCTGGCTCTGAGTCTTCCTACATGTAAGACTTCCTTTCAGGTGAGGGCAGTTAAATTACAGGTCACACGAACTACATAGTTCACGTAGCAGACACGTTTCTCTTCTAAATTGACAAGGATTTGATGTTAGAGGACCTGTGGTTTCTTTCACTTTCTGAAGCAAAGTTCAACTAGATATGGTCCGTATGTGTAGGAAACACCATTCATTTGTTCTCAGCACACTCAAGTTTCCTGCTCTCTTAGAGACTCTGGAAAGCTAGAGCGTGCTTCTTACTCTAAAGCAGAATGTGATCAATGGATGAGAACTCTGTTGTGTGTTTCACTTCAGAAATGGAGTTAAATCCCTGGCTCTGAGTCTTCCTACAAGCAATACTTCGTTTCAGGTAAGGGCAGTTACTTTACAGATCAAAGGAACTACATCGTTCACGAAGCTCACATGTTTCTCATCTTAACTGAGAAGCATTGCATGTTAGAGGACCTTTGCTTTGTATCAATTTCAAGCAGAGTTGAACTAGATATGGTCCGTATGTATAGGAAACACCGTTCTTTTCTTCTGAGCACAGTCACGTTTCCTGCTCTATTAGAGACTAGAGAAAGCAAGAGCGTGCTTCTTGCTCTAAAGGAGAGTGTGATCCATGGATGAGAACTGTGTTGTGTGTTTCCCTTCAGAAATGGAGTTAAATCCCAGGCTCTGTGTCTTCCTACAAGCAAGACTTCATTTCAGGTAAGGGCAGTCACTTTTCAGTTCAAATGAACTACATCGTTCACAAAGCTCACACGTTTCTCAGCTTTACTGATAAGCATTGGATGTTAGAGGATCTTTGCTTTGTATCAATTTCAACCATAGTTGAACTAGATATGGTCCGTATGTATAGGAAACACCGTTCTTTTGTTCTCAGCACACTCACGTTTCCTGCGGTATTAGACACTCTAGAAGCAAGGGCGTGCTTCTTGTTCTAAAGCAGAGTGTGATGAATGGATGAGAACTCTGCTGTGTGTTTCACTTCAGAAATGGAGTTAAATCCCTGGCTCTGAGTCTTCCTACATGTAAGACTTCCTTTCAGGTGAGGGCAGTTAAATTACAGGTCACACGAACTACATCGTTCACGTAGCAGACACGATTCTCGTCTAAATTGACAAGTATTTGATGTTAGAGGACCTGGGGTTTCTTTCACTTTCTGAAGCAAAGTTCAACTAGATATGGTCCGTATGTGTAGGAAACACCGTTCATTTGTTCTCAGCACACTCAAGTTTCCTGCTCTCTTAGAGACTCTGGAAAGCTAGAGCGTGCTTCTTACTCTAAAGCAGAATGTGATCAATGGATGAGAACTCTGTTGTGTGTTTCACTTCAGAAATGGAGTTAAATCCCTGGCTCTGAGTCTTCCTACAAGCAATACTTCGTTCAGGTAATGGCAGTTACTTTACCGATCAAAGGAACTACATCGTTCACGAACCTCACATGTTTCTCATCTTAACTGAGAAGGATTGCAGGTTAGAGGAACTTTGCTTTGTATCAATTTCAAGCAGAGTTGAACTAGATATGGTCCGTATGTATAGGAAACACCCTTCTTTTCTTCTGAGCACACTCAAGTTTCCTGCTGTATTAGAGATTCTAGAAAGCAAGAGCTTTCTTCTTGCTCTAAAGCATAGTGCGATCCATGGTTGAGAACTATGCTGTGTGTTTCCCTTCAGAAATGGAGTTAAATCCCAGGCTCTGTGTCTTCCTACAAGCAAGACTTCATTTCAGGTAAGGGCAGTCACTTTTCAGTTCAAACGAACTACATCGTTCACAAAGCTCACACGTTTCTCATCTTAACTGACAAGCATCGGATGTTAGAAGGCCAGTGCTTTGTATCAGTTTCAGAAGCAGAGTTGGACTAATATGGTCCATATGTGTAGGAAACACCGTTCTTTTTTACGAGCACACTCAAGTTTCCTGCTGTACTAGAGATTCCAGGAAGCAAGAGCGCGCTTCTTGCTCTAAAGCAGAGTGTGATCTATATATGAGAACTCTGCTGTGTGTTTCACTTCAGAAATTGAGTTAAATTGCAGGCTCTGAGTCTTCCTACAAGCAAGACTTCGTTTCAGGTAAGGGCAGTTACTTTTCAGATCAAATGAACTACATTGTTCACTAAGCTCACACGTTTCTCATCATAACTGACAAGCATTGGATATTAGAGTACCTGTGGTTTGTTTCAGTTTCAGATCAGACTTGAACTAGATATGATCCATATGTGTACGAAACACGCTCTTTTGTTCTGAGCACACTCAAGTTTCCTGCTGTATTAGAGACTCAAGAAATCAACAGCGTGCTTCTTGCTCTAAAGCAGAGTGTTATCCATGCACGAAAACTCTTTGGTGTGTTTCACTTCAGAAATGGAGTTAAATCCCTGGCTCTGAGTCTTCCTACAAGCAAGACTTCGTTTCAGGTAAGGGCAGTTACTTTATATGTCAAATGAACTACATCGTTCACAAAGCTCACACGTTTCTCATCTTAACTGACAAGCATTGCATGTTAGAGGACCTTTGCTTTGTATCAATTTCAAGCAGAGTTGAACTAGATATGGTCCGTATGTATAGGAAACACTGTTCTTTTCTTCTGAGCACACTCATGTTTCCTGCTGTATTAGAGACTCTAGAAAGCAAGAGCGTGCTTCTTGCTCTAAAGCAGAGTGTGATCAATGGATGAGAACTGTTTTGTGTGTTTCCCTTCAGAAATGGAGTTAAATCCCAGGCTCTGTGTCTTCCTACAAGCAAGAATTTGATTCAGGTAAGGGCAGTCACTTTTCAGCTCTAACGAACTACATCATTCAAGAAGCTCACACGTTTCTCATCTTAACTGACAAGCATCGGATGTTAGAAGGCCAGTGCTTTGTATCAGTTTCAGAAGCAGAGTTGGACTAATATGTTCCGTATGTGTATGAACACCGTTCTTTTTTTCTCAGCACACTCATATTTCCTGCTGTATTAGAGACTCTGGAAAGCAAGAGCGTGTTTCTTGCTCTAAAGCAGAGTGTGATCCATGGATGAGAACTCTGCTGTGTGTTTCCCTTCAGAAATGAAGTTAAATCCCAGGCTCTGTGTCTTCCTACAAGCAAGACTTCGTTTCAGGTAAGGGCAGTCACTTTTCAGCTCAATCGAACTACATAGTTCACGAAGCTAACAAGTTTCCCTACTTAACTGCCATGCATTGGATGTTAGAGGACCAGTGCTTTGTATCAGTTTCAGAAGAGGAGTTGTTCTAGATATGGTCCGTATGTGTAGGAAACACCGTTCTTTTGTTCTCAGCAAACTCATGTTTCCTGCTGTCTTAGAGACTCTACAAAGCAAGAGCGTGATTCTTGCTCTAAAGCAGATTGTGAGCAATGGAGGAGAGCTCTGCTGTGTGTTTCACTTCATAAATGGAGTTAAATCCCAGGATCTGAGTCTTCCTACAAGCAAGACTTCTTTTCAGGTAAGGGCAGTTACTTTACAGCTCAAACGAACTACATCATTCATGAAGCGCACATGTTTCTCGTCTAAATTGACAAGCATTGGATGTTAGAGGACCTGTGGTTTCTTTCAGTTTCATAAGCAGAGATGATCTAGATATGGTCCGTATGTGTAGGAAACACCATTCTTTTGTTATGAGCATACTCATGTTTCCTGCTGTATTAGAGATTCCAGGAAGCAAAAGCGTGCTTCTTGGTCTAAAGCAGAGTGTGTTCTATATATGAGACCTCTGCTGTGTGTTTCACTTCAGAAATGGAGTTAAATCCAAGGCTCTGTGTCTTCCTACAAGCAAGACTTTGTTTCAGGTAAGGGCAGTTACTTTACAGCTCAAATGAACTACATCGTTCACGAAGCTCACACCTTTCTCATCATAACTGACAAGCATTGGATGTTAGAGGACCTGTGGTTTGTTTCAGTTTCAGATGAGACTTGAAATAGATATGGGCCCTATGTGTATGAAACACCGTTCTTTTGTTCTGAGCACACTCAAGTTTCCTGCTGTATTAGAGACTCTAGAGAGCAAGAGCGTGCTTCTTGCTCTAAAGCAGGGTGTGATCCATGCATGAAAACTCTGCTGTGTGTTTCCCTTCAGAAATGGAGTTTAATTCCCGGCTCTGTGTCTTCCTAAAAGCAAGACTTCGTTTCAAGTAAGGGCAGTCACTTTTCAGCTCAAACGAACTACATCGTTCACTCAGCTCACACGTTTCTCATCTTAACTGACAAGCATTGAATGTTAGAGAACCAGTGCTTTCTATCAGATTCAGAAGCAGAGTTGGACTAGATATGGTCCGTATGTGTAGGAAACACCGTTCATTTGTTCTCAGCACACTCAAGTTTCCTGCTCTCTTAGAGACTCTGGAAAGCTAGAGCGTGCTTCTTACTCTAAAGCATAATGTGATCAATGGATGAGAACTCTGTTGTGTGTTTCACTTCAGAAATGGAGTTAAATGCCTGGCTCTGAGTCTTCCTACATGCAAGACTTCCTTTCAGGTGAGGGCAGTTAAATTACAGCTCACACGAACTACATCGTTCACGAAGCACACACGTTTCTTGTCTAAATTGACAAGCATTTGATGTTAGAAGACCTGTGGTTTCTTTCACTTTCTGAAGCAAAGTTCAACTAGATATGGTCCGTATGTGTAGGAAACATCGTTCTTTTGTTATGAGCACACTCTGGCTTCCCAGGTATTAGAGATTCCAGGAAGCAAGAGCGTGCTTCTTGCTCTAAAGAAGAGTGTGATCTATATATGAGAACTCTGCTGTGTGTTTCACTTCAGAAATGGAGTTAAATCCCTGGCTCTGAGTCTTCCTACAAGCAAGACTTTGTTTCAGGTAATGGCAGTTACTTTACAGCTCAAATGATCTACATCGTTCACAAAGCTCACAAGTTTCTCATCTTAACTGAGAAGCATTGCATGTTAGAGGACCTCTGCTTTGCATCAATTTCAAGCAGAGTTGAACTAGATATGGTCCGTATGTATAGGAAACACCGTTCTTTTCTTCTGAGCACACTCACGTTTCCTGCTGTATTAGAGACTAGAGAAAGCAAGAGCGTGCTTCTTGCTCTAAAGGAGAGTGTGATCCATGGATGAGAACTGTGTTGTGTGTTTCCCTTCAGAAATGGAGTTAAATCCCAGGCTCTTTGTCTTCCTACAAGCAAGACTTCATTTCAGGTAAGGGCAGTCACTTTTCAGTTCAAATGAATTACATCGTTCACAAAGCTCACACGTTTCTCATCTTAACTGACAATCATCAGATGTTAGAAGGCCAGTGCTTTGTATCAGTTTCAGAAGCAGAGTTGGACTAATATGGTCCGTATGTGTAGGAAACACCGTTCTTTTGTTACGAGCACACTCAAGTTTCCTGCTGTACTGGAGATTCCAGGAAGCAAGAGCATGCTTCTTGTTCTAAACCAGAGTGCGATCTATATATGAGAACTCTGCTGTGTGTTTCACTTCAAATTGAGTTAAATTCCAGGCTCTGAGTCTTCCTACAAGCAAGACTTCGTTTCAGGTAAGGGCATTTACTTTACAGCTCAAATGAACTACATTGTTCACGAAGCTCACACGTTTCTCATCATAACTGACAAGCATTGGATATTAGAGGACCTGTGGTTTGTTTCAGTTTCAGATCAGACTTGAACTAGATATGGTCTGTATGTGTACGAAACACCGTTCTTTTTTTCTGAGCACACTCAAGTTTCCTGCTATTAGAGAATCTAGAAGCAAGAGCGCGCTTCTTGCTCTAAAGCAGAGTGTGATCCATGGCTGAGAACTCCGCTGTGTGTTTCCTTTCAGAAATGGAGTTAAATCCCAGTCTCTGTGTCCTCCTACAATTAAGACTTCGTTTAAAGTAAGGGCAGTCACTTTTCAGTTCAAACGAAATACATTGTTCACAAATCTCACACGTTTCCCATCTTAACTGCCAAGCATTGGATGTTTGAGGACCTTTGGTTAGTATCAATTTCAAGCAGAGTTGAACTAGATATGGTCTGTAAGTATAGGAAACACCGTTCTTTTCTTCTGAGCACACTCACTTTTCCTGCTGTATTAGAGACTCTAGAAAGCAAGAGCATGCTTCTTGCTCTAATGCAGAGTGTGATCCATGGAATGAGAACTGTGTTGGGTGTTTCCCCTCAGAAATGGAGTTAAATCCCAGGCTCTGTGTCTTCCTACAAGCAAGACTTCGTTTCAGGAAGGACAGTCACTTTTCAGCTCAAACGAACTACATCATTCACGAAGCTCACCCGTTTCTCATCTTAACTGCCCAGCATCTGATGATAGAGGGCCGGTGCTTTGTATCAGTTTCAGAAGCAGAGTTGGACTAATATGGTCCGTATGTGTAGGAAACACCGTTCTTTTTTTCTCAGCAAACTCACCTTTCCTGCTGTATTAGAGACTCTAGAAAGCAAGAGCATGCTTCTTGCTCTAAAGCAGAGTGTGATCCATGGATGAGAACTCTGCTGTGTGTTTCCCTTCATAAATGGAGTTATATCCCAGGCTCTGTGTCTCCTACAAGCAAGAGTTCTTTTCAGGTAAGGGCAATTACTTTAAACCTCAAACAAACTACATCGTTCACGAAGCTAACAAGTTTCCCATCTTAACTGCCAAGCATTGGATGTTAGAGGACCAGTGCTTTGTATCAGTTTCAGAAGCAGAGTTGGACTAGATATGGTCCGTATGTGTAGGAAACACTGTTCTTTTTTCTCAGGACACTCACGATTCCTGCTGTATTAGAGAATCTAGAAAGCAAGAGCGTGCTTCTTGGTCTTAAGCACAGTGTGATCTATATATGAGAACTCTGCTGTGTGTTTCACTTCAGAACTGGAGTTAAATCCCAGGCTCTGAGTCTTCCTACAAGCAAGATTTCGTTTCAGGTAAGGGCAGTTACTTTAGAGCTCAAACGAACTACATCGTTCACGAAGCTCACACGTTTCTCATCTTAACTGACAAGCATTGAATGTTAGAGGACCAGTGCTTTGTATCAGTTTCAGAAGCAGAGTTGGACTAGATATGATCCGTATTTGTAGGAAACACCGTTCATTTGGTCTCAGCACACTCAAATTTCCTGCTGTATTAGAGACTCTAGAAAGCTAGAGCGTGCTTCTTGCTCTAAAGCGGAGTGTGATCAATGGATGAGAACTCTGTTGTGTGTTTCACTTCAGAAATGGAGATAAATCCCAGGCTCCTTGTCTTCCTACATGCAAGACTTCGTTTCAGGAAATGGCAGTTTCTTTACAGCTCAAACGAACTAAATTGTTCACGAAGCTCACACTTTTCTCAGCTTTACTGATAAGCATTGGATGTTAGAGGATCTTTGCTTTGTATCAATTTCAACCATAGTTGAACTAGATATGGTCCGTATGTATAGGAAACACCGTTCTTTTGTTCTGAGCACACTCACGATTCCTGCGGTATTAGACACTCTAGAAAGCAAGGGCGTGATTCTTGTTCTAAAGCAGAGTGTGATGAATGGATGAGAACTCTGCTGTGTGTTTCACTTCAGAAATGGAGTTAAATCCCTGGCTCTGAGTCTTCCTACATGTAAGACTTCCTTTCAGGTGAGGGCAGTTAAATTACAGGTCACACGAACTACATCGTTCACGTAGCAGACACGTTTCTCGTCTAAATTGACAAGCATTTGATGTTAGAGGACCTGTGGTTTCTTTCACTTTCTGAAGCAAAGTTCAACTAGATATGGTCCATATGTGTAGGAAACACCGTTCATTTGTTCTCAGCACACTCAAGTTTCCTGCTCTCTTAGAGAATCTGGAAAGCTAGAGCGTGCTTCTTACTCTAAAGGAGAATGTGATCAATGGATGAGAACTCTGTTGTGTTTTTCACTTGAGAAATGGAGTTAAATCCCTGGCTCTGAGTCTTCCTACAAGCAATACTTCGTTTCAGGTAATGGCAGTTACTTTACAGATCAAAGGAACTATATCGTTCACGAAGCTCACATGTTTCTCATCTTAACTGAGAAGGATTGCAGGTTAGAGGACCTTTGCTTTGTATCAATTTCAAGCAGAGTTGAACTAGATATGGTCCGTATGTATAGGAAACACCCTTCTTTTCTTCTGAGCACACTCAAGTTTCTTGCTGTATTAGAGATTCTAGAAAGCAAGAGCTTTCTTCTTGCTCTAAAGCATAGTGCGATCCATGGTTGAGAACTATGCTGTGTGTTTCCCTTCAGAAATGGAGTTAAATCCCAGGCTCTGTGTCTTCCTACAAGCAAGACTTCATTTCAGGTAAGGGCAGTCACTTTTCAGTTCAAACGAACTACATCGTTCACAAAGCTCACACGTTTCTCATCTTAACTGACAAGCATCGGATGTTAGAAGGCCAGTGCTTTGTATCAGTTTCAGAAGCAGAGTTGGACTAATATGGTCCATATGTGTAGGAAACACCGTTCTTTTTTACGAGCAACTCAAGTTTCCTGCTGTACTAGAGATTCCAGGAAGCAAGAGCGCGCTTCTTGCTCTAAAGCAGAGTGTGATCTATATATGAGAATTCTGCTGTGTGTTTCACTTCAGAAATTGAGTTAAATTGCAGGCTCTGAGTCTTCCTACAAGCAAGACTTCGTTTCAGGTAAGGGCAGTTACTTTACACATCAAATGAACTACATTGTTCACTAAGCTCACACGTTTCTCATCATAACTGACAAGCATTGGATATTAGAGTACCTGTGGTTTGTTTCAGTTTCAGATCAGACTTGAACTAGATATGATCCGTATGTGTACGAAACACGCTCTTTTGTTCTGAGCACACTCAAGTTTCCTGCTGTATTAGAGACTCAAGAAATCAAGAGCGTGCTTCTTGCTCTAAAGCAGAGTGTTATCCATGCACGAAAACTCTTTGGTGTGTTTCACTTCAGAAATGGAGTTAAATCCCTGGCTCTGAGTCTTCCTACAAGCAAGACTTTGTTTCAGGTAAGGGCAGTTACTTTATATGTCAAATGAACTACATCGTTCACAAAGCTCACACGTTTCTCATCTTAACTGACAAGCATTGCATGTTAGAGGACCTTTGCTTTGTATCAATTTCAAGCAGAGTTGAACTAGATATGGTCCGTATGTATAGGAAACACTGTTCTTTTCTTCTGAGCACACTCATGTTTCCTGCTGTATTAGAGACTCTAGAAAGCAAGAGCGTGCTTCTTGCTCTAAAGCAGAGTGTGATCAATGGATGAGAACTGTTTTGTGTGTTTCCCTTCAGAAATGGAGTTAAATCCCAGGCTCTGTGTCTTCCTACAAGCAAGAATTTGATTCAGGTAAGGGCAGTCACTTTTCAGCTCTAACGAACTACATCATTCAAGAAGCTCACACGTTTCTCATCTTAACTGACAAGCATCGGATGTTAGAAGGCCAGTGCTTTGTATCAGTTTCAGAAGCAGAGTTGGACTAATATGTTCCGTATGTGTATGAACACCGTTCTTTTTTTCTCAGCACACTCATATTTCCTGCTGTATTAGAGACTCTGGAAAGCAAGAGCGTGTTTCTTGCTCTAAAGCAGAGTGAGATCCATGGATGAGAACTCTGCTGTGTGTTTCCCTTCAGAAATGAGGTTAAATCCCAGGCTCTGTGTCTTCCTACAAGCAAGACTTCGTTTCAGGTAAGGGCAGTCACTTTTCAGCTCAATCGAACTACATAGTTCACGAAGCTAACAAGTTTCCCTACTTAACTGCCATGCATTGGATGTTAGAGGACCAGTGCTTTGTATCAGTTTCAGAAGAGGAGTTGTTCTAGATATGGTCCGTATGTGTAGGAAACACCGTTCTTTTGTTCTCAGCAAACTCATGTTTCCTGCTGTCTTAGAGACTCTACAAAGCAAGAGCGTGATTCTTGCTCTAAAGCAGATTGTGAGCAATGGAGGAGAGCTCTGCTGTGTGTTTCACTTCATAAATGGAGTTAAATCCCAGGATCTGAGTCTTCCTACAAGCAAGACTTCTTTTCAGGTAAGGGCAGTTACTTTACAGCTCAAACGAACTACATCATTCATGAAGCGCACATGTTTCTCGTCTAAATTGACAAGCATTGGATGTTAGAGGACCTGTGGTTTCTTTCAGTTTCATAAGCAGAGATGATCTAGATATGGTCCGTATGTGTAGGAAACACCATTCTTTTGTTATGAGCATACTCATGTTTCCTGCTGTATTAGAGATTCCAGGAAGCAAAAGCGTGCTTCTTGGTCTAAAGCAGAGTGTGTTCTATATATGAGACCTCTGCTGTGTGTTTCACTTCAGAAATGGAGTTAAATCCAAGGCTCTGTGTCTTCCTACAAGCAAGACTTTGTTTCAGGTAAGGGCAGTTACTTTACAGCTCAAATGAACTACATCGTTCACGAAGCTCACACCTTTCTCATCATAACTGACAAGCATTGGATGTTAGAGGACCTGTGGTTTGTTTCAGTTTCAGATGAGACTTGAAATAGATATGGGCCCTATGTGTATGAAACACCGTTCTTTTGTTCTGAGCACACCCAAGTTTCCTGCTGTATTAGAGACTCTAGAGAGCAAGAGCGTGCTTCTTACTCTAAAGCATAATGTGATCAATGGATGAGAACTCTGTTGTGTGTTTCACTTCAGAAATGGAGTTAAATGCCTGGCTCTGAGTCTTCCTACATGCAAGACTTCCTTTCAGGTGAGGGCAGTTAAATTACAGCTCACACGAACTACATCGTTCACGAAGCACACACGTTTCTTGTCTAAATTGACAAGCATTTGATGTTAGAAGACCTGTGGTTTCTTTCACTTTCTGAAGCAAAGTTCAACTAGATATGGTCCGCATGTGTAGGAAACACCGTTGTTTTGTTATGAGCACACTCTGGCTTCCCGCTGTATTAGAGATTCCAGGAAGCAAGAGCGAGCTTCTTGCTCTAAAGCAGAGTGTGATCTATATATGAGAACTCTGCTGTGTGTTTCACTTCAGAAATGGAGTTAAATCCCTGGTTCTGAGTCTTCCTACAAGAAAGACTTCGTTTCAGGTAATGGCAGTTACTTTATAGTTCAAATGATCTACATCGTTCACAAAGCATACACGTTTCTCATCTTAACTGAGAAGCATTGCATGTTAGAGGACCTCTGCTTTGCATCAATTTCAAGCAGAGTTGAACTAGATATGGTCCGTATGTATAGGAAACACCGTTCTATTCTTCTGAGCACACTCACGTTTCCTGCTGTATTAGATACTAGAGAAAGCAAGAGCGTGCTTCTTGCTCTAAAGGACAGTGTGATCCATGGATGAGAACTGTGTTGTGTGTTTCCCTTCAGAAATGGAGTTAAATCCCAGGCTCTGAGTCTTCCTACAAGCAAGACTTCATTTCAGGTAAGGGCAGTCACTTTTCAGTTCAAATGAACTACATCGTTCACAAAGCTCACACGTTTCTCATCTTAACTGACAAGCATCAGATGTTAGAAGGCCAGTGCTTTGTATCAGTTTCAGAAGCAGAGTTGGACGGATATGGTCCGTATGTGTAGGAAACACCGTTCTTTTGTTACGAGCACACTCAAGTTTCCTGCTGTATTAGAGAATCTAGAAGCAAGAGCACGCTTCTTGCTCTAAAGCAGAGTGTGATCCATGCCTGAGAACTCCGCTGTGTGTTTCCTTTCAGAAATGGAGTTAAATCCCAGTCTCTGTGTCTTCCTACAAGCAAGACTTCGTTTCAAGTAAGGGCAGTCACTTTTCAGTTCAAACGAAATACATTGTTCACGAAGCTCACACGTTTCCCATCTTAACTGCCAAGCATTGGATGTTTGAGGACCTTTGCTTTGTATCAATTTCAAGCAGAGTTGAACTAGATATGGTCTGTATGTATAGGAAACACCGTTCTTTTCTTCTGAGCACACTCACATTTCCTGCTGCATTAGAGACTCTAGAAAGCAAGAGCATGCTTCTTGCTCTAATGCAGAGTGTGATCCATGGAATGAGAACTGTGTTGTGTGTTTCCCCTCAGAAATGGAGTTAAATCCTAGGCTCTGTGTCTTCCTACAAGCAAGATTTCGTTTCAGGTAAGGACAGTCACTTTTCAGCTCAAACGAACTACAACATTCACGAAGCTCCCCGTTTCTCATCTTAACTGCCCAGCATCTGATGATAGAGGGCCGGTGCTTTGTATCAGTTTCAGAAGCAGAGTTGGACTAATATGGTCCGTATGTGTAGGAAACACCGTTCTTTTTTTCTCAGCACACTAACCTTTCCTGCTGTATTAGAGACTCTAGAAAGCAAGAGCATGCTTCTTGCTCTAAAGCAGAGTGTGATCCATGGATGAGAACTCTGCTGTGTGTTTCCCTTCATAAATGGAGTTATATCCCAGGCTCTGTGTCTTCCTACAAGCAAGACTTCTTTTCAGGTAAGGGCAATTACTTTAAAGCTCAAACAAACTACATCGTTCACGAAGCTAACAAGTTTCCCATCTTAACTGCCAAGCATTGGATGTTAGAGGACCAGTGCTTTGTATCAGTTTCAGAAGCAGAGTTGGACTAGATATGGTCCGTATGTGTAGGAAACACTGTTCTTTTTTCTCAGCACACTCACGATTCCGGCTGTATTAGAGAATCTAGAAAGCAAGAGCGTGATTCTTGGTCTTAAGCACAGTGTGATCTATATATGAGAACTCTGCTGTGTGTTTCACTTCAGAAATGGAGTTAAAACCCAGGCTCTGAGTCTTCCTACAAGCAAGATTTCGTTTTATGTAAGGGCAGTTACTTTAGAGCTCAAACGAACTACATCGTTCACGAAGCTCACACGTTTCTCATCTTAACTGACAAGCATTGAATGTTAGAGGACCAGTGCTTTGTATCAGTTTCAGAAGCAGAGTTGGACTAGATATGATCCGTATTTGTAGGAAACACCGTTCATTTGGTCTCAGCACACTCATGTTTCCTGCTGTATTAGAGACTCTAGAAAGCTAGAGCGTGCTTCTTGCTCTAAATCAGAGTGTGATCCATGGATGAGAACTCTGGTGTGTGTTTCCCTTCAGAAATGGAGTTAAATCCCAGGCTCTGTGTCTTCCTACAAGCAAGAATTCGTTGCAGGTAAGGGCAGTTACTTTACAGCTCAAACGAACTACATCGTTCACGAAGCTCACACGTTTCTCATCTTAACTGACAAGCATTGAATGTTAGAGGACCAGTGCTTTGTATCAGTTTCAAGCATAGTTGAACTAGATATGGTCCGTATTTATAGGAAACACTGTTCTTTTCTTCTGAGCACACTCACGTTTCCTGCTGTCTTAGAGACTCTAGAAAGCAAGAGTGTGCTTCTTGCTCTAAAGCAGAGTGTGATTTATATATGAGAACTCTGCTGTGTGTTTCACTTCAGAAATGGAGTTAAATCCCAGGCTCTGATTCTTCCTGCAAGCAAGACTTCTTTTTACGTGAGGGCTGTTACTGTACAGCTCAAATGAACTACATCATTCATGAAGCTTACACGTTTCTCATCTTAACTGACAAGCATTGGATATTAGAGGACCTGAGGTTTGTTTCATTTTCAGAAGCAGTGTTGAACTAGATATGGGCCGTATGTGAAGGAAACACCACTCTTGTGTTGTGAGAACACTCAATTTTCCTGCTGTATTAGAGACTCTAGAAAGCAAGAGCATGCTTCTTGCTCTAAAGCAGAGTGTGATCCATGCATGAAACTATGCTGTGTGTTTCCCTTCAGAAATGGAGTTAAATTCCAGGCTCTGTGTCTTCCTACATTCAAGACTTCGTTTCACATAAGGGCAGTCACTTTTCAGTTCAAACGAATTTCATCGGTCACGAACTCACTCGTTTCTATCTTAACTGACAATCATTGAATGTTAGAGAACCAGTGCTTTGTATCAGTTTCAGAAGCAGAGTTGGACTAGATATGGTCCGTATGTGTAGGAAACACCGTTCCTTTGTTCTCAGCTCACTCAAGTTTCCTGCTGCCTTACAGACTTTGGAAAGCTAGAGCTTGCTTCTTGCTCTAAAGCAGGGTGTGATCAATGGAAGAGAACTCTGTTGTGTGTTTCACTTCAGAAATGGAGTTAAATCCCAGGCTCTGAGTCTTCCTACAAGCAAGACTTCGTTTCAGGTAAGGGTAGTTACTTTAGAGCTCAAACGAACTACATCGTTCACGAAGCTCACACGTTTCTCATCTTAACTGACAAGCTTTGGATGTAAGAGGACCTTTGCCTTGTATCAATTTCAAGCATTGTTGAACTAGATATGGTCTGTATTTATAGGAAACACTGTTCTTTTCTTCTGAGCACACTCACGTTTCCTGCGGTATTAGAGAATCTAGAAAGAAAGAGCATGCCTCTTGCTCTAAAGCAGAGTGTGATCCTTGGATGAGAACTCTGCTGTGTGTTTCACTTCACAAATGGAGTTAAATCCCAGACTCTGTGTCTTCCTACAAGCAAGACTTCGTTTCAAGTAAGGGCAGTCACTTTTCAGATCAAACGTACTACATCGTTCACGAAGCTCACACGTTTCCCACCTTAACTGACAAGCATTGAATGTTAGAGGACCAGTGCTTTGTATCAGTTTCAAGCATATTTGAACTAGATATGGTCCGTATTTATAGGAAACACTGTTCTTTTCTTCTGAGCACAGTCACGTTTCCTGCTGTCTTAGAGACTCTAGAAAGCAAGAGTGTGCTTCTTGCTCTAAAGCAGAGTGTGATTTATATATGAGAACTCTGCTGTGTGTTTCACTTCAGAAATGGAGTTAAATCCCAGGCTCTGAGTCTTCCTGCAAGCAAGACTTCTTTTTACGTGAGGGCTGTTACTGTACAGCTCAAATGAAGTACATCATTCATGAAGCTCACACGTTTCTCATCTTAACTGACAAGCATTGGATATTAGAGGACCTGAGGTTTGTTTCAGTTTCAGAAGCAGAGTTGAACTAGATATGGGCCGTATGTGAAGGAAACACCGCTCTTGTGTTGTGAGAACACTCAATTTTCCTGCTGTATTAGAGACCCTAGAAAGCAAGAGCGTGCTTCTTGCTCTAAAGCAGAGTGTGATCCATGCATGAAACTATGCTGTGTGTTTCCCTTCAGAAATGGAGTTAAATCCCAGGCTCTGTGTCTTCCTACAAGCAAGACTTCATTTCAGGTAAGGGCAGTCACTTTTCAGTTCAAACGAACTACATCGTTCACAAAGCTCACACGTTTCTCATCTTAACTGACAAGCATCGGATGTTAGAAGGCCAGTGCTTTGTATCAGTTTCAGAAGCAGAGTTGGACTAATATGGTCCATATGTGTAGGAAACACCGTTCTTTTTTACGAGCACATTCAAGTTTCCTGCTGTACTAGAGATTCCAGGAAGCAAGAGCGTGCTTCTTGCTCTAAAGCAGAGTGTGATCTATATATGAGAACTCTGCTGTGTGTTTCACTTCAGAAATTGAGTTAAATTGCAGGCTCTGAGTCTTCCTACAAGCAAGACTTCGTTTCAGGTAAGGGCAGTTACTTTACACATCAAATGAACTACATTGTTCACTAAGCTCACACGTTTATCATCATAACTGACAAGCATTGGATATTAGAGTACCTGTGGTTTGTTTCAGTTTCAGATCAGACTTGAACTAGATATGGTCCGTATGTGTACGAAACACCGCTCTTTTGTTCTGAGCACACTCAAGTTTCCTGCTGTATTAGAGACTCAAGAAATCAGGAGCGTGCTTCTTGCTCTAAAGCAGAGTGTTATCCATGCACGAAAACTCTTTGGTGTGTTTCACTTCAGAAATGGAGTTAAATCCCTGGCTCTGAGTCTTCCTACAAGCAAGACTTCGTTTCAGGTAAGGGCCCTTACTTTAGAGCTCAAACGAACTACATCGTTCACGAAGCTCACACGTTTCTCATCTTAACTGACAAGCATTGAATGTTAGAGGACCTTTGCTTTGTATCAATTTCAAGCAGAGTTGAACTAGATATGGTCCGTATGTATAGGAAACACTGTTCTTTTCTTCTGAGCACACTCATGTTTCCTGCTGTATTAGAGACTCTAGAAAGCAAGAGCGTGCTTCTTGCTCTAAAGCAGAGTGTGATCCATGCATGAAACTATGCTGTGTGTTTCCCTTCAGAAATGGAGTTAAATTCCAGGCTCTGTGTCTTCCTACATTCAAGACTTCGTTTCACATAAGGAAAGTCACTTTTCAGTTCAAACGAATTTCATCGGTCACGAACTCACTCGTTTCTATCTTAACTGACAATCACTGAATGTTAGAGGACCAGTGCTTTGTATCAGTTTCAAGCATAGTTGAACTAGATATGGTCCGTATTTATAGGAAACACTGTTCTTTTCTTCTGAGCACACTCACGTTTCCTGCTGTCTTAGAGACTCTAGAAAGCAAGAGTGTGCTTCTTGCTCTAAAGCAGAGTGTGATTTATATATGAGAACTCTGCTGTGTGTTTCACTTCAGAAATGGAGTTAAATCCCAGGCTCTGAGTCTTCCTGCAAGCAAGACTTCTTTTTACGTGAGGGCTGTTACTGTACAGCTCAAATGAACTACATCATTCATGAAGCTCACACGTTTCTCATCTTAACTGACAAGCATTGGATATTAGAGGACCTGAGGTTTGTTTCAGTTTCAGAAGCAGAGTTGATCTAGATATGGGCCGTATGTGAAGGAAACACCGCTCTTGTGTTGTGAGAACACTCAATTTTCCTGCTGTATTAGAGACTCTAGAAAGCAAGAGCGTGCTTCTTGCTCTAAAGCAGAGTGTGATCCATGCATGAAACTATGCTGTGTGTTTCCCTTCAGAAATGGAGTTAAATTCCAGGCTCTGTGTCTTCCTACATTCAAGACTTCGTTTCACCTAAGGGCAGTCACTTTTCAGTTCAAACAAATTTCATCGGTCACGAACTCACTCGTTTCTCATCTTAACTGACAATCATTGAATGGTAGAGAACCAGTGCTTTGTATCAGTTTCAGAAGCAGAGTTGGACTAGATATGGTCCGTATGTGTAGAAAACACCGTTCCTTTGTTCTCAGCTCACTCAAGTTTCCTGCTGCCTTACAGACTTTGGAAAGCTAGAGCTTGCTTCTTGCTCTAAAGCAGGGTGTGATCAATGGAAGAGAACTCTGTTGTGTGTTTCACTTCAGAAATGGAGTTAAATCCCAGGCTCTGAGTCTTCCTACAAGCAAGACTTCGTTTCAGGTAAGGGCAGTTACTTTAGAGCTCAAACGAACTACATCGTTCACGAAGCTCACACGTTTCTCATCTTAACTGACAAGCTTTGGATGTAAGAGGACCTTTGCCTTGTATCAATTTCAAGCATTGTTGAACTAGATATGGTCCGTATTTATAGGAAACACTGTTCTTTTCTTCTGAGCACACTCACGTTTCCTGCGGTATTAGAGAATCTAGAAAGAAAGAGCATGCTTCTTGCCCTAAAGCAGAGTGTGATCCTTGGATGAGAACTCTGCTGTGTGTTTCACTTCACAAATGGAGTTAAATCCCAGACAATGTGTCTTCCTACAAGCAAGACTTCGTTTCAAGTAAGGGCAGTCACTTTTCTGATCAAGCGTACTACATCGTTCACGAAGCTCACACGTTTCCCATCTTAACTGACAAGCATTGAATGTTAGAGGACCAGTGCTTTGTATCAGTTTCAAGCATATTTGAACTAGATATGGTCCGTATTTATAGGAAACACTGTTCTTTTCTTCTGAGCACAGTCACGTTTCCTGCTGTCTTAGAGACTCTAGAAAGCAAGAGTGTGCTTCTTGCTCTAAAGCAGAGTGTGATTTATATATGAGAACTCTGCTGTGTGTTTCACTTCAGAAATGGAGTTAAATCCCAGGCTCTGAGTCTTCCTGCAAGCAAGACTTCTTTTTACGTGAGGGCTGTTACTGTACAGCTCAAATGAAGTACATCATTCATGAAGCTCACACGTTTCTCATCTTAACTGACAAGCATTGGATATTAGAGGACCTGAGGTTTGTTTCAGTTTCAGAAGCAGAGTTGAACTAGATATGGGCCGTATGTGAAGGAAACACCGCTCTTGTGTTGTGAGAACACTCAATTTTCCTGCTGTATTAGAGACCCTAGAAAGCAAGAGCGTGCTTCTTGCTCTAAAGCAGAGTGTGATCCATGCATGAAACTATGCTGTGTGTTTCCCTTCAGAAATGGAGTTAAATCCCAGGCTCTGTGTCTTCCTACAAGCAAGACTTCATTTCAGGTAAGGGCAGTCACTTTTCAGTTCAAACGAACTACATCGTTCACAAAGCTCACACGTTTCTCATCTTAACTGACAAGCATCGGATGTTAGAAGGCCAGTGCTTTGTATCAGTTTCAGAAGCAGAGTTGGACTAATATGGTCCATATGTGTAGGAAACACCGTTCTTTTTTACGAGCACATTCAAGTTTCCTGCTGTACTAGAGATTCCAGGAAGCAAGAGCGTGCTTCTTGCTCTAAAGCAGAGTGTGATCTATATATGAGAACTCTGCTGTGTGTTTCACTTCAGAAATTGAGTTAAATTGCAGGCTCTGAGTCTTCCTACAAGCAAGACTTCGTTTCAGGTAAGGGCAGTTACTTTACAAATCAAATGAACTACATTGTTCACTAAGCTCACACGTTTATCATCATAACTGACAAGCATTGGATATTAGAGTACCTGTGGTTTGTTTCAGTTTCAGATCAGACTTGAACTAGATATGGTCCGTATGTGTACGAAACACCGCTCTTTTGTTCTGAGCACACTCAAGTTTCCTGCTGTATTAGAGACTCAAGAAATCAGGAGCGTGCTTCTTGCTCTAAAGCAGAGTGTTATCCATGCACGAAAACTCTTTGGTGTGTTTCACTTCAGAAATGGAGTTAAATCCCTGGCTCTGAGTCTTCCTACAAGCAAGACTTCGTTTCAGGTAAGGGCCCTTACTTTAGAGCTCAAACGAACTACATCGTTCACGAAGCTCACACGTTTCTCATCTTAACTGACAAGCATTGAATGTTAGAGGACCTTTGCTTTGTATCAATTTCAAGCAGAGTTGAACTAGATATGGTCCGTATGTATAGGAAACACTGTTCTTTTCTTCTGAGCACACTCATGTTTCCTGCTGTATTAGAGACTCTAGAAAGCAAGAGCGTGCTTCTTGCTCTAAAGCAGAGTGTGATCCATGAATGAAACTATGCTGTGTGTTTCCCTTCAGAAATGGAGTTAAATTCCAGGCTCTGTGTCTTCCTACATTCAAGACTTCGTTTCACATAAGGAAAGTCACTTTTCAGTTCAAACGAATTTCATCGGTCACGAACTCACTCGTTTCTATCTTAACTGACAATCACTGAATGTTAGAGGACCAGTGCTTTGTATCAGTTTCAAGCATAGTTGAACTAGATATGGTCCGTATTTATAGGAAACACTGTTCTTTTCTTCTGAGCACACTCACGTTTCCTGCTGTCTTAGAGACTCTAGAAAGCAAGAGTGTGCTTCTTGCTCTAAAGCAGAGTGTGATTTATATATGAGAACTCTGCTGTGTGTTTCACTTCAGAAATGGAGTTAAATCCCAGGCTCTGAGTCTTCCTGCAAGCAAGACTTCTTTTTACGTGAGGGCTGTTACTGTACAGCTCAAATGAACTACATCATTCATGAAGCTCACACGTTTCTCATCTTAACTGACAAGCATTGGATATTAGAGGACCTGAGGTTTGTTTCAGTTTCAGAAGCAGAGTTGATCTAGATATGGGCCGTATGTGAAGGAAACACCGCTCTTGTGTTGTGAGAACACTCAATTTTCCTGCTGTATTAGAGACTCTAGAAAGCAAGAGCGTGCTTCTTGCTCTAAAGCAGAGTGTGATCCATGCATGAAACTATGCTGTGTGTTTCCCTTCAAAAATGGAGTTAAATTCCAGGCTCTGTGTCTTCCTACATTCAAGACTTCGTTTCACCTAAGGGCAGTCACTTTTCAGTTCAAACGAATTTCATCGGTCACGAACTCACTCGTTTCTCATCTTAACTGACAATCATTGAATGGTAGAGAACCAGTGCTTTGTATCAGTTTCAGAAGCAGAGTTGGACTAGATATGGTCCGTATGTGTAGAAAACACCGTTCCTTTGTTCTCAGCTCACTCAAGTTTCCTGCTGCCTTACAGACTTTGGAAAGCTAGAGCTTGCTTCTTGCTCTAAAGCAGGGTGTGATCAATGGAAGAGAACTCTGTTGTGTGTTTCACTTCAGAAATGGAGTTAAATCCCAGGCTCTGAGTCTTCCTACAAGCAAGACTTCGTTTCAGGTAAGGGCAGTTACTTTAGAGCTCAAACGAACTACATCGTTCACGAAGCTCACACGTTTCTCATCTTAACTGACAAGCTTTGGATGTAAGAGGACCTTTGCCTTGTATCAATTTCAAGCATTGTTGAACTAGATATGGTCCGTATTTATAGGAAACACTGTTCTTTTCTTCTGAGCACACTCACGTTTCCTGCGGTATTAGAGAATCTAGAAAGAAAGAGCATGCTTCTTGCCCTAAAGCAGAGTGTGATCCTTGGATGAGAACTCTGCTGTGTGTTTCACTTCACAAATGGAGTTAAATCCCAGACAATGTGTCTTCCTACAAGCAAGACTTCGTTTCAAGTAAGGGCAGTCACTTTTCTGATCAAGCGTACTACATCGTTCACGAAGCTCACACGTTTCCCATCTTAACTGACAAGCATTGAATGTTAGAGGACCAGTGCTTTGTATCAGTTTCAAGCATAGTTGAACTAGATATGGTCCGTATTTATAGGAAACACTGTTCTTTTCTTCTGAGCACACTCACGTTTCCTGCTGTCTTAGAGACTCTAGAAAGCAAGAGTGTGCTTCTTGCTCTAAAGCAGAGTGTGATTTATATATGAGAACTCTGCTGTGTGTTTCACTTCAGAAATGGAGTTAAATCCCAGGCTCTGAGTCTTCCTGCAAGCAAGACTTCTTTTTACGTGAGGGCTGTTACTGTACAGCTCAAATGAACTACATCATTCATGAAGCTCACACGTTTCTCATCTTAACTGACAAGCATTGGATATTAGAGGACCTGAGGTGTGTTTCAGTTTCAGAAGCAGAGTTGAACTAGATATGGGCCGTATGTGAAGGAAACACCGCTCTTGTGTTGTGAGAACACTCAATTTTCCTGCTGTATTAGAGACTCTAGAAAGCAAGAGCGTGCTTCTTGCTCTAAAGCAGAGTGTGATCCATGCATGAAACTATGCTGTGTGTTTCCCTTCAGAAATGGAGTTAAATTCCAGGCTCTGTGTCTTCCAACATTCAAGACTTCGTTTCTCCTAAGGGCAGTCACTTTTCAGTACAAACGAACTTCATCGGTCACGAACTCACTCGTTTCTCATCTTAACTGACAATCATTGAATGTTAGAGACCAGTGCTTTGTATCAGTTTCAGAAGCAGAGTTGGACTAGATATGGTCCGTACGTGTAGGAAAGACCGTTCCTTTGTTCTCAGCTCACTCAAGTTTCCTGCTGCCTTCCAGACTTTGGAAAGCTAGAGCTTGCTTCTTGCTCCAAAGCAGGGTGTGATCAATGGAAGAGAACTCTGTTGTGTGTTTCACTTCAGAAATGGAGTTAAATCCCAGGCTCTGAGTCTTCCTACAAGCAAGACTTCGTTTCAGGTAAGGGCAGTTACTTTAGAGCTCAAACGAACTACATCGTTCACGAAGCTCACACGTTTCTCATCTTAACTGACAAGCTTTGGATGTAAGAGGACCTTTGCCTTGTATCAATTTCAAGCATTGTTGAACTAGATATGGTCTGTATTTATAGGAAACACTGTTCTTTTCTTCTGAGCACACTCACGTTTCCTGCGGTATTAGAGAATCTAGAAAGAAAGAGCATGCCTCTTGCTCTAAAGCAGAGTGTGATCCTTGGATGAGAACTCTGCTGTGTGTTTCACTTCACAAATGGAGTTAAATCCCAGACTCTGTGTCTTCCTACAAGCAAGACTTCGTTTCAAGTAAGGGCAGTCACTTTTCAGATCAAACGTACTACATCGTTCACGAAGCTCACACGTTTCCCACCTTAACTGACAAGCATTGAATGTTAGAGGACCAGTGCTTTGTATCAGTTTCAAGCATATTTGAACTAGATATGGTCCGTATTTATAGGAAACACTGTTCTTTTCTTCTGAGCACAGTCACGTTTCCTGCTGTCTTAGAGACTCTAGAAAGCAAGAGTGTGCTTCTTGCTCTAAAGCAGAGTGTGATTTATATATGAGAACTCTGCTGTGTGTTTCACTTCAGAAATGGAGTTAAATCCCAGGCTCTGAGTCTTCCTGCAAGCAAGACTTCTTTTTACGTGAGGGCTGTTACTGTACAGCTCAAATGAAGTACATCATTCATGAAGCTCACACGTTTCTCATCTTAACTGACAAGCATTGGATATTAGAGGACCTGAGGTGTGTTTCAGTTTCAGAAGCAGAGTTGAACTAGATATGGGCCGTATGTGAAGGAAACACCGCTCTTGTGTTGTGAGAACACTCAATTTTCCTGCTGTATTAGAGACCCTAGAAAGCAAGAGCGTGCTTCTTGCTCTAAAGCAGAGTGTGATCCATGCATGAAACTATGCTGTGTGTTTCCCTTCAGAAATGGAGTTAAATCCCAGGCTCTGTGTCTTCCTACAAGCAAGACTTCATTTCAGGTAAGGGCAGTCACTTTTCAGTTCAAACGAACTACATCGTTCACAAAGCTCACACGTTTCTCATCTTAACTGACAAGCATCGGATGTTAGAAGGCCAGTGCTTTGTATCAGTTTCAGAAGCAGAGTTGGACTAATATGGTCCATATGTGTAGGAAACACCGTTCTTTTTTACGAGCACATTCAAGTTTCCTGCTGTACTAGAGATTCCAGGAAGCAAGAGCGTGCTTCTTGCTCTAAAGCAGAGTGTGATCTATATATGAGAACTCTGCTGTGTGTTTCACTTCAGAAATTGAGTTAAATTGCAGGCTCTGAGTCTTCCTACAAGCAAGACTTCGTTTCAGGTAAGGGCAGTTACTTTACACATCAAATGAACTACATTGTTCACTAAGCTCACACGTTTATCATCATAACTGACAAGCATTGGATATTAGAGTACCTGTGGTTTGTTTCAGTTTCAGATCAGACTTGAACTAGATATGGTCCGTATGTGTACGAAACACCGCTCTTTTGTTCTGAGCACACTCAAGTTTCCTGCTGTATTAGAGACTCAAGAAATCAGGAGCGTGCTTCTTGCTCTAAAGCAGAGTGTTATCCATGCACGAAAACTCTTTGGTGTGTTTCACTTCAGAAATGGAGTTAAATCCCTGGCTCTGAGTCTTCCTACAAGCAAGACTTCGTTTCAGGTAAGGGCCCTTACTTTAGAGCTCAAACGAACTACATCGTTCACGAAGCTCACACGTTTCTCATCTTAACTGACAAGCATTGAATGTTAGAGGACCTTTGCTTTGTATCAATTTCAAGCAGAGTTGAACTAGATATGGTCCGTATGTATAGGAAACACTGTTCTTTTCTTCTGAGCACACTCATGTTTCCTGCTGTATTAGAGACTCTAGAAAGCAAGAGCGTGCTTCTTGCTCTAAAGCAGAGTGTGATCCATGCATGAAACTATGCTGTGTGTTTCCCTTCAGAAATGGAGTTAAATTCCAGGCTCTGTGTCTTCCTACATTCAAGACTTCGTTTCACATAAGGAAAGTCACTTTTCAGTTCAAACGAATTTCATCGGTCACGAACTCACTCGTTTCTATCTTAACTGACAATCACTGAATGTTAGAGGACCAGTGCTTTGTATCAGTTTCAAGCATAGTTGAACTAGATATGGTCCGTATTTATAGGAAACACTGTTCTTTTCTTCTGAGCACACTCACGTTTCCTGCTGTCTTAGAGACTCTAGAAAGCAAGAGTGTGCTTCTTGCTCTAAAGCAGAGTGTGATTTATATATGAGAACTCTGCTGTGTGTTTCACTTCAGAAATGGAGTTAAATCCCAGGCTCTGAGTCTTCCTGCAAGCAAGACTTCTTTTTACGTGAGGGCTGTTACTGTACAGCTCAAATGAACTACATCATTCATGAAGCTCACACGTTTCTCATCTTAACTGACAAGCATTGGATATTAGAGGACCTGAGGTTTGTTTCAGTTTCAGAAGCAGAGTTGATCTAGATATGGGCCGTATGTGAAGGAAACACCGCTCTTGTGTTGTGAGAACACTCAATTTTCCTGCTGTATTAGAGACTCTAGAAAGCAAGAGCGTGCTTCTTGCTCTAAAGCAGAGTGTGATCCATGCATGAAACTATGCTGTGTGTTTCCCTTCAGAAATGGAGTTAAATTCCAGGCTCTGTGTCTTCCTACATTCAAGACTTCGTTTCACCTAAGGGCAGTCACTTTTCAGTTCAAACGAATTTCATCGGTCACGAACTCACTCGTTTCTCATCTTAACTGACAATCATTGAATGGTAGAGAACCAGTGCTTTGTATCAGTTTCAGAAGCAGAGTTGGACTAGATATGGTCCGTATGTGTAGAAAACACCGTTCCTTTGTTCTCAGCTCACTCAAGTTTCCTGCTGCCTTACAGACTTTGGAAAGCTAGAGCTTGCTTCTTGCTCTAAAGCAGGGTGTGATCAATGGAAGAGAACTCTGTTGTGTGTTTCACTTCAGAAATGGAGTTAAATCCCAGGCTCTGAGTCTTCCTACAAGCAAGACTTCGTTTCAGGTAAGGGCAGTTACTTTAGAGCTCAAACGAACTACATCGTTCACGAAGCTCACACGTTTCTCATCTTAACTGACAAGCTTTGGATGTAAGAGGACCTTTGCCTTGTATCAATTTCAAGCATTGTTGAACTAGATATGGTCCGTATTTATAGGAAACACTGTTCTTTTCTTCTGAGCACACTCACGTTTCCTGCGGTATTAGAGAATCTAGAAAGAAAGAGCATGCTTCTTGCCCTAAAGCAGAGTGTGATCCTTGGATGAGAACTCTGCTGTGTGTTTCACTTCACAAATGGAGTTAAATCCCAGACAATGTGTCTTCCTACAAGCAAGACTTCGTTTCAAGTAAGGGCAGTCACTTTTCTGATCAAGCGTACTACATCGTTCACGAAGCTCACACGTTTCCCATCTTAACTGACAAGCATTGAATGTTAGAGGACCAGTGCTTTGTATCAGTTTCAAGCATAGTTGAACTAGATATGGTCCGTATTTATAGGAAACACTGTTCTTTTCTTCTGAGCACACTCACGTTTCCTGCTGTCTTAGAGACTCTAGAAAGCAAGAGTGTGCTTCTTGCTCTAAAGCAGAGTGTGATTTATATATGAGAACTCTGCTGTGTGTTTCACTTCAGAAATGGAGTTAAATCCCAGGCTCTGAGTCTTCCTGCAAGCAAGACTTCTTTTTACGTGAGGGCTGTTACTGTACAGCTCAAATGAACTACATCATTCATGAAGCTCACACGTTTCTCATCTTAACTGACAAGCATTGGATATTAGAGGACCTGAGGTGTGTTTCAGTTTCAGAAGCAGAGTTGAACTAGATATGGGCCGTATGTGAAGGAAACACCGCTCTTGTGTTGTGAGAACACTCAATTTTCCTGCTGTATTAGAGACTCTAGAAAGCAAGAGCGTGCTTCTTGCTCTAAAGCAGAGTGTGATCCATGCATGAAACTATGCTGTGTGTTTCCCTTCAGAAATGGAGTTAAATTCCAGGCTCTGTGTCTTCCAACATTCAAGACTTCGTTTCTCCTAAGGGCAGTCACTTTTCAGTACAAACGAACTTCATCGGTCACGAACTCACTCGTTTCTCATCTTAACTGACAATCATTGAATGTTAGAGAACCAGTGCTTTGTATCAGTTTCAGAAGCAGAGTTGGACTAGATATGGTCCGTACGTGTAGGAAAGACCGTTCCTTTGTTCTCAGCTCACTCAAGTTTCCTGCTGCCTTACAGACTTTGGAAAGCTAGAGCTTGCTTCTTGCTCCAAAGCAGGGTGTGATCAATGGAAGAGAACTCTGTTGTGTGTTTCACTTCAGAAATGGAGTTAAATCCCAGGCTCTGAGTCTTCCTACAAGCAAGACTTCGTTTCAGGTAAGGGCAGTTACTTTAGAGCTCAAACGAACTACATCGTTCACGAAGCTCACACGTTTCTCATCTTAACTGACAAGCTTTGGATGTAAGAGGACCTTTGCTTTGTATCAATTTCAAGCATAGTTGAACTAGATATGGTCCGTATTTATAGGAAACACTGTTCTTTTCTTCTGAGCACACTCACGTTTCCTGCGGTATTAGAGAATCTAGAAAGAAAGAGCATGCTTCTTGCTCTAAAGCAGAGTGTGATCCTTGGATGAGAACTCTGCTGTGTGTTTCACTTCACAAATGGAGTTAAATTCCAGGCTATGTGTCTTCCTACAAGCAAGACATCGTTTCAAGAAAGGGCAGTCACTTTTCAGCTCAAACGAACTACATGGGTCACGAAGCTCACACGTTTCTCATCTTAACTGACAAGCATTGGATATTAGAGTACCTGTGGTTTGTTTCAGTTTCAGATCAGACTTGAACTAGATATGGTCCGTATGTGTACGAAACACCGCTCTTTTGTTCTGAGCACACTCAAGTTTCCTGCTGTATTAGAGACTCAAGAAATCAGGAGCGTGCTTCTTGCTCTAAAGCAGAGTGTTATCCATGCACGAAAACTCTTTGGTGTGTTTCACTTCAGAAATGGAGTTAAATCCCTGGCTCTGAGTCTTCCTACAAGCAAGACTTCGTTTCAGGTAAGGGCCCTTACTTTAGAGCTCAAACGAACTACATCGTTCACGAAGCTCACACGTTTCTCATCTTAACTGACAAGCATTGAATGTTAGAGGACCTTTGCTTTGTATCAATTTCAAGCAGAGTTGAACTAGATATGGTCCGTATGTATAGGAAACACTGTTCTTTTCTTCTGAGCACACTCATGTTTCCTGCTGTATTAGAGACTCTAGAAAGCAAGAGCGTGCTTCTTGCTCTAAAGCAGAGTGTGATCCATGCATGAAACTATGCTGTGTGTTTCCCTTCAGAAATGGAGTTAAATTCCAGGCTCTGTGTCTTCCTACATTCAAGACTTCGTTTCACATAAGGAAAGTCACTTTTCAGTTCAAACGAATTTCATCGGTCACGAACTCACTCGTTTCTATCTTAACTGACAATCACTGAATGTTAGAGGACCAGTGCTTTGTATCAGTTTCAAGCATAGTTGAACTAGATATGGTCCGTATTTATAGGAAACACTGTTCTTTTCTTCTGAGCACACTCACGTTTCCTGCTGTCTTAGAGACTCTAGAAAGCAAGAGTGTGCTTCTTGCTCTAAAGCAGAGTGTGATTTATATATGAGAACTCTGCTGTGTGTTTCACTTCAGAAATGGAGTTAAATCCCAGGCTCTGAGTCTTCCTGCAAGCAAGACTTCTTTTTACGTGAGGGCTGTTACTGTACAGCTCAAATGAACTACATCATTCATGAAGCTCACACGTTTCTCATCTTAACTGACAAGCATTGGATATTAGAGGACCTGAGGTTTGTTTCAGTTTCAGAAGCAGAGTTGATCTAGATATGGGCCGTATGTGAAGGAAACACCGCTCTTGTGTTGTGAGAACACTCAATTTTCCTGCTGTATTAGAGACTCTAGAAAGCAAGAGCGTGCTTCTTGCTCTAAAGCAGAGTGTGATCCATGCATGAAACTATGCTGTGTGTTTCCCTTCAGAAATGGAGTTAAATTCCAGGCTCTGTGTCTTCCTACATTCAAGACTTCGTTTCACCTAAGGGCAGTCACTTTTCAGTTCAAACGAATTTCATCGGTCACGAACTCACTCGTTTCTCATCTTAACTGACAATCATTGAATGGTAGAGAACCAGTGCTTTGTATCAGTTTCAGAAGCAGAGTTGGACTAGATATGGTCCGTATGTGTAGAAAACACCGTTCCTTTGTTCTCAGCTCACTCAAGTTTCCTGCTGCCTTACAGACTTTGGAAAGCTAGAGCTTGCTTCTTGCTCTAAAGCAGGGTGTGATCAATGGAAGAGAACTCTGTTGTGTGTTTCACTTCAGAAATGGAGTTAAATCCCAGGCTCTGAGTCTTCCTACAAGCAAGACTTCGTTTCAGGTAAGGGCAGTTACTTTAGAGCTCAAACGAACTACATCGTTCACGAAGCTCACACGTTTCTCATCTTAACTGACAAGCTTTGGATGTAAGAGGACCTTTGCCTTGTATCAATTTCAAGCATTGTTGAACTAGATATGGTCCGTATTTATAGGAAACACTGTTCTTTTCTTCTGAGCACACTCACGTTTCCTGCGGTATTAGAGAATCTAGAAAGAAAGAGCATGCTTCTTGCCCTAAAGCAGAGTGTGATCCTTGGATGAGAACTCTGCTGTGTGTTTCACTTCACAAATGGAGTTAAATCCCAGACAATGTGTCTTCCTACAAGCAAGACTTCGTTTCAAGTAAGGGCAGTCACTTTTCTGATCAAGCGTACTACATCGTTCACGAAGCTCACACGTTTCCCATCTTAACTGACAAGCATTGAATGTTAGAGGACCAGTGCTTTGTATCAGTTTCAAGCATAGTTGAACTAGATATGGTCCGTATTTATAGGAAACACTGTTCTTTTCTTCTGAGCACACTCACGTTTCCTGCTGTCTTAGAGACTCTAGAAAGCAAGAGTGTGCTTCTTGCTCTAAAGCAGAGTGTGATTTATATATGAGAACTCTGCTGTGTGTTTCACTTCAGAAATGGAGTTAAATCCCAGGCTCTGAGTCTTCCTGCAAGCAAGACTTCTTTTTACGTGAGGGCTGTTACTGTACAGCTCAAATGAACTACATCATTCATGAAGCTCACACGTTTCTCATCTTAACTGACAAGCATTGGATATTAGAGGACCTGAGGTGTGTTTCAGTTTCAGAAGCAGAGTTGAACTAGATATGGGCCGTATGTGAAGGAAACACCGCTCTTGTGTTGTGAGAACACTCAATTTTCCTGCTGTATTAGAGACTCTAGAAAGCAAGAGCGTGCTTCTTGCTCTAAAGCAGAGTGTGATCCATGCATGAAACTATGCTGTGTGTTTCCCTTCAGAAATGGAGTTAAATTCCAGGCTCTGTGTCTTCCAACATTCAAGACTTCGTTTCTCCTAAGGGCAGTCACTTTTCAGTACAAACGAACTTCATCGGTCACGAACTCACTCGTTTCTCATCTTAACTGACAATCATTGAATGTTAGAGAACCAGTGCTTTGTATCAGTTTCAGAAGCAGAGTTGGACTAGATATGGTCCGTACGTGTAGGAAAGACCGTTCCTTTGTTCTCAGCTCACTCAAGTTTCCTGCTGCCTTACAGACTTTGGAAAGCTAGAGCTTGCTTCTTGCTCCAAAGCAGGGTGTGATCAATGGAAGAGAACTCTGTTGTGTGTTTCACTTCAGAAATGGAGTTAAATCCCAGGCTCTGAGTCTTCCTACAAGCAAGACTTCGTTTCAGGTAAGGGCAGTTACTTTAGAGCTCAAACGAACTACATCGTTCACGAAGCTCACACGTTTCTCATCTTAACTGACAAGCTTTGGATGTAAGAGGACCTTTGCTTTGTATCAATTTCAAGCATAGTTGAACTAGATATGGTCCGTATTTATAGGAAACACTGTTCTTTTCTTCTGAGCACACTCACGTTTCCTGCGGTATTAGAGAATCTAGAAAGAAAGAGCATGCTTCTTGCTCTAAAGCAGAGTGTGATCCTTGGATGAGAACTCTGCTGTGTGTTTCACTTCACAAATGGAGTTAAATTCCAGGCTATGTGTCTTCCTACAAGCAAGACATCGTTTCAAGAAAGGGCAGTCACTTTTCAGCTCAAACGAACTACATGGGTCACGAAGCTCACACGTTTCTCATCTTAACTGACAATCATTGAATGTTAGAGATCCAGTGCTTTGTATCAGTTTCAGAAGCAGAGTTGGACTAGATATGGTCCATATGTGTAGGAAACACCGTTCATTTGTTCTTAGCACACTCAAGTTTTCTGCTGTCTCAGAGACTTTGGAAAGCTAAAGCGTGCTTCTTGCTCTAAAGCAGAGTGTGATCAATGTATGAGAACTCTGTTGTGTGTTTCACTTCAGAAATGGAGTTAAATCCCTTGCTCTGAGTCTTCCTACATGCAAGACTTCATTTCAGGTAAGGGCACTTACTTTACAGCTCAAACGAACTACATCGTTCATGAAGCACACACGTTTCTCGTCTAAATTCACAAGCATTGGATGTTAGAAGTCCTGTGGTTTCTTTCAGTTTCAGAAGCAGAGTTGAACTAGATATGGTCTGTATGTGTAGGAAACCCGTTCTTTTGTTATGAGCACACTCATGTTTAATGCTGTATTAGAGATTCCAGGAAGCAAGAGCGTGCTTCTTGCTCTGAAGCAGAGTGTGATCTATATATGAGAACTCTGCTCAGTGTTTCACTTCAGAAATGGAGTTAAATCACAGGCTCTGAGTCTTCCTACAAGCAAGATTTCGTTTCAGGTAAGGGCAGTTACTTTAGAGCTCAAACGAACTACATTGTTCACGAAGCTCACACGTTTCTCATCTTAACTGACAAGCATTGGATGTTAGAGGACCTGAGGTTTGTTTCAGTTTCAGAGGCAGAGTTGAACTACATATGGGCCGTATGTGTAGGAAACACCGTACATTTGTTCTGAGAACACTCAATTTTCCTGCTGTATTAGAGACTCTAGAAAGCAAGAGCGTGCTTCTTGCTCTAATGCAGAGTGTGATCCATGCATGAAAACTGTGCTGTGTGTTTCCCTTCCGAAATGGAGTTAAATTACAGGCTCTCTGTCTTCCTACATTGAAGACTTCGTTTCACCTAAGGGAAGTCACTTTTCAGTTCAAACGAACTACATCGGTCACGAACTTACTCGTTACTCATCTTAACTGACAATCATTGAATGTTAGAGAACCAGTGCTTTGTATCAGTTTCAGAAGGAGAGTTGGACTAGATATGGTCCGTATGTGTAGAAAACACCGTTCATTTGGTCTCAGCACACTCAAGTTTTCTGCTGTCTTAGAGACTCTAGAAAGCTAGAGCGTGCTTCTTGCTCTAAAGCAGAGTGTGATCAATTGATGAGAACTCTGTTGTGTGTTTCACTTCAGAAATGGAGTTAAATCCCAGGCTCTGAGTCTTCCTACAAGCAAGACTTCGTTTCAGGTAAGGGCAGTTATTTTAGAGCTCAAACGAACTACATCATTCACGAAGCTCACACGTTTCTCATCTTAACTGACAATCTTTGGATGTTAGAGGACCTTTGCTTTGTATCAATTTCAAGCATAGTAGAACTAGATATGGTCCGTATTTATAGGAAACACTGTTCTTTTCTTCTGAGCACACTCACGTTTCCTGCAGTCTTAGAGACTCTAGAAAGCAAGAGTGTGCTTCTTGCTCTAAAGCAGAGTGTGATTTATATATGAGAACTCTGCTGTGTGTTTCACTTCAGAAATGGAGTTAAATCCCAGGCTCTGAGTCTTCCTGCAAGCAAGACTTCTTTTTACGTGAGGGCTGTTACTGTACAGCTCAAATGAACTACATCATTCATGAAGCTCACACGTTTCTCATCTTAACTGACAAGCATTGGATATTAGAGGACCTGAGGTTTGTTTCAGTTTCAGAAGCAGAGTTGAACTAGATATGGGCTGTATGTGTAGGAATCACCGTTCTTTTGTTGTGAGAACACTCAATTTTCCTGCTGTATTAGAGACTCTAGAAAGGAAGAGCGTGCTTCTTGCTCTAAAGCAGAGTGTGATCCATGCATGAAACTATGCTGTGTGTTTCCCTTCAGAAATGGAGTTAAATTCCAGGCTCTGTGTCTTCCTACATTCAAGACTTCGTTTCACTTAAGGGCAGTCACTTTTCAGTTCAAACGAACTTCATCGGTCACGAACTCACTCGTTTCTCATCTTAACTGACAATCATTGAATGTTAGTGAACCAGTGCTTTGTATCAGTTTCAGAAGCAGAGTTGGACTAGATATGGTCCGTATGTGTAGGAAACACCGTTCCTCTGTTCTCAGCTCACTCAAGTTTCCTGCTGCCTTACAGACCTTGGAAACCTAGAGCTTGCTTCTTGCTCTAAAGCAGAGTGTGATCAATTGATGAGAACTCTGTTGTGTTTTTCACTTCAGAAATGGAGTTAAATGCCAGGCTCTGAGTCTTCCCAAAAGCAAGACTTCGTTTCAGGTAAGGGCAGTTACTTTAGAGCTCAAACGAACTACATCGTTCCCGAAGCTCACACGTTTCTCATCTTAACTGACAAGCTTTGGATGTAAGAGGACCTTTGCTTTGTATCAATTTCAAGCATATTTGAACTAGATATGGTCCGTATTTATAGGAAACACTGTTCGTTTCTTCTGAGCACACTCACGTTTCCTGCGGTATTAGAGAATCTAGAAAGAAAGAGCATGCTTCTTGCTCTAAAGCAGAGTGTAATCCTTGGATGAGAACTCTGCTGTGTGTTTCACTTCACAAATGGAGTTAAATCGCAGACTCTGTGTCTTCCTACAAGCAAGACTTCGTTTCAAGTAAGGGCAGTCACTTTTCATATCAAACGTACTACATCGTTCACGAAGCTCACACGTTTCCCATCTTAACTGACAAGCATTGAATGTTAGAGGACCAGTGCTTTGTATCAGTTTCAGAAGCAGAGTTGGACAATATATGGTCTGTATGTGTAGGAAACAATGTTCTTTTGTCTCAGCACACTCACAATTCCTGCTGACTTAGAGATCTAGAAAGCAAGAGTGTGCTTCTTGGTCTAAAGCAGAGCGTGATCAATGGATGACAACTCTGCTGTGTGTTTCACTTCAGAAATGGAGTTAAATCCCAGGCTCTGAGTCTTCCTACAAGCAAGACTTCTTTTCAGGTAAGGGCAGTTACTTTACAGCTCAAACGAACTACATCGTTCACGAAGCACACACGTTTCTCGTCTAAATTCACAAGCATTGGATGTTAGAAGTCCTGTGGTTTCTTTCAGTTTCAGAAGCAGAGTTGAACTAGATATGGTCTGTATGTGTAGGAAACACCGTTCTTTTGTTATGAGCACACTCATGTTTCTTGCTGTATTAGAGATTCCAGGAAGCAAGAGGGTGCTTCTTGCTCTAAAGCAGAGTGTGATCTATATATGAGAACTCTGCTCTGTGTTTCACTTCAGAAATGGAGTTAAATCACAGGCTCTGAGTCTTCCTACAAGCAAACTTTCGTTTCAGGTAAGGGCAGTTACTTTACAGCTCAAATGAACTACATCGTTCACGAAGCTCACACGTTTCTCATCTTAACTGACAAGCATTGAATGTTAGAGGACCAGTGCTTTGTATCAGTTTCAGAAACAGAGTTGGACTAGATATGATCCGTATTTGTAGGAAACACCATTCATTTGGTCTCAGCACACACAAGTTTTCTGCTGTCTTAGAGACTCTAGAAAGCGAGAGCGTGCTTCTTCCTCTAAAGCAGAGTGTGATCAATTGATGAGAACTCTGTTGTGTGTTTCACTTCAGAATTGGAGTTAAATGCCAGGCTCTGAGTCTTCCCAAAAGCAAGACTTCGTTTCAGGTAAGGGCAGTTACTTTAGAGCTCAAACGAACTACATCGTTCCCGAAGCTCACACGTTTCTCATCTTAACTGACAAGCTTTGGATGTAAGAGGACCTTTGCTTTGTATCAATTTCAAGCATAGTTGTACTAGATATGGTCCGTCTTTATAGGAAACACTGTTCTTTTCTTCTGAGCACACTCACGTTTCCTGCGGTATTAGAGAATCTAGAAAGAAAGAGCATGCTTCTTGCTCTAAAGCAGAGTGTGATCCTTGGATGAGAACTCTGCTGTGTGTTTCACTTCACAAGTGGAGTTAAATCCCAGACTCTGTGTCTTCCTACAAGCAAGACTTCGTTTCAAGTAAGGGCAGTCACTTTTCAGATCAAACGTACTACATCGTTCACGAAGCTCACACGTTTCCCATCTTAACTGACAAGCATTGAATGTTAGAGGACCAGTGCTTAGTATCAGTTTCAGAAGCAGAGTTGGACAATATATGGTCTGTATGTGTAGGAAACAATGTTCTTTTGTTCTCAGCACAATTACGTTTCCTGCTGTCTTAGAGATTCTAGAAAGCAAGAGTGTGCTTCTTGGTCTAAAGAAGAGCATGATCAATGGATGAGAACTCTGCTGTGTGTTTCACTTCAGAAAGGGAGTTAATTCCCAGGCTCTGAGTCTTCCTACATGCAAGACTTCAATTCAGGTAAGGGCAGTTACTTACAGCTCAAACGAACTACATCGTTCACGAAGCAAAAACGTTTCTCATCTAAACAGACAAGTTTTGGATGTTAGAGGACCTCTGGTTTTTTTCGGTTTCAGAAACAGAGATGAACTAGATATGGTCCATATTTGTAGGAAACACCGTTCTTTTGTTCTGAGACACTCAAGTTTCCTGCTGTATTAGAGTCTCTAGAAAGCAAGAGAGTGCTTCTTGCTCTAAAGCAGAGTGTGATCCATGGATGAGAACTCTGGTGTGTGTTTTCCTTCAGAAATGGAGTTAAATCCCATGCTCTGTGTCTTCCTACAAGCAAGAATTCGTTTCAGGTAAGGGCAGTCACTTTTCAACTCAAATGAACTACATCATTCATGAAGCTCACACATTTCCCATATTAACTGCCAAGCATTGGATGTTAGAGGACCAGTGCTTTGTATCAGTTTCAGAGTCAGAGTTGGAATAGATATGGTCCGTATGTGTAGGAAACACCGTTCTTTGTTCTGAGAACACTCAAGTTTCATGCTGTCTTAGAGACTCTAAAAAGCAAGAATGTGCTTCTTGCTCTAAAGCAGAGTGTGATTTATATATGAGAACTCTGCTGTGTATTTCACTTCAGAAATGGAGTTAAATCCCAGGCTCTGAGTCTTCCTACAAGCAAGACTTCGTTTCAGGTAAGGGCAGTTACTTTACAGCTCAAACGAACTACATCGTTCAAGAAGCTCACACATTTCTCATCTTAACTGACAAGCTTTGGATGTAAGAGGACCTTTGCTTTGTATCAATTTCAAGCATAGTTGAACTAGATATGGTCCGTATTTATAGGAAACACTGTTCTTTTCTTCTGAGCACACTCACGTTTCCTGCGGTATTAGAGAATCTAGAAAGAAAGAGCATGCTTCTTGCTCTAAAGCAGAGTGTGATCCTTGGATGAGAACTCTGCTGTGTGTTTCACTTCACAAATGGAGTTAAATCGCAGACTCTGTGTCTTCCTACAAGCAAGACTTCGTTTCAAGTAAGGGCAGTCACTTTTCAGATCAAACGTACTACATCGTTCACGAAGCTCACACGTTTCCCATCTTAACTGACAAGCATTGAATGTTAGAGGACCAGTGCTTTGTATCAGTTTCAGAAGCAGAGTTGGACAATATATGGTCTGTATGTGTAGGAAACAATGTTCTGTTGTTCTCAGCACACTCAAGTTTTCTGCTGTCTTAGAGACTCTAGAAAGCAAGGGCGTGCTTCTTGCTCTAAAGCAGAGTGTGATCCATGGATGAGAACTCTGCTGTGTGTTTCCCTTCAGAAATGGAGTTAAATCCCAGGCTCTGTGTCTTCCTACAAGCACTACTTGGTTTCAGGTAAGGGCAGTCACTTTCCAGCTCAAAAGAACTACATCATTCACGAAGGTCACACGTGTTTCATCTTAAATGACAAGCATTGGATGTTAGAGGACCTGTGCTTTGTATCAATTTCAGAAGCAGAGTTGGACTACATATAGGCCGTATGTGTAGGAAACACCGTTCTTTTGTTCTGAGCACACTCATGTTTCCTGCTGTCTTAGAGACTCTAGAAAGCAAGAGCGTGCTTCTTGCTGTAAAGCAGAATGTGAACAATGGATGAGAACTCTGCTATGTGTTTCCCTCTAGAAATGGAGTTAAATTCCAAGCTCTGTGTCTTCCTAAAAGCAAGACTTCGTTTCAGGTAAGGGCAGTTACTTTAGAGCTCAAACGAACTAGATCGTTCACGAAGCTCACACGTTTCTCATCTTAACTGACAAGCATTGAATGTTAGAGGACCAGTGCTTTGTATCAGTTTCAGAAGCAGAGTTGGACTAGATATGATCCGTATTTGTAGGAAACACCGTTCATTTGGTCTCAGCACACTCATGTTTTCTGCTGTATTAGAACCTCTAGAAAGCAAGAGAGTGCTTCTTGCTCTAAAGCAGAGTGTGATTTATATATGAGAACTCTGCTGTGTGTTTCACTTCAGAAATGGAGTTAAATCCCAGGCTCTGAGTCTTCCTACAAGCAAGATTTCTTTTTACGTGAGGGCTGTTACTTTACAGCTCAAATGAACTACATCATTCATGAAGCTCACACGTTTCTCATCTTAACTGACAATCATTGGATGTTAGAGGACCTGAGGTTTGTTTCAGTTTCAGAAGCAGAGTTGAACTAGATATGGGCCATATGTGTAGGAAACACCGTTCTTTTGTTCTGAGAACACTAAAGTTTCCTTCTGTATTAGAGGCTCTAGAAAGCAAGAGCGTGCTTCTTGCTCTAAAGCACAGTGTGATCCATGCATGAAAACTATGCTGTGTGTTTCCCTTCAGAAATGGAGTTAAATTCCAGGCTCTGTGTCTTCCTACAAGCAAGATTTCGTTACAAGAAAGGGCAGTCACTTTTCAGCTCAAACGAACTACATCGGTCACGAAGCTCACACGTTTCTCATCTTATCTGACAATCATTGAATGTTAGAGATCCAGTGCTTTGTATCAGTTTCAGAAGCAGACTTGGACTAGATATGGTCCGTATGTGTAGGAAACACCGTTCATTTGTTCTTAGCACACTCAAGTTTCCTGCTGTCTTAGAGACTTTGGAAAGCTAGAGCTTGCTTCTTGCTCTAAAGCAGAGTGTGATCAATGGATGAGAACTCTGTTGTGTGTTTCACTTCAGAAATGGAGTTAAATCCCTTGCTCTGAGTCTTCCTACAAGCAAGACCTCGTTTCAGGTAAGGGCACTTACTTTACAGCTCAAACGAACTACATCGTTCACGAAGCTCACACGTTTCTCATCTTAACTGACAAGCATTGAATGTTAGAGGACCAGTGCTTTGTATCAGTTTCAGAAGCAGAGTTGGACTAGATATGATCCGTATTTTTAGGAAACACTGTTCATTTGGTCTCAGCACACTCAAGTTTTCTGCTGTCTTAGAGACTCTAGAAAGCTAGAGCGTGCTTCTTGCTCTAAAGCAGAGTGTGATCAATTGATGAGAACTCTGTTTTGTGTTTCAAATCAGAAATGGAGTTAAATCCCAGGCTCTGAGTCTTCCTACAAGCAAGACTTCGTTTCAGGTAAGGGCAGTTACTTTAGAGCTCAAACGAACTACATCATTCACGAAGCTCACACGTTTCTCATCTTAACTGACAATCTTTGGATGTAAGAGGACCTTTGCTTTGTATCAATTTCAAGCATAGTTGAACTAGATATGGTCCGTATTTATAGGAAACACTGTTCTTTTCTTCTGAGCACACTCACGTTTCCTGCGGTATTAGAGAATCTAGAAAGAAAGAGCATGCTTCTTGCTCTAAAGCAGAGAGTGATCCTTGGATGAGAATTCTGCTGTGTGTTTCATTCACAAATGGAGTTTAATCCCAGGCTCTGTATCTTCCTATAAGCAAGACTTCGTTTCAAGTAAGGGTAGTCACTTTTCATATCAAACGTACTACATCGTTCACGAAGCTCACACGTTTCCCATCTTAACTGACAAGCATTGAATGTTAGAGGACCAGTGCTTTGTATCAGTTTCAGAAGCAGAGTTGGACAATATATGGTCTTTATGTGTAGGAAACAATGTTCTTTTGTTCTCAGCACACTCACGATTCCTGCTTACTTAGAGATTCTAGAAAGCAAGAGTGTGCTTCTTGGTCTAAAGCAGAGTGTGATCAGTGGATGAGAACTCTGCTGTGTGTTTCACTTCAGAAATGGAGTTAAATCCCAGGCTCTGAGTCTTCCTACAAGCAAGACTTCTTTTCAGGTAAGGGCAGTTACTTTACAGCTCAAACGAACTACATCGTTCACGAAGCACACACGTTTCTCGTCTAAATTCACAAGCATTGCATGTTAGAAGTCCTGTGGTTTCTTTCAGTTTCAGAGGCAGAGTTGAACTAGATATGGTCTGTATGTGTAGGAAACACCGTTCTTTTGTTATGAGCACACTCATGTTTCCTGCTGTATTAGAGATTCCAGGAAGCAAGAGCGTGCTTCTTGCTCTAAAGCAGAGTGTGATCTATATATGAGAACTCTGCTCTGTGTTTCACTTCAGAAATGGAGTTAAATCACAGGCTCTGAGTCTTCCAACAAGCAAGATTTCCTTTCAGGTAAGGGCAGTTACTTTACAGCTCAAATGAACTACATAGTTCACGAAGCTCACACGTTTCTCATCTTAACTGACAAGCATTGGATGTTAGAGGACCTGAGGTTTGTTTCAGTTTCAGAAGCAGAGTTGAACTAGATATGTGCCGTATGTGTAGGAAACACCATTCTTTTGATGTGAGAACACTCAATTTTCCTGATGTTTAGAGACTCTAGAAAGCAAGAGCGTGCTTCTTGCTCTAAAGCAGAGTGTGATCCATGCATGAAAACTATGCTGTGTGTTTCCCTTAAGAAATGGAGTTAAATTCCAGGCACTGTGTCTTCCTACATTCAAGACTTCGTTTTACCTAAGGGCAGTCATTTTTCAGTTCAAACGAACTACATTGGTGACGAACTCACTCGTTTCTCATCTTAACTGACAATCATTGAATGTTAGAGAACCAGTGCTTTGTATCAGTTTCAGAAGCAGAGTTGGATTAGATATGGTCCTTATGTGTAGGAAACACGATTCATTTGTTCTCAGCACACTCAATTTTCCTGCTGCCTTACAGAATTTGGAAAACTAGAGCTTGCTTCTTGCCCTAAAGCAGAGTGTGATCAATGGAAGAGAACTCTGTTGTGTGTTTCACTTCAGAAATGGAGTTAAATCCCTGGCTCTGAGGCTTCCTACAAGCAAGACTTCGTTTCAGGTAAGGGCAGTTACTTTAGAGCTCAAACGAACTACATCGTTCACGAGCTCACACGTTTCTCATCTTAACTGACAAGCATTGAATGTTAGATGACCAGTGCTTTGTATCAGTTTCAGAAGCAGAGTTGGACTACATATGGTCCGTATGTGTAGGAAACACTGTTCTTTGTTCTCATCACACTCACGTTTCCTGCTGTCTTAGAGACTCTAGAAAGCAAGAGTGTGCTTCTTGCTCTAAAGCAGAGTGTGATCCATGCATGAAAACTATGCTGTGTGTTTCCCTTCAGAAATGGAGTTAAATTCCAGGCTCTGAGTCTTCCTACAAGCAAGACTTCTTTTTACGTGAGGGCTGTTAGTTTACAGCTCAAATGAACTACATCATTCATGAAGCTCACACGTTTCTCATCTTAACTGACAAGCATTGGATGTTAGAGGACCTGAGGTTTGTTTCAGTTTCAGAAGCAGAGTTGAACTAGATATGGGCCGTATGTGTAGGAAACACCATTCTTTTGTTCTGAGAACACTCAAGTTTCCTGCTGTATTAGAGACTCTAGAAAGCAAGAGCGTGCTTCTTGCTCTAAAGCAGAGTGTGATCCATGCATGAAAACCATGCTGTGTGTTTCCCTTCAAAAATGGAGTTAAATTGCAGGCTCTGTGTCTTCCTACAAGCAAGACTTCGTTTCAAGAAAGGGCAGTCACTTTTCAGCGCAAACGATCTACATCGGTCACAAAGCTCACACGTTTCTCATCTTATCTGACAATCATTGAATGTTAGAGATCCAGTGCTTTGTATCAGATTCAGAAGCAGAGTTGGACTAGATATGGTCCGTATGTGTAGGAAACACCGTTCATTTGTTCTTAGCACACTCAAGTTTCCTGCACTTTTAGAGACTTTGGAAAGCTAGAGCGTGCTTCTTGCTCTAAAGCAGAGTGTGATCAATGGATGAGAACTCTGTTGTGTGTTTCACTTCAGAAATGGAGTTAAATCCCTTGCTCTGAGTCTTCCTACAAGCAAGACTTCGTTTAGGGTAAGGGCACTTACTTTACAGCTCAAACGAACTACATCGTTCACGAAGCTCACACGTTTCTCATCTTAACTGACAAGCATTGAATGTTAGAGGACCAGTGCTTTGGATCAGTTTCAGAAGCAGAGTTGGACTAGATATGATCCGTATTTGTAAGAAACACCGTTCATATGGTCTCAGCACACTCATGTTTTCTGCTGTCTTAGAGACTCTAGAAAGCTAGAGCGTGCTTCTTGCTCTAAAGCAGAGTGTGATCAATGGATGAGAACTCTGTTGTGTGTTTCACTTCAGAAATGGAGTTAAATCCCAGGCTCTGAGTCTTCCTACAAGCAAGACTTCGTTTCAGGTAAGGGTAGTTACTTTAGAGCTCAAACGAACTACATCATTCACGAAGCTCACACGTTTCTCATCTTAACTAATAATCTTTGGATGTAAGAGGACCTTTGCTTTGTATCAATTTCGAGCATAGTTGAACTAGATATGGTCCGTATTTATAGGAAACACTGTTCTTTTCTTCTGAGCACACTCACGTTTCCTGTGGTGTTAGAGAATCTAGAAAGAAAGTGCATGCTTCTTGCTCTAAAGCAGAGAGTGATCCTTGGATGAGAACTCTGCTGTGTGTTTTATACACAAATGGAGTTTAATCCCAGGCTCTGTGTTTTCCTACAAGCAAGACTTCGTTTCAATTAAGAGTAGTCACTTTTGAGATCAAACGTACTACATCGTTCACGTTCTCACACGTTTCCCATCTTAACTGACAAGCATTGAATGTTAGAGGACCAGTGCTTTGTATCAGTTTCAGATGCAGAGTTGGACAATATATGGTCTGTATGTGTAGGAAACAATGTTCTTTTGTTCTCAGCACACTCACGTTTCCTGCTTTCTTAGAGATTCTAGAAAGCAAGAGTGTACTTCTTGGTCTAAAGAAGAGCGTGATCAATGGATGAGAACTCTGCTGTGTGTTTCACTTCAGAAAGGGAGTTAAATCCCAGGCTCTGAATCTTCCTACATGCAAGACTTCATTTCAGGTAAGGGCAGTTACTTACAGCTCAAACGAACTACATCGTTCACGAAGCAAAAACGTTTCTCATCTAAACTGACAAGCATTGGATGTTAGAGGACCTCTGTTTTGTTTCAGTTTCAGAAGCAGAGTTGAACTAGATATGGGCTGTATGTGTATGAAACACCGTTCTTTTGTTCTGAGAACACTCAAGTTTCCTGCTGAATTAGAGACTCTAGAAAGCAAGAGCGTGCTTCTTGCTCTAAAGCAGAGTGTGATCCATGCATGAAAACTATGCTGTGTGTTTCCCTTCAGAAATGGAGTTAAATGCCTGGCTCTGTGTCTTCCTACAAGCAAGACTTCGTTTCTAGAAAGGGCAGTCACTTTTCAGCTCAAACGAACTAAATCGGTCACGAAGCTCACACGTTTCTCATCTTATCTGACAATCATTGAATGTTAGAGATCCAGTGCTTTGTATCAGTTTCAGAAGCAGAGTTGGACTAGATATAGTCCGTATGTGTAGGAAACACCGTTCATTTGTTCTTATCACACTCAAGTTTCCTGCTGTCTTAGAGACTTTGGAAAGCTAGAGCATGCTTCTTGCTCTAAAGCAGAGTGTGATCAATGGATGAGAACTCTGTTGTGTGTTTCACTTCAGAAATGGAGTTAAATCCCTTGCTCTGAGTCTTCCTACAAGCAAGACTTCGTTTCAGGTAAGGGCACTTACTTTACAGCTCAAACGAACTACATCGTTCACGAAGCACACACGTTTCTCGTCTAAATTCACAAGCATTGGATGTTAGAAGTCCTGTGGTTTCTTTCAGTTTCAGAAGCAGACTTGAACTAGATATGGTCTGTATGTGTAGGAAACACCGTTCTTTTGTTATGAGCACACTCATGTTTCCTGCTGTATTAGAGATTCCAGGAAGCAAGAGCGTGCTTCTTGCTCTAAAGCAGAGTGTGATCTATATATGAGAACTCTGCTCTGTGTTTCACTTCACAAATGGAGTTAAATCACAGGCTCTGAGTCTTCCTACAAGCAAGATTTCGTTTCAGGTAAGGGCAGTTACATTACAGCTAAAATGAACTACATCTTTCACGAAGCTCACACGTTTCTCATCTTAACTGACAAGCATTGAATGTTCGAGGACCAGTGCTTTGTATCAGTTTCATAAGCAGAGTTGGACTAGATATGATCCGTATTTGTAGGAAACACCGTTCATTTGGTCTCAGCACACTCAAGTTTTCTGCTGTCTTAGAGACTCTAGAAAGCTAGAGCGTGCTTCTTGCTCTAATGCAGAGTGTGATCAATTGATGAGAACTCTGTTGTGTGTTTCAATTCAGAAATGGAGTTAAATCCCAGACTCTGTGTCTTCCTACAAGCAAGACTTCGTTTCGGGTAAGGGCAGTTACTTTAGAGCTCAAACGAACTACATCGTAAACGAAGCTCACACGTTTCTCATCTTAACTGACAAGCTTTGGATGTAAGAGGACCTTTGCTTTGTATCAATTTTAAGCACAGTTGAACTAAATATGGTCCGTATTTATAGGAAACACTGTTCTTTTCTTCTGAGCACACTCACGTTTCCTGCGGTATTAGAGAATCTAGAAAGAAAGAGCATGCTTCTTGCTCTAAAGCAGAGAGTGATCCTTGGATGAGAACTCTGCTGTGTGTTTCACTTCACAAATGGAGTTAAATCCCAGAATCTGTGTCTTCCTACAAGCAAGACTTCGTTTCAAGTAAGGGCAGTCACTTTTCAGATCAAACATACTACATCGTTCACGAAGCTCACACGTTTCCCATCTTAACTGACAAGCATTGAATGTTAGAGGACCAGTGCTTTGTATCAGTTTCAGAAGCAGAGTTGGACAATATATGGTGTGTATGTGTAGGAAACAATGTTCTTTTGTTCTCAGCACACTCACATTTCCTGCTGTCTTAGAGATTCTAGAAAGCAAGAGTGTGCTTTTTGGTCTAAAGAAGAGCGTGATCAATGGATGAGAACTCTGCTGTGTGTTTCACTTCAAAAAGGAAGTTAAATCCCAGGCTCTGAGTCTTCCTACATGCAAGACTTCATTTCAGGTAAGGGCAGTTACTTACAGCTCAAACGAACTACATCGTTCACGAAGCAAAAACGTTTCTCATCTAAACTGACAAGCATTGGATGTTAGAGGACCTCTGGTTTGTTTCAGTTTCAGAAACAGATATGAACTAGATATGGTCCGTATTTGTAGGAAACACCGTTCTTTTGTTCTGAGACACTCAAGTTTCCTGCTGTATTAGAGGCTCTAGAAAGCAAGAGAGTGCTTCTTGCTCTAAAGCAGAGTGTGATCCATTGATGAGAACTCTGGTGTGTGTTTCCCTTCATAAATGGAGTTAAATCCCAGGCTCTGTGTCTTCCTACAAGCAAGAATTCGTTTCAGGTAAGGGCAGTCACTTTTCAGCTCAAAGGAACTACATCATTCATGAAGCTCACACGTTTCCCATATTAACTGCCAAGCATTGGATGTTAGAGGACCACTGCTTTGTATCAGTTTCAGAGTCAGAGTTGGAATAGATATGGTCCGTATGTGTAGGAAACACCGTTCTTTGTTCTCAGCACACTCACGTTTCCTGCTGTCTTAGAGACTCTAGAAAGCAAAAGTGTGCTTCTTGCGCTAAAGCAGAGTGTGATTTATATATGAGAACTCTGCTGTGTGTTTCACTTCAGAAATGGAGTTAAATCCCAGGCTCTGAGTCTTCCTACAAGCAAGACTTCGTTTCAGATAAGGGAAGTCTCTTTTCAGCTCAAATGAACTACATCATTCATGAAGCTCACACGTTTCTCATCTTAACTGACAAGCATTGGATGTTAGAGGACCTGAGGTTTGTTTCAGTTTCAGAAGCAGAGTTGAACTAGATATGGTCCGTATGTGTAGGAAACACCGTTCATTTGTTCTTAGCACACTCAAGTTTCCTGCTGTCATAGAGACTTTGGAAAGCTATAGCGTGCTTCTTGCTCTAAAGCAGAGTGTGATCAATGGATGAGAACTCTGTTGTGTGTTTCACTTCAGAAATGGAGTTAAATCCCTTGCTCTGAGTCTTCCTACAAGCAAGACTTTGTTTCAGGTAAGGGCACTTACTTTACAGCTCAAACGAACTACATCGTTCACGAAGCTCACACGTTTCTCATCTTAACTGAGAAGCATTGGATGTTAGTGGACCTCTGGTTTGTTTCAGTTTCAGAAGGCAGTTGGACTAGATATGGGCCGTATGTATAGGAAACACCGTTCTTTTGTTCTGAGAACACTCAAGTTTTCTGCTGTGTTAGAGACTCTAGAAAGCAAGAGTGTGCTTCTTGCTCTAAAGCAGAGTATGATCAATTGATGAGAACTCTGTTGTGTGTTTCACTTCAGAAATGGAGTTAAATCACAGGCTCTGAGTCTTCCTACAAGCAAGACTTCGTTTCGGCTAATGGCTGTTACTTTAGAGCTCAAACGAACTACATCGTTCACGAAGCTCACACGTTTCTCATCTTAACTGACAATCTTTGGATGTAAGAGGACCTTTGCTTTGTATCAATTTCAAGCATAGTTGAACTAGATATGGTCCGTATTTATAGGAAACACTGTTCTTTTCTTCTGAGCACACTCACGTTTCCTGCGATATTAGAGAATCTAGAAAGAAAGAGCATGCTTCTTGCTCTAAAGCAGAGTGTGATCCTTGGATGAGAACTCTGCTGTGTGTTTCATTCACAAATGGAGTTAAATCCCAGGCTCTGTGTCTTCCTACAAGCAAGACTTCGTTTCAAGTAAGGGTAGTCACTTTTCATATCAAACATACTACATCGTTCACGATGCTCACACGTTTCCCATCCTAACTGACAAGCATTGAAAGTTAGAGGACCAGTACTTTGTATAAGTTTCAGAAGCAGAGTTGGACAATATATGGTCTGTATGTGTAGGAAACAATATTCTTTTGTTCTCAGCACACTCACGTTTCCTGCTGTCTTAGAGATTCTAGAAAGCAAGAGTGTGCTTCTTGGTCTAAAGCAGAGCGTGATCAATGGATGAGAACTCTGCTGTGTGTTTCACTTCAGAAATGGAGTTAAATCCCAGGCTCTGAGTCTTCCTACAACAAGACTTCTTTTCAGGTAAGGGCAGTTACTTTACAGCTCAAACGAACTACATCGTTCACGAAGCTCACTCGTTTCTCATCTTAACTGACAAGCACTGGATGTTAGTGGACCTGTGGTTTGTTTCAGTTTCAGAAGCAGAGTTGAACTAGATATGGGCCGTATGTGTAGGAAACACCGTTCTTTTCTTGTGAGAACAATTAATTTTCCTGCTGTATTAGAGACTCTAGAAAGCAAGAGCGTGCTTCTTGCTCTAAAGCAGAGTGTGATCCATGCATGAAAACTATGCTGTGTGTTTCCCTTCAGAAATGGAGTTAAATTCCAGGCTCTGTGTCTTCCTACATTCAAGACTTCGTTTCACCTAAGGGCAGTCACTTTTCAGTTCAAACGAACTACATCGGTCACGAACTCACTCATTTCTCATCTTAACTGACAATCATTGAATGTTAGAGAACCAGTGCTTTGTATCAGTTTCAGAAAGAGAGTTGGACTAGATATGGTCCGTATGTGTAGGAAACACCGTTCATTTGTTCTCAGCCCACTCAAGTTTTCCTGCTGTCTTAGAGAATCTGGAAAGCTAGAGCTTGCTTCTTGCTCTAAAGCAGAGTGTGATCAATGGAAGAGAACTCTGTTGTGTGTTTCACTTCAGAAATGGAGTTAAATCCCTGGCTCTGAGTCTTCCTACAAGCAAGACTTCGTTTCAGGTAAGGGCCCTTACTTTAGAGCTCAAACGAACTACATCGTTCACGAAGCTCACACGTTTCTCATCTTAACTGACAAGCATTGAATGTTAGAGGACCAGTGCTTTGTATCAGTTTCAGAAGGAGAGTTGGACTAGATATGGTCCGTATGTGTAGGAAACACCGTTCATTTGTTCTCAGCACACTCAAGTTTCCTGCTGTCTTAGAGACTCTAGAAAGCTAGAGCGTGCTTCTTGCTCTAAAGCAGAGTGTGATCAATGGATGACAACTCTGCTGTGTGTTTCACTTCAGAAATGGAGTTAAAGCCCAGGCTCTAAGTCTCCCTACAAGGAAGACTTCGTTTTAAATAAGGGCCGTTACTTTACAGCTCAAATGAACTACATCGTTCAAAAGCTAACACGTTTCTCAAGTTAAATGACAAGCACTGGATGTTAGAGCACCTGTGGTTTGTTTCAGTTTCAGAATCATATTTGAACTAGATATGGTCCGTATGTGTAAGAAACACCGTTCTTTTGTTCTGAGCTCACTCACGTTTCCTGCTGTATTAGAGAATCTAGAAAGCAAGAGCGTGCTTCTTGCTCCAAAGCAGAGTGTGATCCATGGAAGATAATTATGCTGTGTGTTTCCCTTCAGAAATGGGGTTAAATCCCAGGCGCTGTGTCTTCCTACAAGCAAGACTTTGTTTCAGGTAAGGGCAGTCACTTTTCAGCTCAAACGAACTACATCGTTCACGAAGCTAACAAGTTTCCCATCTTAACTGACAAGCATTGGATGTTAGAGGACCAGTGCGTTGTATCAGTTTCAGAAGCAGAGTTGGGCTATATATGGTCCATATGTGTAGGAAACACCATTCATTTGTTCTCAGCCCACTCAAGTTTTCCTGCTGTCTTAGAGAATCTGGAAAGCTAGGGCGTGCTTCTTGCTCTAAAGCAGAGTGTGATCCATGGATGAGAACTCTGCTGTGTGTTTCACTTCAGAAATGGACTTAAATCCCAGGCTCTGAGTCTTCCTACAAGCAAGACTTCGTTTCAGGTAAGGGCCCTTACTTTAGAGCTCAAACGAACTACATCGTTCACGAAGCTCACACGTTTCTCATCTTAACTGACAAGCATTGAATGTTAGAGGACCAGTGCTTTGTATCAGTTTCAGAAGGAGAGTTGGACTAGATATGGTCCGTATGTGTAGGAAACACCGTTCATTTGTTCTCAGCACACTCAAGTTTCCTGCTGTCTTAGAGACTCTAGATAGCTAGAGCGTACTTCTTGCTCTAAAGCAGAGATTGATCAATGGATGAGAACTCTGTTGTGTGTTTCACTTCAGACATGGAGTTAAATCCCGGGGTCTGAGTCTTCCTACAAGCAAGACTTCGTTTCAGGTAAGAGCAGTTACTAACAGCTCAAACGAAATACATACTTCACGAAGCTCTCACGAATCCCATCTTAACTGACAAGCATTGGATGTTAGAGGACCTGTGGTTTGTTTCAGTTTTAGAAGCAGATTTGAACTTGATATGGCCCATATGTGTAGTAAACACCGTTGTTCTGTTCTGAGCACACTAATGTTTCCTGCTTTATTAGAGAATCTAGAAAGCAAGAGCGGCCTTCTTTCTCTAAAGCAGAGTGTGATCCATGGATGAGAACTATGCAGTGTGTTTCACTTCAGAAATAGAGTTAAATCCCAGGCTCTGAGTTTTCCTACAAGAACGACTTCATTTCAGGTAAGGGCAATTACTTTAGAGCTCAAACGCACTACATCATTCATGAAGCTCACACCTTTATCATCTTTACTGACAAGCATTGGATATTAGAGGACCTGTGCTTTGTATCTAATTCAGAGGCAGATTTCGAGTATATATGGTCCGTATGTGTAGGAAACACCGTTCTTTTGTTCTCAGCACACTCATGTTTCCTGCTGTCTTAGAGACTCTAGAAAGCAAGAGCGTGCTTCTTGCTGCAAAGCAGAGTGTGATCTATATATGAGACCTCTGCTGTATGTTTCACTTTCGAAATGGAGTTAAATCCCAGGCTCTGAGTCTTCCTACAAGGAAGACTTCGTTTCAAGTAAGGGCAGTTACTTTACAGCTCAAACGAACTACATCGTTCACGAATCTCACAAGTTTCTCATCTTAACTGACAAGCATTGGATGATAGAGGACCTGTGGTTTGTTTCAGTTTCAGAAGCAGTGTTGAACTAGATATGGTCCATATGTGTAGGAAACACCGTTGTTTTGTTCTCAGCACACTCAAGTTTCCTGCTGTCTTAGAGATTCTAGAAAGCTAGAGCGTGCTTCTTGCTCTGGAGAAGAGTGTCATCAATGGATGACACCTCTGCTGTGTGTTTCACCTCAGAAATGGAGTTAAAGCCCAAGCTCTGAGTCTTCCTAAAAGCAAGCCTTCGTTTCAAGTAAGGGCAGTTACTTTACAGCTCAAACGAACTACATCGTTCACGAAGCTCACACGTTTCTCATCTTTACTGACAAGCATTGGATGTTAGAGGACCTGTGGTTTGTTTCAGTTTCAGAAGCAGAGTTGAACTAGATATGGCCCGTTTGTGTAAGAAACACCGTTCTTTTTTTCTGAGCACACAAATGTTTCCTGCTGTATTAGATACTCTAGAAAGCAAGAGCGTGCTTCTTGCTCTAAAGCAGAGGGTGATCCATGGATGAGAACTATGCTGTGTGTTTCCCTTCAGAAATGGAGTTAAATTCCATGCTCTGTGTCTTCCTACAAGCAAGACTTCGTTTCAGATAAGGGAAGTCTCTTTTCAGCTCAAAAGATCTACATCGTTCACGAAGCTCACACGTCTCTCCTCTTAACTGACAAGCATCGGATGTTAGAGGACCAGTGCTTTGTATCAGTTTCAGAAGCAGATTTGGATTAGATAACTTCCGTATGTGTAGGAAACACTGTTCTTTTGTTCTCAGCACACTCAAGTTTCCTGCTGTCTTAGAGACTCTAGAAAGCAAGAGCGTGCTTCTTGCTCTAAAGCAGAGTGTGATACATGGATGAGAACTATGCTGTGTGTTTCCCTTCAGAAATGGAGTTAAATCCCAGGCTCTGAGTCATTATACAAGCAAGACTTCGTTTCAAGTAAGGGAAGTTACTTTACAGCTCAAACGAATTACATCGTTCATGAAGCTCACAAGTTTCTCATCTTAACTGACAAGCATTGGATGTTAGAGGACCTATGCTTTGTATCAATTTGAGAGGCAGAGTTCTTCTAGATATGGTCCCTATGTGTAGGAAACACCGTTCTTTTGTTCTCAGCACACTGATGTTACTGCTGTCTTAGAGACTCTAGAAAGCAAGAGCGTGCTTCTTGCTCTAAAGCAGAGTGTGATCTAAACATGAGAACTCTGCTGTGTGTTTCATTTCAGAAATGGAGTTAAATCACAGGTTCTGAGTCTTCCTACCAGCAAGATTTCGTTTCAGGTAAGGGCAGTTACTAACAGCTCAAACGAATACATCGTTCACGAAGCTCACATGTTTCTCATCTTAACGGACAAGCATTGCATGATAGAGGACCTGTGGTTTGTTTCAGTTTCAGAAGCAAGTTGAACTAGATATGGACCTTATGTGTAGGAAACACTTTTCTTTTGTTCTGAGCACACTCAAGTTTCCTGCTGTATTGGAGGCTCTAGAAAGCAAGAGTGTGCTTCTTGCTCTAAAGCACAGAGTGATCCATGCATGAGAACTATGCTGTGTGTTTCCCTCCAGAAATGGAGTTAAAACCCGTGCGCTGTGTCTTCCTACAAGCAAGAATTCAGTTCAGGTAAGGGCAGTCACTTTTCAGCTCAAACGAAGTACATCGTTCACAAAGCTCACACGTTTCTCATCTTAACTGACAAGCATTGGATGTTAGAGGACCAGTGCTTTGTATCAGTTTCAGAAGCAGAGTTGGACTACATATGGTCCGTATATGTAGGAAACACCATTCATTTGTTCTCAGCACACTCACGTTTCCTGGTGTCTTAGAGACTCTAGAAAGCTAGAGCGTGCTTCTTGCTCTAAAGCAGAGTGTGATCAATGGATGACAACTCTGCTGTGTGTTTCACTTCAGAAATGGAGTTAAAGCCCAGGCTCTAAGTCTCCCTACAAGGAAGACTTCGTTTTAAATAAGGGCCGTTACTTTACAGCTCAAATGAACTACATCGTTCAAAAGCTAACACGTTTCTCAAGTTAAATGACAAGCACTGGATGTTAGAGCACCTGTGGTTTGTTTCAGTTTCAGAATCATATTTGAACTAGATATGGTCCGTATGTGTAAGAAACACCGTTCTTTTGTTCTGAGCTCACTCACGTTTCCTGCTGTATTAGAGAATCTAGAAAGCAAGAGCGTGCTTCTTGCTCCAAAGCAGAGTGTGATCCATGGAAGATAATTATGCTGTGTGTTTCCCTTCAGAAATGGGGTTAAATCCCAGGCGCTGTGTCTTCCTACAAGCAAGACTTTGTTTCAGGTAAGGGCAGTCACTTTTCAGCTCAAACGAACTACATCGTTCACGAAGCTAACAAGTTTCCCATCTTAACTGACAAGCATTGGATGTTAGAGGACCAGTGCGTTGTATCAGTTTCAGAAGCAGAGTTGGGCTATATATGGTCCATATGTGTAGGAAACACCATTCATTTGTTCTCAGCCCACTCAAGTTTTCCTGCTGTCTTAGAGAATCTGGAAAGCTAGGGCGTGCTTCTTGCTCTAAAGCAGAGTGTGATCCATGGATGAGAACTCTGCTGTGTGTTTCACTTCAGAAATGGACTTAAATCCCAGGCTCTGAGTCTTCCTACAAGCAAGACTTCGTTTCAGGTAAGGGCCCTTACTTTAGAGCTCAAACGAACTACATCGTTCACGAAGCTCACACGTTTCTCATCTTAACTGACAAGCATTGAATGTTAGAGGACCAGTGCTTTGTATCAGTTTCAGAAGGAGAGTTGGACTAGATATGGTCCGTATGTGTAGGAAACACCGTTCATTTGTTCTCAGCACACTCAAGTTTCCTGCTGTCTTAGAGACTCTAGATAGCTAGAGCGTACTTCTTGCTCTAAAGCAGAGATTGATCAATGGATGAGAACTCTGTTGTGTGTTTCACTTCAGACATGGAGTTAAATCCCGGGGTCTGAGTCTTCCTACAAGCAAGACTTCGTTTCAGGTAAGAGCAGTTACTAACAGCTCAAACGAAATACATACTTCACGAAGCTCTCACGAATCCCATCTTAACTGACAAGCATTGGATGTTAGAGGACCTGTGGTTTGTTTCAGTTTTAGAAGCAGATTTGAACTTGATATGGCCCATATGTGTAGTAAACACCGTTGTTCTGTTCTGAGCACACTAATGTTTCCTGCTTTATTAGAGAATCTAGAAAGCAAGAGCGGCCTTCTTTCTCTAAAGCAGAGTGTGATCCATGGATGAGAACTATGCAGTGTGTTTCACTTCAGAAATAGAGTTAAATCCCAGGCTCTGAGTTTTCCTACAAGAACGACTTCATTTCAGGTAAGGGCAATTACTTTAGAGCTCAAACGCACTACATCATTCATGAAGCTCACACCTTTATCATCTTTACTGACAAGCATTGGATATTAGAGGACCTGTGCTTTGTATCTAATTCAGAGGCAGATTTCGAGTATATATGGTCCGTATGTGTAGGAAACACCGTTCTTTTGTTCTCAGCACACTCATGTTTCCTGCTGTCTTAGAGACTCTAGAAAGCAAGAGCGTGCTTCTTGCTGCAAAGCAGAGTGTGATCTATATATGAGACCTCTGCTGTATGTTTCACTTTCGAAATGGAGTTAAATCCCAGGCTCTGAGTCTTCCTACAAGGAAGACTTCGTTTCAAGTAAGGGCAGTTACTTTACAGCTCAAACGAACTACATCGTTCACGAATCTCACAAGTTTCTCATCTTAACTGACAAGCATTGGATGATAGAGGACCTGTGGTTTGTTTCAGTTTCAGAAGCAGTGTTGAACTAGATATGGTCCATATGTGTAGGAAACACCGTTGTTTTGTTCTCAGCACACTCAAGTTTCCTGCTGTCTTAGAGATTCTAGAAAGCTAGAGCGTGCTTCTTGCTCTGGAGAAGAGTGTCATCAATGGATGACACCTCTGCTGTGTGTTTCACCTCAGAAATGGAGTTAAAGCCCAAGCTCTGAGTCTTCCTAAAAGCAAGCCTTCGTTTCAAGTAAGGGCAGTTACTTTACAGCTCAAACGAACTACATCGTTCACGAAGCTCACACGTTTCTCATCTTTACTGACAAGCATTGGATGTTAGAGGACCTGTGGTTTGTTTCAGTTTCAGAAGCAGAGTTGAACTAGATATGGCCCGTTTGTGTAAGAAACACCGTTCTTTTTTTCTGAGCACACAAATGTTTCCTGCTGTATTAGATACTCTAGAAAGCAAGAGCGTGCTTCTTGCTCTAAAGCAGAGGGTGATCCATGGATGAGAACTATGCTGTGTGTTTCCCTTCAGAAATGGAGTTAAATTCCATGCTCTGTGTCTTCCTACAAGCAAGACTTCGTTTCAGATAAGGGAAGTCTCTTTTCAGCTCAAAAGATCTACATCGTTCACGAAGCTCACACGTCTCTCCTCTTAACTGACAAGCATCGGATGTTAGAGGACCAGTGCTTTGTATCAGTTTCAGAAGCAGATTTGGATTAGATAACTTCCGTATGTGTAGGAAACACTGTTCTTTTGTTCTCAGCACACTCAAGTTTCCTGCTGTCTTAGAGACTCTAGAAAGCAAGAGCGTGCTTCTTGCTCTAAAGCAGAGTGTGATACATGGATGAGAACTATGCTGTGTGTTTCCCTTCAGAAATGGAGTTAAATCCCAGGCTCTGAGTCATTATACAAGCAAGACTTCGTTTCAAGTAAGGGAAGTTACTTTACAGCTCAAACGAATTACATCGTTCATGAAGCTCACAAGTTTCTCATCTTAACTGACAAGCATTGGATGTTAGAGGACCTATGCTTTGTATCAATTTGAGAGGCAGAGTTCTTCTAGATATGGTCCCTATGTGTAGGAAACACCGTTCTTTTGTTCTCAGCACACTGATGTTACTGCTGTCTTAGAGACTCTAGAAAGCAAGAGCGTGCTTCTTGCTCTAAAGCAGAGTGTGATCTAAACATGAGAACTCTGCTGTGTGTTTCATTTCAGAAATGGAGTTAAATCACAGGTTCTGAGTCTTCCTACCAGCAAGATTTCGTTTCAGGTAAGGGCAGTTACTAACAGCTCAAACGAATACATCGTTCACGAAGCTCACATGTTTCTCATCTTAACGGACAAGCATTGCATGATAGAGGACCTGTGGTTTGTTTCAGTTTCAGAAGCAAGTTGAACTAGATATGGACCTTATGTGTAGGAAACACTTTTCTTTTGTTCTGAGCACACTCAAGTTTCCTGCTGTATTGGAGGCTCTAGAAAGCAAGAGTGTGCTTCTTGCTCTAAAGCACAGAGTGATCCATGCATGAGAACTATGCTGTGTGTTTCCCTCCAGAAATGGAGTTAAAACCCGTGCGCTGTGTCTTCCTACAAGCAAGAATTCAGTTCAGGTAAGGGCAGTCACTTTTCAGCTCAAACGAAGTACATCGTTCACAAAGCTCACACGTTTCTCATCTTAACTGACAAGCATTGGATGTTAGAGGACCAGTGCTTTGTATCAGTTTCAGAAGCAGAGTTGGACTACATATGGTCCGTATATGTAGGAAACACCATTCATTTGTTCTCAGCACACTCACGTTTCCTGGTGTCTTAGAGACTCTAGAAAGCTAGAGCGTGCTTCTTGCTCTAAAGCAGAGTGTGATCAATGGATGACAACTCTGCTGTGTGTTTCACTTCAGAAATGGAGTTAAAGCCCAGGCTCTAAGTCTCCCTACAAGGAAGACTTCGTTTTAAATAAGGGCCGTTACTTTACAGCTCAAATGAACTACATCGTTCAAAAGCTAACACGTTTCTCAAGTTAAATGACAAGCACTGGATGTTAGAGCACCTGTGGTTTGTTTCAGTTTCAGAATCATATTTGAACTAGATATGGTCCGTATGTGTAAGAAACACCGTTCTTTTGTTCTGAGCTCACTCACGTTTCCTGCTGTATTAGAGAATCTAGAAAGCAAGAGCGTGCTTCTTGCTCCAAAGCAGAGTGTGATCCATGGAAGATAATTATGCTGTGTGTTTCCCTTCAGAAATGGGGTTAAATCCCAGGCGCTGTGTCTTCCTACAAGCAAGACTTTGTTTCAGGTAAGGGCAGTCACTTTTCAGCTCAAACGAACTACATCGTTCACGAAGCTAACAAGTTTCCCATCTTAACTGACAAGCATTGGATGTTAGAGGACCAGTGCGTTGTATCAGTTTCAGAAGCAGAGTTGGGCTATATATGGTCCATATGTGTAGGAAACACCATTCATTTGTTCTCAGCCCACTCAAGTTTTCCTGCTGTCTTAGAGAATCTGGAAAGCTAGGGCGTGCTTCTTGCTCTAAAGCAGAGTGTGATCCATGGATGAGAACTCTGCTGTGTGTTTCACTTCAGAAATGGACTTAAATCCCAGGCTCTGAGTCTTCCTACAAGCAAGACTTCGTTTCAGGTAAGGGCCCTTACTTTAGAGCTCAAACGAACTACATCGTTCACGAAGCTCACACGTTTCTCATCTTAACTGACAAGCATTGAATGTTAGAGGACCAGTGCTTTGTATCAGTTTCAGAAGGAGAGTTGGACTAGATATGGTCCGTATGTGTAGGAAACACCGTTCATTTGTTCTCAGCACACTCAAGTTTCCTGCTGTCTTAGAGACTCTAGATAGCTAGAGCGTACTTCTTGCTCTAAAGCAGAGATTGATCAATGGATGAGAACTCTGTTGTGTGTTTCACTTCAGACATGGAGTTAAATCCCGGGGTCTGAGTCTTCCTACAAGCAAGACTTCGTTTCAGGTAAGAGCAGTTACTAACAGCTCAAACGAAATACATACTTCACGAAGCTCTCACGAATCCCATCTTAACTGACAAGCATTGGATGTTAGAGGACCTGTGGTTTGTTTCAGTTTTAGAAGCAGATTTGAACTTGATATGGCCCATATGTGTAGTAAACACCGTTGTTCTGTTCTGAGCACACTAATGTTTCCTGCTTTATTAGAGAATCTAGAAAGCAAGAGCGGCCTTCTTTCTCTAAAGCAGAGTGTGATCCATGGATGAGAACTATGCAGTGTGTTTCACTTCAGAAATAGAGTTAAATCCCAGGCTCTGAGTTTTCCTACAAGAACGACTTCATTTCAGGTAAGGGCAATTACTTTAGAGCTCAAACGCACTACATCATTCATGAAGCTCACACCTTTATCATCTTTACTGACAAGCATTGGATATTAGAGGACCTGTGCTTTGTATCTAATTCAGAGGCAGATTTCGAGTATATATGGTCCGTATGTGTAGGAAACACCGTTCTTTTGTTCTCAGCACACTCATGTTTCCTGCTGTCTTAGAGACTCTAGAAAGCAAGAGCGTGCTTCTTGCTGCAAAGCAGAGTGTGATCTATATATGAGACCTCTGCTGTATGTTTCACTTTCGAAATGGAGTTAAATCCCAGGCTCTGAGTCTTCCTACAAGGAAGACTTCGTTTCAAGTAAGGGCAGTTACTTTACAGCTCAAACGAACTACATCGTTCACGAATCTCACAAGTTTCTCATCTTAACTGACAAGCATTGGATGATAGAGGACCTGTGGTTTGTTTCAGTTTCAGAAGCAGTGTTGAACTAGATATGGTCCATATGTGTAGGAAACACCGTTGTTTTGTTCTCAGCACACTCAAGTTTCCTGCTGTCTTAGAGATTCTAGAAAGCTAGAGCGTGCTTCTTGCTCTGGAGAAGAGTGTCATCAATGGATGACACCTCTGCTGTGTGTTTCACCTCAGAAATGGAGTTAAAGCCCAAGCTCTGAGTCTTCCTAAAAGCAAGCCTTCGTTTCAAGTAAGGGCAGTTACTTTACAGCTCAAACGAACTACATCGTTCACGAAGCTCACACGTTTCTCATCTTTACTGACAAGCATTGGATGTTAGAGGACCTGTGGTTTGTTTCAGTTTCAGAAGCAGAGTTGAACTAGATATGGCCCGTTTGTGTAAGAAACACCGTTCTTTTTTTCTGAGCACACAAATGTTTCCTGCTGTATTAGATACTCTAGAAAGCAAGAGCGTGCTTCTTGCTCTAAAGCAGAGGGTGATCCATGGATGAGAACTATGCTGTGTGTTTCCCTTCAGAAATGGAGTTAAATTCCATGCTCTGTGTCTTCCTACAAGCAAGACTTCGTTTCAGATAAGGGAAGTCTCTTTTCAGCTCAAAAGATCTACATCGTTCACGAAGCTCACACGTCTCTCCTCTTAACTGACAAGCATCGGATGTTAGAGGACCAGTGCTTTGTATCAGTTTCAGAAGCAGATTTGGATTAGATAACTTCCGTATGTGTAGGAAACACTGTTCTTTTGTTCTCAGCACACTCAAGTTTCCTGCTGTCTTAGAGACTCTAGAAAGCAAGAGCGTGCTTCTTGCTCTAAAGCAGAGTGTGATACATGGATGAGAACTATGCTGTGTGTTTCCCTTCAGAAATGGAGTTAAATCCCAGGCTCTGAGTCATTATACAAGCAAGACTTCGTTTCAAGTAAGGGAAGTTACTTTACAGCTCAAACGAATTACATCGTTCATGAAGCTCACAAGTTTCTCATCTTAACTGACAAGCATTGGATGTTAGAGGACCTATGCTTTGTATCAATTTGAGAGGCAGAGTTCTTCTAGATATGGTCCCTATGTGTAGGAAACACCGTTCTTTTGTTCTCAGCACACTGATGTTACTGCTGTCTTAGAGACTCTAGAAAGCAAGAGCGTGCTTCTTGCTCTAAAGCAGAGTGTGATCTAAACATGAGAACTCTGCTGTGTGTTTCATTTCAGAAATGGAGTTAAATCACAGGTTCTGAGTCTTCCTACCAGCAAGATTTCGTTTCAGGTAAGGGCAGTTACTAACAGCTCAAACGAATACATCGTTCACGAAGCTCACATGTTTCTCATCTTAACGGACAAGCATTGCATGATAGAGGACCTGTGGTTTGTTTCAGTTTCAGAAGCAAGTTGAACTAGATATGGACCTTATGTGTAGGAAACACTTTTCTTTTGTTCTGAGCACACTCAAGTTTCCTGCTGTATTGGAGGCTCTAGAAAGCAAGAGTGTGCTTCTTGCTCTAAAGCACAGAGTGATCCATGCATGAGAACTATGCTGTGTGTTTCCCTCCAGAAATGGAGTTAAAACCCGTGCGCTGTGTCTTCCTACAAGCAAGAATTCAGTTCAGGTAAGGGCAGTCACTTTTCAGCTCAAACGAAGTACATCGTTCACAAAGCTCACACGTTTCTCATCTTAACTGACAAGCATTGGATGTTAGAGGACCAGTGCTTTGTATCAGTTTCAGAAGCAGAGTTGGACTACATATGGTCCGTATATGTAGGAAACACCATTCATTTGTTCTCAGCACACTCACGTTTCCTGGTGTCTTAGAGACTCTAGAAAGCTAGAGCGTGCTTCTTGCTCTAAAGCAGAGTGTGATCAATGGATGACAACTCTGCTGTGTGTTTCACTTCAGAAATGGAGTTAAAGCCCAGGCTCTAAGTCTCCCTACAAGGAAGACTTCGTTTTAAATAAGGGCCGTTACTTTACAGCTCAAATGAACTACATCGTTCAAAAGCTAACACGTTTCTCAAGTTAAATGACAAGCACTGGATGTTAGAGCACCTGTGGTTTGTTTCAGTTTCAGAATCATATTTGAACTAGATATGGTCCGTATGTGTAAGAAACACCGTTCTTTTGTTCTGAGCTCACTCACGTTTCCTGCTGTATTAGAGAATCTAGAAAGCAAGAGCGTGCTTCTTGCTCCAAAGCAGAGTGTGATCCATGGAAGATAATTATGCTGTGTGTTTCCCTTAAGAAATGGGGTTAAATCCCAGGCGCTGTGTCTTCCTACAAGCAAGACTTTGTTTCAGGTAAGGGCAGTCACTTTTCAGCTCAAACGAACTACATCGTTCACGAAGCTAACAAGTTTCCCATCTTAACTGACAAGCATTGGATGTTAGAGGACCAGTGCGTTGTATCAGTTTCAGAAGCAGAGTTGGGCTACATATGGTCCATATGTGTAGGAAACACCATTCATTTGTTCTCAGCCCACTCAAGTTTTCCTGCTGTCTTAGAGAATCTGGAAAGCTAGGGCGTGCTTCTTGCTCTAAAGCAGAGTGTGATCCATGGATGAGAACTCTGCTGTGTGTTTCACTTCAGAAATGGACTTAAATCCCAGGCTCTGAGTCTTCCTACAAGCAAGACTTCGTTTCAGGTAAGGGCAGTCACTTTACAGCTCAAACGAACTACATCGTTCACGAAGCTCAAACGTTTCTCATCTTAACTGACAAGCATCGGATATTAGAGGACCCGAGCTTTGTATCAGTTTCAGAAGCAGAGGTGGATTAGATATGGTCCGTATGTGTAGGAAACACCGTTCTTTTGTTCTGAGCACACTCACGTTTCCTGGTGTCTTAGAGACTCTAGAAAGATAGAGCGTGCTTCTTGCTCTAAAGCAGAGTGTGATCAATGGATGACAACTCTGCTGTGTGTTTCACTTCAGAAATGGAGTTAAATCCCAGGCGCTGTGTCTTCCTACAAGCAAGACTTCGTTTCAGGCAAGGGCAGTCACCTTTCAGCTCAAACGAACTACATCGTTCACGAAGCTAACAAGTCTCCCATCTTAACTGACAAGCATTGGATGTTAGAGGACCAGTGCTTTGTATCAGTTTCAGAAGCAGAGTTGGATTAGATAATTTCCGTATGTGTAGGAAACACCGTTCTTTTGTTCTCAGCACACTCAAGTTTCCTGCTGTCTTAGAGACTCTAGAAAGCTAGAGCGTGCTTCTTGCTCTGAAGCAGAGTGTGATCAATGGATGACAACTCTGCTGTGTGTTTCACTTCAGAAATGGAGTTAAAGCCCAGGCTCTGAGTCTTCCTACAAGGAAGAATTCGTTTCAAGAAAGGGCAGTTACGTTACAGCTCAAACAAACTACATCGTTCACAAAGCTCACACGTTTCTCATCTTAACTGACAAGCATTGCATGTTGGAGGACCTGTGGTTTATTTCAGTTTCAGAAGCACAGTTGAAATAGATATGGTCCATATGTGTAACAAACACCGTTCTTTTGTTTTGAGCACACTCAAGTTTTCTGCTGTATTAGAGATTCTAGAAAGCTAGAGCATGCTTCATGCTCTAAAGCAGAGTGTGACCAATGGATGAGAACTCTGTTGTGTGTTTCACTTCAGAAATGGAGTTAAATCCCAGGCTCTGAATCTTCCTACAAGCAATACATCGTTTCAGGTAAGGGCAGTTACTTTAAAGCTCAAACGAACTACATCGTTCACGAAGCTCACACGTTTCTCATCTTAACTGACAAGCATTGGATGTTAGAGGACCTATGCTTTGTATCAATTTGAGAGGCTTAGTTCTTCTAGATATGGTCCCTATGTGTAGGAAACACCGTTCTTTTGTTCTCAGCACACTGATGCTACTGCTGTCTTAGAGACTCTAGAAAGCAAGAGCGTGCTTCTTGCTCTAAAGCAGAGTGTGATCTAAATATGAGAACTCTGCTGTGTGTTTCATTTCAGAAATGGAGTTAAATCCCAGCTTCTGAGTCTTCCTACCATCAAGATTTCATTTCAGGTAAGGGCAGTTACTAACAGCTCAAACGAACTACACCGTTCACGAACCTCACATGTTTCTCATCTTAACTGACAAGCATTGGATGATAGAGGACCTGTGGTTTGTTTCAGTTTCAGAAGCAGAGGTGAACTAGATATGGCCCGTATGTGTCGGAAACACTGTTCTTTTGTTCTGAGCACACTCAAGTTTCCTGCTGTATTAGAGACTCTAGAAAGCAAGAGCGTGCTTCTTGCGCTAAAGCAGAGTGTGATCCATGGATGATAACTATGCTGTGTGTTTCCCTTCAGAAATGGGGAAAAATCCCAGGCTCTGTGTCTTCCTACAAGCAAGACTTCGTTTCAGGTAAGGGCAGTCACTTTACAGCTCAAACGAACTACATCGTTCACTAAGCTCAAACGTTTCTCATCTTAACTGACAAGCATCGGATATTAGAGGACCCGAGCTTTGTATCAGTTTCAGAAGCAGAGGTGGATTAGATATGGTCCGTATGTGTAGGAAACACCGTTCTTTTGTTCTGAGCACACTCACGTTTCCTGGTGTCTTAGAGACTCTAGAAAGCTAGAGCGTGCTTCTTGCTCTAAAGCAGAGTGTGATCAATGGATGACAACTCTGCTGTGTGTTTCACTTCAGAAATGGAGTTAAATCCCAGGCGCTGTGTCTTCCTACAATCAAGACTTCGTTTCAGGTAAGGGCAGTCACCTTTCAGCTCAAACGAACTACATCGTTCACGAAGCTAACAAGTCTCCCTTCTTAACTGACAAGCATTGGATGTTAGAGGACCAGTGCTTTGTATCAGTTTCAGAAGCAGAGTTGGATTAGATAATTTCCGTATGTGTAGGAAACACCGTTCTTTTGTTCTCAGCACACTCAAGTTTCATGCTGTCTTAGAGACTCTAGAAAGCTAGAGCGTGCTTCTTGCTCTGAAGCAGAGTGTGATCAATGGATGACAACTCTGCTGTGTGTTTCACTTCAGAAATGGAGTTAAAGCCCAGGCTCTGAGTCTTCCTACATGGAAGAATTCGTTTCAAGAAAGGGCAGTTACGTTACAGCTCAAACAAACTACATCGTTCACAAAGCTCACACGTTTCTCATCTTAACTGACAAGCATTGCATGTTGGAGGACCTGTGGTTTATTTCAGTTTCAGAAGCACAGTTGAAATAGATATGGTCCATATGTGTAACAAACACCGTTCTTTTGTTTTGAGCACACTCAAGTTTTCTGCTGTATTAGAGATTCTAGAAAGCTAGAGCATGCTTCATGCTCTAAAGCAGAGTGTGACCAATGGATGAGAACTCTGTTGTGTGTTTCACTTCAGAAATGGAGTTAAATCCCAGGCTCTGAATCTTCCTACAAGCAATACATCGTTTCAGGTAAGGGCAGTTACTTTAAAGCTCAAACGAACTACATCGTTCACGAAGCTCACACGTTTCTCATCTTAACTGACAAGCATTGGATGTTAGAGGACCTATGCTTTGTATCAATTTGAGAGGCTTAGTTCTTCTAGATATGGTCCCTATGTGTAGGAAACACCGTTCTTTTGTTCTCAGCACACTGATGTTACTGCTGTCTTAGAGACTCTAGAAAGCAAGAGCGTGCTTCTTGCTCTAAAGCAGAGTGTGATCTAAATATGAGAACTCTGCTGTGTGTTTCATTTCAGAAATGGAGTTAAATCCCAGCTTCTGAGTCTTCCTACCATCAAGATTTCATTTCAGGTAAGGGCAGTTACTAACAGCTCAAACGAACTACACTGTTCACAAACCTCACATGTTTCTCATCTTAACTGACAAGCATTGGATGATAGAGGACCTGTGGTTTGTTTCAGTTTCAGAAGCAGAGGTGAACTAGATATGGCCCGTATGTGTCGGAAACACTGTTCTTTTGTTCTGAGCACACTCAAGTTTCCTGCTGTATTAGAGACTCTAGAAAGCAAGAGCGTGCTTCTTGCGCTAAAGCAGAGTGTGATCCATGGATGATAACTATGCCGTGTGTTTCCCTTCAGAAATGGGGTTAAATCCCAGGCTCTGTGTCTTCCTACAAGCAAGACTTCGTTTCAGGTAAGGGCAGTCACTTTACAGCTCAAACGAACTACATCGTTCACTAAGCTCAAACGTTTCTCATCTTAACTGACAAGCATCGGATATTAGAGGACCCGAGCTTTGTATCAGTTTCAGAAGCAGAGGTGGATTAGATATGGTCCGTATGTGTAGGAAACACCGTTCTTTTGTTCTGAGCACACTCACGTTTCCTGGTGTCTTAGAGACTCTAGAAAGCTAGAGCGTGCTTCTTGCTCTAAAGCAGAGTGTGATCAATGGATGACAACTCTGCTGTGTGTTTCACTTCAGAAATGGAGTTAAATCCCAGGCGCTGTGTCTTCCTACAAGCAAGACTTCGTTTCAGGTAAGGGCAGTCACCTTTCAGCTCAAACGAACTACATCGTTCACGAAGCTAACAAGTCTCCCATCTTAACTGACAAGCATTGGATGTTAGAGGACCAGTGCTTTGTATCAGTTTCAGAAGCAGAGTTGGATTAGATAATTTCCGTATGTGTAGGAAACACCGTTCTTTTGTTCTCAGCACACTCAAGTTTCCTGCTGTCTTAGAGACTCTAGAAAGCTAGAGCGTGCTTCTTGCTCTGAAGCAGAGTGTGATCAATGGATGACAACTCTGCTGTGTGTTTCACTTCAGAAATGGAGTTAAAGCCCAGGCTCTGAGTCTTCCTACATGGAAGAATTCGTTTCAAGAAAGGGCAGTTACGTTACAGCTCAAACAAACTACATCGTTCACAAAGCTCACACGTTTCTCATCTTAACTGACAAGCATTGCATGTTGGAGGACCTGTGGTTTATTTCAGTTTCAGAAGCACAGTTGAAATAGATATGGTCCATATGTGTAACAAACACCGTTCTTTTGTTTTGAGCACACTCAAGTTTTCTGCTGTATTAGAGATTCTAGAAAGCTAGAGCATGCTTCATGCTCTAAAGCAGAGTGTGACCAATGGATGAGAACTCTGTTGTGGGTTTCACTTCAGAAATGGAGTTAAATCCCAGGCTCTGAATCTTCCTACAAGCAATACATCGTTTCAGGTAAGGGCAGTTACTTTAAAGCTCAAACGAACTACATCATTCACGAAGCTCACACGTTTCTCATCTTAACTGACAAGCATTGGATGTTAGAGGACCTATGCTTTGTATCAATTTGAGAGGCTTAGTTCTTCTAGATATGGTCCCTATGTGTAGGAAACACCGTTCTTTTGTTCTCAGCACACTGATGTTACTGCTGTCTTAGAGACTCTAGAAAGCAAGAGCGTGCTTCTTGCTCTAAAGCAGAGTGTGATCTAAATATGAGAACTCTGCTGTGTGTTTCATTTCAGAAATGGAGTTAAATCCCAGCTTCTGAGTCTTCCTACCATCAAGATTTCATTTCAGGTAAGGGCAGTTACTAACAGCTCAAACGAACTACACCGTTCACGAACCTCACATGTTTCTCATCTTAACTGACAAGCATTGGATGATAGAGGACCTGTGGTTTGTTTCAGTTTCAGAAGCAGAGGTGAACTAGATATGGCCCGTATGTGTCGGAAACACTGTTCTTTTGTTCTGAGCACACTCAAGTTTCCTGCTGTATTAGAGACTCTAGAAAGCAAGAGCGTGCTTCTTGCGCTAAAGCAGAGTGTGATCCATGGATGATAACTATGCTGTGTGTTTCCCTTCAGAAATGGGGTTAAATCCCAGGCTCTGTGTCTTCCTACAAGCAAGACTTCGTTTCAGGTAAGGGCAGTCACTTTACAGCTCAAACGAACTACATCGTTCACTAAGCTCAAACGTTTCTCATCTTAACTGACAAGCATCGGATATTAGAGGACCCGAGCTTTGTATCAGTTTCAGAAGCAGAGGTGGATTAGATATGGGCCGTATGTGTAGGAAACACCGTTCTTTTGTTCTGAGCACACTCACGTTTCCTGGTGTCTTAGAGACTCTAGAAAGCTAGAGCGTGCTTCTTGCTCTAAAGCAGAGTGTGATCAATGGATGACAACTCTGCTGTGTGTTTCACTTCAGAAATGGAGTTAAATTCCATGCTCTGTGTCTTCCTACAAGCAAGACTTCGTTTCAGATAAGGGAAGTCTCTTTTCAGCTCAAAAGATCTACATCGTTCACGAAGCTCACACGTCTCTCCTCTTAACTGACAAGCATCGGATGTTAGAGGACCAGTGCTTTGTATCAGTTTCAGAAGCAGATTTGGATTAGATAACTTCCGTATGTGTAGGAAACACCGTTCTTTTGTTCTCAGCACACTCGAGTTTCCTGCTGTCTTAGAGACTCTAGAAAGCAAGAGCGTGCTTCTTGCTCTAAAGCAGAGTGTGATACATGGATGAGAACTATGCTGTGTGTTTCCCTTCAGAAATGGAGTTAAATCCCAGGCTCTGAGTCATTATACAAGCAAGACTTCGTTTCAAGTAAGGGCAGTTACTTTACAGCTCAAACGAATTACATCGTTCATGAAGCTCACAAGTTTCTCATCTTAACTGACAAGCATTGGATGTTAGAGGACCTATGCTTTGTATCAATTTGAGAGGCAGAGTTCTTCTAGATATGGTCCCTATGTGTAGGAAACACGGTTCTTTTGTTCTCAGCACACTGATGTTACTGCTGTCTTAGAGACTCTAGAAAGCAAGAGCGTGCTTCTTGCTCTAAAGCAGAGTGTGATCTAAACATGAGAACTCTGCTGTGTGTTTCATTTCAGAAATGGAGTTAAATCACAGGTTCTGAGTCTTCCTACCAGCAAGATTTCGTTTCAGGTAAGGGCAGTTACTAACAGCACAAACGAATACATCGTTCACGAAGCTCACATGTTTCTCATCTTAACGGACAAGCATTGCATGATAGAGGACCTGTAGTTTGTTTCAGTTTCAGAAGCAAGTTGAACTAGATATGGACCTTATGTGTAGGAAACACTTTTCTTTTGTTCTGAGCACACTCAAGTTTCCTGCGGTATTGGAGACTCTAGAAAGCAAGAGTGTGCTTCTTGCTCTAAAGCACAGAGTGATCCATGCATGAGAACTATGCTGTGTGTTTCCCTTCAGAAATGGAGTTAAAACCCGTGCGCTGTGTCTTCCTACAAGCAAGAATTCATTTCAGGTAAGGGCAGTCACTTTTCAGCTCAAACGAAGTACATCGTTCACAAAGCTCACACGTTTCTCATCTTAACTGACAAGCATTGGATGTTAGAGGACCAGTGCTTTGTATCAATTTCAGAAGCAGAGTTGGACTACATATGGTCCGTATATGTAGGAAACACCATTCATTTGTTCTCAGCACACTCACGTTTCCTGGTGTCTTAGAGACTCTAGAAAGCTAGAGCGTGCTTCTTGCTCTAAAGCAGAGTGTGATCAATGGATGACAACTCTGCTGTGTGTTTCACTTCAGAAATGGAGTTAAAGCCCAGGCTCTAAGTCTCCCTACAAGGAAGACTTCGTTTTACATAAGGGCCGTTACTTTACAGCTCAAATGAACTACATCGTTCAAAAGCAAACACGTTTCTCAAGTTAAATGACAAGCACTGGATGTTAGAGCACCTGTGGTTTGTTTCAGTTTCAGAATCATATTTGAACTAGATATGGTCCGTATTTGTAAGAAACACCGTTCTTTTGTTCTGAGCACACGCACGTTTCCTGCTGTATTAGAGAATCTAGAAAGCAAGAGCGTGCTTCTTGCTCCAAAGCAGAGTGTGATCCATGGAAGATAATTATGCTGTGTGTTTCCCTTCAGAAATGGGGTTAAATCCCAGGCGCTGTGTCTTCCTACAAGCAAGACTTCGTTTCAGGTAAGGGCAGTCACTTTACAGCTCAAACGAACTACATCGTTCACTAAGCTCAAACGTTTCTCATCTTAACTGACAAGCATCGGATATTAGAGGACGCGAGCTTTGTATGAGTTTCAGAAGCAGAGGTGGATTAGATATGGTCCGTATGTGTAGGAAACACCGTTCTTTTGTTCTGAGCACACTCACGTTTCCTGGTGTCTTAGAGACTCTAGAAAGCTAGAGCGTGCTTCTTGCTCTAAAGCAGAGTGTGATCAATGGATGACAACTCTGCTGTGTGTTTCACTTCAGAAATGGAGTTAAATCCCAGGCGCTGTGTCTTCCTACAAGCAAGACTTCGTTTCAGGTAAGGGCAGTCACCTTTCAGCTCAAACGAACTACATCGTTCACGAAGCTAACAAGTCTCCCATCTTAACTGACAAGCATTGGATGTTAGAGGACCAGTGCTTTGTATCAGTTTCAGAAGCAGAGTTGGATTAGATAATTTCCGTATGTGTAGGAAACACCGTTCTTTTGTTCTCAGCACACTCAAGTTTCCTGCTGTCTTAGAGACTCTAGAAAGCTAGAGCGTGCTTCTTGCTCTGAAGCAGAGTGTGATCAATGGATGACAACTCTGCTGTGTGTTTCACTTCAGAAATGGAGTTAAAGCCCAGGCTCTGAGTCTTCCTACAAGGAAGAATTCGTTTCAAGAAAGGGCAGTTACGTTACAGCTCAAACAAACTACATCATTCACAAAGCTCACACGTTTCTCATCTTAACTGACAAGCATTGCATGTTGGAGGACCTGTGGTTTATTTCAGTTTCAGAAGCACAGTTGAAATAGATATGGTCCATATGTGTAACAAACACCGTTCTTTTGTTTTGAGCACACTCAAGTTTTCTGCTGTATTAGAGATTCTAGAAAGCTAGAGCATGCTTCATGCTCTAAAGCAGAGTGTGACCAATGGATGAGAACTCTGTTGTGTGTTTCACTTCAGAAATGGAGTTAAATCCCAGGCTCTGAATCTTCCTTCAAGCAATACATCGTTTCAGGTAAGGGCAGATACTTTAAAGCTCAAACGAACTACATCGTTCACGAAGCTCACACGTTTCTCATCTTAACTGACAAGCATTGGATGTTAGAGGACCTATGCTTTGTATCAATTTGAGAGGCTTAGTTCTTCTAGATATGGTCCCTATGTGTAGGAAACACCGTTCTTTTGTTCTCAGCACACTGATGTTACTGCTGTCTTAGAGACTCTAGAAAGCAAGAGCGTGCTTCTTGCTCTTAAGCAGAGTGTGATCTAAATATGAGAACTCTGCTGTGTGTTTCATTTCAGAAATGGAGTTAAATCCCAGCTTCTGAGTCTTCCTACCATCAAGATTTCATTTCAGGTAAGGGCAGTTACTAACAGCTCAAACGAACTACACCGTTCACGAACCTCACATGTTTCTCATCTTAACTGACAAGCATTGGATGATAGAGGACCTGTGGTTTGTTTCAGTTTCAGAAGCAGAGGTGAACTAGATATGGCCCGTATGTGTCGGAAACACTGTTCTTTTGTTCTGAGCACACTCAAGTTTCCTGCTGTATTAGAGACTCTAGAAAGCAAGAGCGTGCTTCTTGCGCTAAAGCAGAGTGTGATCCATGGATGATAACTATGCTGTGTGTTTCCCTTCAGAAATGGGGTTAAATCCCAGGCTCTGTGTCTTCCTACAAGGAAGAATTCGTTTCAGGTAAGGGCAGTCACCTTTCAGCTCAAACGAACTACATCGTTCACAAAGCTAACAAGTCTCCCATCTTAACTGACAAGCATTGGATGTTGGAGGACCAGTGCTTTGTATCAGTTTCAGAAGCACAGTTGAAATAGATATGGTCCATATGTGTAACAAACACCGTTCTTTTGTTTTGAGCACACTCATGTTTTCTGCTGTATTAGAGAATCTAGAAAGCTAGAGCATGCTTCATGCTCTAAAGCAGAGTGTGACCAATGGATGAGAACTCTGTTGTGTGTTTCACTTCAGAAATGGAGTTAAATCCCAGGCTCTGAATCTTCCTACAAGCAATACATCGTTTCAGGTAAGGGCAGATACTTTAAAGCTCAAACGAACTACATCGTTCACGAAGCTCACACGTTTCTCATCTTAACTGACAAGCATTGGATGTTAGAGGACCTATGTTTTGTATCAATTTGAGAGGCTTAGTTCTTCTAGATATGGTCCCTATGTGTAGGAAACACCGTTCTTTTGTTCTCAGCACACTGATGTTACTGCTGTCTTAGAGACTTTAGAAAGCAAGAGCGTGCTTCTTGCTCTAAAGCAGAGTGTGATCTAAATATGAAAACTCTGCTGTGTGTTTCAGTTCAGAAATGGAGTTAAATCCCAGCTTCTGAGTCTTCCTACCATCAAGATTTCATTTCAGGTAAGGGCAGTTACTAACAGCTCAAACGAACTACACCGTTCACGAACCTCACATGTTTCTCATCTTAACTGACAAGCATTGGATGATAGAGGACCTGTGGTTTGTTTCAGTTTCAGAAGCACAGGTGAACTAGATATGGCCCGTATGTGTCGGAAACACTGTTCTTTGTTCTGAGCACACTCAAGTTTCCTGCTGTATTAGAGACTCTAGAAAGCAAGAGCGTGCTTCTTGCGCTAAAGCAGAGTGTGATCCATGGATGATAACTATGCTGTGTGTTTCCCTTCAGAAATGGGGTTAAATCCCAGGCTCTGTGTCTTCCTACAAGCAAGACTTCGTTTCAGGTAAGGGCAGTCACTTTACAGCTCAAACGAACAACATCGTTCACTAAGCTCAAACGTTTCTCATCTTAACTGACAAGCATCGGATATTAGAGGACCCGAGCTTTGTATCAGTTTCAGAAGCAGAGGTGGATTAGATATGGTCCGTAAGTGTAGGAAACACCGTTCTTTTGTTCTGAGCACACTCACGTTTCCTGGTGTCTTAGAGACTCTAGAAAGCTAGAGCGTGCTTCTTGCTCTAAAGCAGAGTGTGATCAATGGATGACAACTCTGCTGTGTGTTTCACTTCAGAAATGGAGTTAAATCCCAGGCGCTGTGTCTTCCTACAAGCAAGACTTCGTTTCAGGTAAGGGCAGTCACCTTTCAGCTCAAACGAACTACATCGTTCACGAAGCTAACAAGTCTCCCATCTTAACTGACAAGCATTGGATGTTAGAGGACCAGTGCTTTGTATCAGTTTCAGAAGCAGAGTTGGATTAGATAATTTCCGTATGTGTAGGAAACACCGTTCTTTTGTTCTCAGCACACTCAAGTTTCCTGCTGTCTTAGAGACTCTAGAAAGCTAGAGCGTGCTTCTTGCTCTGAAGCAGAGTGTGATCAATGGATGACAACTCTGCTGTGTGTTTCACTTCAGAAATGGAGTTAAAGCCCAGGCTCTGAGTCTTCCTACAAGGAAGATTTCGTTTCAAGAAAGGGCAGTTACATTACAGCTCAAACAAACTACATCGTTCACAAAGCTCACACGTTTCTCATCTTAACTGACAAGCATTGCATGTTGGAGGACCTGTGGTTTATTTCAGTTTCAGAAGCACAGTTGAAATAGATATGGTCCATATGTGTAACAAACACCGTTCTTTTGTTTTGAGCACACTCAAGTTTTCTGCTGTATTAGAGATTCTAGAAAGCTAGAGCATGCTTCATGCTCTAAAGCAGAGTGTGACCAATGGATGAGAACTCTGTTGTGTGTTTCACTTCAGAAATGGAGTTAAATCCCAGGCTCTGAATCTTCCTACAAGCAATACATCGTTTCAGGTAAGGGCAGATACTTTAAAGCTCAAACGAACTACATCGTTCACGAAGCTCACACGTTTCTCATCTTAACTGACAAGTATTGGATGTTAGAGGACCTATGCTTTGTATCAATTTGAGAGGCTTAGTTCTTCTAGATATGGTCCCTATGTGTAGGAAACACCGTTCTTTTGTTCTCAGCACACTGATGTTACTGCTGTCTTAGAGACTCTAGAAAGCAAGAGCGTGCTTCTTGCTCTAAAGCAGAGTGTGATCTAAATATGAGAACTCTGCTGTGTGTTTCAGTTCAGAAATGGAGTTAAATCCCAGCTTCTGAGTCTTCCTACCATCAAGATTTCATTTCAGGTAAGGGCAGTTACTAACAGCTCAAACGAACTACACCGTTCACGAACCTCACATGTTTCTCATCTTAACTGACAAGCATTGGATGATAGAGGACCTGTGGTTTGTTTCAGTTTCAGAAGCAGAGGTGAACTAGATATGGCCCGTATGTGTCGGAAACACTGTTCTTTTGTTCTGAGCACACTCAAGGTTCCTGCTGTATTAGAGACTCTAGAAAGCAAGAGCGTGCTTCTTGCGCTAAAGCAGAGTGTGATCCATGGATGATAACTATGCTGTGTGTTTCCCTTCAGAAATGGGGTTAAATCCCAGGCTCTGTGTCTTCCTACAAGCAAGACTTCGTTTCAGGTAAGGGCAGTCACTTTACAGCTCAAACGAACTACATCGTTCACTAAGCTCAAACGTTTCTCATCTTAACTGACAAGCATCGGATATTAGAGGACCCGAGCTTTGTATCAGTTTCAGAAGCAGAGGTGGATTAGATATGGTCCGTATGTGTAGGAAACACCGTTCTTTTGTTCTGAGCACACTCACGTTTCCTGGTGTCTTAGAGACTCTAGAAAGCTAGAGCGTGCTTCTTGCTCTAAAGCAGAGTGTGATCAATGGATGACAACTCTGCTGTGTGTTTCACTTCAGAAATGGAGTTAAATCCCAGGCGCTGTGTCTTCCTACAAGCAAGACTTCGTTTCAGGTAAGGGCAGTCACCTTTCAGCTCAAACGAACTACATCGTTCACGAAGCTAACAAGTCTCCCATGTTAACTGACAAGCATTGGATGTTAGAGGACCAGTGCTTTGTATCAGTTTCAGAAGCAGAGTTGGATTAGATAATTTCCGTATGTGTAGGAAACACCGTTCTTTTGTTCTCAGCACACTCAAGTTTCCTGCTGTCTTAGAGACTCTAGAAAGCTAGAGCGTGCTTCTTGCTCTGAAGCAGAGTGTGATCAATGGATGACGACTCTGCTGTGTGTTTCACTTCAGAAATGGAGTTAAAGCCCAGGCTCTGAGTCTTCCTACAAGGAAGAATTCGTTTCAAGAAAGGGCAGTTACGTTACAGCTCAAAAAAACTACATCGTTCACAAAGCTCACACGTTTCTCATCTTAAATGACAAGCATTGCATGTTGGAGGACCTGTGGTTTATTTCAGTTTCAGAAGCACAGTTGAAATAGATATGGTCCATATGTGTAACAAACACCGTTCTTTTGTTTTGAGCAAACTCAATTTTTCTGCTGTATTAGAGATTCTAGAAAGCTAGAGCATGCTTCATGCTCTAAAGCAGAGTGTGACCAATGGATGAGAACTCTGTTGTGTGTTTCACTTCAGAAATGGAGTTAAATCCCAGGCTCTGAATCTTCCTACAAGCAATACATCGTTTCAGGTAAGGGCAGTTACTTTAAAGCTCAAACGAACTACATCGTTCACGAAGCTCACACGTTTCTCATCTTAACTGACAAGCATTGGATGTTAGAGGACCTATGCTTTGTATCAATTTGAGAGGCTTAGTTCTTCTAGATATGGTCCCTATGTGTAGGAAACACCGTTCTTTTGTTCTCAGCACACTGATGTTACTGCTGTCTTAGAGACTCTAGAAAGCAAGAGCGTGCTTCTTGCTCTAAAGCAGAGTGTGATCTAAATATGAGAACTCTGCTGTGTGTTTCATTTCAGAAATGGAGTTAAATCCCAGCTTCTGAGTCTTCCTACCATCAAGATTTCATTTCAGGTAAGGGCAGTTACTAACAGCTCAAACGAACTACACCGTTCACGAACCTCACATGTTTCTCATCTTAACTGACAAGCATTGGATGATAGAGGACCTGTGGTTTGTTTCAGTTTCAGAAGCAGAGGTGAACTAGATATGGCCCGTATGTGTCGGAAACACTGTTCTTTTGTTCTGAGCACACTCAAGTTTCCTGCTGTATTAGAGACTCTAGAAAGCAAGAGCGTGCTTCTTGCGCTAAAGCAGAGTGTGATCCATGGATGATAACTATGCTGTGTGTTTCCCTTCAGAAATGGGGTTAAATCCCAGGCTCTGTGTCTTCCTACAAGCAAGACTTCGTTTCAGGTAAGGGCAGTCACTTTACAGCTCAAACGAACTACATCGTTCACTAAGCTCAAACGTTTCTCATCTTAACTGACAAGCATCGGATATTAGAGGACCCGAGCTTTGTATCAGTTTCAGAAGCAGAGGTGGATTAGATATGGTCCGTATGTGTAGGAAACACCGTTCTTTTGTTCTGAGCACACTCACGTTTCCTGGTGTCTTAGAGACTCTAGAAAGCTAGAGCGTGCTTCTTGCTCTAAAGCAGAGTGTGATCAATGGATGACAACTCTGCTGTGTGTTTCACTTCAGAAATGGAGTTAAATCCCAGGCGCTGTGTCTTCCTACAAGCAAGACTTCGTTTCAGGTAAGGGCAGTCACCTTTCAGCTCAAACGAACTACATCCTTCACGAAGCTAACAAGTCTCCCATCTTAACTGACAAGCATTGGATGTTAGAGGACCAGTGCTTTGTATCAGTTTCAGAAGCAGAGTTGGATTAGATAATTTCCGTATGTGTAGGAAACACCGTTCTTTTGTTCTCAGCACACTCAAGTTTCCTGCTGTCTTAGAGACTCTAGAAAGCTAGAGCGTGCTTCTTGCTCTGAAGCAGAGTGTGATCAATGGATGACGACTCTGCTGTGTGTTTCACTTCAGAAATGGAGTTAAAGCCCAGGCTCTGAGTCTTCCTACAAGGAAGAATTCGTTTCAAGAAAGGGCAGTTACGTTACAGCTCAAACAAACTACATCGTTCACAAAGCTCACACGTTTCTCATCTTAAATGACAAGCATTGCATGTTGGAGGACCTGTGGTTTATTTCAGTTTCAGAAGCACAGTTGAAATAGATATGGTCCATATGTGTAACAAACACCGTTCTTTTGTTTTGAGCAAACTCAATTTTTCTGCTGTATTAGAGATTCTAGAAAGCTAGAGCATGCTTCATGCTCTAAAGCAGAGTGTGACCAATGGATGAGAACTCTGTTGTGTGTTTCACTTCAGAAATGGAGTTAAATCCCAGGCTCTGAATCTTCCTACAAGCAATACATCGTTTCAGGTAAGGGCAGTTACTTTAAAGCTCAAACGAACTACATCGTTCACGAAGCTCACACGTTTCTCATCTTAACTGACAAGCATTGGATGTTAGAGGACCTATGCTTTGTATCAATTTGAGAGGCTTAGTTCTTCTAGATATGGTCCCTATGTGTAGGAAACACCGTTCTTTTGTTCTCAGCACACTGATGTTACTGCTGTCTTAGAGACTCTAGAAAGCAAGAGCGTGCTTCTTGCTCTAAAGCAGAGTGTGATCTAAATATGAGAACTCTGCTGTGTGTTTCATTTCAGAAATGGAGTTAAATCCCAGCTTCTGAGTCTTCCTACCATCAAGATTTCATTTCAGGTAAGGGCAGTTACTAACAGCTCAAACGAACTACACCGTTCACGAACCTCACATGTTTCTCATCTTAACTGACAAGCATTGGATGATAGAGGACCTGTGGTTTGTTTCAGTTTCAGAAGCAGAGGTGAACTAGATATGGCCCGTATGTGTCGGAAACACTGTTCTTTTGTTCTGAGCACACTCAAGTTTCCTGCTGTATTAGAGACTCTAGAAAGCAAGAGCGTGCTTCTTGCGCTAAAGCAGAGTGTGATCCATGGATGATAACTATGCTGTGTGTTTCCCTTCAGAAATGGGGTTAAATCCCAGGCTCTGTGTCTTCCTACAAGCAAGACATCGTTTCAGGTAAGGGCAGTCACTTTACAGCTCAAACGAACTACATCGTTCACTAAGCTCAAACGTTTCTCATCTTAACTGACAAGCATCGGATATTAGAGGACCCGAGCTTTGTATCAGTTTCAGAAGCAGAGGTGGATTAGATATGGTCCGTATGTGTAGGAAACACCGTTCTTTTGTTCTGAGCACACTCACGTTTCCTGGTGTCTTAGAGACTCTAGAAAGCTAGAGCGTGCTTCTTGCTCTAAAGCAGAGTGTGATCAATGGATGACAAGTCTGCTGTGTGTTTCACTTCAGAAATGGAGTTAAATCCCAGGCGCTGTGTCTTCCTACAAGCAAGACTTCGTTTGAGGTAAGGGCAGTCACCTTTCAGCTCAAACGAACTACATCCTTCACGAAGCTAACAAGTCTCCCATCTTAACTGACAAGCATTGGATGTTAGAGGACCAGTGCTTTGTATCAGTTTCAGAAGCAGAGTTGGATTAGATAATTTCCGTATGTGTAGGAAACACCGTTCTTTTGTTCTCAGCACACTCAAGTTTCCTGCTGTCTTAGAGACTCTAGAAAGCTAGAGCGTGCTTCTTGCTCTGAAGCAGAGTGTGATCAATGGATGACAACTCTGCTGTGTGTTTCACTTCAGAAATGGAGTTAAAGCCCAGGCTCTGAGTCTTCCTACAAGGAAGAATTCGTTTCAAGAAAGGGCAGTTACGTTACAGCTCAAACAAACTACATCGTTTACAAAGCTCACACGTTTCTCATCTTAACTGACAAGCATTGCATGTTGGAGGACCTGTGGTTTATTTCAGTTTCAGAAGCACAGTTGAAATAGATATGGTCCATATGTGTAACAAACACCGTTCTTTTGTTTTGAGCACACTCAAGTTTTCTGCTGTATTAGAGATTCTAGAAAGCTAGAGCATGCTTCATGCTCTAAAGCAGAGTGTGACCAATGGATGAGAACTCTGTTGTGTGTTTCACTTCAGAAATGGAGTTAAATCCCAGGCTCTGAATCTTCCTACAAGCAATACATCGTTTCAGGTAAGGGCAGATACTTTAAAGCTCAAACGAACTACATCGTTCACGAAGCTCACACGTTTCTCATCTTAACTGACAAGTATTGGATGTTAGAGGACCTATGCTTTGTATCAATTTGAGAGGCTTAGTTCTTCTAGATATGGTCCCTATGTGTAGGAAACACCGTTCTTTTGTTCTCAGCACACTGATGTTACTGCTGTCTTAGAGACTCTAGAAAGCAAGAGCGTGCTTCTTGCTCTAAAGCAGAGTGTGATCTAAATATGAGAACTCTGCTGTGTGTTTCATTTCAGAAATGGAGTTAAATCCCAGCTTCTGAGTCTTCCTACCATCAAGATTTCATTTCAGGTAAGGGCAGTTACTAACAGCTCAAACGAACTACACCGTTCACGAACCTCACATGTTTCTCATCTTAACTGACAAGCATTGGATGATAGAGGACCTGTGGTTTGTTTCAGTTTCAGAAGCAGAGGTGAACTAGATATGGCCCGTATGTGTCGGAAACACTGTTCTTTTGTTCTGAGCACACTCAAGGTTCCTGCTGTATTAGAGACTCTAGAAAGCAAGAGCGTGCTTCTTGCGCTAAAGCAGAGTGTGATCCATGGATGATAACTATGCTGTGTGTTTCCCTTCAGAAATGGGGTTAAATCCCAGGCTCTGTGTCTTCCTACAAGCAAGACTTCGTTTCAGGTAAGGGCAGTCACTTTACAGCTCAAACGAACTACATCGTTCACTAAGCTCAAACGTTTCTCATCTTAACTGACAAGCATCGGATATTAGAGGACCCGAGCTTTGTATCAGTTTCAGAAGCAGAGGTGGATTAGATATGGTCCGTATGTGTAGGAAACACCGTTCTTTTGTTCTGAGCACACTCACGTTTCCTGGTGTCTTAGAGACTCTAGAAAGCTAGAGCGTGCTTCTTGCTCTAAAGCAGAGTGTGATCAATGGATGACAACTCTGCTGTGTGTTTCACTTCAGAAATGGAGTTAAATCCCAGGCGCTGTGTCTTCCTACAAGCAAGACTTCGTTTCAGGTAAGGGCAGTCACCTTTCAGCTCAAACGAACTACATCGTTCACGAAGCTAACAAGTCTCCCATGTTAACTGACAAGCATTGGATGTTAGAGGACCAGTGCTTTGTATCAGTTTCAGAAGCAGAGTTGGATTAGATAATTTCCGTATGTGTAGGAAACACCGTTCTTTTGTTCTCAGCACACTCAAGTTTCCTGCTGTCTTAGAGACTCTAGAAAGCTAGAGCGTGCTTCTTGCTCTGAAGCAGAGTGTGATCAATGGATGACGACTCTGCTGTGTGTTTCACTTCAGAAATGGAGTTAAAGCCCAGGCTCTGAGTCTTCCTACAAGGAAGAATTCGTTTCAAGAAAGGGCAGTTACGTTACAGCTCAAAAAAACTACATCGTTCACAAAGCTCACACGTTTCTCATCTTAAATGACAAGCATTGCATGTTGGAGGACCTGTGGTTTATTTCAGTTTCAGAAGCACAGTTGAAATAGATATGGTCCATATGTGTAACAAACACCGTTCTTTTGTTTTGAGCAAACTCAATTTTTCTGCTGTATTAGAGATTCTAGAAAGCTAGAGCATGCTTCATGCTCTAAAGCAGAGTGTGACCAATGGATGAGAACTCTGTTGTGTGTTTCACTTCAGAAATGGAGTTAAATCCCAGGCTCTGAATCTTCCTACAAGCAATACATCGTTTCAGGTAAGGGCAGTTACTTTAAAGCTCAAACGAACTACATCGTTCACGAAGCTCACACGTTTCTCATCTTAACTGACAAGCATTGGATGTTAGAGGACCTATGCTTTGTATCAATTTGAGAGGCTTAGTTCTTCTAGATATGGTCCCTATGTGTAGGAAACACCGTTCTTTTGTTCTCAGCACACTGATGTTACTGCTGTCTTAGAGACTCTAGAAAGCAAGAGCGTGCTTCTTGCTCTAAAGCAGAGTGTGATCTAAATATGAGAACTCTGCTGTGTGTTTCATTTCAGAAATGGAGTTAAATCCCAGCTTCTGAGTCTTCCTACCATCAAGATTTCATTTCAGGTAAGGGCAGTTACTAACAGCTCAAACGAACTACACCGTTCACGAACCTCACATGTTTCTCATCTTAACTGACAAGCATTGGATGATAGAGGACCTGTGGTTTGTTTCAGTTTCAGAAGCAGAGGTGAACTAGATATGGCCCGTATGTGTCGGAAACACTGTTCTTTTGTTCTGAGCACACTCAAGTTTCCTGCTGTATTAGAGACTCTAGAAAGCAAGAGCGTGCTTCTTGCGCTAAAGCAGAGTGTGATCCATGGATGATAACTATGCTGTGTGTTTCCCTTCAGAAATGGGGTTAAATCCCAGGCTCTGTGTCTTCCTACAAGCAAGACTTCGTTTCAGGTAAGGGCAGTCACTTTACAGCTCAAACGAACTACATCGTTCACTAAGCTCAAACGTTTCTCATCTTAACTGACAAGCATCGGATATTAGAGGACCCGAGCTTTGTATCAGTTTCAGAAGCAGAGGTGGATTAGATATGGTCCGTATGTGTAGGAAACACCGTTCTTTTGTTCTGAGCACACTCACGTTTCCTGGTGTCTTAGAGACTCTAGAAAGCTAGAGCGTGCTTCTTGCTCTAAAGCAGAGTGTGATCAATGGATGACAACTCTGCTGTGTGTTTCACTTCAGAAATGGAGTTAAATCCCAGGCGCTGTGTCTTCCTACAAGCAAGACTTCGTTTCAGGTAAGGGCAGTCACCTTTCAGCTCAAACGAACTACATCCTTCACGAAGCTAACAAGTCTCCCATCTTAACTGACAAGCATTGGATGTTAGAGGACCAGTGCTTTGTATCAGTTTCAGAAGCAGAGTTGGATTAGATAATTTCCGTATGTGTAGGAAACACCGTTCTTTTGTTCTCAGCACACTCAAGTTTCCTGCTGTCTTAGAGACTCTAGAAAGCTAGAGCGTGCTTCTTGCTCTGAAGCAGAGTGTGATCAATGGATGACGACTCTGCTGTGTGTTTCACTTCAGAAATGGAGTTAAAGCCCAGGCTCTGAGTCTTCCTACAAGGAAGAATTCGTTTCAAGAAAGGGCAGTTACGTTACAGCTCAAACAAACTACATCGTTCACAAAGCTCACACGTTTCTCATCTTAAATGACAAGCATTGCATGTTGGAGGACCTGTGGTTTATTTCAGTTTCAGAAGCACAGTTGAAATAGATATGGTCCATATGTGTAACAAACACCGTTCTTTTGTTTTGAGCAAACTCAATTTTTCTGCTGTATTAGAGATTCTAGAAAGCTAGAGCATGCTTCATGCTCTAAAGCAGAGTGTGACCAATGGATGAGAACTCTGTTGTGTGTTTCACTTCAGAAATGGAGTTAAATCCCAGGCTCTGAATCTTCCTACAAGCAATACATCGTTTCAGGTAAGGGCAGTTACTTTAAAGCTCAAACGAACTACATCGTTCACGAAGCTCACACGTTTCTCATCTTAACTGACAAGCATTGGATGTTAGAGGACCTATGCTTTGTATCAATTTGAGAGGCTTAGTTCTTCTAGATATGGTCCCTATGTGTAGGAAACACCGTTCTTTTGTTCTCAGCACACTGATGTTACTGCTGTCTTAGAGACTCTAGAAAGCAAGAGCGTGCTTCTTGCTCTAAAGCAGAGTGTGATCTAAATATGAGAACTCTGCTGTGTGTTTCATTTCAGAAATGGAGTTAAATCCCAGCTTCTGAGTCTTCCTACCATCAAGATTTCATTTCAGGTAAGGGCAGTTACTAACAGCTCAAACGAACTACACCGTTCACGAACCTCACATGTTTCTCATCTTAACTGACAAGCATTGGATGATAGAGGACCTGTGGTTTGTTTCAGTTTCAGAAGCAGAGGTGAACTAGATATGGCCCGTATGTGTCGGAAACACTGTTCTTTTGTTCTGAGCACACTCAAGTTTCCTGCTGTATTAGAGACTCTAGAAAGCAAGAGCGTGCTTCTTGCGCTAAAGCAGAGTGTGATCCATGGATGATAACTATGCTGTGTGTTTCCCTTCAGAAATGGGGTTAAATCCCAGGCTCTGTGTCTTCCTACAAGCAAGACATCGTTTCAGGTAAGGGCAGTCACTTTACAGCTCAAACGAACTACATCGTTCACTAAGCTCAAACGTTTCTCATCTTAACTGACAAGCATCGGATATTAGAGGACCCGAGCTTTGTATCAGTTTCAGAAGCAGAGGTGGATTAGATATGGTCCGTATGTGTAGGAAACACCGTTCTTTTGTTCTGAGCACACTCACGTTTCCTGGTGTCTTAGAGACTCTAGAAAGCTAGAGCGTGCTTCTTGCTCTAAAGCAGAGTGTGATCAATGGATGACAAGTCTGCTGTGTGTTTCACTTCAGAAATGGAGTTAAATCCCAGGCGCTGTGTCTTCCTACAAGCAAGACTTCGTTTGAGGTAAGGGCAGTCACCTTTCAGCTCAAACGAACTACATCCTTCACGAAGCTAACAAGTCTCCCATCTTAACTGACAAGCATTGGATGTTAGAGGACCAGTGCTTTGTATCAGTTTCAGAAGCAGAGTTGGATTAGATAATTTCCGTATGTGTAGGAAACACCGTTCTTTTGTTCTCAGCACACTCAAGTTTCCTGCTGTCTTAGAGACTCTAGAAAGCTAGAGCGTGCTTCTTGCTCTGAAGCAGAGTGTGATCAATGGATGACAACTCTGCTGTGTGTTTCACTTCAGAAATGGAGTTAAAGCCCAGGCTCTGAGTCTTCCTACAAGGAAGAATTCGTTTCAAGAAAGGGCAGTTACGTTACAGCTCAAACAAACTACATCGTTTACAAAGCTCACACGTTTCTCATCTTAACTGACAAGCATTGCATGTTGGAGGACCTGTGGTTTATTTCAGTTTCAGAAGCACAGTTGAAATAGATATGGTCCATATGTGTAACAAACACCGTTCTTTTGTTTTGAGCACACTCAAGTTTTCTGCTGTATTAGAGATTCTAGAAAGCTAGAGCATGCTTCATGCTCTAAAGCAGAGTGTGACCAATGGATGAGAACTCTGTTGTGTGTTTCACTTCAGAAATGGAGTTAAATCCCAGGCTCTGAATCTTCCTACAAGCAATACATCGTTTCAGGTAAGGGCATTTACTTTAAAGCTCAAACGAACTACATCGTTCACGAAGCTCACACGTTTCTCATCTTAACTGACAAGCATTGGATGTTAGAGGACCTATGCTTTGTATCAATTTGAGAGGCTTAGTTCTTCTAGATATGGTCCCTATGTGTAGGAAACACCGTTCTTTTGTTCTCAGCACACTGATGTTACTGCTGTCTTAGAGACTCTAGAAAGCAAGAGCGTGCTTCTTGCTCTAAAGCAGAGTGTGATCTAAATATGAGAACTCTGCTGTGTGTTTCATTTCAGAAATGGAGTTAAATCCCAGCTTCTGAGTCTTCCTACCATCAAGATTTCATTTCAGGTAAGGGCAGTTACTAACAGCTCAAACGAACTACATCGTTCACGAACCTCACATGTTTCTCATCTTAACTGACAAGCATTGGATGATAGAGGACCTGTGGTTTGTTTCAGTTTCAGAAGCAGAGGTGAACTAGATATGGCCCGTATGTGTCGGAAACACTGTTCTTTTGTTGTGAGCACACTCAAGTTTCCTGCTGTATTAGAGACTCTAGAAAGCAAGAGCGTGCTTCATGCGCTAAAGCAGAGTGTGATCCATGGATGATAACTATGCTGTGTGTTTCCCTTCAGAAATGGGGTTAAATCCCAGGCTCTGTGTCTTCCTACAAGCAAGACTTCGTTTCAGGTAAGGGCAGTCACTTTACAGCTCAAACGAACTACATCGTTCACTAAGCTCAAACGTTTCTCATCTTAACTGACAAGCATCGGATATTAGAGGACCCAAGCTTTGTATCAGTTTCAGAAGCAGAGGTGGATTAGATATGGTCCGTATGTGTAGGAAACACCGTTCTTTTGTTCTGAGCACACTCACGTTTCCTGGTGTCTTAGAGACTCTAGAAAGCTAGAGCGTGCTTCTTGCTCTAAAGCAGAGTGTGATCAATGGATGACAACTCTGCTGTGTGTACACTTCAGAAATGGAGTTAAATCCCAGGCGCTGTGTCTTCCTACAAGCAAGACTTCGTTTCAGGTAAGGGAAGTTACTTTTCAGCTCAAACGAACTACATCGTTCACGAAGCTAACAAGTCTCCCATCTTAACTGACAAGCATTGGATGTTAGAGGACCAGTGCTTTGTTTCAGTTTCAGAAGAAGAGTTGGACTAGATATGGTCCGTATGTGCAGGAAACACAGTCCTTTGTTCTCAGGACACTCACATTTCCTGCTGTCTTAGAGACAATAGAAAGCAAGAGCGTGCTTCTTGATCTAAAGCAGAGTGTGATCTATGGATGAGGACTCTGCTGTGTGTTTCACTTCAGAAATGTAGTTAAATCCCAGGCTCTGAGTCTTCCTACAAGAAAAGTTCGTTTCAGGTAAGGGCAGTTACTTTACAGCTCAAAAGAACTACATTGTTCAGGAAGCTCACACGTTTCTCATATTACCTGAGAAGCATTGGATGTTAGAGGACCTGTGCTTTGTATCAAATTCAGAGGCAGAGTTCGACTAGATATGGTCCGTATATGTAGGAAACACTGTTCTTTTGTTCTCAGCACACTCATGTTTCCTGCTGTCTTAGAGACTCAAGAAAGCAAGAGCGTGCTTCTTGCTGTAAAGCAGAGTGTGATCTATATATGAGAACTCTGCTGTATGTTTCACTTCAGAAATGGAGTTAAATCCCAAGCTCTGAGTCTTCCTACAAGGAAGAGTTCGTTTGAAGTAAGGGCAGTTACTTTACAGCTCAGACGAACTACATCGTTCACGAAGCTCACACGTTTCTCATCTTAACTGACAAGCATTGGATGATAGAGGACCTGTGGTTTGTTTCAGTTTCAGAAGCAGAGGTGAACTAGATATGGCCCGTATGTGTCGGAAACACTGTTCTTTTGTTCTGAGCACACTCAAGTTTCCTGCTCTATTAGAGACTCTAGAAAGCAAGAGCGTGCTTCTTGCACTAAAGCAGAGTGTGATCCATGGATGATAACTATGCTGTGTGTTTCCCTTCAGAAATGGGGTTAAATCCCAGGCGCTGTGTCTTCCTACAAGCAAGATTCGTTTCAGGTAAGGGTAGTTACTTTTCAGCTCAAACGAACTACATCGTTCATGAAGCTAACAAGTTTCCCATCTTAACTGACAAGCATTGGATGTTAGAGGACCAGTGCTTTGTATCAGTTTCAGAAGCAGAGTTGGACTAGATATGGTCCATATGTGTAGGAAACACCATTCATTTGTTCTCAGCCCACTCAAGTTTCCTGCTCTCTTAGAGAATCTGGAAAGCTAGGGCGTGCTTCTTGCTCTAAAGCAGAGTGTGCTCCATGGATGAGAACTCTACTGTGTGTTTCACTTCAGAAATGGACTTAAATCCCAGGCTCTGAGTCTTCCTACAAGCAAGACTTCGTTTAAGGTAAGGGCAGTCACTTTACAGCTCAAACGAACTACATCGTTCACTAAGCTCAAACGTTTCTCATCTTAACTGACAAGCATCGGATATTAGAGGACCCGAGCTTTGTATCAGTTTCAGAAGCAGAGGTGGATTAGATATGGTCCGTATGTGTAGGAAACACCGTTCTTTTGTTCTGAGCACACTCACGTTTCCTGGTGTCTTAGAGACTCTAGAAAGCTAGAGCGTGCTTCTTGCTCTAAAGCAGAGTGTGATCAATGGATGACAAGTCTGCTGTGTGTTTCACTTCAGAAATGGAGTTAAATCCCAGGCGCTGTGTCTTCCTACAAGCAAGACTTCGTTTCAGGTAAGGGCAGTCACCTTTCAGCTCAAACGAACTACATCGTTCACGAAGCTAACAAGTCTCCCATCTAAACTGACAAGCATTGGATGTTAGAGGACCAGTGCTTTGTATCAGTTTCAGAAGCAGAGTTGGATTAGATAATTTCCGTATGTGTAGGAAACACCGTTCTTTTGTTCTCAGCACACTCAAGTTTCCTGCTGTCTTAGAGACTCTAGAAAGCTAGAGCGTGCTTCTTGCTCTGAAGCAGAGTGTGATCAATGGATGACAACTCTGCTGTGTGTTTCACTTCAGAAATGGAGTTAAAGCCCAGGCTCTGAGTCTTCCTACAAGGAAGAATTCGTTTCAAGAAAGGGCAGTTACGTTACAGCTCAAACAAACTACATCGTTCACAAAGCTCACACGTTTCTCATCTTAACTGACAAGCATTGCATGTTGGAGGACCTGTGGTTTATTTCAGTTTCAGAAGCACAGTTGAAATAGATATGGTCCATATGTGTAACAAACACCGTTCTTTTGTTTTGAGCACACTCAAGTTTTCTGCTGTATTAGAGATTCTAGAAAGCTAGAGCATGCTTCATGCTCTAAAGCAGAGTGTGACCAATGGATGAGAACTCTGTTGTGTGTTTCACTTCAGAAATGGAGTTAAATCCCAGGCTCTGAATCTTCCTACAAGCAATACATCGTTTCAGGTAAGGGCAGATACTTTAAAGCTCAAACGAACTACATCGTTCACGAAGCTCACACGTTTTTCATCTCAACTGACAAGCATTGGATGTTAGTGGACCTATGCTTTGTATCAATTTGAGAGGCTTAGTTCTTCTAGATATGGTCCCTATGTGTAGGAAACACCGTTCTTTTGTTCTCAGCACACTGATGTTACTGCTGTCTTAGAGACTCTAGAAAGCAAGAGCGTGCTTCTTGCTCTTAAGCAGAGTGTGATCTAAATATGAGAACTCTGCTGTGTGTTTCATTTCAGAAATGGAGTTAAATCCCAGCTTCTGAGTCTTCCTACCATCAAGATTTCATTTCAGGTAAGGGCAGTTACTAACAGCTCAAACGAACTACACCGTTCACGAACCTCACATGTTTCTCATCTTAACTGACAAGCATTGGATGATAGAGGACCTGTGGTTTGTTTCAGTTTCAGAAGCAGAGGTGAACTAGATATGGCCCGTATGTGTCGGAAACACTGTTCTTTTGTTCTGAGCACACTCAAGTTTCCTGCTGTATTAGAGACTCTAGAAAGCAAGAGCGTGCTTCTTGCGCTAAAGCAGAGTGTGATCCATGGATGATAACTATGCTGTGTGTTTCCCTTCAGAAATGGGGTTAAATCCCAGGCTCTGTGTCTTCCTACAAGGAAGAATTCGTTTCAGGTAAGGGCAGTCACCTTTCAGCTCAAACGAACTACATCGTTCACAAAGCTAACAAGTCTCCCATCTTAACTGACAAGCATTGGATGTTGGAGGACCAGTGCTTTGTATCAGTTTCAGAAGCACAGTTGAAATAGATATGGTCCATATGTGTAACAAACACCGTTCTTTTGTTTTGAGCACACTCATGTTTTCTGCTGTATTAGAGAATCTAGAAAGCTAGAGCATGCTTCATGCTCTAAAGCAGAGTGTGACCAATGGATGAGAACTCTGTTGTGTGTTTCACTTCAGAAATGGAGTTAAATCCCAGGCTCTGAATCTTCCTACAAGCAATACATCGTTTCAGGTAAGGGCAGTTACTTTAAAGCTCAAACGAACTACATCGTTCACGAAGCTCACACGTTTCTCATCTTAACTGACAAGCATTGGATGTTAGAGGACCTATGTTTTGTATCAATTTGAGAGGCTTAGTTCTTCTAGATATGGTCCCTATGTGTAGGAAACACCGTTCTTTTGTTCTCAGCACACTGATGTTACTGCTGTCTTAGAGACTTTAGAAAGCAAGAGCGTGCTTCTTGCTCTAAAGCAGAGTGTGATCTAAATATGAAAACTCTGCTGTGTGTTTCAGTTCAGAAATGGAGTTAAATCCCAGCTTCTGAGTCTTCCTACCATCAAGATTTCATTTCAGGTAAGGGCAGTTACTAACAGCTCAAACGAACTACACCGTTCACGAACCTCACATGTTTCTCATCTTAACTGACAAGCATTGGATGATAGAGGACCTGTGGTTTGTTTCAGTTTCAGAAGCACAGGTGAACTAGATATGGCCCGTATGTGTCGGAAACACTGTTCTTTGTTCTGAGCACACTCAAGTTTCCTGCTGTATTAGAGACTCTAGAAAGCAAGAGCGTGCTTCTTGCGCTAAAGCAGAGTGTGATCCATGGATGATAACTATGCTGTGTGTTTCCCTTCAGAAATGGGGTTAAATCCCAGGCTCTGTGTCTTCCTACAAGCAAGACTTCGTTTCAGGTAAGGGCAGTCACTTTACAGCTCAAACGAACAACATCGTTCACTAAGCTCAAACGTTTCTCATCTTAACTGACAAGCATCGGATATTAGAGGACCCGAGCTTTGTATCAGTTTCAGAAGCAGAGGTGGATTAGATATGGTCCGTAAGTGTAGGAAACACCGTTCTTTTGTTCTGAGCACACTCACGTTTCCTGGTGTCTTAGAGACTCTAGAAAGCTAGAGCGTGCTTCTTGCTCTAAAGCAGAGTGTGATCAATGGATGACAACTCTGCTGTGTGTTTCACTTCAGAAATGGAGTTAAATCCCAGGCGCTGTGTCTTCCTACAAGCAAGACTTCGTTTCAGGTAAGGGCAGTCACCTTTCAGCTCAAACGAACTACATCGTTCACGAAGCTAACAAGTCTCCCATCTTAACTGACAAGCATTGGATGTTAGAGGACCAGTGCTTTGTATCAGTTTCAGAAGCAGAGTTGGATTAGATAATTTCCGTATGTGTAGGAAACACCGTTCTTTTGTTCTCAGCACACTCAAGTTTCCTGCTGTCTTAGAGACTCTAGAAAGCTAGAGCGTGCTTCTTGCTCTGAAGCAGAGTGTGATCAATGGATGACAACTCTGCTGTGTGTTTCACTTCAGAAATGGAGTTAAAGCCCAGGCTCTGAGTCTTCCTACAAGGAAGATTTCGTTTCAAGAAAGGGCAGTTACATTACAGCTCAAACAAACTACATCGTTCACAAAGCTCACACGTTTCTCATCTTAACTGACAAGCATTGCATGTTGGAGGACCTGTGGTTTATTTCAGTTTCAGAAGCACAGTTGAAATAGATATGGTCCATATGTGTAACAAACACCGTTCTTTTGTTTTGAGCACACTCAAGTTTTCTGCTGTATTAGAGATTCTAGAAAGCTAGAGCATGCTTCATGCTCTAAAGCAGAGTGTGACCAATGGATGAGAACTCTGTTGTGTGTTTCACTTCAGAAATGGAGTTAAATCCCAGGCTCTGAATCTTCCTACAAGCAATACATCGTTTCAGGTAAGGGCAGATACTTTAAAGCTCAAACGAACTACATCGTTCACGAAGCTCACACGTTTCTCATCTTAACTGACAAGTATTGGATGTTAGAGGACCTATGCTTTGTATCAATTTGAGAGGCTTAGTTCTTCTAGATATGGTCCCTATGTGTAGGAAACACCGTTCTTTTGTTCTCAGCACACTGATGTTACTGCTGTCTTAGAGACTCTAGAAAGCAAGAGCGTGCTTCTTGCTCTAAAGCAGAGTGTGATCTAAATATGAGAACTCTGCTGTGTGTTTCAGTTCAGAAATGGAGTTAAATCCCAGCTTCTGAGTCTTCCTACCATCAAGATTTCATTTCAGGTAAGGGCAGTTACTAACAGCTCAAACGAACTACACCGTTCACGAACCTCACATGTTTCTCATCTTAACTGACAAGCATTGGATGATAGAGGACCTGTGGTTTGTTTCAGTTTCAGAAGCAGAGGTGAACTAGATATGGCCCGTATGTGTCGGAAACACTGTTCTTTTGTTCTGAGCACACTCAAGGTTCCTGCTGTATTAGAGACTCTAGAAAGCAAGAGCGTGCTTCTTGCGCTAAAGCAGAGTGTGATCCATGGATGATAACTATGCTGTGTGTTTCCCTTCAGAAATGGGGTTAAATCCCAGGCTCTGTGTCTTCCTACAAGCAAGACTTCGTTTCAGGTAAGGGCAGTCACTTTACAGCTCAAACGAACTACATCGTTCACTAAGCTCAAACGTTTCTCATCTTAACTGACAAGCATCGGATATTAGAGGACCCGAGCTTTGTATCAGTTTCAGAAGCAGAGGTGGATTAGATATGGTCCGTATGTGTAGGAAACACCGTTCTTTTGTTCTGAGCACACTCACGTTTCCTGGTGTCTTAGAGACTCTAGAAAGCTAGAGCGTGCTTCTTGCTCTAAAGCAGAGTGTGATCAATGGATGACAACTCTGCTGTGTGTTTCACTTCAGAAATGGAGTTAAATCCCAGGCGCTGTGTCTTCCTACAAGCAAGACTTCGTTTCAGGTAAGGGCAGTCACCTTTCAGCTCAAACGAACTACATCGTTCACGAAGCTAACAAGTCTCCCATGTTAACTGACAAGCATTGGATGTTAGAGGACCAGTGCTTTGTATCAGTTTCAGAAGCAGAGTTGGATTAGATAATTTCCGTATGTGTAGGAAACACCGTTCTTTTGTTCTCAGCACACTCAAGTTTCCTGCTGTCTTAGAGACTCTAGAAAGCTAGAGCGTGCTTCTTGCTCTGAAGCAGAGTGTGATCAATGGATGACGACTCTGCTGTGTGTTTCACTTCAGAAATGGAGTTAAAGCCCAGGCTCTGAGTCTTCCTACAAGGAAGAATTCGTTTCAAGAAAGGGCAGTTACGTTACAGCTCAAAAAAACTACATCGTTCACAAAGCTCACACGTTTCTCATCTTAAATGACAAGCATTGCATGTTGGAGGACCTGTGGTTTATTTCAGTTTCAGAAGCACAGTTGAAATAGATATGGTCCATATGTGTAACAAACACCGTTCTTTTGTTTTGAGCAAACTCAATTTTTCTGCTGTATTAGAGATTCTAGAAAGCTAGAGCATGCTTCATGCTCTAAAGCAGAGTGTGACCAATGGATGAGAACTCTGTTGTGTGTTTCACTTCAGAAATGGAGTTAAATCCCAGGCTCTGAATCTTCCTACAAGCAATACATCGTTTCAGGTAAGGGCAGTTACTTTAAAGCTCAAACGAACTACATCGTTCACGAAGCTCACACGTTTCTCATCTTAACTGACAAGCATTGGATGTTAGAGGACCTATGCTTTGTATCAATTTGAGAGGCTTAGTTCTTCTAGATATGGTCCCTATGTGTAGGAAACACCGTTCTTTTGTTCTCAGCACACTGATGTTACTGCTGTCTTAGAGACTCTAGAAAGCAAGAGCGTGCTTCTTGCTCTAAAGCAGAGTGTGATCTAAATATGAGAACTCTGCTGTGTGTTTCATTTCAGAAATGGAGTTAAATCCCAGCTTCTGAGTCTTCCTACCATCAAGATTTCATTTCAGGTAAGGGCAGTTACTAACAGCTCAAACGAACTACACCGTTCACGAACCTCACATGTTTCTCATCTTAACTGACAAGCATTGGATGATAGAGGACCTGTGGTTTGTTTCAGTTTCAGAAGCAGAGGTGAACTAGATATGGCCCGTATGTGTCGGAAACACTGTTCTTTTGTTCTGAGCACACTCAAGTTTCCTGCTGTATTAGAGACTCTAGAAAGCAAGAGCGTGCTTCTTGCGCTAAAGCAGAGTGTGATCCATGGATGATAACTATGCTGTGTGTTTCCCTTCAGAAATGGGGTTAAATCCCAGGCTCTGTGTCTTCCTACAAGCAAGACTTCGTTTCAGGTAAGGGCAGTCACTTTACAGCTCAAACGAACTACATCGTTCACTAAGCTCAAACGTTTCTCATCTTAACTGACAAGCATCGGATATTAGAGGACCCGAGCTTTGTATCAGTTTCAGAAGCAGAGGTGGATTAGATATGGTCCGTATGTGTAGGAAACACCGTTCTTTTGTTCTGAGCACACTCACGTTTCCTGGTGTCTTAGAGACTCTAGAAAGCTAGAGCGTGCTTCTTGCTCTAAAGCAGAGTGTGATCAATGGATGACAACTCTGCTGTGTGTTTCACTTCAGAAATGGAGTTAAATCCCAGGCGCTGTGTCTTCCTACAAGCAAGACTTCGTTTCAGGTAAGGGCAGTCACCTTTCAGCTCAAACGAACTACATCCTTCACGAAGCTAACAAGTCTCCCATCTTAACTGACAAGCATTGGATGTTAGAGGACCAGTGCTTTGTATCAGTTTCAGAAGCAGAGTTGGATTAGATAATTTCCGTATGTGTAGGAAACACCGTTCTTTTGTTCTCAGCACACTCAAGTTTCCTGCTGTCTTAGAGACTCTAGAAAGCTAGAGCGTGCTTCTTGCTCTGAAGCAGAGTGTGATCAATGGATGACGACTCTGCTGTGTGTTTCACTTCAGAAATGGAGTTAAAGCCCAGGCTCTGAGTCTTCCTACAAGGAAGAATTCGTTTCAAGAAAGGGCAGTTACGTTACAGCTCAAACAAACTACATCGTTCACAAAGCTCACACGTTTCTCATCTTAAATGACAAGCATTGCATGTTGGAGGACCTGTGGTTTATTTCAGTTTCAGAAGCACAGTTGAAATAGATATGGTCCATATGTGTAACAAACACCGTTCTTTTGTTTTGAGCAAACTCAATTTTTCTGCTGTATTAGAGATTCTAGAAAGCTAGAGCATGCTTCATGCTCTAAAGCAGAGTGTGACCAATGGATGAGAACTCTGTTGTGTGTTTCACTTCAGAAATGGAGTTAAATCCCAGGCTCTGAATCTTCCTACAAGCAATACATCGTTTCAGGTAAGGGCAGTTACTTTAAAGCTCAAACGAACTACATCGTTCACGAAGCTCACACGTTTCTCATCTTAACTGACAAGCATTGGATGTTAGAGGACCTATGCTTTGTATCAATTTGAGAGGCTTAGTTCTTCTAGATATGGTCCCTATGTGTAGGAAACACCGTTCTTTTGTTCTCAGCACACTGATGTTACTGCTGTCTTAGAGACTCTAGAAAGCAAGAGCGTGCTTCTTGCTCTAAAGCAGAGTGTGATCTAAATATGAGAACTCTGCTGTGTGTTTCATTTCAGAAATGGAGTTAAATCCCAGCTTCTGAGTCTTCCTACCATCAAGATTTCATTTCAGGTAAGGGCAGTTACTAACAGCTCAAACGAACTACACCGTTCACGAACCTCACATGTTTCTCATCTTAACTGACAAGCATTGGATGATAGAGGACCTGTGGTTTGTTTCAGTTTCAGAAGCAGAGGTGAACTAGATATGGCCCGTATGTGTCGGAAACACTGTTCTTTTGTTCTGAGCACACTCAAGTTTCCTGCTGTATTAGAGACTCTAGAAAGCAAGAGCGTGCTTCTTGCGCTAAAGCAGAGTGTGATCCATGGATGATAACTATGCTGTGTGTTTCCCTTCAGAAATGGGGTTAAATCCCAGGCTCTGTGTCTTCCTACAAGCAAGACATCGTTTCAGGTAAGGGCAGTCACTTTACAGCTCAAACGAACTACATCGTTCACTAAGCTCAAACGTTTCTCATCTTAACTGACAAGCATCGGATATTAGAGGACCCGAGCTTTGTATCAGTTTCAGAAGCAGAGGTGGATTAGATATGGTCCGTATGTGTAGGAAACACCGTTCTTTTGTTCTGAGCACACTCACGTTTCCTGGTGTCTTAGAGACTCTAGAAAGCTAGAGCGTGCTTCTTGCTCTAAAGCAGAGTGTGATCAATGGATGACAAGTCTGCTGTGTGTTTCACTTCAGAAATGGAGTTAAATCCCAGGCGCTGTGTCTTCCTACAAGCAAGACTTCGTTTGAGGTAAGGGCAGTCACCTTTCAGCTCAAACGAACTACATCCTTCACGAAGCTAACAAGTCTCCCATCTTAACTGACAAGCATTGGATGTTAGAGGACCAGTGCTTTGTATCAGTTTCAGAAGCAGAGTTGGATTAGATAATTTCCGTATGTGTAGGAAACACCGTTCTTTTGTTCTCAGCACACTCAAGTTTCCTGCTGTCTTAGAGACTCTAGAAAGCTAGAGCGTGCTTCTTGCTCTGAAGCAGAGTGTGATCAATGGATGACAACTCTGCTGTGTGTTTCACTTCAGAAATGGAGTTAAAGCCCAGGCTCTGAGTCTTCCTACAAGGAAGAATTCGTTTCAAGAAAGGGCAGTTACGTTACAGCTCAAACAAACTACATCGTTTACAAAGCTCACACGTTTCTCATCTTAACTGACAAGCATTGCATGTTGGAGGACCTGTGGTTTATTTCAGTTTCAGAAGCACAGTTGAAATAGATATGGTCCATATGTGTAACAAACACCGTTCTTTTGTTTTGAGCACACTCAAGTTTTCTGCTGTATTAGAGATTCTAGAAAGCTAGAGCATGCTTCATGCTCTAAAGCAGAGTGTGACCAATGGATGAGAACTCTGTTGTGTGTTTCACTTCAGAAATGGAGTTAAATCCCAGGCTCTGAATCTTCCTACAAGCAATACATCGTTTCAGGTAAGGGCATTTACTTTAAAGCTCAAACGAACTACATCGTTCACGAAGCTCACACGTTTCTCATCTTAACTGACAAGCATTGGATGTTAGAGGACCTATGCTTTGTATCAATTTGAGAGGCTTAGTTCTTCTAGATATGGTCCCTATGTGTAGGAAACACCGTTCTTTTGTTCTCAGCACACTGATGTTACTGCTGTCTTAGAGACTCTAGAAAGCAAGAGCGTGCTTCTTGCTCTAAAGCAGAGTGTGATCTAAATATGAGAACTCTGCTGTGTGTTTCATTTCAGAAATGGAGTTAAATCCCAGCTTCTGAGTCTTCCTACCATCAAGATTTCATTTCAGGTAAGGGCAGTTACTAACAGCTCAAACGAACTACATCGTTCACGAACCTCACATGTTTCTCATCTTAACTGACAAGCATTGGATGATAGAGGACCTGTGGTTTGTTTCAGTTTCAGAAGCAGAGGTGAACTAGATATGGCCCGTATGTGTCGGAAACACTGTTCTTTTGTTGTGAGCACACTCAAGTTTCCTGCTGTATTAGAGACTCTAGAAAGCAAGAGCGTGCTTCATGCGCTAAAGCAGAGTGTGATCCATGGATGATAACTATGCTGTGTGTTTCCCTTCAGAAATGGGGTTAAATCCCAGGCTCTGTGTCTTCCTACAAGCAAGACTTCGTTTCAGGTAAGGGCAGTCACTTTACAGCTCAAACGAACTACATCGTTCACTAAGCTCAAACGTTTCTCATCTTAACTGACAAGCATCGGATATTAGAGGACCCAAGCTTTGTATCAGTTTCAGAAGCAGAGGTGGATTAGATATGGTCCGTATGTGTAGGAAACACCGTTCTTTTGTTCTGAGCACACTCACGTTTCCTGGTGTCTTAGAGACTCTAGAAAGCTAGAGCGTGCTTCTTGCTCTAAAGCAGAGTGTGATCAATGGATGACAACTCTGCTGTGTGTACACTTCAGAAATGGAGTTAAATCCCAGGCGCTGTGTCTTCCTACAAGCAAGACTTCGTTTCAGGTAAGGGAAGTTACTTTTCAGCTCAAACGAACTACATCGTTCACGAAGCTAACAAGTCTCCCATCTTAACTGACAAGCATTGGATGTTAGAGGACCAGTGCTTTGTTTCAGTTTCAGAAGAAGAGTTGGACTAGATATGGTCCGTATGTGCAGGAAACACAGTCCTTTGTTCTCAGGACACTCACATTTCCTGCTGTCTTAGAGACAATAGAAAGCAAGAGCGTGCTTCTTGATCTAAAGCAGAGTGTGATCTATGGATGAGGACTCTGCTGTGTGTTTCACTTCAGAAATGTAGTTAAATCCCAGGCTCTGAGTCTTCCTACAAGAAAAGTTCCTTTCAGGTAAGGGCAGTTACTTTACAGCTCAAAAGAACTACATTGTTCAGGAAGCTCACACGTTTCTCATATTACCTGAGAAGCATTGGATGTTAGAGGACCTGTGCTTTGTATCAAATTCAGAGGCAGAGTTCGACTAGATATGGTCCGTATATGTAGGAAACACTGTTCTTTTGTTCTCAGCACACTCATGTTTCCTGCTGTCTTAGAGACTCAAGAAAGCAAGAGCGTGCTTCTTGCTGTAAAGCAGAGTGTGATCTATATATGAGAACTCTGCTGTATGTTTCACTTCAGAAATGGAGTTAAATCCCAAGCTCTGAGTCTTCCTACAAGGAAGAGTTCGTTTGAAGTAAGGGCAGTTACTTTACAGCTCAGACGAACTACATCGTTCACGAAGCTCACACGTTTCTCATCTTAACTGACAAGCATTGGATGATAGAGGACCTGTGGTTTGTTTCAGTTTCAGAAGCAGAGGTGAACTAGATATGGCCCGTATGTGTCGGAAACACTGTTCTTTTGTTCTGAGCACACTCAAGTTTCCTGCTCTATTAGAGACTCTAGAAAGCAAGAGCGTGCTTCTTGCACTAAAGCAGAGTGTGATCCATGGATGATAACTATGCTGTGTGTTTCCCTTCAGAAATGGGGTTAAATCCCAGGCGCTGTGTCTTCCTACAAGCAAGATTCGTTTCAGGTAAGGGTAGTTACTTTTCAGCTCAAACGAACTACATCGTTCATGAAGCTAACAAGTTTCCCATCTTAACTGACAAGCATTGGATGTTAGAGGACCAGTGCTTTGTATCAGTTTCAGAAGCAGAGTTGGACTAGATATGGTCCATATGTGTAGGAAACACCATTCATTTGTTCTCAGCCCACTCAAGTTTCCTGCTCTCTTAGAGAATCTGGAAAGCTAGGGCGTGCTTCTTGCTCTAAAGCAGAGTGTGCTCCATGGATGAGAACTCTACTGTGTGTTTCACTTCAGAAATGGACTTAAATCCCAGGCTCTGAGTCTTCCTACAAGCAAGACTTCGTTTAAGGTAAGGGCAGTCACTTTACAGCTCAAACGAACTACATCGTTCACTAAGCTCAAACGTTTCTCATCTTAACTGACAAGCATCGGATATTAGAGGACCCGAGCTTTGTATCAGTTTCAGAAGCAGAGGTGGATTAGATATGGTCCGTATGTGTAGGAAACACCGTTCTTTTGTTCTGAGCACACTCACGTTTCCTGGTGTCTTAGAGACTCTAGAAAGCTAGAGCGTGCTTCTTGCTCTAAAGCAGAGTGTGATCAATGGATGACAAGTCTGCTGTGTGTTTCACTTCAGAAATGGAGTTAAATCCCAGGCGCTGTGTCTTCCTACAAGCAAGACTTCGTTTCAGGTAAGGGCAGTCACCTTTCAGCTCAAACGAACTACATCGTTCACGAAGCTAACAAGTCTCCCATCTAAACTGACAAGCATTGGATGTTAGAGGACCAGTGCTTTGTATCAGTTTCAGAAGCAGAGTTGGATTAGATAATTTCCGTATGTGTAGGAAACACCGTTCTTTTGTTCTCAGCACACTCAAGTTTCCTGCTGTCTTAGAGACTCTAGAAAGCTAGAGCGTGCTTCTTGCTCTGAAGCAGAGTGTGATCAATGGATGACAACTCTGCTGTGTGTTTCACTTCAGAAATGGAGTTAAAGCCCAGGCTCTGAGTCTTCCTACAAGGAAGAATTCGTTTCAAGAAAGGGCAGTTACGTTACAGCTCAAACAAACTACATCGTTCACAAAGCTCACACGTTTCTCATCTTAACTGACAAGCATTGCATGTTGGAGGACCTGTGGTTTATTTCAGTTTCAGAAGCACAGTTGAAATAGATATGGTCCATATGTGTAACAAACACCGTTCTTTTGTTTTGAGCACACTCAAGTTTTCTGCTGTATTAGAGATTCTAGAAAGCTAGAGCATGCTTCATGCTCTAAAGCAGAGTGTGACCAATGGATGAGAACTCTGTTGTGTGTTTCACTTCAGAAATGGAGTTAAATCCCAGGCTCTGAATCTTCCTACAAGCAATACATCGTTTCAGGTAAGGGCAGTTACTTTAAAGCTCAAACGAACTACATCGTTCACGAAGCTCACACGTTTCTCATCTTAACTGACAAGCATTGGATGTTAGAGGACCTATGCTTTGTATCAATTTGAGAGGCTTAGTTCTTCTAGATATGGTCCCTATGTGTAGGAAACACCGTTCTTTTGTTCTCAGCACACTGATGTTACTGCTGTCTTAGAGACTCTAGAAAGCAAGAGCGTGCTTCTTGCTCTAAAGCAGAGTGTGATCTAAATATGAGAACTCTGCTGTGTGTTTCATTTCAGAAATGGAGTTAAATCCCAGATTCTGAGTCTTCCTACCATCAAGATTTCATTTCAGGTAAGGGCAGTTACTAACAGCTCAAACGAACAACACCGTTCAAAAACCTCACATGTTTCTCATCTTAACTGACAAGCATTGGATGATAGAGGACCTGTGGTTTGTTTCAGTTTCAGAAGCAGAGGTGAACTAGATATGGCCCGTATGTGTCGGAAACACTGTTCTTTTGTTCTGAGCACACTCAAGGTTCCTGCTGTATTAGAGACTCTAGAAAGCAAGAGCGTGCTTCTTGCGCTAAAGCAGAGTGTGATCCATGGATGATAACTATGCTGTGTGTTTCCCTTCAGAAATGGGGTTAAATCCCAGGCTCTGTGTCTTCCTACAAGCAAGACTTCGTTTCAGGTAAGGGCAGTCACTTTACAGCTCAAACGAACTACATCGTTCACTAAGCTCAAACGTTTCTCATCTTAACTGACAAGCATCGGATATTAGAGGACCCGAGCTTTGTATCAGTTTCAGAAGCAGAGGTGGATTAGATATGGTCCGTATGTGTAGGAAACACCGTTCTTTTGTTCTGAGCACACTCACGTTTCCTGGTGTCTTAGAGACTCTAGAAAGCTAGAGCGTGCTTCTTGCTCTAAAGCAGAGTGTGATCAATGGATGACAACTCTGCTGTGTGTTTCACTTCAGAAATGGAGTTAAATCCCAGGCGCTGTGTCTTCCTACAAGCAAGACTTCGTTTCAGGTAAGGGCAGTCACCTTTCAGCTCAAACGAACTACATCGTTCACGAAGCTAACAAGTCTCCCATGTTAACTGACAAGCATTGGATGTTAGAGGACCAGTGCTTTGTATCAGTTTCAGAAGCAGAGTTGGATTAGATAATTTCCGTATGTGTAGGAAACACCGTTCTTTTGTTCTCAGCACACTCAAGTTTCCTGCTGTCTTAGAGACTCTAGAAAGCTAGAGCGTGCTTCTTGCTCTGAAGCAGAGTGTGATCAATGGATGACGACTCTGCTGTGTGTTTCACTTCAGAAATGGAGTTAAAGCCCAGGCTCTGAGTCTTCCTACAAGGAAGAATTCGTTTCAAGAAAGGGCAGTTACGTTACAGCTCAAACAAACTACATCGTTCACAAAGCTCACACGTTTCTCATCTTAAATGACAAGCATTGCATGTTGGAGGACCTGTGGTTTATTTCAGTTTCAGAAGCACAGTTGAAATAGATATGGTCCATATGTGTAACAAACACCGTTCTTTTGTTTTGACCAAACTCAATTTTTCTGCTGTATTAGAGATTCTAGAAAGCTAGAGCATGCTTCATGCTCTAAAGCAGAGTGTGACCAATGGATGAGAACTCTGTTGTGTGTTTCACTTCAGAAATGGAGTTAAATCCCAGGCTCTGAATCTTCCTACAAGCAATACATCGTTTCAGGTAAGGGCAGTTACTTTAAAGCTCAAACGAACTACATCGTTCACGAAGCTCACACGTTTCTCATCTTAACTGACAAGCATTGGATGTTAGAGGACCTATGCTTTGTATCAATTTGAGAGGCTTAGTTCTTCTAGATATGGTCCCTATGTGTAGGAAACACCGTTCTTTTGTTCTCAGCACACTGATGTTACTGCTGTCTTAGAGACTCTAGAAAGCAAGAGCGTGCTTCTTGCTCTAAAGCAGAGTGTGATCTAAATATGAGAACTCTGCTGTGTGTTTCATTTCAGAAATGGAGTTAAATCCCAGCTTCTGAGTCTTCCTACCATCAAGATTTCATTTCAGGTAAGGGCAGTTACTAACAGCTCAAACGAACTACACCGTTCACGAACCTCACATGTTTCTCATCTTAACTGACAAGCATTGGATGATAGAGGACCTGTGGTTTGTTTCAGTTTCAGAAGCAGAGGTGAACTAGATATGGCCCGTATGTGTCGGAAACACTGTTCTTTTGTTCTGAGCACACTCAAGGTTCCTGCTGTATTAGAGACTCTAGAAAGCAAGAGCGTGCTTCTTGCGCTAAAGCAGAGTGTGATCCATGGATGATAACTATGCTGTGTGTTTCCCTTCAGAAATGGGGTTAAATCCCAGGCTCTGTGTCTTCCTACAAGCAAGACATCGTTTCAGGTAAGGGCAGTCACTTTACAGCTCAAACGAACTACATCGTTCACTAAGCTCAAACGTTTCTCATCTTAACTGACAAGCATCGGATATTAGAGGACCCGAGCTTTGTATCAGTTTCAGAAGCAGAGGTGGATTAGATATGGTCCGTATGTGTAGGAAACACCGTTCTTTTGTTCTGAGCACACTCACGTTTCCTGGTGTCTTAGAGACTCTAGAAAGCTAGAGCGTGCTTCTTGCTCTAAAGCAGAGTGTGATCAATGGATGACAAGTCTGCTGTGTGTTTCACTTCAGAAATGGAGTTAAATCCCAGGCGCTGTGTCTTCCTACAAGCAAGACTTCGTTTGAGGTAAGGGCAGTCACCTTTCAGCTCAAACGAACTACATCGTTCACGAAGCTAACAAGTCTCCCATCTTAACTGACAAGCATTGGATGTTAGAGGACCAGTGCTTTGTATCAGTTTCAGAAGCAGAGTTGGATTAGATAATTTCCGTATGTGTAGGAAACACCGTTCTTTTGTTCTCAGCACACTCAAGTTTCCTGCTGTCTTAGAGACACTAGAAAGCTAGAGCGTGCTTCTTGCTCTGAAGCAGAGTGTGATCAATGGATGACAACTCTGCTGTGTGTTTCACTTCAGAAATGGAGTTAAAGCCCAGGCTCTGAGTCTTCCTACAAGGAAGAATTCGTTTCAAGAAAGGGCAGTTACGTTACAGCTCAAACAAACTACATCGTTCACAAAGCTCACACGTTTCTCATCTTAACTGACAAGCATTGCATGTTGGAGGACCTGTGGTTTATTTCAGTTTCAGAAGCACAGTTGAAATAGATATGGTCCATATGTGTAACAAACACCGTTCTTTTGTTTTGAGCACACTCAAGTTTTCTGCTGTATTAGAGATTCTAGAAAGCTAGAGCATGCTTCATGCTCTAAAGCAGAGTGTGACCAATGGATGAGAACTCTGTTGTGTGTTTCACTTCAGAAATGGAGTTAAATCCCAGGCTCTGAATCTTCCTACAAGCAATACATCGTTTCAGGTAAGGGCATTTACTTTAAAGCTCAAACGAACTACATCGTTCACGAAGCTCACACGTTTCTCATCTTAACTGACAAGCATTGGATGTTAGAGGACCTATGCTTTGTATCAATTTGAGAGGCTTAGTTCTTCTAGATATGGTCCCTATGTGTAGGAAACACCGTTCTTTTGTTCTCAGCACACTGATGTTACTGCTGTCTTAGAGACTCTAGAAAGCAAGAGCGTGCTTCTTGCTCTAAAGCAGAGTGTGATCAATGGATGACAAGTCTGCTGTGTGTTTCACTTCAGAAATGGAGTTAAATCCCAGGCGCTGTGTCTTCCTACAAGCAAGACTTCGTTTCAGGTAAGGGCAGTCACCTTTCAGCTCAAACGAACTACATCGTTCACGAAGCTAACAAGTCTCCCATCTAAACTGACAAGCATTGGATGTTAGAGGACCAGTGCTTTGTATCAGTTTCAGAAGCAGAGTTGGATTAGATAATTTCCATATGTGTAGGAAACACCGTTCTTTTGTTCTCAGCACACTCAAGTTTCCTGCTGTCTTAGAGACTCTAGAAAGCTAGAGCGTGCTTCTTGCTCTGAAGCAGAGTGTGATCAATGGATGACAACTCTGCTGTGTGTTTCACTTCAGAAATGGAGTTAAAGCCCAGGCTCTGAGTCTTCCTACAAGGAAGAATTCGTTTCAAGAAAGGGCAGTTACGTTACAGCTCAAACAAACTACATCGTTCACAAAGCTCACACGTTTCTCATCTTAACTGACAAGCATTGCATGTTGGAGGACCTGTGGTTTATTTCAGTTTCAGAAGCACAGTTGAAATAGATATGGTCCATATGTGTAACAAACACCGTTCTTTTGTTTTGAGCACACTCAAGTTTTCTGCTGTATTAGAGATTCTAGAAAGCTAGAGCATGCTTCATGCTCTAAAGCAGAGTGTGACCAATGGATGAGAACTCTGTTGTGTGTTTCACTTCAGAAATGGAGTTAAATCCCAGGCTCTGAATCTTCCTACAAGCAATACATCGTTTCAGGTAAGGGCAGTTACTTTAAAGCTCAAACGAACTACATCGTTCACGAAGCTCACACGTTTCTCATCTTAACTGACAAGCATTGGATGTTAGAGGACCTATGCTTTGTATCAATTTGAGAGGCTTAGTTCTTCTAGATATGGTCCCTATGTGTAGGAAACACCGTTCTTTTGTTCTCAGCACACTGATGTTACTGCTGTCTTAGAGACTCTAGAAAGCAAGAGCGTGCTTCTTGCTCTAAAGCAGAGTGTGATCTAAATATGAGAACTCTGCTGTGTGTTTCATTTCAGAAATGGAGTTAAATCCCAGCCTCTGAGTCTTCCTACCATCAAGATTTCATTTCAGGTAAGGGCAGTTACTAACAGCTCAAACGAACTACACCATTCACGAACCTCACATGTTTCTCATCTTAACTGACAAGCATTGGATGATAGAGGACCTGTGGTTTGTTTCAGTTTCAGAAGCAGAGGTGAACTAGATATGGCCCGTATGTGTCGGAAACACTGTTCTTTTGTTCTGAGCACACTCAAGGTTCCTGCTGTATTAGAGACTCTAGAAAGCAAGAGCGTGCTTCTTGCGCTAAAGCAGAGTGTGATCCATGGATGATAACTATGCTGTGTGTTTCCCTTCAGAAATGGGGTTAAATCCCAGGCTCTGTGTCTTCCTACAAGCAAGACTTCGTTTCAGGTAAGGGCAGTCACTTTACAGCTCAAACGAACTACATCGTTCACTAAGCTCAAACGTTTCTCATCTTAACTGACAAGCATCGGATATTAGAGGACCCGAGCTTTGTATCAGTTTCAGAAGCAGAGGTGGATTAGATATGGTCCGTATGTGTAGGAAACACCGTTCTTTTGTTCTGAGCACACTCACGTTTCCTGGTGTCTTAGAGACTCTAGAAAGCTAGAGCGTGCTTCTTGCTCTAAAGCAGAGTGTGATCAATGGATGACAAGTCTGCTGTGTGTTTCACTTCAGAAATGGAGTTAAATCCCAGGCGCTGTGTCTTCCTACAAGCAAGACTTCGTTTCAGGTAAGGGCAGTCACCTTTCAGCTCAAACGAACTACATCGTTCACGAAGCTAACAAGTCTCCCATCTTAACTGACAAGCATTGGATGTTAGAGGACCAGTGCTTTGTATCAGTTTCAGAAGCAGAGTTGGATTAGATAATTTCCGTATGTGTAGGAAACACCGTTCTTTTGTTCTCAGCACACTCAAGTTTCCTGCTGTCTTAGAGACTCTAGAAAGCTAGAGCGTGCTTCTTGCTCTGAAGCAGAGTGTGATCAATGGATGACGACTCTGCTGTGTGTTTCACTTCAGAAATGGAGTTAAAGCCCAGGCTCTGAGTCTTCCTACAAGGAAGAATTCGTTTCAAGAAAGGGCAGTTACGTTACAGCTCAAACAAACTACATCGTTCACAAAGCTCACACGTTTCTCATCTTAAATGACAAGCATTGCATGTTGGAGGACCTGTGGTTTATTTCAGTTTCAGAAGCACAGTTGAAATAGATATGGTCCATATGTGTAACAAACACCGTTCTTTTGTTTTGAGCAAACTCAATTTTTCTGCTGTATTAGAGATTCTAGAAAGCTAGAGCATGCTTCATGCTCTAAAGCAGAGTGTGACCAATGGATGAGAACTCTGTTGTGTGTTTCACTTCAGAAATGGAGTTAAATCCCAGGCTCTGAATCTTCCTACAAGCAATACATCGTTTCAGGTAAGGGCAGTTACTTTAAAGCTCAAACGAACTACATCGTTCACGAAGCTCACACGTTTCTCATCTTAACTGACAAGCATTGGATGTTAGAGGACCTATGCTTTGTATCAATTTGAGAGGCTTAGTTCTTCTAGATATGGTCCCTATGTGTAGGAAACACCGTTCTTTTGTTCTCAGCACACTGATGTTACTGCTGTCTTAGAGACTCTAGAAAGCAAGAGCGTGCTTCTTGCTCTAAAGCAGAGTGTGATCTAAATATGAGAACTCTGCTGTGTGTTTCATTTCAGAAATGGAGTTAAATCCCAGCTTCTGAGTCTTCCTACCATCAAGATTTCATTTCAGGTAAGGGCAGTTACTAACAGCTCAAACGAACTACACCGTTCACGAACCTCACATGTTTCTCATCTTAACTGACAAGCATTGGATGATAGAGGACCTGTGGTTTGTTTCAGTTTCAGAAGCAGAGGTGAACTAGATATGGCCCGTATGTGTCGGAAACACTGTTCTTTTGTTCTGAGCACACTCAAGTTTCCTGCTGTATTAGAGACTCTAGAAAGCAAGAGCGTGCTTCTTGCGCTAAAGCAGAGTGTGATCCATGGATGATAACTATGCTGTGTGTTTCCCTTCAGAAATGGGGTTAAATCCCAGGCTCTGTGTCTTCCTACAAGCAAGACATCGTTTCAGGTAAGGGCAGTCACTTTACAGCTCAAACGAACTACATCCTTCACTAAGCTCAAACGTTTCTCATCTTAACTGACAAGCATCGGATATTAGAGGACCCGAGCTTTGTATCAGTTTCAGAAGCAGAGGTGGATTAGATATGGTCCGTATGTGTAGGAAACACCGTTCTTTTGTTCTGAGCACACTCACGTTTCCTGGTGTCTTAGAGACTCTAGAAAGCTAGAGCGTGCTTCTTGCTCTAAAGCAGAGTGTGATCAATGGATGACAAGTCTGCTGTGTGTTTCACTTCAGAAATGGAGTTAAATCCCAGGCGCTGTGTCTTCCTACAAGCAAGACTTCGTTTGAGGTAAGGGCAGTCACCTTTCAGCTCAAACGAACTACATCCTTCACGAAGCTAACAAGTCTCCCATCTTAACTGACAAGCATTGGATGTTAGAGGACCAGTGCTTTGTATCAGTTTCAGAAGCAGAGTTGGATTAGATAATTTCCGTATGTGTAGGAAACACCGTTCTTTTGTTCTCAGCACACTCAAGTTTCCTGCTGTCTTAGAGACTCTAGAAAGCTAGAGCGTGCTTCTTGCTCTGAAGCAGAGTGTGATCAATGGATGACAACTCTGCTGTGTGTTTCACTTCAGAAATGGAGTTAAAGCCCAGGCTCTGAGTCTTCCTACAAGGAAGAATTCGTTTCAAGAAAGGGCAGTTACGTTACAGCTCAAACAAACTACATCGTTCACAAAGCTCACACGTTTCTCATCTTAACTGACAAGCATTGCATGTTGGAGGACCTGTGGTTTATTTCAGTTTCAGAAGCACAGTTGAAATAGATATGGTCCATATGTGTAAGAAACACCGTTCTTTTGTTTTGAGCACACTCAAGTTTTCTGCTGTATTAGAGATTCTAGAAAGCTAGAGCATGCTTCATGCTCTAAAGCAGAGTGTGACCAATGGATGAGAACTCTGTTGTGTGTTTCACTTCAGAAATGGAGTTAAATCCCAGGCTCTGAATCTTCCTACAAGCAATACATCGTTTCAGGTAAGGGCATTTACTTTAAAGCTCAAACGAACTACATCGTTCACGAAGCTCACACGTTTCTCATCTTAACTGACAAGCATTGGATGTTAGAGGACCTATGCTTTGTATCAATTTGAGAGGCTTAGTTCTTCTAGATATGGTCCCTATGTGTAGGAAACACCGTTCTTTTGTTCTCAGCACACTGATGTTACTGCTGTCTTAGAGACTCTAGAAAGCAAGAGCGTGCTTCTTGCTCTAAAGCAGAGTGTGATCTAAATATGAGAACTCTGCTGTGTGTTTCATTTCAGAAATGGAGTTAAATCCCAGCTTCTGAGTCTTCCTACCATCAAGATTTCATTTCAGGTAAGGGCAGTTACTAACAGCTCAAACGAACTACATCGTTCACGAACCTCACATGTTTCTCATCTTAACTGACAAGCATTGGATGATAGAGGACCTGTGGTTTGTTTCAGTTTCAGAAGCAGAGGTGAACTAGATATGGCCCGTATGTGTCGGAAACACTGTTCTTTTGTTCTGAGCACACTCAAGTTTCCTGCTGTATTAGAGACTCTAGAAAGCAAGAGCGTGCTTCTTGCGCTAAAGCAGAGTGTGATCCATGGATGATAACTATGCTGTGTGTTTCCCTTCAGAAATGGGGTTAAATCCCAGGCTCTGTGTCTTCCTACAAGCAAGACTTCGTTTCAGGTAAGGGCAGTCACTTTACAGCTCAAACGAACTACATCGTTCACTAAGCTCAAACGTTTCTCATCTTAACTGACAAGCATCGGATATTAGAGGACCCGAGCTTTGTATCAGTTTCAGAAGCAGAGGTGGATTAGATATGGTCCGTATGTGTAGGAAACACCGTTCTTTTGTTCTGAGCACACTCACGTTTCCTGGTGTCTTAGAGACTCTAGAAAGCTAGAGCGTGCTTCTTGCTCTAAAGCAGAGTGTGATCAATGGATGACAACTCTGCTGTGTGTACACTTCAGAAATGGAGTTAAATCCCAGGCGCTGTGTCTTCCTACAAGCAAGACTTCGTTTCAGGTAAGGGAAGTTACTTTTCAGCTCAAACGAACTACATCGTTCACGAAGCTAACAAGTCTCCCATCTTAACTGACAAGCATTGGATGTTAGAGGACCAGTGCTTTGTTTCAGTTTCAGAAGAAGAGTTGGACTAGATATGGTCCGTATGTGTAGGAAACACCATTCATTTGTTCTCAGCCCACTCAAGTTTCCTGCTCTCTTAGAGAATCTGGAAAGCTAGGGCGTGCTTCTTGCTCTAAAGCAGAGTGTGCTCCATGGATGAGAACTCTACTGTGTGTTTCACTTCAGAAATGGACTTAAATCCCAGGCTCTGAGTCTTCCTACAAGCAAGACTTCGTTTAAGGTAAGGGCAGTCACTTTACAGCTCAAACGAACTACATCGTTCACTAAGCTCAAAAGTTTCTCATCTTAACTGACAAGCCCAGATGTTAGAGGAACCGAGCTTTGTATCAGTTTCAGAAGCAGAGTTGGATTAGATATGGTCCCTATGTGTAGGAAACACCGTTCTTTTGTTCTGAGCACACTCAAGTTTCCTGCTGTATTAGAGGCTCTAGAAAGCAAGAGAGTGCTTCTTGCTCTAAAGCAGAGTGTGATCCATTGATGAGAACTCTGGTGTGTGTTTCCCTTCATAAATGGAGTTAAATCCCAGGCTCTGTGTCTTCCTACAAGCAAGAATTCGTTTCAGGTAAGGGCAGTCACTTTTCAGCTCAAAGGAACTACATCATTCATGAAGCTCACACGTTTCCCATATTAACTGCCAAGCATTGGATGTTAGAGGACCACTGCTTTGTATCAGTTTCAGAGTCAGAGTTGGAATAGATATGGTCCGTATGTGTAGGAAACACCGTTCTTTGTTCTCAGCACACTCACGTTTCCTGCTATCTTAGAGACTCTAGAAAGCAAAAGTGTGCTTCTTGCGCTAAAGCAGAGTGTGATTTATATATGAGAACTCTGCTGTGTGTTTCACTTCAGAAATGGAGTTAAATCACAGGCTCTGAGTCTTCCTACAAGCAAGACTTCTTTTTACGTGAGGGCTGTTACTTTACAGCTCAAATGAACTACATCATTCATGAAGCTCACACGTTTCTCATCTTAACTGACAAGCATTGGATGTTAGAGGACCTGAGGTTTGTTTTAGTTTCAGAAGCAGAGTTGAACTAGATATGGTCCGTATGTGTAGGAAACACCGTTCATTTGTTCTTAGCACACTCAAGTTTCCTGCTGTCATAGAGACTTTGGAAAGCTATAGCGTGCTTCTTGCTCTAAAGCAGAGTGTGATCAATGGATGAGAACTCTGTTGTGTGTTTCACTTCAGAAATGGAGTTAAATCCCTTGCTCTGAGTCTTCCTACAAGCAAGACTTTGTTTCAGGTAAGGGCACTTACTTAAAGCTCAAACGAACTACATCGTTCACGAAGCTCACACGTTTCTCATCTTAACTGAGAAGCATTGGATGTTAGTGGACCTCGGGATTGTTTCAGTTTCAGAAGGCAGTTGGACTAGATATGGGCCGTATGTATAGGAAACATCGTTCTTTTGTTCTGAGAACACTCAAGTTTTCTGCTGTATTAGAGACTCTAGAAAGCAAGAGTGTGCTTCTTGCTCTAAAGCAGAGTATGATCAATTGATGAGAACTCTGTTGTGTGTTTCACTTCAGAAATGGAGTTAAATCACAGGCTCTGAGTCTTCCTACAGGCAAGACTTCGTTTCGGCGAAGGGCTGTTACTTTAGAGCTCAAACGAACTACATCGTTCACGAAGCTCACACGTTTCTCATCTTAACTGACAATCTTTGGATGTAAGAGGACCTTTGCTTTGTATCAATTTCAAGCATAGTTGAACTAGATATGGTCCGTATTTATAGGAAACACTGTTCTTTTCTTCTGAGCACACTCACGTTTCCTGCGATATTAGAGAATCTAGAAAGAAAGAGCATGCTTCTTGCTCTAAAGCAGAGTGTGATCCTTGGATGAGAACTCTGCTGTGTGTTTCATTCACAAATGGAGTTAAATCCCAGGCTCTGTGTCTTCCTACAAGCAAGACTTCGTTTCAAGTAAGGGTAGTCACTTTTCATATCAAACGTACTACATCGTTCACGAAGCTCACACGTTTCCCATCTTAACTGACAAGCATTGAAAGTTAGAGGACCAGTACTTTGTATAAGTTTCAGAAGCAGAGTTGGACAATATATGGTCTGTATGTGTAGGAAACAATATTCTTTTGTTCTCAGCACACTCACGTTTCCTGCTGTCTTAGAGATTCTAGAAAGCAAGAGTGTGCTTCTTGGTCTAAAGCAGAGCATGATCAATGGATGAGAACTCTGCTGTGTGTTTCACTTCAGAAATGGAGTTAAATCCCAGGCTCTGAGTCTTCCTACAACAAGACTTCTTTTCAGGTAAGGGCAGTTACTTTACAGCTCAAACAAACTACATCGTTCACGAAGCTCACGCGTTTCTCATCTTAACTGACAAGCATTGGATGTTAGTGGACCTGTGGTTTGTTTCAGTTTCAGAAGCAGAGTTGAACTAGATATGGGCCGTATGTGTAGGAAACACCGTTCTTTTCTTGTGAGAACAATTAATTTTCCTGCTGTATTAGAGACTCTAGAAAGCAAGAGCGTGCTTCTTGCTCTAAAGCAGAGTGTGATCCATGCATGAAAACTATGCTGTGTGTTTCCCTTCAGAAATGGAGTTAAATTCCAGGCTCTGTGTCTTCCTACATTCAAGACTTCGTTTCACCTAAGGGCAGTCACTTTTCAGTTCAAACGAACTACATCGGTCACGAACTCACTCATTTCTCATCTTAACTGACAATCATTGAATGTTAGAGAACCAGTGCTTTGTATCAGTTTCAGAAAGAGAGTTGGACTAGATATGGTCCGTATGTGTATTAAACACCGTTCATTTGTTCTCAGCACACTCAAGGTTCCTGCTGCCTTACAGACATTGGAAAGCTAGAGCTTGCTTCTTGCTCTAAAGCAGAGTGTGATCAATGGAAGAGAACTCTGTTGTGTGTTTCACTTCAGAAATGGAGTTAAATCCCTGGCTCTGAGTCTTCCTACAAGCAAGATTTCGTTTCAGGTAAGGGCCCTTACTTTAGAGCTCAAACGAACTACATCGTTCACGAAGCTCACACGTTTCTCATCTTAACTGACAAGCATTGAATGTTAGAGGACCAGTGCTTTGTATCAGTTTCAGAAGGAGAGTTGGACTAGATATGGTCCGTATGTGTAGGAAACACCGTTCATTTGTTCTCAGCACACTCAAGTTTCCTGCTGTCTTAGAGACTCTAGATAGCTAGAGCGTACTTCTTGCTCTAAAGCAGAGATTGATCAATGCATGAGAACTCTGTTGTGTGTTTCACTTCAGACATGGAGTTAAATCCCGGGGTCTGAGTCTTCCTACAAGCAAGACTTCGTTTCAGGTAAGAGCAGTTACTAACAGCTCAAACGAAATACATCCTTCACGAAGCTCTCACGAATCCCATCTTAACTGACAAGCATTGGATGTTAGAGGACCTGTGGTTTGTTTCAGTTTTAGAAGCAGAGTTGAACTTGATATGGCCCATATGTGTAGTAAACACCGTTGTTCTGTTCTGAGCACACTAATGTTTCCTGCTTTATTAGAGAATCTAGAAAGCAAGAGCGGTCTTCTTTCTCTAAAGCAGAGTGTGATCCATGGATGAGAACTATGCAGTGTGTTTCACTTCAGAAATAGAGTTAAATCCCAGGCTCTGAGTTTTCCTACAAGAACGACTTCATTTCAGGTAAGGGCAATTACTTTAGAGCTCAAACGCACTACATCATTCATGAAGCTCACACCTTTATCATCTTTACTGACAAGCATTGGATATTAGAGGACCTGTGCTTTGTATCTAATTCAGAGGCAGATTTCGAGTAGATATGGTCCGTATGTGTAGGAAACACCGTTCTTTTGTTCTCAGCACACTCATGTTTCCTGCTGTCTTAGAGACTCTAGAAAGCAAGAGCGTGCTTCTTGCTGCAAAGCAGAGTGTGATCTATATATGAGAACTCTGCTGTATGTTTCACTTTCGAAATGGAGTTAAATCCCGGGCTCTGAGTCTTCCTACAAGGAAGACTTCGTTTCAAGTAAGGGCAGTTACTTTACAGCTCAAACGAACTACATCGTTCACGAATCTCACAAGTTTCTCATCTTAACTGACAAGCATTGGATGATAGAGGACCTGTGGTTTGTTTCAGTTTCAGAAGCAGTGTTGAACTAGATATGGTCCATATGTGTAGGAAACACCGTTGTTTTGTTCTCAGCACACTCAAGTTTCCTGCTGTCTTAGAGATTCTAGAAAGCTAGAGCGTGCTTCTTGCTCTGGAGAGGAGTGTCATCAATGGATGACACCTCTGCTGTGTGTTTCACCTCAGAAATGGAGTTAAAGCCCAAGCTCTGAGTCTTCCTACAAGCAAGCCTTCGTTTCAAGTAAGGGCAGTTTCTTTACAGCTCAAACGAACTACATCGTTCACGAAGCTCACACGTTTCTCATCTTTACTGACAAGCATTGGATGTTAGAGGACCTGTGGTTTGTTTCAGTTTCAGAAGCAGAGTTGAACTAGATATGGCCCGTTTGTGTAAGAAACACCGTTCTTTTTTTCTGAGCACACAAATGTTTCCTGCTGTATTAGATACTCTAGAAAGCAAGAGCGTGCTTCTTGCTCTAAAGCAGAGTGTGATCAATGGAAGAGAACTCTGTTGTGTGTTTCACTTCAGAAATGGAGTTAAATCCCTGGCTCTGAGTCTTCCTACAAGCAAGACTTCGTTTCAGGTAAGGGCCCTTACTTTAGAGCTCAAACGAACTACATCGTTCACGAAGCTCACACGTTTCTCATCTTAACTGACAAGCATTGAATGTTAGAGGACCAGTGCTTTGTATCAGTTTCAGAAGGAGAGTTGGACTAGATATGGTTCGTATGTGTAGGAAACACCGTTCATTTGTTCTCAGCACACTCAAGTTTCCTGCTGTCTTAGAGACTCTAGATAGCTAGAGCGTACTTCTTGCTCTAAAGCAGAGATTGATCAATGCATGAGAACTCTGTTGTGTGTTTCACTTCAGACATGGAGTTAAATCCCGGGGTCTGAGTCTTCCTACAAGCAAGACTTCGTTTCAGGTAAGAGCAGTTACTAACAGCTCAAACGAAATACATCCTTCACGAAGCTCTCACGTATCCCATCTTAACTGACAAGCATTGGATGTTAGAGGACCTGTGGTTTGTTTCAGTTTTAGAAGCAGAGTTGAACTTGATATGGCCCATATGTGTAGTAAACACCGTTGTTCTGTTCTGAGCACACTAATGTTTCCTGCTTTATTAGAGAATCTAGAAAGCAAGAGCGGTCTTCTTTCTCTAAAGCAGAGTGTGATCCATGGATGAGAACTATGCAGTGTGTTTCACTTCAGAAATAGAGTTAAATCCCAGGCTCTGAGTTTTCCTACAAGAACGACTTCATTTCAGGTAAGGGCAATTACTTTAGAGCTCAAACGCACTACATCATTCATGAAGCTCACACCTTTATCATCTTTACTGACAAGCATTGGATATTAGAGGACCTGTGCTTTGTATCTAATTCAGAGGCAGATTTCGAGTAGATATGGTCCGTTTGTGTAGGAAACACCGTTCTTTTGTTCTCAGCACACTCATGTTTCCTGCTGTCTTAGAGACTCTAGAAAGCAAGAGCGTGCTTCTTGCTGCAAAGCAGAGTGTGATTTATATATGAGAACTCTGCTGTATGTTTCACTTTCGAAATGGAGTTAAATCCCGGGCTCTTAGTCTTCCTACAAGGAAGACTTCGTTTCAAGTAAGGGCAGTTACTTTACAGCTCAAACGAACTACATCGTTCACGAATCTCACAAGTTTCTCATCTTAACTGACAAGCATTGGATGATAGAGGACCTGTGGTTTGTTTCAGTTTCAGAAGCAGTGTTGAACTAGATATGGTCCATATGTGTAGGAAACACCGTTGTTTTGTTCTCAGCACACTCAAGTTTCCTGCTGTCTTAGAGATTCTAGAAAGCTAGAGCGTGCTTCTTGCTCTGGAGAAGAGTGTCATCAATGGATGACACCTCTGCTGTGTGTTTCACCTCAGAAATGGAGTTAAAGCCCAAGCTCTGAGTCTTCCTACAAGCAAGCCTTCGTTTCAAGTAAGGGCAGTTTCTTTACAGCTCAAACGAACTACATCGTTCACGAAGCTCACACGTTTCTCATCTTTACTGACAAGCATTGGATGTTAGAGGACCTGTGGTTTGTTTCAGTTTCAGAAGCAGAGTTGAACTAGATATGGCCCGTTTGTGTAAGAAACACCGTTCTTTTTTTCTGAGCACACAAATGTTTCCTGCTGTATTAGATACTCTAGAAAGCAAGAGCGTGCTTCTTGCTCTAAAGCAGAGGGTGATCAATGGATGAGAACTATGCTGTGTGTTTCCCTTCAGAAATGGAGTTAAATTCCATGCTCTGTGTCTTCCTACAAGCAAGACTTCGTTTCAGATAAGGTAAGTCTCTTTTCTGCTCAAAAGATCTACATCGTTCACGAAGCTCACACGTCTCTCCTCTTAACTGAGAAGCATCGGATGTTAGAGGACCAGTGCTTTGTATCAGTTTCAGAAGCAGATTTGGATTAGATAACTTCCGTATGTGTAGGAAACTCTGTTCTTTTGTTCTCAGCACACTCAAGTTTCCTGCTGTCTTAGAGACTCTAGAAAGCAAGAGCGTGCTTCTTGCTCTAAAGCAGAGTGTGATCCATGGATGAGAACTGTGTTGTGTGTTTCACTTCAGAAATGGAGTTACATCCCAGGCTCTGAGTCATTATACAAGCAAGACTTCGTTTCAAGTAAGGGCAGTTACTTTACAGCTCAAACGAATTACATCGTTCATGAAGCTCACAAGTTTCTCATCTTAACTGACAAGCATTGGATGTTAGAGGACCTATGCTTTGTATCAATTTGAGAGGCAGAGTTCTTCTAGATATGGTCCCTATGTGTAGGAAACACCGTTCTTTTGTTCTCAGCACACTGATGTTACTGCTGTCTTAGAGACTCTAGAAAGCAAGAGCATGCTTCTTGCTCTAAAGCAGAGTGTGATCTAAACATGAGAACTCTGCCGTGTGTTTCATTTCAGAAATGGAGTTAAATCACAGGTTCTGAGTCTTCCTACCAGCAAGATTTCGTTTCAGGTAAGGGCAGTTACTAACAGCTCAAACGAATACATCGTTCACGAAGCTCACATGTTTCTCATCTTAACGGACAAGCATTGCATGATAGAGGACCTGTGGTTTGTTTCAGTTTCAGAAGCAAGTTGAACTAGATATGGACCTTATGTGTAGGAAACACTTTTCTTTTGTTCTGAGCACACTCAAGTTTCCTGCTGTATTGGAGACTCTAGAAAGCAAGAGTGTGCTTCTTGCTCTAAAGCACAGAGTGATCCATGCATGAGAACTATGCTGTGTGTTTCCCTTCAGAAATGGAGTTAAAACCCGTGCGCTGTGTCTTCCTACAAGCAAGAATTCATTTCAGGTAAGGGCAGTCACTTTTCAGCTCAAACGAAGTACATCGTTCACAAAGCTCACACGTTTCTCATCTTAACTGACAAGCATTGGATGTTAGGGGACCAGTGCTTTGTATCAGTTTCAGAAGCAGAGTTGGACTACATATGGTCCGTATATGTAGGAAACACCATTCATTTGTTCTCAGCACACTCACGTTTCCTGGTGTCTTAGAGACTCTAGAAAGCTAGAGCGTGCTTCTTGCTCTAAAGCAGAGTGTGATCAATGGATGACAACTCTGCTGTGTGTTTCACTTCAGAAATGGAGTTAAAGCCCAGGCTCTAAGTCTCCCTACAAGGAAGACTTCGTTTTAAATAAGGGCCGTTACTTTACAGCTCAAATGAACTACATCGTTCAAAAGCTAACACGTTTCTCAAGTTAAATGACAAGCACTGGATGTTAGAGCACCTGTGGTTTGTTTCAGTTTCAGAATCATATTTGAACTAGATATGGTCCGTATGTGTAAGAAACACCGTTCTTTTGTTCTGAGCACACTCACGTTTCCTGCTGTATTAGAGAATCTAGAAAGCAAGAGCGTGCTTCTTGCTCCAAAGCAGAGTGTGATCCATGGAAGATAATTATGCTGTGTGTTTCCCTTCAGAAATGGGGTTAAATCCCAGGCGCTGTGTCTTCCTACAAGCAAGACTTCGTTTCAGGTAAGGGCAGTCACTTTTCAGCTCAAAGGAACTACATCGTTCACGAAGCTAACAAGTTTCCCATCTTAACTGACAAGCATTGGATGTTAGAGGACCAGTGCGTTGTATCAGTTTCAGAAACAGAGTTGGACTATATATGGTCCATATGTGTAGGAAACATCATTCATTTGTTCTCAGCCCACTCAAGTTTTCCTGCTGTCTTAGAGAATCTGGAAAGCTAGGGCGTGCTTATTGCTCTAAAGCAGAGTGTGATTCATGGATGAGAACTCTGCTGTGTGTTTCACTTCAGAAATGGACTTAAATCCCAGGCTCTGAGTCTTCCTACAAGCAAGACTTCGTTTCAGGTAAGGGCAGTCACTTTACAGCTCAAACGAACTACATCGTTCACGAAGCTCAAACGTTTCTCTTCTTAACTGAGAAGCATCGGATGTTAGAGGACCCGTGCTTTGTATCAGGTTCAGAAGCAGAGTTGGATTAGATATGGTCTGTATGTGTAGGAAACACCGTTCTTTTGTTCTGAGCACACTCACGTTTCCTGGTGTCTTAGAGACTCTAGAAAGCTAGAGCGTGCTTCTTGCTCTAAAGCAGAGTGTGATCAATGGATGACAACTCTGCTGTGTGTTTCACTTCAGAAATGGAGTTAAATCCCAGGCGCTGTGTCTTCCTACAAGCAAGACTTCGTTTCAGGTAAGGGCAGTCACATTTCAGCTCAAACGAACTACATCGTTCACGAAGCTAACAAGTCTCCCATCTTAACTGACAAGCATTGGATGTTTGAGTACCAGTGCTTTGTATCAGTTTCAGAAGCAGAGTTGGATTAGATAATTTCCGTATGTGTAGGAAACACCGTTCTTTTGTTCTCAGCACACTCAAGTTTCCTGCTGTATTAGAGACTCTAGAAAGCTAGAGAGTGCTTCTTGCTCTGAAGCAGAGTGTGATCAATGGATGACAACTCTGCTGTGTGTTTCACTTCAGAAATGGAGTTAAATCCCAGGCTCTGAGTCTTCCTACAAGGAAGAATTCGTTTCAAGAAAGGGCAGTTACGTTACAGCTCAAACAAACTACATCGTTCACAAAGCTCACACGTTTCTCATCTTAACTGACAAGCATTGCATGTTGGAGGACCTGTGGTTTATTTCAGTTTCAGAAGCACAGTTGAAATAGTTATGGTCCATATGTGTAACAAACACCGTTCTTTTGTTTTGAGCACACTCAAGTTTTCTGCTGTATTAGAGATTCTAGAAAGCTAGAGCATGCTTCATGCTCTAAAGCAGAGTGTGACCAATGGATGAGAACTCTGTTGTGTGTTTCACTTCAGAAATGGAGTTAAATCCCAGGCTCTGAATCTTCCTACAAGCAATACATCGTTTCAGGTAAGGGCAGTTACTTTAAAGCTCAAACGAACTACATCGTTCACGAAGCTCACACGTTTCTCATCTTAACTGACAAGCATTGGATGTTAGAGGACCTATGCTTTGTATCAATTTGAGAGGCTTAGTTCTTCTAGATATGGTCCCTATGTGTAGGAAACACCGTTCTTTTGTTCTCAGCACACTGATGTTACTGCTGTCTTAGAGACTCTAGAAAGCAAGAGCGTGCTTCTTGCTCTAAAGCAGAGTGTATTCTAAATATGAGAACTCTGCTGTGTGTTTCATTTCAGAAATGGAGTTAAATCCCAGCTTCTGAGTCTTCCTACCATCAAGATTTCATTTCAGGTAAGGGCAGTTACTAACAGCTCAAACGAACTACACCGTTCACGAACCTCACATGTTTCTCATCTTAACTGACAAGCATTGGATGATAGAGGACCTGTGGTTTGTTTCAGTTTCAGAAGCAGAGGTGAACTAGATATGGCCCGTATGTGTCGGAAACACTGTTCTTTTGTTCTGAGCACACTCAAGTTTCCTGCTCTATTAGAGACTCTAGAAAGCAAGAGCGTGCTTCTTGCTCCAAAGCAGAGTGTGATCCATGGAAGATAATTATGCTGTGTGTTTCCCTTCAGAAATGGGGTTAAATCCCAGGCGCTGTGTCTTCCTTCAAGCAAGACTTCGTTTCAGGTAAGGGCAGTCACTTTTCAGCTCAAAGGAACTACATCGTTCACGAAGCTAACAAGTTTCCCATCTTAACTGACAAGCATTGGATGTTAGAGGACCAGTGCGTTGTATCAGTTTCAGAAGCAGAGTTGGACTATATATGGTCCATATGTGTAGGAAACATCATTCATTTGTTCTCAGCCCACTCAAGTTTTCCTGCTGTCTTAGAGAATCTGGAAAGCTAGGGCGTGCTTCTTGCTCTAAAGCAGAGTGTGATTCATGGATGAGAACTCTGCTGTGTGTTTCACTTCAGAAATGGACTTAAATCCCAGGCTCTGAGTCTTCCTACAAGCAAGACTTCGTTTCAGGTAAGGGCAGTCACTTTACAGCTCAAACGAACTACATCGTTCACGAAGCTCAAACGTTTCTCTTCTTAACTGAGAAGCATCGGATGTTAGAGGACCCGTGCTTTGTATCAGGTTCAGAAGCAGAGTTGGATTAGATATGGTCTGTATGTGTAGGAAACACCGTTCTTTTGTTCTGAGCACACTCACGTTTCCTGGTGTCTTAGAGACTCTAGAAAGCTAGAGCGTGCTTCTTGCTCTAAAGCAGAGTGTGATCAATGGATGACAACTCTGCTGTGTGTTTCACTTCAGAAATGGAGTTAAATCCCAGGCGCTGTGTCTTCCTACAAGCAAGACTTCGTTTCAGGTAAGGGCAGTCACATTTCAGCTCAAACGAACTACATCGTTCACGAAGCTAACAAGTCTCCCATCTTAACTGACAAGCATTGGATGTTAGAGGACCATTGCTTTGTATCAGTTTCAGAAGCAGAGTTGGATTAGATAATTTCCGTATGTGTAGGAAACACCGTTCTTTTGTTCTAGGCACACTCGAGTTTCCTGCTGTCTTAGAGACTCTAGAAAGCTAGAGCGTGCTTCTTGCTCTGAAGCTGAGTGTGATCAATGGATGACAACTCTGCTGTGTGTTTCACTTCAGAAATGGAGTTAAATCCCAGGCTCTGAGTCTTCCTACAAGGAAGAATTCGTTTCAAGAAAGGGCAGTTACGTTACAGCTCAAACAAACTACATCGTTCACAAAGCTCACACGTTTCTCATCTTAACTGACAAGCATTGCATGTTGGAGGACCTGTGGTTTATTTCAGTTTCAGAAGCACAGTTGAAATAGATATGGTCCATATGTGTAACAAACACCGTTCTTTTGTTTTGAGCACACTCAAGTTTTCTGCTGTATTAGAGATTCTAGAAAGCTAGAGCATGCTTCATGCTCTAAAGCAGAGTGTGACCAATGGATGAGAACTCTGTTGTGTGTTTCACTTCAGAAATGGAGTTAAATCCCAGGCTCTGAATCTTCCTACAAGCAATACATCGTTTCAGGTAAGGGCAGTTACTTTAAAGCTCAAACGAACTACATCGTTCACGAAGCTCACACGTTTCTCATCTTAACTGACAAGCATTGGATGTTAGAGGACCTATGCTTTGTATCAATTTGAGAGGCTTAGTTCTTCTAGATATGGTCCCTATGTGTAGGAAACACCGTTCTTTTGTTCTCAGCACACTGATGTTACTGCTGTCTTAGAGACTCTAGAAAGCAAGAGCGTGCTTCTTGCTCTAAAGCAGAGTGTATTCTAAATATGAGAACTCTGCTGTGTGTTTCATTTCAGAAATGGAGTTAAATCCCAGCTTCTGAGTCTTCCTACCATCAAGATTTCATTTCAGGTAAGGGCAGTTACTAACAGCTCAAACGAACTACACCGTTCACGAACCTCACATGTTTCTCATCTTAACTGACAAGCATTGGATGATAGAGGACCTGTGGTTTGTTTCAGTTTCAGAAGCAGAGGTGAACTAGATATGGCCCGTATGTGTCGGAAACACTGTTCTTTTGTTCTGAGCACACTCAAGTTTCCTGCTCTATTAGAGACTCTAGAAAGCAAGAGCGTGCTTCTTGCTCCAAAGCAGAGTGTGATCCATGGAAGATAATTATGCTGTGTGTTTCCCTTCAGAAATGGGGTTAAATCCCAGGCGCTGTGTCTTCCTTCAAGCAAGACTTCGTTTCAGGTAAGGGCAGTCACTTTTCAGCTCAAAGGAACTACATCGTTCACGAAGCTAACAAGTTTCCCATCTTAACTGACAAGCATTGGATGTTAGAGGACCAGTGCGTTGTATCAGTTTCAGAAGCAGAGTTGGACTATATATGGTCCATATGTGTAGGAAACATCATTCATTTGTTCTCAGCCCACTCAAGTTTTCCTGCTGTCTTAGAGAATCTGGAAAGCTAGGGCGTGCTTCTTGCTCTAAAGCAGAGTGTGATTCATGGATGAGAACTCTGCTGTGTGTTTCACTTCAGAAATGGACTTAAATCCCAGGCTCTGAGTCTTCCTACAAGCAAGACTTCGTTTCAGGTAAGGGCAGTCACTTTACAGCTCAAACGAACTACATCGTTCACGAAGCTCAAACGTTTCTCTTCTTAACTGAGAAGCATCGGATGTTAGAGGACCCGTGCTTTGTATCAGGTTCAGAAGCAGAGTTGGATTAGATATGGTCTGTATGTGTAGGAAACACCGTTCTTTTGTTCTGAGCACACTCACGTTTCCTGGTGTCTTAGAGACTCTAGAAAGCTAGAGCGTGCTTCTTGCTCTAAAGCAGAGTGTGATCAATGGATGACAACTCTGCTGTGTGTTTCACTTCAGAAATGGAGTTAAATCCCAGGCGCTGTGTCTTCCTACAAGCAAGACTTCGTTTCAGGTAAGGGCAGTCACATTTCAGCTCAAACGAACTACATCGTTCACGAAGCTAACAAGTCTCCCATCTTAACTGACAAGCATTGGATGTTAGAGGACCATTGCTTTGTATCAGTTTCAGAAGCAGAGTTGGATTAGATAATTTCCGTATGTGTAGGAAACACCGTTCTTTTGTTCTAGGCACACTCGAGTTTCCTGCTGTCTTAGAGACTCTAGAAAGCTAGAGCGTGCTTCTTGCTCTGAAGCTGAGTGTGATCAATGGATGACAACTCTGCTGTGTGTTTCACTTCAGAAATGGAGTTAAATCCCAGGCTCTGAGTCTTCCTACAAGGAAGAATTCGTTTCAAGAAAGGGCAGTTACGTTACAGCTCAAACAAACTACATCGTTCACAAAGCTCACACGTTTCTCATCTTAACTGACAAGCATTGCATGTTGGAGGACCTGTGGTTTATTTCAGTTTCAGAAGCACAGTTGAAATAGATATGGTCCATATGTGTAACAAACACCGTTCTTTTGTTTTGAGCACACTCAAGTTTTCTGCTGTATTAGAGATTCTAGAAAGCTAGAGCATGCTTCATGCTCTAAAGCAGAGTGTGACCAATGGATGAGAACTCTGTTGTGTGTTTCACTTCAGAAATGGAGTTAAATCCCAGGCTCTGAATCTTCCTACAAGCAATACATCGTTTCAGGTAAGGGCAGTTACTTTAAAGCTCAAACGAACTACATCGTTCACGAAGCTCACACGTTTCTCATCTTAACTGACAAGCATTGGATGTTAGAGGACCTATGCTTTGTATCAATTTGAGAGGCTTAGTTCTTCTAGATATGGTCCCTATGTGTAGGAAACACCGTTCTTTTGTTCTCAGCACACTGATGTTACTGCTGTCTTAGAGACTCTAGAAAGCAAGAGCGTGCTTCTTGCTCTAAAGCAGAGTGTGATCTAAATATGAGAACTCTGCTGTGTGTTTCATTTCAGAAATGGAGTTAAATCCCAGCTTCTGAGTCTTCCTACCATCAAGATTTCATTTCAGGTAAGGGCAGTTACTAACAGCTCAAACGAACTACACCGTTCACGAACCTCACATGTTTCTCATCTTAACTGACAAGCATTGGATGATAGAGGACCTGTGGTTTGTTTCAGTTTCAGAAGCAGAGGTGAACTAGATATGGCCCGTATGTGTCGGAAACACTGTTCTTTTGTTCTGAGCACCCTCAAGTTTCCTGCTGTATTAGAGACTCTAGAAAGCAAGAGCGTGCTTCTTGCGCTAAAGCAGAGTGTGATCCATGGATGATAACTATGCTGTGTGTTTCCCTTCAGAAATGGGGTTAAATCCCAGGCTCTGTGTCTTCCTACAAGCAAGACTTCGTTTCAGGTAAGGGCAGTCACTTTAAAGCTCAAACGAACTACATCGTTCACTAAGCTCAAACGTTTCTCATCTTAACTGACAAGCATTGGATATTAGAGGACCCGAGCTTTGTATCAGTTTCAGAAGCAGAGGTGGATTAGATATGGTCCGTATGTGTAGGAAACACCGTTCTTTTGTTCTGAGCACACTCACGTTTCCTGGTGTCTTAGAGACTCTAGAAAGCTAGAGCGTGCTTCTTGCTCTAAAGCAGAGTGTGATCAATGGATGACAACTCTGCTGTGTGTACACTTCAAAAATAGAGTTAAATCCCAGGCGCTGTGTCTTCCTACAAGCAAGACTTCGTTTCAGGTAAGGGAAGTTACTTTTCAGCTCAAACGAACTACATCGTTCACGAAGCTAACAAGTCTCCCATCTTAACTGACAAGCATTGGATGTTAGAGGACCAGTGCTTTGTTTCAGTTTCAGAAGAAGAGTTGGACTAGATATGGTCCGTATGTGCAGGAAACACAGTCCTTTGTTCTCAGTACACTCACATTTCCTGCTGTCTTACAGACAATAGAAAGCAAGAGCGTGCTTCTTGATCTAAAGCAGAGTGTGATCTATGGATGAGGACTCTGCTGTGTGTTTCACTTCAGAAATGTAGTTAAATCCCAGGCTCTGAGTCTTCCTACAAGAAAAGTTCGTTTCAGGTAAGGGCAGTTACTTTACAGCTCAAACGAACTACATTGTTCAGGAAGCTCACACGTTTCTCATATTACCTGAGAAGCATTGGATGTTAGAGGACCTGTGCTTTGTATCAAATTCAGAGGCAGAGTTCGACTAGATATGGTCCGTATATGTAGGAAACACTGTTCTTTTGTTCTCAGCACACTCATGTTTCCTGCTGTCTTAGAGACTCAAGAAAGCAAGAGCGTGCTTCTTGCTGTAAAGCAGAGTGTGATCTATATATGAGAACTCTGCTGTATGTTTCACTTCAGAAATGGAGTTAAATCCCAAGCTCTGAGTCTTCCTACAAGGAAGAGTTCGTTTGAAGTAAGGGCAGTTACTTTACAGCTCAGACGAACTACATCGTTCACGAAGCTCACACGTTTCTCATCTTAACTGACAAGCATTGGATGATAGAGGACCTGTGGTTTGTTTCAGTTTCAGAAGCAGAGGTGAACTAGATATGGCCCGTATGTGTCGGAAACACTGTTCTTTTGTTCTGAGCACACTCAAGTTTCCTGCTGTATTAGAGACTCTAGAAAGCAAGAGCGTGCTTCTTGCGCTAAAGCAGAGTGTGATCCATGGATGATAACTATGCTGTGTGTTTCCCTTCAGAAATGGGGTTAAATCCCAGGCTCTGTGTCTTCCTACAAGCAAGACTTCGTTTCAGGTAAGGGCAGTCACTTTACAGCTCAAACAAACTACATCGTTCACTAAGCTCAAACGTTTCTCATCTTAACTGACAAGTATCGGATGTTAGAGGACCCGAGCTTTGTATCAGTTTCAGAAGCAGAGTTGGATTAGATATGGTCCCTATGTGTAGGAAACACCGTTCTTTTGTTCAGAGCACACTCACGTTTCCTGGTGTCTTAGAGACTCTAGAAAGCTACAGCATGCTTCTTGCTCTAAAGCAGAGTGTGATCAATGGATGACAACTCTGCTGTGTGTTTCACTTCAGAAATGGAGTTAAAGCCCAGGCTCTGAGTCTTCCTACAAGGAAGACTTCGTTATAAGTAAGGGCAGTTACTTTAAAGCTCAAACAAACTACATCGTTCACGAAGTTCACACGTTTCTCATCTTAACTGAGAAGCATTGGATGTTGGAGGACCTGTAGTTTGTTTCAGTTTCAGAAGCACAGTTGAAATAGATATGGTCCGTATATGTAAGAAACACCGTTCTTTTGTTTTGAGCACACTCAAGTTTTCTGCTGTATTAGAGATTCTAGAAAGCTAGAGCATGCTTCATGCTCTAAAGCAGAGTGTGACCAATGGATGAGAACTCTGTTGTGTGTTTCACTTTAGAAATGGAGTTAAATCCCAGGCTCTGAGTCTTCCTACAAGCAAGACATCATTTCAGGTAAGGGCAGTTACTTTACAGCTCAATCGAACTACATCGTTCACGAAGCTCACACGTTTCTCTTCTTAACTGACAAGCATTGGATGTTAGAGGACCTATGCTTTGTATCAATTTGAGAGGCAGAGTTCTTTTAGATATGGTCCCTATGTGTAGGAAACACCGTTCTTTTGTTCTCAGCACACTGATGTTACTGCTGTCTTAGAGACTCTAGAAAGCAAGAGCTTGCTTCTTTCTCTAAAGCAGAGTGTGATCTAAATATGAGACTCTGCTGTGTGTTTCATTTCAGAAATGGAGTTAAATCCCAGGTTCTGAGTCTTCCTACCAGCCAGATTTCATTTCAGGTAAGGGCAGTTACTAACAGCTCAAACGAACTACATTGTTCACGAACCTCACACGTTTCTCATCTTAACTGACAAGAATTGGATGATAGAGTACCTGTGGTTTGTTTCAGTTTCAGAAGCAGAGGTGAACTAGATATGGCCCGTATTTGTAGGAAACACTGTTCTTTTGTTCTGAGCATACTCAAGTTTCCTGGTGTCTTAGAGACTCTAGAAAGCTAGAGCGGGCTTCTTGCTCTAAAGCAGAGTGTGATCAATGGATGAGAACTCTGCTGTGTGTTTCACTTCAGAAATGGAGTTAAATCCCAGGCGCTGTGTCTTCCTACAAGCAAGACTTCCTTTCAGGTAAGGGCAGGCACTTTTCAGCTCAAACGAACTACATTGTTCACGAAGCTAACAAGTTTCCCATCTTAACTGACAAGCATTGGATGTTAAAGGACCAGTGCTTTGTATCAGTTTCTGAAGCAGAGTTGAACTAGATATGGCCCGTATGTGTAGGAAACACCGTTCTTTTTTTTTCAGCACACTCAAGTTTCCTGCTGTCTTAGAGACTCTAGAAAGCTAGAGCGTCCTTCTTGCTCTAAAGCAGAGTGTGATCAATGAATGAGAACTCTATTGTGTGTTTCACTTCAGAAATGGAGTTAAATCCCTGGCTCTGAGTCACCTACAAGCAATTCTTCGTTTCAGGTAAGGGCAGTTACTTTATAGCTCAAATGAACTACATCGTTCACGAATCTAACACGATTCTCATCTTAACTGACAAGCATTGGATGATAAAGGACTTGTGGTTTGTTTCAGTTTCAGAAGCAGAGTTGAACTAGATATGGTCCGTATGTGTAGGAAACACCGTTATTTTGTTCTCAGCACACTCATGTTTCCTGCTGTCTTAGAGATTCTAGGAAGCTACAGCGTGCTTCTTGCTCTATAGCAGAGTGTGATCAATGGATGAGAACTCTATTGTTTGTTTCACTTCAGAAATTGAGTTAAATCCCAGGCTCTGAGTCACCTACAAGAAAGACTACGTTTCAGGTAAGGGCAGATACTTTACAGCTCAAACGAACTACATCGTTCAGGAAGCTAACACGATTCTCATCTTAACTGACAAGCATTGGATGATAAAGGACTTGTGGTTTGTTTCAGTTTCAGAAGCAGAGTTCAACTATATGGCCCATATGTGTAGGAAACACCGTTCTTTTGTTCTTAGCACACTCAAGTATCTTGCTGTATTAGAGACTCTAGAGTGCAAGAGCGTGCTTCTTGCACTAAAGCTGAGTGTGATCCATGGATGAGAACTATGCTGTGTGTTTCTGTTCAGAAATAGAGTTAAATTCCATGCTCTGTGTCTTCCTACAAGCAAGACTTCATTTCAGGTAAGGGGAGTCACTTTACAGCTCAAACGAACTACATCGTTCACGAAGCTCAAACGTTTCTCATCTTAACAGACAAGCATCAGATGTTAGAGGACCCTTGCTTTGTATCAGTTTCAGAAGCAGAGTTGGATTAGATATGGTCCGTATGTGTAGGAAACACCGTTCTTTTGTTCTGAGCACACTCACGTTTCCTGGTGTCTTAGAGACTCTAGAAAGCTAGAGCGGGCTTCTTGCTCTAAAGCAGAGTGTGATCAATGGATGACAACTCTGCTGTGTGTTTCACTTCAGAAATGGAGTTAAATCCCAGGCGCTGTGTCTTCCTACAAGCAAACTTCATTTCAGGTAAGGGCAGTTACTAACAGCTCAAACGAACTACATCTTTCACGATGCTAACACATTTCTCATCTTAAACGACAAGCATTGGATGATAGAGGACTTGTGGTTTGTTTCAGTTTCAGAAGCAAAGTTGAACTAGATATGGCCCATATGTGTAGGAAACACCGTTCTTTTGTTCTGAGCACACTCAAGTTTGCTGAATTAGAGACTCTAGAATGCAAGAGCGTGCTTCTTGCTCTAAAGCAGTGTGTGATGCATGGATGAGAACAATGCTGTGTTTTTCTCTTCAGAAATGGAGTTAAATCCCAGGCTCTGTGTCTTCCTACAAGCTAGACTTCGTTTAAGGTAAACTCAGTCATCTTTCAGGTAAAAGAGAGCTACATTGTTCTAGGCTCACATGTTTCTCCCTCTTCACTGTAAAGCATTGGATATTAGAGAACCTGTGGTTTGTATCAGTTTCAGAAGCATAGTTGAACTAGAAATGGTATGTATGTGTAGGAAACACTGTTCTTTTTTTCTGAGCACACTCAAGTTTCTGGCTCTATTAGAGACTCTTGAAAGCAAGAGCATGCTTCTTGCTCAAAAGCAGAGTGTTATCTATATTTGACAACTCTGATGTGTGTTTCACTTCAGAAATGGAGTTAAATCCCAGGCTCTGAGTCTTCCTACAAGCAAGACTTCGTTTCAGGTAAGGGCAGTTACTAACAGCTCAAACGACATACATCGTTCACGAAGCTCACACGTTTCTCATATTAACTGAGAAGCATTTGGTGTTAGAGGACCTTTGCTTTGTATCAATTTCAAGCAGAGTTTAACTAGATATGGTCCGTATGTATAGAAAACACCTTTCATTTCTTCTGAGCACACTCACGTTTCCTGCTGTATTAGAGACTCTAGAAAGCAAGAGCACGCTTCTTGCTCTAAAGCAGAGTGTGATCCATGGATGAGAACTGTGTTGTGTGTTTCCCTACAGAAATGGAGTTAAATCCCAGGCTCTGAGTCTTCCTACAAGCAAGACTTTGTTTCAGGTAAGGGCAGTTACTTTACAGCTCAAATGAACTACATCATTCACGAAGCTCACACGTTTCATTTCTTAACTGACAAGAATTGGATTTTAGAGGACCTGTGGTTTGTTTCAGTTTTAGAATCAGAGTTGAACTAGATATGGCTCATATGTGTAGGAAACACCGTTCTTTTGTTCTCAGCACACTCATGTTTCCTGCTTCTTAGAGATTCTAGACAGAAAGAGCGTGCTTCTTGCTCTAAAGCAGAGTGTGATCCATGGATGAGAACTATGCTGTGTGTTTCCCTTCAGAAATGGAGTTAAATTCCAGGCTCTGTGTCTTCCTACAAGCAAGACTTCGTTTCAGGTAAGGGCAGTCACTTTTCAGCTCAAAAGAACTACACCGTTCACGAAGCTCACACGTTTCTCATCTTAAATGACAAGCATTGGATGTTACTGGGCCAGTGCTTTGTATCAGTTTCAGAAGCAGAGTTGGAATAGATATGGTCCTTATGATTAGGAAAAACCGATCTTTTGTTCTCAGCACACTCAAGTTTCCTGCTGTCTTAGAGACTCTACAAAGCTAGAGCGTGCTTCTTGCTCTAAAGCAGAGTATGATCAATGGATGAGAACTCTGTTGTGTGTTTCACTTCAGAAATGGAGTTAAATCCCAGGCTCTGAGTTTTCCTACAAGAAAGACTTCATTTCAGGTAAGGGCAATTACTTTAGAGCTCAAACGAACTACATCGTTCATGAAGCTCACACCTTTATCATCTTTACTGACAAGCATTGGATATTATAGGACCTGTGCTTTGTATCTAATTCAGAGGCAGATTTCGAGTAGATATGGTCCGTATGTGTAGGAAACACCGTTCTTTTGTTCTCAGCACACTCATGTTTCCTGCTGTCTTAGAGACTCTAGAAAGCAAGAGCGTGCTTCTTGCTGCAAAGCAGAGTGTGATCTATATATGAGAACTCTGCTGTATGTTTCACTTCAGAAATGGAGTTAAATCCCAGGCTCTGAGTCTTCCTACAAGGAAGACTTCGTTTCAAGTAAGGGCAGTTACTTTACAGCTCAAACGAACTACATCGTTCACGAATCTCACAAGGTTCTCATCTTAAATGACAAGCATTGGATGATAGAGGACCTGTGGTTTGTTTCAGTTTCAGAAGCAGAGTTGAACTAGATATGGCCCGTTTGTGTAAGAAACACCGTTCTTTTTTTCTGAGCACACAAATGTTTCCTGCTGTATTAGATACTCTAGAAAGCAAGAGCGTGCTTCTTGCTCTAAAGCAGAGGGTGATCCATGGATGAGAACTATGCTGTGTGTTTCCCTTCAGAAATGGAGTTAATTTCCATGCTCTGTGTCTTCCTACAAGCAAGACTTCTTTTCAGATAAGGGGAGTCTCTTTTCAGCTCAAAAGATCTACATCGTTCACGAAGCTCACACGTCTCTCCTCTTAACTGACAAGCATCGGATGTTAGAGGACCAGTGCTTTGTATCAGTTTCAGAAGCAGAGTTGGATTAGATAACTTCCGTATATGTAGGAAACACCGTTCTTTTGTTCTCAGCACAATCAAGTTTCCTGCTGTCTTAGAGACTCTAGAAAGCATGAGCGTGCTTCGTGCTCTAAAGCAGAGTGTGATACATGGATGAGAACTATGCTGTGTGTTTCCCTTCAGAAATTGACTTAAATCCCAGGCTCTGAGTCATTATACAAGCAAGACTTCGTTTCAAGTAAGGGCAGTTACTTTACAGCTCAAACGAATTACATCGTTCATGAAGCTCACAAGTTTCTCATCTTAACTGACAAGCATTGGATGTTAGAGGACCTATGCTTTGTATCAATTTGAGAGGCAGAGTTCTTCTAGATATGGTCCCTATGTGTAGGAAACACCGTTCTTTTGTTCTCAGCACACTGATGTTACTGCTGTCTTAGAGACTCTAGAAAGCAAGGGCATGCTTCTTGCTCTAAAGCAGAGTGTGATTTAAAAATGAGAACTCTGCTGTGTGTTTCATTTCAGAAATGGAGTTAAATCACAGGTTCTGAGTCTTCCTACCAGCAAGATTTCGTTTCAGGTAAGGGCAGTTACTAACAGCTCAAACGAATACATCGTTCACGAAGCTCAGATGTTTCTCATCTTAACTGACAAGCATTGGATGATAGAGGACCTGTGGTTTGTTTCAGTTTCAGAAGCAAGTTGAACTAGATATGGACCTTATGTGTAGGAAACACTTTTCTTTTGTTCTGAGCACACTCAAGTTTCCTGCTGTATTGGAGACTCTAGAAAGCAAGAGTGTGCTTCTTGCTCTAAAGCACAGAGTGATCCATGCATGAGAACTATGCTGTGTGTTTCCCTTCAGAAATGGAGTTAAAACCCGTGCGCTGTGGCTTCCTACAAGAAAGAATTCATTTCAGGTAAGGGCAGTCACTTTTCAGCTCACACGAAGTACATCGTTCACAAAGCTCACACGTTTCTCATCTTAACTGACAAGCATTGGATGTTAGAGGACCAGTGCGTTGTATCAGTTTCAGAAGCAGACTTGGACTATATCTGGTCCATATGTGTAGGAAACACCATTCATTTATCTCAGCCCACTCAAGTTTCCTGCTGTCTTAGAGACTCTAGAAAGCAAGAGCGTGCTTCTTGCACTAAAGCAGAGTGTGATTCATGGATGATAACTATGCTGTGTGTTTCCCTTCAGAAATAGGGTTAAATCCCAGGCGCTGTGTCTTCCTACAAGCAAGAATTCGTTTCAGGTAAGGGCAGTCACTTTTCAGCTCAAACGAACTACATCGTTCACGAAGCTAACAAGTTTCCCATCTTAACTGACAAGCATTGGATGTTAGAGGACCAGTGCTTTGTATCAGTTTCAGAAGCAGAGTTGGACTAGATATGGTCCATATGTTTAGGAAACACCGTTCTTTTGTTCTGAGCACACTCACGTTTCCTGGTGTCTTAGAGACTCTAGAAAGCTAGAGCGTGCTTCTTGCTCTAAAGCAGAGTGTGATCAATGGATGACAACTCTGCTGTGTGTTTCACTTCAGAAATGGAGTTAAATCCCAGGCGCTGTGTCTTCCTACAAGCAAGACTTCGTTTCAGGTAAGGGCAGTCACCTTTCAGCTCAAACGAACTACATCGTTCACGAAGCTAACAAGTCTCCCATCTTAACTGCCAAGCATTGGATGTTAGAGGACCAGTGCTTTGTATCAGTTTCAGAAGCAGAGTTGGATTAGATAATTTCCGTATGTGTAGGAAACACCGTTCTTTTGTTCTCAGCACATTCAAGTTTCCTGCTCTCTTAGAGACTCTAGAAAGCTAGAGCGTGCTTCTTGCTCTGAAGCAGAGTGTGATCAATGGATGACAACTCTGTTGTGTGTTTCACTTCAGAAATGGAGTTAAATCCCAGGCTCTGAATCTTCCTACAAGCAATACATCGTTTCATGTAAGGGCAGTTACTTTAAAGCTCAAACGAACTACATCGTTCACAAAGCTCACTCGTTTCTCATCTTAACTGACAAGCATTGGATGTTAGAGGACCTATGCTTTGTATCAATTTGAGAGGCTTAGTTCTTCTAGATATGGTCCCTATGTGTAGGAAACACCGTTCTTTTGTTCTCAGCACACTGATGTTACTGCTGTCTTAGAGACTCTAGAAAGCAAGAGCGTGCTTCTTGCTCTAAAGCAGAGTGTGATCTAAATATGAGAACTCTGCTGTGTGTTTCATTTCAGAAATGGAGTTAAATCCCAGCTTCTGAGTCTTCCTACCATCAAGATTTCATTTCAGGTAAGGGCAGTTACTAACAGCTCAAACGAACTACATCGTTCACGACCTCACATGTTTCTCATCTTAACTGATAAGCATTGGATGATAGAGGACCTGTGGTTTGTTTCAGTTTCAGAAGCAGAGGTGAACTAGATATGGCCCGTATGTGTCGGAATCACTGTTCTTTTGTTCTGAGCACACTCAAGTTTCCTGCTGTATTAGAGACTCTAGAAAGCAAGAGCGTGCTTCTTGCGCTAAAGCAGAGTGTGATCCATGGATGATAACTATGCTGTGTGTTTCCCTTCAGAAATGGGGTTAAATCCCAGGCTCTGTGTCTTCCTACAAGCAAGACTTCGTTTCAGGTAAGGGTAGTCACTTTTCAGCTCAAACGAACTACATCATTCACGAAGCTAACAAGTTTCCCATCTTAACTGACAAGCATTGGATGTTAGAGGACCAGTGCTTCGTTTCAGTTTCAGAAGCAGAGTTGGACTAGATATGGTCCATATGTGTAGGAAACACCATTCATTTGTTCTCAGCCCACTCAAGTTTCCTGCTGTCTTAAGAATCTGGAAAGCTAGGGCGTGCTTCTTGCTCTAAAGCACAGTGTGATCTATGGATGAGGACTCTGCTGTGTGTTTCACTTCAGAAATGTAGTTAAATCCCAGGCTCTTAGTCTTCCTACAAGAAAAGTTCGTTTCAGGTAAGGGCAGTTACTTTACAGCTCAAACGAACTACATCGTTCAGGAAGCTCACACGTTTCTCATATTACCTGAGAAGTATTGGATGTTAGAGGACCTGTGCTTTGTATCAAATTCAGAGGCAGTGTTTGACTAGATATGGTCCGTATATGTAGGAAACACCGTTCTTTTGTTCTCAGCAAACTCAAGTTTCCTGCTGTCTTAGAGACTCTACAAAGCAAGAGCGTGCTTCTTGCTCTAAAGCAGAGGGTGATCAATGGATGAGAACTCTGCTGTGTGTTTCACTTCAGAAATGGAGTTAAATCCCTGGCTCTGATTCTTCCTACAAGCAAGACTTCATTTCAGGTAAGGGCTGTTACTTTACAGCTCAAACGAACTACATCGTTCACGAAGCTAACAAGTTTCCATCTTAACTGAAAAGCATTGGATGTTAGAGGACCAGTGCTTTGTATCAGTTTCAGAAGCAGATTTGGACTAAATATGGTCTGCATGTGTAGGAAACACCGTTCTTTTGTTCTCAGCACACTCAAATTCCCTGCTGTCTTAGAGACTCTAGAAAGCTAGAGCGTGCTTCTTGCTCTAAAGCAGAGTGTGATCTATGGATGAGGACTCTGCTGTGTGTTTCCCATCAGAAATGTAGTTAAATCCCGGGCTCTGAGTCTTCCTACAAGAAAAGTTCGTTTCAGGTAAGGGCAGTCACTTTTCAGCGCAAACGAACTACATCGTTCACAAAGCTCACACGATTCTCATCTTAACTGACAAGCATTGGAAGTTAGAGGACCAGTGCTTTGTATCAGTTTCAGAAGCAGATTTGGACTAAATATGGTCTGCATGTGTAGGAAACACCGTTCTTTTGTTCTCAGCACACTCAAATTCCCTGCTGTCTTAGAGACTCTAGAAAGCTAGAGCGTGCTTCTTGCTCTAAAGCAGAGTGTGATCAATGGATGAGAACTATGCTGTTAGTTTCCCTTCAGAAATGGAGTTAAATTCCATGCTCTGTGTCTTCCTACAAGCAAGACTTCGTTTCAGGTAAGGGCAGTCACTTTTCAGCTCAAACGAACTACATCGTTCACGAAGCTCAAACGATTCTTATCTTAACTGACAAGCATTGCAGGTTAGAGGACCAGTGCTTTGTATCAATTTCAGAGGCAGAGTTCTTCTAGATATGGTCCTTATGTGTAGGAAACACCGTTCTTTCGTTCTCAGCACACTCATGTTTCATGCTGTCTTAGAGACTCAAGAAAGCAAGAGCATGCTTCTTGCTGTAAAGCAGAGTGTGATCTATATATGAGAACTCTGCTGTATGTTTCACTTCAGAAATGGAGTTAAATCCCAAGCTCTGAGTCTTCCTACAAGGAAGAGTTCGTTTGAAGTAAGGGCAGTTACTTTACAGCTCAGACGAACTACATCGTTCACGAAGCTCACACGTTTCTATCTTAACTGACAAGCATTGGATGTTAGAGGACCAGTGCTTTGTATCAGTTTCAGAAGCAGAGATGGACTAGATATGGTCCGTATGTGCAGGAAACACCGTTCTTTTGTTCTCAGGACACTCACATTTCCTGCTGTCTTAGAGACAATAGAAAGCAAGAGCGTGCTTCTTGCTCTAAAGCAGAGTGTGATCTATGGATGAGGACTCTGCTGTGTGTTTCCCTTCAGAAATGTAGTTAAATCCCGGGCTTTGAGTCTTCTGTCAAGAAAAGTTCGTTTCAGGTAAGGGCAGTCACTTTTCAACTCAAACGAACTACATCATTCACGAAGCTCACACGATTCTCATCTTAACTGACAAGCATCAGATGTTAGAGGACCCGAGCTTTGTATCAGTTTCAGAAGCAGAGTTGGATTAGATATGGTCCGTATGTGTAGGAAACACCGTTCTTTTGTTCTGAGCACACTCACGTTTCCTGGTGTCTTAGAGACTCTAGAAAGCTAGAGCGTGCTTCTTGCTCTAAAGCAGAGTGTGATCAATGCATGACAACTCTGCTGTGTGTTTCACTTCAAAAATGGAGTTAAATCCCAGGCGCTGTGTCTTCCTACGATCAAGACTTCGTTTCAGGTAAGGGCAGTTACTTTTCAGCTAAAACGAACTACATTGTTCACGAAGCTAACAAGTCTCCCATCTTAACTGACAAGCATTGGATGTTAGAGGACCAGTGCTTTGTTTCAGTTTCAGAAGAAGAGTTGGACTAGATATGGTCCGTATGTGCAGGAAACACCGTTCTTTTGTTCTCAGGACACTCACATTTCCTGCTGTCTTAGAGACAATAGAAAGCATGAGCGTGCTTCTTGCTCTAAAGCAGAGTGTGATCTATGGATGAGGACTCTGCTGTGTGTTTCACTTCAGAAATGTAGTTAAATCCCAGGCTCTAAGTCTTCCTACAAGAAAAGTTCGTTTCAGGTAAGGGCAGTTACTTTACAGCTCAAACGAACTACATCGTTCAGGAAGCTCACACATTTCTCATATTACCTGAGAAGCATTGGATGTTAGAGGACCTGTGCTTTGTATCAAATTCAGAGGCAGAGTTCGACTAGATATGGTCCGTATGTGTCGGAAACACTGTTCTTTTGTTCTGAGCACACTCAAGTTTCCTGCTGTATTAGAGACTCTAGAAAGCAAGAGCGTGCTTCTTGCACTAAAGCAGAGTGTGATCTGTGGATGATAACTCTGCTGTGTGTTTCCCTTCAAAAATGGAGTTAAATCCCTGGCGCTGTGTCTTCCTACAATCAAGACTTCGTTTCAGGTAAGGGCAGTTACTTTTCAGCTCAAACGAACTACATTGTTCACGAAGCTAACAAGTCTCCCATCTTAACTGACAAGCATTTGATGTTAGAGGACCAGTGCTTTGTTTCAGTTTCAGAAGAAGAGTTGGACTAGATATGGTCCGTATGTGCAGGAAACACCGTTCTTTTGTTCTCAGGACACTCACATTTCCTGCTGTCTTAGAGACAATAGAAAGCATGAGCGTGCTTCTTGCTCTAAGGCAGAGTGTGATCTATGGATGAGGACTCTGCTGTGTGTATCACTTCAGAAATATAGTTAAATCCCAGGCTCTTAGTCTTCCTACAAGAAAAGTTCGTTTCAGGTAAGGGCAGTAACTTTACAGCTCAAACGAACTACATCGTTCAGGAAGCTCACACGTTTCTCATATTACCTGAGAAGCATTGGATGTTAGAGGACCTGTGCTTTGTATCAAATTCAGAAGCAGAGTTCGAATAGATATGGTCCATATATGTAGGAAACACCGTTCTTTGTTCTCAGCAAACTCATGTTTCCTGCTGTCTTAGAGACTCTACAAAGCAAGAGCGTGCTTCTTGCTCTAAAGCAGAGTGTGATCAATGGATGAGAACTCTGCTGTGTGTTTCACTTCAGAAATGGAGTTAAATCCCTGGCTCTGAGTCTTCCTACAAGCAAGACTTCGTTTCAGGTAATGGCAGTTACTTTACAGCTCAAACGAACTACATCGTTCACGAAGCTCACACGTTTCTCAATTTAACTGACAAGAATTGGATGTTAGAGGACCTGTGGTTTGTTTCATTTTAAGAACCACAGTTGAACTAGATATGGCCCGTATGTGTAGGAAACACCGTTCATTTGTTCTGAGCACACTCAAGTTTCCTGCTGTATTAGAGATTCTAGAAAGCAAGAGCGTGCTTCTTGCACTTAAGCAGAGTGTGATCCATGGATGATAACTATGCTGTGTGTTTCCCTTCAGAAATGGGGTTAAATCCCAGGCGCTGTGTCTTCCTACAAGCAAGACTTCCTTTCAGGTAAGGGTAGTCACTTTTCAGCTCAAAGGAACTACATCGTTCACGAAGCTAACAAGTTTCCATCTTAACTGACAAGCATTGGATGTTAGAGGACCAGTGCTTTGTATCAGTTTCAGAAGCAGAGATGGACTAGATATGGTCCGTATGTGCAGGAAACACCGTTCTTTTGTTCTCAGGACACTCACATTTCCTGCTGTCTTAGAGACAATAGAAAGCAAGAGCGTGCTTCTTGCTCTAAAGCAGAGTGTGATCTATGGATGAGGACTCTGCTGTGTGTTTCCCTTCAGAAATGTAGTTAAATCCCGGGCTCTGAGTCTTCCTACAAGAAAAGTTCGTTTCAGGTAAGGGCAGTCACTTTACAGCTCAAACGAACTACATCGTTCACGAAGCTCACACGATTCTCATCTTAACTGACAAGCATCAGATGTTAGAGGACCCGAGCTTTGTATCAGTTTCAGAAGCAGAGTTGGATTAGATATGGTCCGTATGTGTAGGAAACACAGTTCTTTTGTTCTGAGCACACTCACGTTTCCTGGTGTCTTAGAGACTCTAGAAAGCTAGAGCGTGCTTCTTGCTCTAAAGCAGAGTGTGATCAATGGATGACAACTCTGCTGTGTGTTTCACTTCAAAAATGGAGTTAAATCCCAGGCGCTGTGTCTTCCTACAATCAAGACTTCCTTTCAGGTAAGGGCAGGCACTTTTCAGCTCAAACGAACTACATTGTTCACGAAGCTAACAAGTCTCCCATCTTAACTGACAAGCATTGGATGTTAGAGGACCAGGGCTTTGTTTCAGTTTCAGAAGAAGAGTTGGACTAGATATGGTCCGTATATGTAGGAAACACCGTTCTTTGTTCTCAGCAAACTCATGTTTCCTGCTGTCTTAGAGACTCTACAAAGCAAGAGCGTGCTTCTTGCTCTAAAGCAGAGTGTGATCAATGGATGAGAACTCTGCTGTGTGTTTCACTTCAGAAATGGAGTTAAATCCATGGCTCTGAGTCTTCCTACAAGCAAGACTTCGTTTCAGGTAAGGGCAGTTACTTTACAGCTCAAACGAACTACATCGTTCACGAAGCTCACACGTTTTTCAATTTAACTGACAAAAATTGGATGTTAGAGGACCTGTGGTTTGTTTCATTTTAAGAACCACAGTTGAACTAGATATGGCCCGTATGTGTAGGAAACACCGTTCATTTGTTCTGAGCACACTCAAGTTTCCTGCTGTATTAGAGATTCTAGAAAGCAAGAGCGTGCTTCTTGCACTTAAGCAGAGTGTGATCCATGGATGATAACTATGCTGTGTGTTTCCCTTCAGAAATGGGGTTAAATCCCAGGCGCTGTGTCTTCCTACAAGCAAGACTTCCTTTCAGGTAAGGGTAGTCACTTTTCAGCTCAAAGGAACTACATCGTTCACGAAGCTAACAAGTTTCCATCTTAACTGACAAGCATTGGATGTTAGAGGACCAGTGCTTTGTATCAGTTTCAGAAGCAGAGATGGACTAGATATGGTCCGTATGTGCAGGAAACACCGTTCTTTTGTTCTCAGGTACTCACATTTCCTGCTGTCTTAGAGACAATAGAAAGCAAGAGCGTGCTTCTTGCTCTAAAGCAGAGTGTGATCAATGGATGAGAACTATGCTGTGAGTTTCCCATCAGAAATGGAGTTAAATTCCATGCTCTGTGTCTTCCTATAAGCAAGACTTCGTTTCAGGTAAGGGCAGTCACTTTTCAGCTCAAACGAACTACATCGTTCACGAAGCTCACACGATTCTCATCTTAACTGACAAGCATCAGATGTTAGAGGACCCGAGCTTTGTATCAGTTTCAGAAGGAGAGATGGACTAGATATGGTCCGTATGTGCAGGAAACACCGTTCTTTTGTTCTCAGGACACTCACATTTCCTGCTGTCTTAGAGACAATAGAAAGCAAGAGCGTGCTTCTTGCTCTAAAGCAGAGTGTGATCTATGGATGAGGACTCTGCTGTGTGTTTCCCTTCAGAAATGTAGTTAAATCCCGGTCTCTGAGTCTTCCTACAAGAAAAGTTGGTTTCAGGTAAGGGCAGTCACTTTTCAGCTCAAACGAACTACATCGTTCACTAAGCTCAAACGTTTCTCATCTTAACTGAGAAGCATCAGATGTTAGAGGACCCGAGCTTTGTATCAGTTTCAGAAGCAGAGTTGGATTAGATATGGTCCGTATATGTAGGAAACACCGTTCTTTTGTTCTGAGCACACTCACGTTTCCTGGTGTCTTAGAGACTCTAGAAAGCTACAGCGTGCTTCTTGCTCTAAAGCAGAGTGTGATCAATCGATGACAACTCTGCTGTGTGTTTCACTTCAAAAATGGAGTTAAATCCGAGGCGCTGTGTCTTCCTACAATCAAGACTTCGTTTCAGGTAAGGGCAGTTACTTTTCAGCTCAAACGAACTACATTGTTCATGAAGCTAACAAGTCTCCCATCTTAACTGGCAAGCATTGGATGTTAGAGGACCAGTGCTTTGTTTCAGTTTCAGAAGAAGAGTTGGACTAGATATGGTTCGTATATGCAGGAAACACCGTTCTTTTGTTCTCAGGACACTCACATTTCCTGCTGTCTTAGAGACAATAGAAAGCATGAGCGTGCTTCTTGCTCTAAAGCAGAGTGTGATCTATGGATGAGGACTCTGCTGTGTGTTTCACTTCAGAAATATAGTTAAATCCCAGGCTCTTAGTCTTCCTACAAGAAAAGTTCGTTTCAGGTAAGGGCAGTTACTTTACAGCTCAAACGAACTACATCGTTCAGGAAGCTCACACGTTTCTCATATTACCTGAGAAGAATTGGATGTTAGAGGACCTGTGCTTTGTATCAAATTCAGAGGCAGAGTTCGACTAGATATGGTCCGTATATGTAGGAAACACCGTTCTTTTGTTGTCAGCAAACTCATGTTTCCTGCTGTCTTAGAGACTCTACAAAGCAAGAGCGTGCTTCTTGCTCTAAAGCAGAGTGTGATCAATGCATGAGAACTCTGCTGTGTGTTTCACTTCAGAAATGGAGTTAAATCCCTGGCTCTGAGTCTTCCTACAAGCAAGACTTCGTTTCAGGTAAGGGCAGTTACTTTACAGCTCAAACGAACTACATCGTTCACGAAGCTCACACGTTTCTCAATTTAACTGACAAGAATTGGATGTTAGAGGACCTGTGGTTTGTTTCATTTTAAGAACCACAGTTGAACTAGATATGGCCCGTATGTGTAGGAAACACCGTTCATTTGTTCTGAGCACACTCAAGTTTCCTGCTGTATTAGAGATTCTAGAAAGCAAGAGCGTGCTTCTTGCACTTAAGCAGAGTGTGATCCATGGATGATAACTATGCTGTGTGTTTCCCTTCAGAAATGGGGTTAAATCCCAGGCGCTGTGTCTTCCTACAAGCAAGACTTCCTTTCAGGTAAGGGTAGTCACTTTTCAGCTCAAAGGAACTACATCGTTCACGAAGCTAACAAGTTTCCATCTTAACTGACAAGCATTGGATGTTAGAGGACCAGTGCTTTGTATCAGTTTCAGAAGGAGAGATGGACTAGATATGGTCCGTATGTGCAGGAAACACCGTTCTTTTGTTCTCAGGACACTCACATTTCCTGCTGTCTTAGAGACAATAGAAAGCAAGAGCGTGCTTCTTGCTCTAAAGCAGAGTGTGATCTATGGATGAGGACTCTGCTGTGTGTTTCCCTTCAGAAATGTAGTTAAATCCCGGGCTCTGAGTCTTCCTACAAGAAAAGTTGGTTTCAGGTAAGGGCAGTCACTTTTCAGCTCAAACGAACTACATCGTTCACGAAGCTCACACGATTCTCATCTTAACTGACAAGCATCAGATGTTAGAGGACCCGAGCTTTGTATCAGTTTCAGAAGCAGAGTTGGAATAGATATGGTCCGTATGTGTAGGAAACACCGTTCTTTTGTTCTGAGCACACTCACGTTTCCTGGTGTCTTAGAGACTCTAGAAAGCTAGAGCGTGCTTCTTGCTCTAAAGCAGGGTGTGATCAATGGATGACAACTCTGCTGTGTGTTGCACTTCAAAAATGGAGTGAAATTCCAGGCGCTGTGTCTTCCTACAATCAAGACTTCGTTTCAGGTAAGGGCAGTTACTTTTCAGCTCAAACGAACTACATTGTTCACGAAGCTAACAAGTCTCCCATCTTAACTGACAAGCATTGGATGTTAGAGGATCAGTGCTTTGTTGCAGTTTCAGAAGAAGAGTTGGACTAGATATGGTCCGTATGTGCAGGAAACACCGTTCTTTTGTTCTCAGGACACTCACATTTCCTGCTGTCTTAGAGACAATAGAAAGCATGAGCGTGCTTCTTGCTCTAAAGCAGAGTGTGATCTATGGATGAGGACTCTGCTGTGTGTTTCACTTCAGAAATGTAGTTAAATCCCAGGCTCTTAGTCTTCCTACAAGAAAAGTTCGTTTCAGGTAAGGGCAGTTACTTTACAGCTCAAACGAACTACAACGTTCAGGAAGCTCACACGTTTCTCATATTACCTGAGAAGCGTTGGATGTTAGAGGACCTGTGCTTTGTATCAAATTCAGAGGCAGAGTTCGACTAGATATGGTCCGTATATGTAGGAAACACCGTTCTTTGTTCTCAGCAAACTCATGTTTCCTGCTGTCTTAGAGACTCTACAAAGCAAGAGCGTGCTTCTTGCTCTAAAGCAGAGTGTGATCAATGGATGAGAACTCTGCTGTGTGTTTCACTTCAGAAATGGAGTTAAATCCCTGGCTCTGAGTCTTCCTACAAGCAAGACTTCGTTTCAGGTAATGGCAGTTACTTTACAGCTCAAACGAACTACATCGTTCACGAAGCTCACACGTTTCTCAATTTAACTGACAAGAATTGGATGTTAGAGGACCTGTGGTTTGTTTCATTTTAAGAACCACAGTTGAACTAGATATGGCCCGTATGTGTAGGAAACACCGTTCATTTGTTCTGAGCACACTCAAGTTTCCTGCTGTATTAGAGATTCTAGAAAGCAAGAGCGTGCTTCTTGCACTTAAGCAGAGTGTGATCCATGGATGATAACTATGCTGTGTGTTTCCCTTCAGAAATGGGGTTAAATCCCAGGCGCTGTGTCTTCCTACAAGCAAGACTTCCTTTCAGGTAAGGGTAGTCACTTTTCAGCTCAAAGGAACTACATCGTTCACGAAGCTAACAAGTTTCCATCTTAACTGACAAGCATTGGATGTTAGAGGACCAGTGCTTTGTATCAGTTTCAGAAGCAGAGATGGACTAGATATGGTCCGTATGTGCAGGAAACACCGTTCTTTTGTTCTCAGGACACTCACATTTCCTGCTGTCTTAGAGACAATAGAAAGCAAGAGCGTGCTTCTTGCTCTAAAGCAGAGTGTGATCTATGGATGAGGACTCTGCTGTGTGTTTCCTTTCAGAAATGTAGTTAAATCCCGGGCTCTGAGTCTTCCTACAAGAAAAGTTCGTTTCAGGTAAGGGCAGTCACTTTACAGCTCAAACGAACTACATCGTTCACGAAGCTCACACGATTCTCATCTTAACTGACAAGCATCAGATGTTAGAGGACCCGAGCTTTGTATCAGTTTCAGAAGCAGAGTTGGATTAGATATGGTCCGTATGTGTAGGAAACACAGTTCTTTTGTTCTGAGCACACTCACGTTTCCTGGTGTCTTAGAGACTCTAGAAAGCTAGAGCGTGCTTCTTGCTCTAAAGCAGAGTGTGATCAATGGATGACAACTCTGCTGTGTGTTTCACTTCAAAAATGGAGTTAAATCCCAGGCGCTGTGTCTTCCTACAATCAAGACTTCCTTTCAGGTAATGGCAGGCACTTTTCAGCTCAAACGAACTACATTGTTCACGAAGCTAACAAGTCTCCCATCTTAACTGACAAGCATTGGATGTTAGAGGACCAGGGCTTTGTTTCAGTTTCAGAAGAAGAGTTGGACTAGATATGGTCCGTATATGTAGGAAACACCGTTCTTTGTTCTCAGCAAACTCATGTTTCCTGCTGTCTTAGAGACTCTACAAAGCAAGAGCGTGCTTCTTGCTCTAAAGCAGAGTGTGATCAATGGATGAGAACTCTGCTGTGTGTTTCACTTCAGAAATGGAGTTAAATCCCTGGCTCTGAGTCTTCCTACAAGCAAGACTTCGTTTCAGGTAAGGGCAGTTACTTTACAGCTCAAACGAACTACATCGTTCACGAAGCTCACACGTTTTTCAATTTAACTGACAAAAATTGGATGTTAGAGGACCTGTGGTTTGTTTCATTTTAAGAACCACAGTTGAACTAGATATGGCCCGTATGTGTAGGAAACACCGTTCATTTGTTCTGAGCACACTCAAGTTTCCTGCTGTATTAGAGATTCTAGAAAGCAAGAGCGTGCTTCTTGCACTTAAGCAGAGTGTGATCCATGGATGATAACTATGCTGTGTGTTTCCCTTCAGAAATGGGGTTAAATCCCAGGCGCTGTGTCTTCCTACAAGCAAGACTTCCTTTCAGGTAAGGGTAGTCACTTTTCAGCTCAAAGGAACTACATCGTTCACGAAGCTCACACGATTCTCATCTTAACTGACAAGCATCAGATGTTAGAGGACCCGAGCTTTGTATCAGTTTCAGAAGCAGAGTTGGATTAGATATGGTCCGTATGTGTAGGAAACACAGTTCTTTTGTTCTGAGCACACTCACGTTTCCTGGTGTCTTAGAGACTCTAGAAAGCTAGAGCGTGCTTCTTGCTCTAAAGCAGAGTGTGATCAATGGATGACAACTCTGCTGTGTGTTTCACTTCAAAAATGGAGTTAAATCCCAGGCGCTGTGTCTTCCTACAATCAAGACTTCCTTTCAGGTAAGGGCAGGCACTTTTCAGCTCAAACGAACTACATTGTTCACGAAGCTAACAAGTCTCCCATCTTAACTGACAAGCATTGGATGTTAGAGGACCAGGGCTTTGTTTCAGTTTCAGAAGAAGAGTTGGACTAGATATGGTCCGTATATGTAGGAAACACCGTTCTTTGTTCTCAGCAAACTCATGTTTCCTGCTGTCTTAGAGACTCTACAAAGCAAGAGCGTGCTTCTTGCTCTAAAGCAGAGTGTGATCAATGGATGAGAACTCTGCTGTGTGTTTCACTTCAGAAATGGAGTTAAATCCATGGCTCTGAGTCTTCCTACAAGCAAGACTTCGTTTCAGGTAAGGGCAGTTACTTTACAGCTCAAACGAACTACATCGTTCACGAAGCTCACACGTTTTTCAATTTAACTGACAAAAATTGGATGTTAGAGGACCTGTGGTTTGTTTCATTTTAAGAACCACAGTTGAACTAGATATGGCCCGTATGTGTAGGAAACACCGTTCATTTGTTCTGAGCACACTCAAGTTTCCTGCTGTATTAGAGATTCTAGAAAGCAAGAGCGTGCTTCTTGCACTTAAGCAGAGTGTGATCCATGGATGATAACTATGCTGTGTGTTTCCCTTCAGAAATGGGGTTAAATCCCAGGCGCTGTGTCTTCCTACAAGCAAGACTTCCTTTCAGGTAAGGGTAGTCACTTTTCAGCTCAAAGGAACTACATCGTTCACGAAGCTAACAAGTTTCCATCTTAACTGACAAGCATTGGATGTTAGAGGACCAGTGCTTTGTATCAGTTTCAGAAGCAGAGATGGACTAGATATGGTCCGTATGTGCAGGAAACACCGTTCTTTTGTTCTCAGGTACTCACATTTCCTGCTGTCTTAGAGACAATAGAAAGCAAGAGCGTGCTTCTTGCTCTAAAGCAGAGTGTGATCAATGGATGAGAACTATGCTGTGAGTTTCCCATCAGAAATGGAGTTAAATTCCATGCTCTGTGTCTTCCTATAAGCAAGACTTCGTTTCAGGTAAGGGCAGTCACTTTTCAGCTCAAACGAACTACATCGTTCACGAAGCTCACACGATTCTCATCTTAACTGACAAGCATCAGATGTTAGAGGACCCGAGCTTTGTATCAGTTTCAGAAGGAGAGATGGACTAGATATGGTCCGTATGTGCAGGAAACACCGTTCTTTTGTTCTCAGGACACTCACATTTCCTGCTGTCTTAGAGACAATAGAAAGCAAGAGCGTGCTTCTTGCTCTAAAGCAGAGTGTGATCTATGGATGAGGACTCTGCTGTGTGTTTCCCTTCAGAAATGTAGTTAAATCCCGGTCTCTGAGTCTTCCTACAAGAAAAGTTGGTTTCAGGTAAGGGCAGTCACTTTTCAGCTCAAACGAACTACATCGTTCACTAAGCTCAAACGTTTCTCATCTTAACTGAGAAGCATCAGATGTTAGAGGACCCGAGCTTTGTATCAGTTTCAGAAGCAGAGTTGGATTAGATATGGTCCGTATGTGCAGGAAACACCGTTCTTTTGTTCTGAGCACACTCACGTTTCCTGGTGTCTTAGAGACTCTAGAAAGCTACAGCGTGCTTCTTGCTCTAAAGCAGAGTGTGATCAATCGATGACAACTCTGCTGTGTGTTTCACTTCAAAAATGGAGTTAAATCCGAGGCGCTGTGTCTTCCTACAATCAAGACTTCGTTTCAGGTAAGGGCAGTTACTTTTCAGCTCAAACGAACTACAATGTTCATGAAGCTAACAAGTCTCCCATCTTAACTGGCAAGCATTGGATGTTAGAGGACCAGTGCTTTGTTTCAGTTTCAGAAGAAGAGTTGGACTAGATATGGTTCGTATATGCAGGAAACACCGTTCTTTTGTTCTCAGGACACTCACATTTCCTGCTGTCTTAGAGACAATAGAAAGCATGAGCGTGCTTCTTGCTCTAAAGCAGAGTGTGATCTATGGATGAGGACTCTGCTGTGTGTTTCACTTCAGAAATATAGTTAAATCCCAGGCTCTTAGTCTTCCTACAAGAAAAGTTCGTTTCAGGTAAGGGCAGTTACTTTACAGCTCAAACGAACTACATCGTTCAGGAAGCTCACACGTTTCTCATATTACCTGAGAAGCATTGGATGTTAGAGGACCTGTGCTTTGTATCAAATTCAGAGGCAGAGTTCGACTAGATATGGTCCGTATATGTAGGAAACACCGTTCTTTTGTTCTCAGCAAACTCATGTTTCCTGCTGTCTTAGAGACTCTACAAAGCAAGAGCGTGCTTCTTGCTCTAAAGCAGAGTGTGATCAATGGATGAGAACTCTGCTGTGTGTTTCACTTCAGAAATGGAGTTAAATCCCTGGCTCTGAGTCTTCCTACAAGCAAGACTTCGTTTCAGGTAAGGGCAGTTACTTTACAGCTGAAACGAACTACATCGTTCACGAAGCTCACACGTTTCTCAATTTAACTGACAAGAATTGGATGTTAGAGGACCTGTGGTTTGTTTCATTTTAAGAACCACAGTTGAACTAGATATGGCCCGTATGTGTAGGAAACACCGTTCATTTGTTCTGAGCACACTCAAGTTTCCTGCTGTATTAGAGATTCTAGAAAGCAAGAGCGTGCTTCTTGCACTTAAGCAGAGTGTGATCCATGGATGATAACTATGCTGTGTGTTTCCCTTCAGAAATGGGGTTAAATCCCAGGCGCTGTGTCTTCCTACAAGCAAGACTTCCTTTCAGGTAAGGGTAGTCACTTTTCAGCTCAAAGGAACTACATCGTTCACGAAGCTAACAAGTTTCCATCTTAACTGACAAGCATTGGATGTTAGAGGACCAGTGCTTTGTATCAGTTTCAGAAGGAGAGATGGACTAGATATGGTCCGTATGTGCAGGAAACACCGTTCTTTTGTTCTCAGGACACTCACATTTCCTGCTGTCTTAGAGACAATAGAAAGCAAGAGCGTGCTTCTTGCTCTAAAGCAGAGTGTGATCTATGGATGAGGACTCTGCTGTGTGTTTCCCTTCAGAAATGTAGTTAAATCCCGGGCTCTGAGTCTTCCTACAAGAAAAGTTGGTTTCAGGTAAGGGCAGTCACTTTTCAGCTCAAACGAACTACATCGTTCACGAAGCTCACACGATTCTCATCTTAACTGACAAGCATCAGATGTTAGAGGACCCGAGCTTTGTATCAGTTTCAGAAGCAGAGTTGGAATAGATATGGTCCGTATGTGTAGGAAACACCGTTCTTTTGTTCTGAGCACACTCACGTTTCCTGGTGTCTTAGAGACTCTAGAAAGCTAGAGCGTGCTTCTTGCTCTAAAGCAGGGTGTGATCAATGGATGACAACTCTGCTGTGTGTTGCACTTCAAAAATGGAGTGAAATTCCAGGCGCTGTGTCTTCCTACAATCAAGACTTCGTTTCAGGTAAGGGCAGTTACTTTTCAGCTCAAACGAACTACATTGTTCACGAAGCTAACAAGTCTCCCATCTTAACTGACAAGCATTGGATGTTAGAGGATCAGTGCTTTGTTGCAGTTTCAGAAGAAGAGTTGGACTAGATATGGTCCGTATGTGCAGGAAACACCGTTCTTTTGTTCTCAGGACACTCACATTTCCTGCTGTCTTAGAGACAATAGAAAGCATGAGCGTGCTTCTTGCTCTAAAGCAGAGTGTGATCTATGGATGAGGACTCTGCTGTGTGTTTCACTTCAGAAATGTAGTTAAATCCCAGGCTCTTAGTCTTCCTACAAGAAAAGTTCGTTTCAGGTAAGGGCAGTTACTTTACAGCTCAAACGAACTACAACGTTCAGGAAGCTCACACGTTTCTCATATTACCTGAGAAGCGTTGGATGTTAGAGGACCTGTGCTTTGTATCAAATTCAGAGGCAGAGTTCGACTAGATATGGTCCGTATATGTAGGAAACACCGTTCTTTGTTCTCAGCAAACTCATGTTTCCTGCTGTCTTAGAGACTCTACAAAGCAAGAGCGTGCTTCTTGCTCTAAAGCAGAGTGTGATCAATGGATGAGAACTCTGCTGTGTGTTTCACTTCAGAAATGGAGTTAAATCCCTGGCTCTGAGTCTTCCTACAAGCAAGACTTCGTTTCAGGTAATGGCAGTTACTTTACAGCTCAAACGAACTACATCGTTCACGAAGCTCACACGTTTCTCAATTTAACTGACAAGAATTGGATGTTAGAGGACCTGTGGTTTGTTTCATTTTAAGAACCACAGTTGAACTAGATATGGCCCGTATGTGTAGGAAACACCGTTCATTTGTTCTGAGCACACTCAAGTTTCCTGCTGTATTAGAGATTCTAGAAAGCAAGAGCGTGCTTCTTGCACTTAAGCAGAGTGTGATCCATGGATGATAACTATGCTGTGTGTTTCCCTTCAGAAATGGGGTTAAATCCCAGGCGCTGTGTCTTCCTACAAGCAAGACTTCCTTTCAGGTAAGGGTAGTCACTTTTCAGCTCAAAGGAACTACATCGTTCACGAAGCTAACAAGTTTCCATCTTAACTGACAAGCATTGGATGTTAGAGGACCAGTGCTTTGTATCAGTTTCAGAAGCAGAGATGGACTAGATATGGTCCGTATGTGCAGGAAACACCGTTCTTTTGTTCTCAGGACACTCACATTTCCTGCTGTCTTAGAGACAATAGAAAGCAAGAGCGTGCTTCTTGCTCTAAAGCAGAGTGTGATCTATGGATGAGGACTCTGCTGTGTGTTTCCTTTCAGAAATGTAGTTAAATCCCGGGCTCTGAGTCTTCCTACAAGAAAAGTTCGTTTCAGGTAAGGGCAGTCACTTTACAGCTCAAACGAACTACATCGTTCACGAAGCTCACACGATTCTCATCTTAACTGACAAGCATCAGATGTTAGAGGACCCGAGCTTTGTATCAGTTTCAGAAGCAGAGTTGGATTAGATATGGTCCGTATGTGTAGGAAACACAGTTCTTTTGTTCTGAGCACACTCACGTTTCCTGGTGTCTTAGAGACTCTAGAAAGCTAGAGCGTGCTTCTTGCTCTAAAGCAGAGTGTGATCAATGGATGACAACTCTGCTGTGTGTTTCACTTCAAAAATGGAGTTAAATCCCAGGCGCTGTGTCTTCCTACAATCAAGACTTCCTTTCAGGTAAGGGCAGGCACTTTTCAGCTCAAACGAACTACATTGTTCACGAAGCTAACAAGTCTCCCATCTTAACTGACAAGCATTGGATGTTAGAGGACCAGGGCTTTGTTTCAGTTTCAGAAGAAGAGTTGGACTAGATATGGTCCGTATATGTAGGAAACACCGTTCTTTGTTCTCAGCAAACTCATGTTTCCTGCTGTCTTAGAGACTCTACAAAGCAAGAGCGTGCTTCTTGCTCTAAAGCAGAGTGTGATCAATGGATGAGAACTCTGCTGTGTGTTTCACTTCAGAAATGGAGTTAAATCCCTGGCTCTGAGTCTTCCTACAAGCAAGACTTCGTTTCAGGTAAGGGCAGTTACTTTACAGCTCAAACGAACTACATCGTTCACGAAGCTCACACGTTTTTCAATTTAACTGACAAAAATTGGATGTTAGAGGACCTGTGGTTTGTTTCATTTTAAGAACCACAGTTGAACTAGATATGGCCCGTATGTGTAGGAAACACCGTTCATTTGTTCTGAGCACACTCAAGTTTCCTGCTGTATTAGAGATTCTAGAAAGCAAGAGCGTGCTTCTTGCACTTAAGCAGAGTGTGATCCATGGATGATAACTATGCTGTGTGTTTCCCTTCAGAAATGGGGTTAAATCCCAGGCGCTGTGTCTTCCTACAAGCAAGACTTCCTTTCAGGTAAGGGTAGTCACTTTTCAGCTCAAAGGAACTACATCGTTCACGAAGCTAACAAGTTTCCATCTTAAGTGACAAGCATTGGATGTTAGAGGACCAGTGCTTTGTATCAGCTTCAGAAGCAGAGATGGACTAGATATGGTCCGTATGTGCAGGAAACACCGTTCTTTTGTTCTCAGGTACTCACATTTCCTGCTGTCTTAGAGACAATAGAAAGCAAGAGCGTGCTTCTTGCTCTAAAGCAGAGTGTGATCAATGGATGAGAACTATGCTGTGAGTTTCCCATCAGAAATGGAGTTAAATTCCATGCTCTGTGTCTTCCTATAAGCAAGACTTCGTTTCAGGTAAGGGCAGTCACTTTTCAGATCAAACGAACTACATCGTTCACGAAGCTCACACGATTCTCATCTTAACTGACAAGCATCAGATGTTAGAGGACCCGAGCTTTGTATCAGTTTCAGAAGGAGAGATGGACTAGATATGGTCCGTATGTGCAGGAAACACCGTTCTTTTGTTCTCAGGACACTCACATTTCCTGCTGTCTTAGAGACAATAGAAAGCAAGAGCGTGCTTCTTGCTCTAAAGCAGAGTGTGATCTATGGATGAGGACTCTGCTGTGTGTTTCCCTTCAGAAATGTAGTTAAATCCCGGTCTCTGAGTCTTCCTACAAGAAAAGTTGGTTTCAGGTAAGGGCAGTCACTTTTCAGCTCAAACGAACTACATCGTTCACTAAGCTCAAACGTTTCTCATCTTAACTGAGAAGCATCAGATGTTAGAGGACCCGAGCTTTGTATCAGTTTCAGAAGCAGAGTTGGATTAGATATGGTCCGTATATGTAGGAAACACCGTTCTTTTGTTCTGAGCACACTCACGTTTCCTGGTGTCTTAGAGACTCTAGAAAGCTACAGCGTGCTTCTTGCTCTAAAGCAGAGTGTGATCAATCGATGACAACTCTGCTGTGTGTTTCACTTCAAAAATGGAGTTACATCCGAGGCGCTGTGTCTTCCTACAATCAAGACTTCGTTTCAGGTAAGGGCAGTTACTTTTCAGCTCAAACGAACTACATTGTTCATGAAGCTAACAAGTCTCCCATCTTAACTGGCAAGCATTGGATGTTAGAGGACCAGTGCTTTGTTTCAGTTTCAGAAGAAGAGTTGGACTAGATATGGTTCGTATATGCAGGAAACACCGTTCTTTTGTTCTCAGGACACTCACATTTCCTGCTGTCTTAGAGACAATAGAAAGCATGAGCGTGCTTCTTGCTCTAAAGCAGAGTGTGATCTATGGATGAGGACTCTGCTGTGTGTTTCACTTCAGAAATATAGTTAAATCCCAGGCTCTTAGTCTTCCTACAAGAAAAGTTCGTTTCAGGTAAGGGCAGTTACTTTACAGCTCAAACGAACTACATCGTTCAGGAAGCTCACACGTTTCTCATATTACCTGAGAAGCATTGGATGTTAGAGGACCTGTGCTTTGTATCAAATTCAGAGGCAGAGTTCGACTAGATATGGTCCGTATATGTAGGAAACACCGTTCTTTTGTTCTCAGCAAACTCATGTTTCCTGCTGTCTTAGAGACTCTACAAAGCAAGAGCGTGCTTCTTGCTCTAAAGCAGAGTGTGATCAATGGATGAGAACTCTGCTGTGTGTTTCACTTCAGAAATGGAGTTAAATCCCTGGCTCTGAGTCTTCCTACAAGCAAGACTTCGTTTCAGGTAAGGGCAGTTACTTTACAGCTGAAACGAACTACATCGTTCACGAAGCTCACACGTTTCTCAATTTAACTGACAAGAATTGGATGTTAGAGGACCTGTGGTTTGTTTCATTTTAAGAACCACAGTTGAACTAGATATGGCCCGTATGTGTAGGAAACACCGTTCATTTGTTCTGAGCACACTCAAGTTTCCTGCTGTATTAGAGATTCTAGAAAGCAAGAGCGTGCTTCTTGCACTTAAGCAGAGTGTGATCCATGGATGATAACTATGCTGTGTGTTTCCCTTCAGAAATGGGGTTAAATCCCAGGCGCTGTGTCTTCCTACAAGCAAGACTTCCTTTCAGGTAAGGGTAGTCACTTTTCAGCTCAAAGGAACTACATCGTTCACGAAGCTAACAAGTTTCCATCTTAACTGACAAGCATTGGATGTTAGAGGACCAGTGCTTTGTATCAGTTTCAGAAGGAGAGATGGACTAGATATGGTCCGTATGTGCAGGAAACACCGTTCTTTTGTTCTCAGGACACTCACATTTCCTGCTGTCTTAGAGACAATAGAAAGCAAGAGCGTGCTTCTTGCTCTAAAGCAGAGTGTGATCTATGGATGAGGACTCTGCTGTGTGTTTCCCTTCAGAAATGTAGTTAAATCCCGGGCTCTGAGTCTTCCTACAAGAAAAGTTGGTTTCAGGTAAGGGCAGTCACTTTTCAGCTCAAACGAACTACATCGTTCACGAAGCTCACACGATTCTCATCTTAACTGACAAGCATCAGATGTTAGAGGACCCGAGCTTTGTATCAGTTTCAGAAGCAGAGTTGGAATAGATATGGTCCGTATGTGTAGGAAACACCGTTCTTTTGTTCTGAGCACACTCACGTTTCCTGGTGTCTTAGAGACTCTAGAAAGCTAGAGCGTGCTTCTTGCTCTAAAGCAGGGTGTGATCAATGGATGACAACTCTGCTGTGTGTTGCACTTCAAAAATGGAGTGAAATTCCAGGCGCTGTGTCTTCCTACAATCAAGACTTCGTTTCAGGTAAGGGCAGTTACTTTTCAGCTCAAACGAACTACATTGTTCACGAAGCTAACAAGTCTCCCATCTTAACTGACAAGCATTGGATGTTAGAGGATCAGTGCTTTGTTGCAGTTTCAGAAGAAGAGTTGGACTAGATATGGTCCGTATGTGCAGGAAACACCCTTCTTTTGTTCTCAGGACACTCACATTTCCTGCTGTCTTAGAGACAATAGAAAGCATGAGCGTGCTTCTTGCTCTAAAGCAGAGTGTGATCTATGGATGAGGACTCTGCTGTGTGTTTCACTTCAGAAATGTAGTTAAATCCCAGGCTCTTAGTCTTCCTACAAGAAAAGTTCGTTTCAGGTAAGGGCAGTTACTTTACAGCTCAAACAAACTACAACGTTCAGGAAGCTCACACGTTTCTCATATTACCTGAGAAGCATTGGATGTTAGAGGACCTGTGCTTTGTATCAAATTCAGAGGCAGAGTTCGACTAGATATGGTCCGTATATGTAGGAAACACCGTTCTTTTGTTCTCAGCAAACTCATGTTTCCTGCTGTCTTAGAGACTCTACAAAGCAAGAGCGTGCTTCTTGCTCTAAAGCAGAGTGTGATCAATGGATGAGAACTCTGCTGTGTGTTTCACTTCAGAAATGGAGCTAAATCCCTGGCTCTGAGTCTTCCTACAAGCAAGACTTCGTTTCAGGTAAGGGCAGTTACTTTACAGCTCAAACGACCTACATCGTTCACGAAGCTCACACGTTTCTCAATTTAACTGACAAGAATTGGATGTTAGAGGACCTGTGGTTTGTTTCATTTTAAGAACCACAGTTGAACTAGATATGGCCCGTATGTGTAGGAAACACCGTTCATTTGTTCTGAGCACACTCAAGTTTCCTGCTGTATTAGAGATTCTAGAAAGCAAGAGCGTGCTTCTTGCACTTAAGCAGAGTGTGATCCATGGATGATAACTATGCTGTGTGTTTCCCTTCAGAAATGGGGTTAAATCCCAGGCGCTGTGTCTTCCTACAAGCAAGACTTCCTTTCAGGTAAGGGTAGTCACTTTTCAGCTCAAAGGAACTACATCGTTCACGAAGCTAACAAGTTTCCATCTTAACTGACAAGCATTGGATGTTAGAGGACCAGTGCTTTGTATCAGTTTCAGAAGCAGAGATGGACTAGATATGGTCCGTATGTGCAGGAAACACCGTTCTTTTGTTCTCAGGACACTCACATTTCCTGCTGTCTTAGAGACAATAGAAAGCAAGAGCGTGCTTCTTGCTCTAAAGCAGAGTGTGATCTATGGATGAGGACTCTGCTGTGTGTTTCCCTTCAGAAATGTAGTTAAATCCCGGGCTCTGAGTCTTCCTACAAGAAAAGTTCGTTTCAGGTAAGGGCAGTCACTTTTCAGCTCAAACGAACTACATCGTTCACGAAGCTCACACTATTCTCATCTTAACTGACAAGCATCAGATGTTAGAGGACCCGAGCTTTGTATCAGTTTCAGAAGCAGAGTTGGATTAGATATGGTCCGTATGTGTAGGAAACACCGTTCATTTGTTCTGAGCACACTCACGTTTCCTGGTGTCTTAGAGACTCTAGAAAGCTAGAGCGTGCTTCTTGCTCTAAAGCAGAGTGTGATCAATGGATGACAACTCTGCTGTGTGTTTCACTTCAAAAATGGAGTTAAATCCCAGGCTCTGTGTCTTCCTACAATCAAGACTTCATTTCAGGTAAGGGCAGTTACTTTTCAGCTCAAACGAACTACATTGTTCACGAAGCTAACAAGTCTCCCATCTTAACTGACAAGCAATGGATGTTAGAGGACCAGTGCTTTGTTTCAGTTTCAGAAGAAGAGTTGGACTGGATATGGTCCGTATGTGCAGGAAACACCGTTCTTTTGTTCTCAGGACACTCACATTTCCTGCTGTCTTAGAGACAATAGAAAGCATGAGCGTGCTTCTTGCTCTAAAGCAGAGTGTGATCTATGGATGAGGACTCTGCTGTGTGTTTCACTTCAGAAATGTAGTTAAATCCCAGGCTCTTAGTCTTCCTACAAGAAAAGTTCGTTTCAGGTAAGGGCAGTTACTTTACAGCTCAAACGAACTACATCGTTCAGGAAGCTCCCACGTTTCTCATATTACCTGAGAAGCATTGGATGTTAGAGGACCTGTGCTTTGTGTCAAATTCAGAGGCAGAGTTCGACTAGTTATGGTCCGTATGTGTCGGAAACACTGTTCTTTTGTTCTGAGCACACTCAAGTTTCCTGCTGTATTAGAGACTCTAGAAAGCAAGAGCGTGTTTCTTGCACTAAAGCAGAGTGTGATCCATGGATGATAACTATGCTGTGTGTTTCCCTTCAGAAATGGGTTTAAATCCCAGGCGCTGTGTCTTCCTACATGCAAGACTTCCTTTCAGGTAAGGGTAGTCACTTTTCAGCTCAAAGGAACTACATCGTTCACGAAGCTAACAAGTTTCCCATCTTAACTGACAAGCATTGGATGTCAGAGGACCAGTGCTTTGTATCAGTTTCAGAAGCAGAGTTGGACTAGATATGGCCCATATGTGTAGGAAACACCATTCATTTGTTCTCAGCCCACTCAAGTTTCCTGCTGTCTTAGAGAATCTGGAAAGCTAGGGTGTGCCTCTTGCTCTAAAGCAGAGTGTGCTCCATGGATGAGAACTCTACTGTGTGTTTCACTTCAGAAATGGACTTAAATCCCAGGCTCTGAGTCTTCCTACAAGCAAGACTTCGTTTCAGGTAAGGGCAGTCACTTTACAGCTCAAACGAACTACTTCGTTCACTAAGCTCAAACGTTTCTCATCCTAATTGACAAGCATCAGATGTTAGAGGACCCGAGCTTTGTATCAGTTTCAGAAGCAGTGTTGGATTAGATATGGTCCGTATGTGTAGGAAACACCGTTCTTTTGTTCTGAGCACACTCACGTTTCCTGGTGTCTTAGAGACTCTAGAAAGCTAGAGCGTGCTTCTTGCTCTAAAGCAGAGTGTGATCAATGGATGACAACTCTGCTGTGTGTTTCACTTCAAAAATGGAGTTAAATCCCAGGCGCTGTGTCTTCCTACAATCAAGACTTCGTTTCAGGTAAGGGCAGTTACTTTTCAGCTCAAACGAACTACATTGTTCACGAAGCTAACAAGTCTCCCATCTTAACTGACAAGCATTGGATGTTAGAGGACCAGTGCTTTGTTTCAGTTTCAGAAGAAGAGTTGGACTAGATATGGTCCGTATGTGCAGGAAACACCGTTCTTTTGTTCTCAGGACACTCACATTTCCTGCTGTCTTAGAGACAATAGAAAGCATGAGCGTGCTTCTTGCTCTAAAGCAGAGTGTGATCTATGGATGAGGACTCTGCTGTGTGTTTCACTTCAGAAATATAGTTAAATCCCAGGCTCTTAGTCTTCCTACAAAAAAGTTCGTTTCAGGTAAGGGCAGTTACTTTACTGCTCAAACGAACTACATCGTTCAGGAAGCTCACACGTTTCTCATATTACCTGAGAAGCATTGGATGTTAGAGGACCTGTGCTTTGTATCAAATTCAGAGGCAGAGTTCGACTAGATATGGTCCGTATATGTAGGAAACACCGTTCTTTTGTTGTCAGCAAACTCATGTTTCCTGCTGTCTTAGAGACTCTACAAAGCAAGAGCGTGCTTCTTGCTCTAAAGCAGAGTGTGATCAATGGATGAGAACTCTGCTGTGTGTTTCACTTCAGAAATGGAGTTAAAGCCCTGGCTCTGAGTCTTCCTACAAGCAAGACTTCGTTTCAGGTAAGGGCAGTTACTTTACAGCTCAAACGAACTACATCGTTCACGAAGCTCACACGTTTCTCAATTTAACTGACAAGAATTGGATGTTAGAGGACCTGTGGTTTGTTTCATTTTAAGAACCACAGTTGAACTAGATATGGCCCGTATGTGTAGGAAACACCGTTCATTTGTTCTGAGCACACTCAAGTTTCCTGCTGTATTAGAGATTCTAGAAAGCAAGAGCGTGCTTCTTGCACTTAAGCAGAGTGTGATCCATGGATGATAACTATGCTGTGTGTTTCCCTTCAGAAATGGGGTTAAATCCCAGGCGCTGTGTCTTCCTACAAGCAAGACTTCCTTTCAGGTAAGGGTAGTCACTTTTCAGCTCAAAGGAACTACATCGTTCACGAAGCTAACAAGTTTCCATCTTAACTGACAAGCATTGGATGTTAGAGGACCAGTGCTTTGTATCAGTTTCAGAAGCAGAGATGGACTAGATATGGTCCGTATGTGCAGGAAACACCGTTCTTTTGTTCTCAGGACACTCACATTTCCTGCTGTCTTAGAGACAATAGAAAGCAAGAGCGTGCTTCTTGCTCTAAAGCAGAGTGTGATCTATGGATGAGGACTCTGCTGTGTGTTTCCCTTCAGAAATGTAGTTAAATCCCGGGCTCTGAGTCTTCCTACAAGAAAAGTTGGTTTCAGGTAAGGGCAGTCACTTTTCAGCTCAAACGAACTACATCGTTCACGAAGCTCACACGATTCTCATCTTAACTGACAAGCATCAGATGTTAGAGGACCCGAGCTTTGTATCAGTTTCAGAAGCAGAGTTGGATTAGATATGGTCCGTATGTGTAGGAAACACCGTTCTTTTGTTCTGAGCACACTCACGTTTCCTGGTGTCTTAGAGACTCTAGAAAGCTAGAGCGTGCTTCCTGCTCTAAAGCAGAGTGTGATCAATGGATGACAACTCTGCTGTGTGTTTCACTTCAAAAATGGAGTTAAATCCCAGGCGCTGTGTCTTCCTACGATCAAGACTTCGTTTCAGGTAAGGGCAGTTACTTTTCAGCTAAAACGAACTACATTGTTCACGAAGCTAACAAGTCTCCCATCTTAACTGACAAGCATTGGATGTTAGAGGACCAGTGCTTTGTTGCAGTTTCAGAAGAAGAGTTGGACTAGATATGGTCCGTATGTGCAGGAAACACCGTTCTTTTGTTCTCAGGACACTCACATTTCCTGCTGTCTTAGAGACAATAGAAAGCATGAGCGTGCTTCTTGCTCTAAAGCAGAGTATGATCTATGGATGAGGACTCTGCTGTGTGTTTCACTTCAGAAATGTAGTTAAATCCCAGGCTCTTAGTCTTCCTACAAGAAAAGTTCGTTTCAGGTAAGGGCAGTTACTTTACAGCTCAAACGAACTACATCGTTCACGAAGCTCACACGTTTCTCATATTACCTGAGAAGCATTGGATGTTAGAGGACCTGTGCTTTGTATCAAATTCAGAGGCAGAGTTCGACTAGATATGGTCCGTATGTGTCGGAAACACTGTTCTTTTGTTCTGAGCACACTCAAGTTTCCTGCTGTATTAGAGACTCTAGAAAGCAAGAGCGTGCTTCTTGCACTAAAGCAGAGTGTGATCCATGGATGATAACTATGCTGTGTGTTTCCCTTCAGAAATGGGGTTAAATCCCAGGCGCTGTGTCTTCCTACAAGCAAGACTTCCTTTCAGGTAAGGGTAGTCACTTTTCAGCTCAAAGGAACTACATCGTTCACGAAGCTAACAAGTTTCCCATCTTAACTGACAAGCATTGGATGTTAGAAGACCAGTGCTTTGTATCAGTTTCAGAAGCAGAGTTGGACTAGATATGGTCCATATGTGTAGGAAACACCATTCATTTGTTCTCAGCCCACTCAAGTTTCCTGCAGTCTTAGAGAATCTGGAAAGCTAGGGTGTGCCTCTTGCTCTAAAGCAGAGTGTGCTCCATGGATGAGAACTCTACTGTGTGTTTCACTTCAGAAATGGACTTAAATCCCAGGCTCTGAGTCTTCCTACAAGCAAGACTTCGTTTCAGGTAAGGGCAGTCACTTTTCAGCTCAAACGAACTACTTCGTTCACTAAGCTCAAACGTTTCTCATCTTAATTGACAAGCATCAGATGTTAGAGGACCCGAGCTTTGTATCAGTTTCAGAAGCAGTGTTGGATTAGATATGGTCCGTATGTGTAGGAAACACCGTTCTTTTGTTCTGAGCACACTCACGTTTCCTGGTGTCTTAGAGACTCTAGAAAGCTAGAGCGTGCTTCTTGCTCTAAAGCAGAGTGTGATCAATGGATGACAACTCTGCTGTGTGTTTCACTTCAAAAATGGAGTTAAATCCCAGGCGCTGTGTCTTCCTACAATCAAGACTTCGTTTCAGGTAAGGGCAGTTACTTTTCAGCTCAAACGAACTACATTGTTCACGAAGCTAACAAGTCTCCCATCTTAACTGACAAGCATTGGATGTTAGAGGACCAGTGCTTTGTTTCAGTTTCAGAAGAAGAGTTGGACTAGATATGGTCCGTATGTGCAGGAAACACCGTTCTTTTGTTCTCAAGACACTCACATTTCCTGCTGTCTTAGAGACAATAGAAAGCATGAGCGTGCTTCTTGCTCTAAAGCAGAGTGTGATCTATGGATGAGGACTCTGCTGTGTGTTTCACTTCAGAAATATAGTTAAATCCGAGGCTCTTAGTCTTCATACAAAAAAGTTCGTTTCAGGTAAGGGCAGTTACTTTACTGCTCAAACGAACTACATCGTTCAGGAAGCTCACACGTTTCTCATATTACCTGAGAAGCATTGGATGTTAGAGGACCTGTGCTTTGTATCAAATTCAGAGGCAGAGTTCGACTAGATATGGTCCGTATATGTAGGAAACACCGTTCTTTTGTTCTCAGCAAACTCATGTTTCCTGCTGTCTTAGAGACTCTACAAAGCAAGAGCGTGCTTCTTGCTCTAAAGCAGAGTGTGATCAATGGATGAGAACTCTGCTGTGTGTTTCACTTCAGAAATGGAGTTAAATCCCTGGCTCTGAGTCTTCCTACAAGCAAGACTTCGTTTCAGGTAAGGGCAGTTACTTTACAGCTCAAACGAACTACATCGTTCACGAAGCTCACACGTTTCTCAATTTAGCTGACAAGAATTGGATGTTAGAGAACCTGTGGTTTGTTTCATTTTAAGAACCACAGTTGAACTAGATATGGCCCGTATGTGTAGGAAACACCGTTTATTTGTTCTGAGCACACTCAAGTTTCCTGCTGTATTAGAGATTCTAGAAAGCAAGAGCGTGCTTCTTGCACTTAAGCAGAGTGTGATCCATGGATGATAACTATGCTGTGTGTTTCCCTTCAGAAATGGGGTTAAATCCCAGGCGCTGTGTCTTCCTACAAGCAAGACTTCCTTTCAGGTAAGGGTAGTCACTTTTCAGCTCAAAGGAACTACATCGTTCACGAAGCTAACAAGTTTCCATCTTAACTGACAAGCATTGGATGTTAGAGGACCAGTGCTTTGTATCAGTTTCAGAAGCAGAGTTGGACTAGATATGGTCCATATGTGTAGGAAACACCATTCATTTGTTCTCAGCCCACTCAAGTTTTCTGCTGTCTTAGAGAATGTGGAAAGCTAGGGTGTGCCTCTTGCTCTAAAGCAGAGTGTGCTCCATGGATGAGAACTCTACTGTGTGTTTCACTTCAGAAATGGACTTAAATCCCAGGCTCTGAGTCTTCCTACAAGCAAGACTTCGTTTCAGGTAAGAGCAGTCACTTTACAGCTCAAACGAACTACATCGTTCACTAAGCTCAAACGTTTCTCATCTTAACTGAGAAGCATCAGATGTTAGAGGACCCGAGCTTTGTATCACTTTCAGAAGCAGAGTTGGATTAGATATGGTCCGTATGTGTAGGAAACACTGTTCTTTTGTTCTGAGCACACTCACGTTTCCTGGTGTCTTAGAGACTCTAGAAAGCTACAGCGTGCTTCTTGCTCTAAAGCAGAGTGTGATCAATGGATGACAACTCTGCTGTGTGTTTCACTTCAAAAATGGAGTTAAATCCCAGGCGCTGTGTCTTCCTACAATCAAGACTTCGTTTCAGGTAAGGGCAGTTACTTTTCAGCTCAAACGAACTACATTGTTCACGAAGCTAACAAGTCTCCCATCTTAACTGACAAGCATTGGATGTTAGAGGACCAGTGCTTTGTTTCAGTTTCAGAAGAAGAGTTGGACTAGATATGGTCCGTATATGCAGGAAACACCGTTCTTTTGTTCTCAGGACACTCACATTTCCTGCTGTCTCAGAGACAATAGAAAGCATGAGCGTGCTTCTTGCTCTAAAGTAGAGTGTGATCTATGGATGAGGACTCTGCTGTGTGTTTCACTTCAGAAATATAGTTAAATCCCAGGCTCTTAGTCTTCCTACAAGAAAAGTTCCTTTCAGGTAAGGGCAGTTACTTTACAGCTCAAACGAACTACATCGTTCAGGAAGCTCACATGTTTCTCATATTACCTGAGAAGCATTGGATGTTAGAGGACCTGTGCTTTGTATCAAATTCAGAGGCAGAGTTCGACTAGATATGGTCCGTATATGTAGGAAACACCGTTCTTTTGTTGTCAGCAAACTCATGTTTCCTGCTGTCTTAGAGACTCTACAAAGCAAGAGCGTGCTTCTTGCTCTAAAGCAGAGTGTGATCAATGGATGAGAACTCTGCTGTGTGTTTCACTTCAGAAATGGAGTTAAATCCCTGGCTCTGAGTCTTCCTACAAGCAAGACTTCGTTTCAGGTAAGGGCAGTTACTTTACAGCTCAAACGAACTACATCGTTCACGAAGCTCACACGTTTCTCAATTTAACTGACAAGAATTGGATGTTAGAGGACCTGTGGTTTGTTTCATTTTAAGAACCACAGTTGAACTAGATATGGCCCGTATGTGTAGGAAACACCGTTCATTTGTTCTGAGCACACTCAAGTTTCCTGCTGTATTAGAGATTCTAGAAAGCAAGAGCGTGCTTCTTGCACTTAAGCAGAGTGTGATCCATGGATGATAACTATGCTGTGTGTTTCCCTTCAGAAATGGGGTTAAATCCCAGGCGCTGTGTCTTCCTACAAGCAAGACTTCCTTTCAGGTAAGGGTAGTCACTTTTCAGCTCAAACGAACTACATTGTTCTCGAAGCTAACAAGTCTCCCATCTTAACTGACAAGCATTGGATGTTAGAGGACCAGTGCTTTGTTTCAGTTTCAGAAGAAGAGTTGGACTAGATATGGTCCGTATGTGCAGGAAACACCGTTCTTTTGTTCTCAGGACACTCACATTTCCTGCTGTCTTAGAGACAATAGAAAGCATGAGCGTGCTTCTTGCTCTAAAGCAGAGTGTGATCTATGGATGAGGACTCTGCTGTGTGTTTCACTTCAGAAATGTAGTTAAATCCCAGGCTCTTAGTCTTCCTACAAGAAAAGTTCGTTTCAGGTAAGGGCAGTCACTTTTCAGCTCAAACGAACTACATCGTTCACGAAGCTCACACGATTCTCATCTTAACTGACAAGCATCAGATGTTAGAGGACCCGAGCTTTGTATCAGTTTCAGAAGCAGAGATGGACTAGATATGGTCCGTATGTGCAGGAAACACCGTTCTTTTGTTCTCAGGACACTCACATTTCCTGCTGTCTTAGAGACAATAGAAAGCAAGAGTGTGCTTCTTGCTCTAAAGCAGAGTGTGATCTATGGATGAGGACTCTGCTGTGTGTTTCCCTTCAGAAATGGAGTTAAATCCCTGGCTCTGAGTCTTCCTACAAGCAAGACTTCGTTTCAGGTAAGGGCAGTCACTTTTCAGCTCAAACGAACTACTTCGTTCACTAAGCTCAAACGTTTCTCATCTTAATTGACAAGCATCAGATGTTAGAGGACCCGAGCTTTGTATCAGTTTCAGAAGCAGTGTTGGATTAGATATGGTCCGTATGTGTAGGAAACACCGTTCTTTTGTTCTGAGCACACTCACGTTTCCTGGTGTCTTAGAGACTCTAGAAAGCTAGAGCGTGCTTCTTGCTCTAAAGCAGAGTGTGATCAATGGATGACAACTCTGCTGTGTGTTTCACTTCAAAAATGGAGTTAAATCCCAGGCGCTGTGTCTTCCTACAATCAAGACTTCGTTTCAGGTAAGGGCAGTTACTTTTCAGCTCAAACGAACTACATTGTTCACGAAGCTAACAAGTCTCCCATCTTAACTGACAAGCATTGGATGTTAGAGGACCAGTGCTTTGTTTCAGTTTCAGAAGAAGAGTTGGACTAGATATGGTCCGTATGTGCAGGAAACACCGTTCTTTTGTTCTCAGGACACTCACATTTCCTGCTGTCTTAGAGACAATAGAAAGCATGTGCGTGCTTCTTGCTCTAAAGTAGAGTGTGATCTATGGATGAGGACTCTGCTGTGTGTTTCACTTCAGAAATATAGTTAAATCCCAGGCTCTTAGTCTTCCTACAAGAAAAGTTCCTTTCAGGTAAGGGCAGTTACTTTACAGCTCAAACGAACTACATCGTTCAGGAAGCTCACACGTTTCTCATATTACCTGAGAAGCATTGGATGTTAGAGGACCTGTGCTTTGTATCAAATTCAGAGGCAGAGTTCGACTAGATATGGTCCGTATATGTAGGAAACACCGTTCTTTTGTTGTCAGCAAACTCATGTTTCCTGCTGTCTTAGAGACTCTACAAAGCAAGAGCGTGCTTCTTGCTCTAAAGCAGAGTGTGATCAATGGATGAGAACTCTGCTGTGTGTTTCACTTCAGAAATGGAGTTAAATCCCTGGCTCTGAGTCTTCCTACAAGCAAGACTTCGTTTCAGCTAAGGGCAGTTACTTTACAGCTCAAACGAACTACATCGTTCACGAAGCTCACACGTTTCTCAATTTAACTGACAAGAATTGGATGTTAGAGGACCTGTGGTTTGTTTCATTTTAAGAACCACAGTTGAACTAGATATGGCCCGTATGTGTAGGAAACACCGTTCATTTGTTCTGAGCACACTCAAGTTTCCTGCTGTATTAGAGATTCTAGAAAGCAAGAGCGTGCTTCTTGCACTTAAGCAGAGTGTGATCCATGGATGATAACTATGCTGTGTGTTTCCCTTCAGAAATGGGGTTAAATCCCAGGCGCTGTGTCTTCCTACAAGCAAGACTTCCTTTCAGGTAAGGGTAGTCACTTTTCAGCTCAAAGGAACTACATCGTTCACGAAGCTAACAAGTTTCCATCTTAACTGACAAGCATTGGATGTTAGAGGACCAGTGCTTTGTATCAGTTTCAGAAGCAGAGATGGACTAGAAATGGTCCGTATGTGCAGGAAACACCGTTCTTTTGTTCTCAGGACACTCACATTTCCTGCTGTCTTAGAGACAATAGAAAGCAAGAGCGTGCTTCTTGCTCTAAAGCAGAGTGTGATCTATGGATGAGGACTCTGCTGTGTGTTTCCCTTCAGAAATGTAGTTAAATCCCGGGCTCTGAGTCTTCCTACAAGAAAAGTTCGTTTCAGGTAAGGGCAGTCACTTTTCAGCTCAAACGAACTACATCGTTCACGAAGCTCACACGATTCTCATCTTAACTGACAAGCATCAGATGTTAGAGGACCCGAGCTTTGTATCACTTTCAGAAGCAGAGTTGGATTAGATATGGTCCGTATGTGTAGGAAACACCGTTCTTTTGTTCTGAGCACACTCACGTTTCCTGGTGTCTTAGAGACTCTAGAAAGCTAGAGCGTGCTTCTTGCTCTAAAGCAGAGTGTGATCAATGGATGACAACTCTGCTGTGTGTTGCACTTCAAAAATGGAGTTAAATCCCAGGCGCTGTGTCTTCCTACAATCAAGACTTCGTTTCAGGTAAGGGCAGTTACTTTTCAGCTCAAACGAACTACATTGTTCACGAAGCTAACAAGTCTCCCATCTTAACTGACAAGCATTGGATGTTAGAGGACCAGTGCTTTGTTTCAGTTTCAGAAGAAGAGTTGGACTAGATATGGTCCGTATGTGCAGGAAACACCGTTCTTTTGTTCTCAGGACACTCACATTTCCTGCTGTCTTAGAGACAATAGAAAGCATGTGCGTGCTTCTTGCTCTAAAGTAGAGTGTGATCTATGGATGAGGACTCTGCTGTGTGTTTCACTTCAGAAATATAGTTAAATCCCAGGCTCTTAGTCTTCCTACAAGAAAAGTTCCTTTCAGGTAAGGGCAGTTACTTTACAGCTCAAACGAACTACATCGTTCAGGAAGCTCACACGTTTCTCATATTACCTGAGAAGCATTGGATGTTAGAGGACCTGTGCTTTGTATCAAATTCAGAGGCAGAGTTCGACTAGATATGGTCCGTATATGTAGGAAACACCGTTCTTTTGTTGTCAGCAAACTCATGTTTCCTGCTGTCTTAGAGACTCTACAAAGCAAGAGCGTGCTTCTTGCTCTAAAGCAGAGTGTGATCAATGGATGAGAACTCTGCTGTGTGTTTCACTTCAGAAATGGAGTTAAATCCCTGGCTCTGAGTCTTCCTACAAGCAAGACTTCGTTTCAGGTAAGGGCAGTTACTTTACAGCTCAAACGAACTACATCGTTCACGAAGCTCACACGTTTCTCAATTTAACTGACAAGAATTGGATGTTAGAGGACCTGTGGTTTGTTTCATTTTAAGAACCACAGTTGAACTAGATATGGCCCGTATGTGTAGGAAACACCGTTCATTTGTTCTGAGCACACTCAAGTTTCCTGCTGTATTAGAGATTCTAGAAAGCAAGAGCGTGCTTCTTGCACTTAAGCAGAGTGTGATCCATGGATGATAACTATGCTGTGTGTTTCCCTTCAGAAATGGGGTTAAATCCCAGGCGCTGTGTCTTCCTACAAGCAAGACTTCCTTTCAGGTAAGGGTAGTCACTTTTCAGCTCAAAGGAACTACATCGTTCACGAAGCTAACAAGTTTCCATCTTAACTGACAAGCATTGGATGTTAGAGGACCAGTGCTTTGTATCAGTTTCAGAAGCAGAGATGGACTAGATATGGTCCGTATGTGCAGGAAACACCGTTCTTTTGTTCTCAGGACACTCACATTTCCTGCTGTCTTAGAGACAATAGAAAGCATGAGCGTGCTTCTTGCTCTAAAGCAGAGTGTGATCTATGGATGAGGACTCTGCTGTGTGTTTCACTTCAGAAATGTAGTTAAATCCCAGGCTCTTAGTCTTCCTACAAGAAAAGTTCGTTTCAGGTAAGGGCAGTCACTTTTCAGCTCAAACGAACTACATCGTTCACGAAGCTCACACGATTCTCATCTTAACTGACAAGCATCAGATGTTAGAGGACCCGAGCTTTGTATCAGTTTCAGAAGCAGAGATGGACTAGATATGGTCCGTATGTGCAGGAAACACCGTTCTTTTGTTCTCAGGACACTCACATTTCCTGCTGTCTTAGAGACAATAGAAAGCAAGAGTGTGCTTCTTGCTCTAAAGCAGAGTGTGATCTATGGATGAGGACTCTGCTGTGTGTTTCCCTTCAGAAATGGAGTTAAATCCCTGGCTCTGAGTCTTCCTACAAGCAAGACTTCGTTTCAGGTAAGGGCAGTCACTTTTCAGCTCAAACGAACTACTTCGTTCACTAAGCTCAAACGTTTCTCATCTTAATTGACAAGCATCAGATGTTAGAGGACCCGAGCTTTGTATCAGTTTCAGAAGCAGTGTTGGATTAGATATGGTCCGTATGTGTAGGAAACACCGTTCTTTTGTTCTGAGCACACTCACGTTTCCTGGTGTCTTAGAGACTCTAGAAAGCTAGAGCGTGCTTCTTGCTCTAAAGCAGAGTGTGATCAATGGATGACAACTCTGCTGTGTGTTTCACTTCAAAAATGGAGTTAAATCCCAGGCGCTGTGTCTTCCTACAATCAAGACTTCGTTTCAGGTAAGGGCAGTTACTTTTCAGCTCAAACGAACTACATTGTTCACGAAGCTAACAAGTCTCCCATCTTAACTGACAAGCATTGGATGTTAGAGGACCAGTGCTTTGTTTCAGTTTCAGAAGAAGAGTTGGACTAGATATGGTCCGTATGTGCAGGAAACACCGTTCTTTTGTTCTCAGGACACTCACATTTCCTGCTGTCTTAGAGACAATAGAAAGCATGTGCGTGCTTCTTGCTCTAAAGTAGAGTGTGATCTATGGATGAGGACTCTGCTGTGTGTTTCACTTCAGAAATATAGTTAAATCCCAGGCTCTTAGTCTTCCTACAAGAAAAGTTCCTTTCAGGTAAGGGCAGTTACTTTACAGCTCAAACGAACTACATCGTTCAGGAAGCTCACACGTTTCTCATATTACCTGAGAAGCATTGGATGTTAGAGGACCTGTGCTTTGTATCAAATTCAGAGGCAGAGTTCGACTAGATATGGTCCGTATATGTAGGAAACACCGTTCTTTTGTTGTCAGCAAACTCATGTTTCCTGCTGTCTTAGAGACTCTACAAAGCAAGAGCGTGCTTCTTGCTCTAAAGCAGAGTGTGATCAATGGATGAGAACTCTGCTGTGTGTTTCACTTCAGAAATGGAGTTAAATCCCTGGCTCTGAGTCTTCCTACAAGCAAGACTTCGTTTCAGGTAAGGGCAGTTACTTTACAGCTCAAACGAACTACATCGTTCACGAAGCTCACACGTTTCTCAATTTAACTGACAAGAATTGGATGTTAGAGGACCTGTGGTTTGTTTCATTTTAAGAACCACAGTTGAACTAGATATGGCCCGTATGTGTAGGAAACACCGTTCATTTGTTCTGAGCACACTCAAGTTTCCTGCTGTATTAGAGATTCTAGAAAGCAAGAGCGTGCTTCTTGCACTTAAGCAGAGTGTGATCCATGGATGATAACTATGCTGTGTGTTTCCCTTCAGAAATGGGGTTAAATCCCAGGCGCTGTGTCTTCCTACAAGCAAGACTTCCTTTCAGGTAAGGGTAGTCACTTTTCAGCTCAAAGGAACTACATCGTTCACGAAGCTAACAAGTTTCCATCTTAACTGACAAGCATTGGATGTTAGAGGACCAGTGCTTTGTATCAGTTTCAGAAGCAGAGATGGACTAGAAATGGTCCGTATGTGCAGGAAACACCGTTCTTTTGTTCTCAGGACACTCACATTTCCTGCTGTCTTAGAGACAATAGAAAGCAAGAGCGTGCTTCTTGCTCTAAAGCAGAGTGTGATCTATGGATGAGGACTCTGCTGTGTGTTTCCCTTCAGAAATGTAGTTAAATCCCGGGCTCTGAGTCTTCCTACAAGAAAAGTTCGTTTCAGGTAAGGGCAGTCACTTTTCAGCTCAAACGAACTACATCGTTCACGAAGCTCACACGATTCTCATCTTAACTGACAAGCATCAGATGTTAGAGGACCCGAGCTTTGTATCACTTTCAGAAGCAGAGTTGGATTAGATATGGTCCGTATGTGTAGGAAACACCGTTCTTTTGTTCTGAGCACACTCACGTTTCCTGGTGTCTTAGAGACTCTAGAAAGCTAGAGCGTGCTTCTTGCTCTAAAGCAGAGTGTGATCAATGGATGACAACTCTGCTGTGTGTTGCACTTCAAAAATGGAGTTAAATCCCAGGCGCTGTGTCTTCCTACAATCAAGACTTCGTTTCAGGTAAGGGCAGTTACTTTTCAGCTCAAACGAACTACATTGTTCACGAAGCTAACAAGTCTCCCATCTTAACTGACAAGCATTGGATGTTAGAGGACCAGTGCTTTGTTTCAGTTTCAGAAGAAGAGTTGGACTAGATATGGTCCGTATGTGCAGGAAACACCGTTCTTTTGTTCTCAGGACACTCACATTTCCTGCTGTCTTAGAGACAATAGAAAGCATGTGCGTGCTTCTTGCTCTAAAGTAGAGTGTGATCTATGGATGAGGACTCTGCTGTGTGTTTCACTTCAGAAATATAGTTAAATCCCAGGCTCTTAGTCTTCCTACAAGAAAAGTTCCTTTCAGGTAAGGGCAGTTACTTTACAGCTCAAACGAACTACATCGTTCAGGAAGCTCACACGTTTCTCATATTACCTGAGAAGCATTGGATGTTAGAGGACCTGTGCTTTGTATCAAATTCAGAGGCAGAGTTCGACTAGATATGGTCCGTATATGTAGGAAACACCGTTCTTTTGTTGTCAGCAAACTCATGTTTCCTGCTGTCTTAGAGACTCTACAAAGCAAGAGCGTGCTTCTTGCTCTAAAGCAGAGTGTGATCAATGGATGAGAACTCTGCTGTGTGTTTCACTTCAGAAATGGAGTTAAATCCCTGGCTCTGAGTCTTCCTACAAGCAAGACTTCGTTTCAGGTAAGGGCAGTTACTTTACAGCTCAAACGAACTACATCGTTCACGAAGCTCACACGTTTCTCAATTTAACTGACAAGAATTGGATGTTAGAGGACCTGTGGTTTGTTTCATTTTAAGAACCACAGTTGAACTAGATATGGCCCGTATGTGTAGGAAACACCGTTCATTTGTTCTGAGCACACTCAAGTTTCCTGCTGTATTAGAGATTCTAGAAAGCAAGAGCGTGCTTCTTGCACTTAAGCAGAGTGTGATCCATGGATGATAACTATGCTGTGTGTTTCCCTTCAGAAATGGGGTTAAATCCCAGGCGCTGTGTCTTCCTACAAGCAAGACTTCCTTTCAGGTAAGGGTAGTCACTTTTCAGCTCAAAGGAACTACATCGTTCACGAAGCTAACAAGTTTCCATCTTAACTGACAAGCATTGGATGTTAGAGGACCAGTGCTTTGTATCAGTTTCAGAAGCAGAGATGGACTAGATATGGTCCGTATGTGCAGGAAACACCGTTCTTTTGTTCTCAGGACACTCACATTTCCTGCTGTCTTAGAGACAATAGAAAGCAAGAGTGTGCTTCTTGCTCTAAAGCAGAGTGTGATCTATGGATGAGGACTCTGCTGTGTGTTTCCCTTCAGAAATGGAGTTAAATCCCTGGCTCTGAGTCTTCCTACAAGCAAGACTTCGTTTCAGGTAAGGGCAGTCACTTTTCAGCTCAAACGAACTACTTCGTTCACTAAGCTCAAACGTTTCTCATCTTAATTGACAAGCATCAGATGTTAGAGGACCCGAGCTTTGTATCAGTTTCAGAAGCAGTGTTGGATTAGATATGGTCCATATGTGTAGGAAACACCGTTCTTTTGTTCTGAGCACACTCACGTTTCCTGGTGTCTTAGAGACTCTAGAAAGCTAGAGCGTGCTTCTTGCTCTAAAGCAGAGTGTGATCAATGGATGACAACTCTGCTGTGTGTTGCACTTCAAAAATGGAGTTAAATCCCAGGCGCTGTGTCTTCCTACAATCAAGACTTCGTTTCAGGTAAGGGCAGTTACTTTTCAGCTCAAACGAACTACATTGTTCACGAAGCTAACAAGTCTCCCATCTTAACTGACAAGCATTGGATGTTAGAGGACCAGTGCTTTGTTTCAGTTTCAGAAGAAGAGTTGGACTAGATATGGTCCGTATGTGCAGGAAACACCGTTCTTTTGTTCTCAGGACACTCACATTTCCTGCTGTCTTAGAGACAATAGAAAGCATGTGCGTGCTTCTTGCTCTAAAGTAGAGTGTGATCTATGGATGAGGACTCTGCTGTGTGTTTCACTTCAGAAATATAGTTAAATCCCAGGCTCTTAGTCTTCCTACAAGAAAAGTTCCTTTCAGGTAAGGGCAGTTACTTTACAGCTCAAACGAACTACATCATTCAGGAAGCTCACACGTTTCTCATATTACCTGAGAAGCATTGGATGTTAGAGGACCTGTGCTTTGTATCAAATTCAGAGGCAGAGTTCGACTAGATATGGTCCGTATATGTAGGAAACACCGTTCTTTTGTTGTCAGCAAACTCATGTTTCCTGCTGTCTTAGAGACTCTACAAAGCAAGAGCGTGCTTCTTGCTCTAAAGCAGAGTGTGATCAATGGATGAGAACTCTGCTGTGTGTTTCACTTCAGAAATGGAGTTAAATCCCTGGCTCTGAGTCTTCCTACAAGCAAGACTTCGTTTCAGGTAAGGGCAGTTACTTTACAGCTCAAACGAACTACATCGTTCACGAAGCTCACACGTTTCTCAATTTAACTGACAAGAATTGGATGTTAGAGGACCTGTGGTTTGTTTCATTTTAAGAACCACAGTTGAACTAGATATGGCCCGTATGTGTAGGAAACACCGTTCATTTGTTCTGAGCACACTCAAGTTTCCTGCTGTATTAGAGATTCTAGAAAGCAAGAGCGTGCTTCTTGCACTTAAGCAGAGTGTGATCCATGGATGATAACTATGCTGTGTGTTTCCCTTCAGAAATGGGGTTAAATCCCAGGCGCTGTGTCTTCCTACAAGCAAGACTTCCTTTCAGGTAAGGGTAGTCACTTTTCAGCTCAAAGGAACTACATCGTTCACGAAGCTAACAAGTTTCCATCTTAACTGACAAGCATTGGATGTTAGAGGACCAGTGCTTTGTATCAGTTTCAGAAGCAGAGATGGACTAGAAATGGTCCGTATGTGCAGGAAACACCGTTCTTTTGTTCTCAGGACACTCACATTTCCTGCTGTCTTAGAGACAATAGAAAGCAAGAGCGTGCTTCTTGCTCTAAAGCAGAGTGTGATCTATGGATGAGGACTCTGCTGTGTGTTTCCCTTCAGAAATGTAGTTAAATCCCGGGCTCTGAGTCTTCCTACAAGAAAAGTTCGTTTCAGGTAAGGGCAGTCACTTTTCAGCTCAAACGAACTACATCGTTCACGAAGCTCACACGATTCTCATCTTAACTGACAAGCATCAGATGTTAGAGGACCCGAGCTTTGTATCACTTTCAGAAGCAGAGTTGGATTAGATATGGTCCGTATGTGTAGGAAACACCGTTCTTTTGTTCTGAGCACACTCACGTTTCCTGGTGTCTTAGAGACTCTAGAAAGCTAGAGCGTGCTTCTTGCTCTAAAGCAGAGTGTGATCAATGGATGACAACTCTGCTGTGTGTTTCACTTCAAAAATGGAGTTAAATCCCAGGCGCTGTGTCTTCCTACAATCAAGACTTCGTTTCAGGTAAGGGCAGTTACTTTTCAGCTCAAACGAACTACATTGTTCACGAAGCTAACAAGTCTCCCATCTTAACTGACAAGCATTGGATGTTAGAGGACCAGTGCTTTGTTTCAGTTTCAGAAGAAGAGTTGGACTAGATATGGTCCGTATGTGCAGGAAACACCGTTCTTTTGTTCTCAGGACACTCACATTTCCTGCTGTCTTAGAGACAATAGAAAGCATGTGCGTGCTTCTTGCTCTAAAGTAGAGTGTGATCTATGGATGTGGACTCTGCTGTGTGTTTCACTTCAGAAATATAGTTAAATCCCAGGCTCTTAGTCTTCCTACAAGAAAAGTTCCTTTCAGGTAAGGGCAGTTACTTTACAGCTCAAACGAACTACATCGTTCAGGAAGCTCACACGTTTCTCATATTACCTGAGAAGCATTGGATGTTAGAGGACCTGTGCTTTGTATCAAATTCAGAGGCAGAGTTCGACTAGATATGGTCCGTATATGTAGGAAACACCGTTCTTTTGTTCTCAGGACACTCACATTTCCTGCTGTCTTAGAGACAATAGAAAGCAAGAGTGTGCTTCTTGCTCTAAAGCAGAGTGTGATCTATGGATGAGGACTCTGCTGTGTGTTTCCCTTCAGAAATGGAGTTAAATCCCTGGCTCTGAGTCTTCCTACAAGCAAGACTTCGTTTCAGGTAAGGGCAGTCACTTTTCAGCTCAAACGAACTACTTCGTTCACTAAGCTCAAACGTTTCTCATCTTAATTGACAAGCATCAGATGTTAGAGGACCCGAGCTTTGTATCAGTTTCAGAAGCAGTGTTGGATTAGATATGGTCCGTATGTGTAGGAAACACCGTTCTTTTGTTCTGAGCACACTCACGTTTCCTGGTGTCTTAGAGACTCTAGAAAGCTAGAGCGTGCTTCTTGCTCTAAAGCAGAGTGTGATCAATGGATGACAACTCTGCTGTGTGTTGCACTTCAAAAATGGAGTTAAATCCCAGGCGCTGTGTCTTCCTACAATCAAGACTTCGTTTCAGGTAAGGGCAGTTACTTTTCAGCTCAAACGAACTACATTGTTCACGAAGCTAACAAGTCTCCCATCTTAACTGACAAGCATTGGATGTTAGAGGACCAGTGCTTTGTTTCAGTTTCAGAAGAAGAGTTGGACTAGATATGGTCCGTATGTGCAGGAAACACCGTTCTTTTGTTCTCAGGACACTCACATTTCCTGCTGTCTTAGAGACAATAGAAAGCATGTGCGTGCTTCTTGCTCTAAAGTAGAGTGTGATCTATGGATGAGGACTCTGCTGTGTGTTTCACTTCAGAAATATAGTTAAATCCCAGGCTCTTAGTCTTCCTACAAGAAAAGTTCCTTTCAGGTAAGGGCAGTTACTTTACAGCTCAAACGAACTACATCGTTCAGGAAGCTCACACGTTTCTCATATTACCTGAGAAGCATTGGATGTTAGAGGACCTGTGCTTTGTATCAAATTCAGAGGCAGAGTTCGACTAGATATGGTCCGTATATGTAGGAAACACCGTTCTTTTGTTGTCAGCAAACTCATGTTTCCTGCTGTCTTAGAGACTCTACAAAGCAAGAGCGTGCTTCTTGCTCTAAAGCAGAGTGTGATCAATGGATGAGAACTCTGCTGTGTGTTTCACTTCAGAAATGGAGTTAAATCCCTGGCTCTGAGTCTTCCTACAAGCAAGACTTCGTTTCAGGTAAGGGCAGTTACTTTACAGCTCAAACGAACTACATCGTTCACGAAGCTCACACGTTTCTCAATTTAACTGACAAGAATTGGATGTTAGAGGACCTGTGGTTTGTTTCATTTTAAGAACCACAGTTGAACTAGATATGGCCCGTATGTGTAGGAAACACCGTTCATTTGTTCTGAGCACACTCAAGTTTCCTGCTGTATTAGAGATTCTAGAAAGCAAGAGCGTGCTTCTTGCACTTAAGCAGAGTGTGATCCATGGATGATAACTATGCTGTGTGTTTCCCTTCAGAAATGGGGTTAAATCCCAGGCGCTGTGTCTTCCTACAAGCAAGACTTCCTTTCAGGTAAGGGTAGTCACTTTTCAGCTCAAAGGAACTACATCGTTCACGAAGCTAACAAGTTTCCATCTTAACTGACAAGCATTGGATGTTAGAGGACCAGTGCTTTGTATCAGTTTCAGAAGCAGAGATGGACTAGAAATGGTCCGTATGTGCAGGAAACACCGTTCTTTTGTTCTCAGGACACTCACATTTCCTGCTGTCTTAGAGACAATAGAAAGCAAGAGCGTGCTTCTTGCTCTAAAGCAGAGTGTGATCTATGGATGAGGACTCTGCTGTGTGTTTCCCTTCAGAAATGTAGTTAAATCCCGGGCTCTGAGTCTTCCTACAAGAAAAGTTCGTTTCAGGTAAGGGCAGTCACTTTTCAGCTCAAACGAACTACATCGTTCACGAAGCTCACACGATTCTCATCTTAACTGACAAGCATCAGATGTTAGAGGACCCGAGCTTTGTATCACTTTCAGAAGCAGAGTTGGATTAGATATGGTCCGTATGTGTAGGAAACACCGTTCTTTTGTTCTGAGCACACTCACGTTTCCTGGTGTCTTAGAGACTCTAGAAAGCTAGAGCGTGCTTCTTGCTCTAAAGCAGAGTGTGATCAATGGATGACAACTCTGCTGTGTGTTGCACTTCAAAAATGGAGTTAAATCCCAGGCGCTGTGTCTTCCTACAATCAAGACTTCGTTTCAGGTAAGGGCAGTTACTTTTCAGCTCAAACGAACTACATTGTTCACGAAGCTAACAAGTCTCCCATCTTAACTGACAAGCATTGGATGTTAGAGGACCAGTGCTTTGTTTCAGTTTCAGAAGAAGAGTTGGACTAGATATGGTCCGTATGTGCAGGAAACACCGTTCTTTTGTTCTCAGGACACTCACATTTCCTGCTGTCTTAGAGACAATAGAAAGCATGTGCGTGCTTCTTGCTCTAAAGTAGAGTGTGATCTATGGATGAGGACTCTGCTGTGTGTTTCACTTCAGAAATATAGTTAAATCCCAGGCTCTTAGTCTTCCTACAAGAAAAGTTCCTTTCAGGTAAGGGCAGTTACTTTACAGCTCAAACGAACTACATCGTTCAGGAAGCTCACACGTTTCTCATATTACCTGAGAAGCATTGGATGTTAGAGGACCTGTGCTTTGTATCAAATTCAGAGGCAGAGTTCGACTAGATATGGTCCGTATATGTAGGAAACACCGTTCTTTTGTTGTCAGCAAACTCATGTTTCCTGCTGTCTTAGAGACTCTACAAAGCAAGAGCGTGCTTCTTGCTCTAAAGCAGAGTGTGATCAATGGATGAGAACTCTGCTGTGTGTTTCACTTCAGAAATGGAGTTAAAGCCCTGGCTCTGAGTCTTCCTACAAGCAAGACTTCGTTTCAGGTAAGGGCAGTTACTTTACAGCTCAAACGAACTACATCGTTCACGAAGCTCACACGTTTCTCAATTTAACTGACAAGAATTGGATGTTAGAGGACCTGTGGTTTGTTTCATTTTAAGAACCACAGTTGAACTAGATATGGCCCGTATGTGTAGGAAACACCGTTCATTTGTTCTGAGCACACTCAAGTTTCCTGCTGTATTAGAGATTCTAGAAAGCAAGAGCGTGCTTCTTGCACTTAAGCAGAGTGTGATCCATGGATGATAACTATGCTGTGTGTTTCCCTTCAGAAATGGGGTTAAATCCCAGGCGCTGTGTCTTCCTACAAGCAAGACTTCCTTTCAGGTAAGGGTAGTCACTTTTCAGCTCAAAGGAACTACATCGTTCACGAAGCTAACAAGTTTCCATCTTAACTGACAAGCATTGGATGTTAGAGGACCAGTGCTTTGTATCAGTTTCAGAAGCAGAGATGGACTAGAAATGGTCCGTATGTGCAGGAAACACCGTTCTTTTGTTCTCAGGACACTCACATTTCCTGCTGTCTTAGAGACAATAGAAAGCAAGAGCGTGCTTCTTGCTCTAAAGCAGAGTGTGATCTATGGATGAGGACTCTGCTGTGTGTTTCCCTTCAGAAATGTAGTTAAATCCCGGGCTCTGAGTCTTCCTACAAGAAAAGTTCGTTTCAGGTAAGGGCAGTCACTTTTCAGCTCAAACGAACTACATCGTTCACGAAGCTCACACGATTCTCATCTTAACTGACAAGCATCAGATGTTAGAGGACCCGAGCTTTGTATCACTTTCAGAAGCAGAGTTGGATTAGATATGGTCCGTATGTGTAGGAAACACCGTTCTTTTGTTCTGAGCACACTCACGTTTCCTGGTGTCTTAGAGACTCTAGAAAGCTAGAGCGTGCTTCTTGCTCTAAAGCAGAGTGTGATCAATGGATGACAACTCTGCTGTGTGTTGCACTTCAAAAATGGAGTTAAATCCCAGGCGCTGTGTCTTCCTACAATCAAGACTTCGTTTCAGGTAAGGGCAGTTACTTTTCAGCTCAAACGAACTACATTGTTCACGAAGCTAACAAGTCTCCCATCTTAACTGACAAGCATTGGATGTTAGAGGACCAGTGCTTTGTTTCAGTTTCAGAAGAAGAGTTGGACTAGATATGGTCCGTATGTGCAGGAAACACCGTTCTTTTGTTCTCAGGACACTCACATTTCCTGCTGTCTTAGAGACAATAGAAAGCATGTGCGTGCTTCTTGCTCTAAAGTAGAGTGTGATCTATGGATGAGGACTCTGCTGTGTGTTTCACTTCAGAAATATAGTTAAATCCCAGGCTCTTAGTCTTCCTACAAGAAAAGTTCCTTTCAGGTAAGGGCAGTTACTTTACAGCTCAAACGAACTACATCGTTCAGGAAGCTCACACGTTTCTCATATTACCTGAGAAGCATTGGATGTTAGAGGACCTGTGCTTTGTATCAAATTCAGAGGCAGAGTTCGACTAGATATGGTCCGTATATGTAGGAAACACCGTTCTTTTGTTGTCAGCAAACTCATGTTTCCTGCTGTCTTAGAGACTCTACAAAGCAAGAGCGTGCTTCTTGCTCTAAAGCAGAGTGTGATCAATGGATGAGAACTCTGCTGTGTGTTTCACTTCAGAAATGGAGTTAAATCCCTGGCTCTGAGTCTTCCTACAAGCAAGACTTCGTTTCAGGTAAGGGCAGTTACTTTACAGCTCAAACGAACTACATCGTTCACGAAGCTCACACGTTTCTCAATTTAACTGACAAGAATTGGATGTTAGAGGACCTGTGGTTTGTTTCATTTTAAGAACCACAGTTGAACTAGATATGGCCCGTATGTGTAGGAAACACCGTTCATTTGTTCTGAGCACACTCAAGTTTCCTGCTGTATTAGAGATTCTAGAAAGCAAGAGCGTGCTTCTTGCACTTAAGCAGAGTGTGATCCATGGATGATAACTATGCTGTGTGTTTCCCTTCAGAAATGGGGTTAAATCCCAGGCGCTGTGTCTTCCTACAAGCAAGACTTCCTTTCAGGTAAGGGTAGTCACTTTTCAGCTCAAAGGAACTACATCGTTCACGAAGCTAACAAGTTTCCATCTTAACTGACAAGCATTGGATGTTAGAGGACCAGTGCTTTGTATCAGTTTCAGAAGCAGAGATGGACTAGATATGGTCCGTATGTGCAGGAAACACCGTTCTTTTGTTCTCAGGACACTCACATTTCCTGCTGTCTTAGAGACAATAGAAAGCATGTGCGTGCTTCTTGCTCTAAAGTAGAGTGTGATCTATGGATGAGGACTCTGCTGTGTGTTTCACTTCAGAAATATAGTTAAATCCCAGGCTCTTAGTCTTCCTACAAGAAAAGTTCCTTTCAGGTAAGGGCAGTTACTTTACAGCTCAAACGAACTACATCGTTCAGGAAGCTCACACGTTTCTCATATTACCTGAGAAGCATTGGATGTTAGAGGACCTGTGCTTTGTATCAAATTCAGAGGCAGAGTTCGACTAGATATGGTCCGTATATGTAGGAAACACCGTTCTTTTGTTGTCAGCAAACTCATGTTTCCTGCTGTCTTAGAGACTCTACAAAGCAAGAGCGTGCTTCTTGCTCTAAAGCAGAGTGTGATCAATGGATGAGAACTCTGCTGTGTGTTTCACTTCAGAAATGGAGTTAAATCCCTGGCTCTGAGTCTTCCTACAAGCAAGACTTCGTTTCAGGTAAGGGCAGTTACTTTACAGCTCAAACGAACTACATCGTTCACGAAGCTCACACGTTTCTCAATTTAACTGACAAGAATTGGATGTTAGAGGACCTGTGGTTTGTTTCATTTTAAGAACCACAGTTGAACTAGATATGGCCCGTATGTGTAGGAAACACCGTTCATTTGTTCTGAGCACACTCAAGTTTCCTGCTGTATTAGAGATTCTAGAAAGCAAGAGCGTGCTTCTTGCACTTAAGCAGAGTGTGATCCATGGATGATAACTATGCTGTGTGTTTCCCTTCAGAAATGGGGTTAAATCCCAGGCGCTGTGTCTTCCTACAAGCAAGACTTCCTTTCAGGTAAGGGTAGTCACTTTTCAGCTCAAAGGAACTACATCGTTCACGAAGCTAACAAGTTTCCATCTTAACTGACAAGCATTGGATGTTAGAGGACCAGTGCTTTGTATCAGTTTCAGAAGCAGAGATGGACTAGAAATGGTCCGTATGTGTAGGAAACACCGTTCTTTTGTTCTCAGGACACTCACATTTCCTGCTGTCTTAGAGACAATAGAAAGCAAGAGCGTGCTTCTTGCTCTAAAGCAGAGTGTGATCTATGGATGAGGACTCTGCTGTGTGTTTCCCTTCAGAAATGTAGTTAAATCCCGGGCTCTGAGTCTTCCTACAAGAAAAGTTCGTTTCAGGTAAGGGCAGTCACTTTTCAGCTCAAACGAACTACATCGTTCACGAAGCTCACACGATTCTCATCTTAACTGACAAGCATCAGATGTTAGAGGACCCGAGCTTTGTATCACTTTCAGAAGCAGAGTTGGATTAGATATGGTCCGTATGTGTAGGAAACACCGTTCTTTTGTTCTGAGCACACTCACGTTTCCTGGTGTCTTAGAGACTCTAGAAAGCTAGAGCGTGCTTCTTGCTCTAAAGCAGAGTGTGATCAATGGATGACAACTCTGCTGTGTGTTGCACTTCAAAAATGGAGTTAAATCCCAGGCGCTGTGTCTTCCTACAATCAAGACTTCGTTTCAGGTAAGGGCAGTTACTTTTCAGCTCAAACGAACTACATTGTTCACGAAGCTAACAAGTCTCCCATCTTAACTGACAAGCATTGGATGTTAGAGGACCAGTGCTTTGTTTCAGTTTCAGAAGAAGAGTTGGACTAGATATGGTCCGTATGTGCAGGAAACACCGTTCTTTTGTTCTCAGGACACTCACATTTCCTGCTGTCTTAGAGACAATAGAAAGCATGTGCGTGCTTCTTGCTCTAAAGTAGAGTGTGATCTATGGATGAGGACTCTGCTGTGTGTTTCACTTCAGAAATATAGTTAAATCCCAGGCTCTTAGTCTTCCTACAAGAAAAGTTCCTTTCAGGTAAGGGCAGTTACTTTACAGCTCAAACGAACTACATCGTTCAGGAAGCTCACACGTTTCTCATATTACCTGAGAAGCATTGGATGTTAGAGGACCTGTGCTTTGTATCAAATTCAGAGGCAGAGTTCGACTAGATATGGTCCGTATATGTAGGAAACACCGTTCTTTTGTTGTCAGCAAACTCATGTTTCCTGCTGTCTTAGAGACTCTACAAAGCAAGAGCGTGCTTCTTGCTCTAAAGCAGAGTGTGATCAATGGATGAGAACTCTGCTGTGTGTTTCACTTCAGAAATGGAGTTAAATCCCTGGCTCTGAGTCTTCCTACAAGCAAGACTTCGTTTCAGGTAAGGGCAGTTACTTTACAGCTCAAACGAACTACATCGTTCACGAAGCTCACACGTTTCTCAATTTAACTGACAAGAATTGGATGTTAGAGGACCTGTGGTTTGTTTCATTTTAAGAACCACAGTTGAACTAGATATGGCCCGTATGTGTAGGAAACACCGTTCATTTGTTCTGAGCACACTCAAGTTTCCTGCTGTATTAGAGATTCTAGAAAGCAAGAGCGTGCTTCTTGCACTTAAGCAGAGTGTGATCCATGGATGATAACTATGCTGTGTGTTTCCCTTCAGAAATGGGGTTAAATCCCAGGCGCTGTGTCTTCCTACAAGCAAGACTTCCTTTCAGGTAAGGGTAGTCACTTTTCAGCTCAAAGGAACTACATCGTTCACGAAGCTAACAAGTTTCCATCTTAACTGACAAGCATTGGATGTTAGAGGACCAGTGCTTTGTATCAGTTTCAGAAGCAGAGATGGACTAGATATGGTCCGTATGTGCAGGAAACACCGTTCTTTTGTTCTCAGGACACTCACATTTCCTGCTGTCTTAGAGACAATAGAAAGCAAGAGTGTGCTTCTTGCTCTAAAGCAGAGTGTGATCTATGGATGAGGACTCTGCTGTGTGTTTCCCTTCAGAAATGTAGTTAAATCCCGGGCTCTGAGTCTTCCTACAAGAAAAGTTCGTTTCAGGTAAGGGCAGTCACTTTTCAGCTCAAACGAACTACATCGTTCACGAAGCTCACACGATTCTCATCTTAACTGACAAGCATCAGATGTTAGAGGACCCGAGCTTTGTATCACTTTCAGAAGCAGAGTTGGATTAGATATGGTCCGTATGTGTAGGAAACACCGTTCTTTTGTTCTGAGCACACTCACGTTTCCTGGTGTCTTAGAGACTCTAGAAAGCTAGAGCGTGCTTCTTGCTCTAAAGCAGAGTGTGATCAATGGATGACAACTCTGCTGTGTGTTGCACTTCAAAAATGGAGTTAAATCCCAGGCGCTGTGTCATCCTACAATCAAGACTTCGTTTCAGGTAAGGGCAGTTACTTTTCAGCTCAAACGAACTACATTGTTCACGAAGTTACAAGACTCCCATCTTAACTGACAAGCATTGGATGTTAGAGGACCAGTGCTTTGTTTCAGTTTCAGAAGAAGAGTTGGACTAGATATGGTCCGTATGTGCAGGAAACACCGTTCTTTTGTTCTCAGGACACTCACATTTCCTGCTGTCTTAGAGACAATAGAAAGCATGTGCGTGCTTCTTGCTCTAAAGTAGAGTGTGATCTATGGATGAGGACTCTGCTGTGTGTTTCACTTCAGAAATATAGTTAAATCCCAGGCTCTTAGTCTTCCTACAAGAAAAGTTCCTTTCAGGTAAGGGCAGTTACTTTACAGCTCAAACGAACTACATCGTTCAGGAAGCTCACACGTTTCTCATATTACCTGAGAAGCATTGGATGTTAGAGGACCTGTGCTTTGTATCAAATTCAGAGGCAGAGTTCGACTAGATATGGTCCGTATATGTAGGAAACACCGTTCTTTTGTTGTCAGCAAACTCATGTTTCCTGCTGTCTTAGAGACTCTACAAAGCAAGAGCGTGCTTCTTGCTCTAAAGCAGAGTGTGATCAATGGATGAGAACTCTGCTGTGTGTTTCACTTCAGAAATGGAGTTAAATCCCTGGCTCTGAGTCTTCCTACAAGCAAGACTTCGTTTCAGGTAAGGGCAGTTACTTTACAGCTCAAACGAACTACATCGTTCACGAAGCTCACACGTTTCTCAATTTAACTGACAAGAATTGGATGTTAGAGGACCTGTGGTTTGTTTCATTTTAAGAACCACAGTTGAACTAGATATGGCCCGTATGTGTAGGAAACACCGTTCATTTGTTCTGAGCACACTCAAGTTTCCTGCTGTATTAGAGATTCTAGAAAGCAAGAGCGTGCTTCTTGCACTTAAGCAGAGTGTGATCCATGGATGATAACTATGCTGTGTGTTTCCCTTCAGAAATGGGGTTAAATCCCAGGCGCTGTGTCTTCCTACAAGCAAGACTTCCTTTCAGGTAAGGGTAGTCACTTTTCAGCTCAAAGGAACTACATCGTTCACGAAGCTAACAAGTTTCCATCTTAACTGACAAGCATTGGATGTTAGAGGACCAGTGCTTTGTATCAGTTTCAGAAGCAGAGATGGACTAGATATGGTCCGTATGTGCAGGAAACACCGTTCTTTTGTTCTCAGGACACTCACATTTCCTGCTGTCTTAGAGACAATAGAAAGCAAGAGCGTGCTTCTTGCTCTAAAGCAGAGTGTGATCTATGGATGAGGACTCTGCTGTGTGTTTCCCTTCAGAAATGTAGTTAAATCCCGGGCTCTGAGTCTTCCTACAAGAAAAGTTCGTTTCAGGTAAGGGCAGTCACTTTTCAGCTCAAACGAACTACATCGTTCACGAAGCTCACACGATTCTCATCTTAACTGACAAGCATCAGATGTTAGAGGACCCGAGCTTTGTATCAGTTTCAGAAGCAGAGTTGGATTAGATATGGTCCGTATGTGTAGGAAACACCGTTCTTTTGTTCTGAGCACACTCACGTTTCCTGGTGTCTTAGAGACTCTAGAAAGCTAGAGCGTGCTTCTTGCTCTAAAGCAGAGTGTGATCAATGGATGACAACTCTGCTGTGTGTTGCACTTCAAAAATGGAGTTAAATCCCAGGCGCTGTGTCATCCTACAATCAAGACTTCGTTTCAGGTAAGGGCAGTTACTTTTCAGCTCAAACGAACTACATTGTTCACGAAGTTACAAGTCTCCCATCTTAACTGACAAGCATTGGATGTTAGAGGACCAGTGCTTTGTTTCAGTTTCAGAAGAAGAGTTGGACTAGATATGGTCCGTATGTGCAGGAAACACCGTTCTTTTGTTCTCAGGACACTCACATTTCCTGCTGTCTTAGAGACAATAGAAAGCATGTGCGTGCTTCTTGCTCTAAAGTAGAGTGTGATCTATGGATGAGGACTCTGCTGTGTGTTTCACTTCAGAAATATAGTTAAATCCCAGGCTCTTAGTCTTCCTACAAGAAAAGTTCCTTTCAGGTAAGGGCAGTTACTTTACAGCTCAAACGAACTACATCGTTCAGGAAGCTCACACGTTTCTCATATTACCTGAGAAGCATTGGATGTTAGAGGACCTGTGCTTTGTATCAAATTCAGAGGCAGAGTTCGACTAGATATGGTCCGTATATGTAGGAAACACCGTTCTTTTGTTGTCAGCAAACTCATGTTTCCTGCTGTCTTAGAGACTCTACAAAGCAAGAGCGTGCTTCTTGCTCTAAAGCAGAGTGTGATCAATGGATGAGAACTCTGCTGTGTGTTTCACTTCAGAAATGGAGTTAAATCCCTGGCTCTGAGTCTTCCTACAAGCAAGACTTCGTTTCAGGTAAGGGCAGTTACTTTACAGCTCAAACGAACTACATCGTTCACGAAGCTCACACGTTTCTCAATTTAACTGACAAGAATTGGATGTTAGAGGACCTGTGGTTTGTTTCATTTTAAGAACCACAGTTGAACTAGATATGGCCCGTATGTGTAGGAAACACCGTTCATTTGTTCTGAGCACACTCAAGTTTCCTGCTGTATTAGAGATTCTAGAAAGCAAGAGCGTGCTTCTTGCACTTAAGCAGAGTGTGATCCATGGATGATAACTATGCTGTGTGTTTCCCTTCAGAAATGGGGTTAAATCCCAGGCGCTGTGTCTTCCTACAAGCAAGACTTCCTTTCAGGTAAGGGTAGTCACTTTTCAGCTCAAAGGAACTACATCGTTCACGAAGCTAACAAGTTTCCATCTTAACTGACAAGCATTGGATGTTAGAGGACCAGTGCTTTGTATCAGTTTCAGAAGCAGAGATGGACTAGATATGGTCCGTATGTGCAGGAAACACCGTTCTTTTGTTCTCAGGACACTCACATTTCCTGCTGTCTTAGAGACAATAGAAAGCAAGAGCGTGCTTCTTGCTCTAAAGCAGAGTGTGATCTATGGATGAGGACTCTGCTGTGTGTTTCCCTTCAGAAATGTAGTTAAATCCCGGGCTCTGAGTCTTCCTACAAGAAAAGTTCGTTTCAGGTAAGGGCAGTCACTTTTCAGCTCAAACGAACTACATCGTTCACGAAGCTCACACGATTCTCATCTTAACTGACAAGCATCAGATGTTAGAGGACCCGAGCTTTGTATCAGTTTCAGAAGCAGAGTTGGATTAGATATGGTCCGTATGTGTAGGAAACACCGTTCTTTTGTTCTGAGCACACTCACGTTTCCTGGTGTCTTAGAGACTCTAGAAAGCTAGAGCGTGCTTCTTGCTCTAAAGCAGAGTGTGATCAATGGATGACAACTCTGCTGTGTGTTTCACTTCAAAAATGGAGTTAAATCCCAGGCGCTGTGTCTTCCTACAATCAAGACTTCATTTCAGGTAAGGGCAGTTACTTTTCAGCTCAAAGGAACTACATCGTTCACGAAGCTAACAAGTTCCCATCTTAACTGACAAGCATTGGATGTTAGAGGACCAGTGCTTTGTATCAGTTTCAGAAGCAGAGATGGACTAGATATGGTCCGTATGTGCAGGAAACACCGTTCTTTTGTTCTCAGGACACTCACATTTCCTGCTGTCTTAGAGACAATAGAAAGCAAGAGCGTGCTTCTTGCTCTAAAGCAGAGTGTGATCTATGGATGAGGACTCTGCTGTGTGTTTCCCTTCAGAAATGTAGTTAAATCCCGGGCTCTGAGTCTTCCTACAAGAAAAGTTCGTTTCAGGTAAGGGCAGTCACTTTTCAGCTCAAACGAACTACATCGTTCACGAAGCTCACACGATTCTCATCTTAACTGACAAGCATCAGATGTTAGAGGACCCGAGCTTTGTATCACTTTCAGAAGCAGAGTTGGATTAGATATGGTCCGTATGTGTAGGAAACACCGTTCTTTTGTTCTGAGCACACTCACGTTTCCTGGTGTCTTAGAGACTCTAGAAAGCTAGAGCGTGCTTCTTGCTCTAAAGCAGAGTGTGATCAATGGATGACAACTCTGCTGTGTGTTGCACTTCAAAAATGGAGTTAAATCCCAGGCGCTGTGTCTTCCTACAATCAAGACTTCGTTTCAGGTAAGGGCAGTTACTTTTCAGCTCAAACGAACTACATTGTTCACGAAGCTAACAAGTCTCCCATCTTAACTGACAAGCATTGGATGTTAGAGGACCAGTGCTTTGTTTCAGTTTCAGAAGAAGAGTTGGACTAGATATGGTCCGTATGTGCAGGAAACACCGTTCTTTTGTTCTCAGGACACTCACATTTCCTGCTGTCTTAGAGACAATAGAAAGCATGTGCGTGCTTCTTGCTCTAAAGTAGAGTGTGATCTATGGATGAGGACTCTGCTGTGTGTTTCACTTCAGAAATATAGTTAAATCCCAGGCTCTTAGTCTTCCTACAAGAAAAGTTCCTTTCAGGTAAGGGCAGTTACTTTACAGCTCAAACGAACTACATCGTTCAGGAAGCTCACACATTTCTCATATTACCTGAGAAGCATTGGATGTTAGAGGACCTGTGCTTTGTATCAAATTCAGAGGCAGAGTTCGACTAGATATGGTCCGTATATGTAGGAAACACCGTTCTTTTGTTGTCAGCAAACTCATGTTTCCTGCTGTCTTAGAGACTCTACAAAGCAAGAGCGTGCTTCTTGCTCTAAAGCAGAGTGTGATCAATGGATGAGAACTCTGCTGTGTGTTTCACTTCAGAAATGGAGTTAAATCCCTGGCTCTGAGTCTTCCTACAAGCAAGACTTCGTTTCAGGTAAGGGCAGTTACTTTACAGCTCAAACGAACTACATCGTTCACGAAGCTCACACGTTTCTCAATTTAACTGACAAGAATTGGATGTTAGAGGACCTGTGGTTTGTTTCATTTTAAGAACCACAGTTGAACTAGATATGGCCCGTATGTGTAGGAAACACCGTTCATTTGTTCTGAGCACACTCAAGTTTCCTGCTGTATTAGAGATTCTAGAAAGCAAGAGCGTGCTTCTTGCACTTAAGCAGAGTGTGATCCATGGATCATAACTATGCTGTGTGTTTCCCTTCAGAAATGGGGTTAAAGCCCAGGCGCTGTGTCTTCCTACAAGCAAGACTTCCTTTCAGGTAAGGGTAGTCACTTTTCAGCTCAAAGGAACTACATCGTTCACGAAGCTAACAAGTTTCCATCTTAACTGACAAGCATTGGATGTTAGAGGACCAGTGCTTTGTATCAGTTTCAGAAGCAGAGATGGACTAGAAATGGTCCGTATGTGCAGGAAACACCGTTCTTTTGTTCTCAGGACACTCACATTTCCTGCTGTCTTAGAGACAATAGAAAGCAAGAGCGTGCTTCTTGCTCTAAAGCAGAGTGTGATCTATGGATGAGGACTCTGCTGTGTGTTTCCCTTCAGAAATGTAGTTAAATCCCGGGCTCTGAGTCTTCCTACAAGAAAAGTTCGTTTCAGGTAAGGGCAGTCACTTTTCAGCTCAAACGAACTACATCGTTCACGAAGCTCACACGATTCTCATCTTAACTGACAAGCATCAGATGTTAGAGGACCCGAGCTTTGTATCAGTTTCAGAAGCAGAGTTGGATTAGATATGGTCCGTATGTGTAGGAAACACCGTTCTTTTGTTCTGAGCACACTCACGTTTCCTGGTGTCTTAGAGACTCTAGAAAGCTAGAGCGTGCTTCTTGCTCTAAAGCAGAGTGTGATCAATGGATGACAACTCTGCTGTGTGTTGCACTTCAAAAATGGAGTTAAATCCCAGGCGCTGTGTCATCCTACAATCAAGACTTCGTTTCAGGTAAGGGCAGTTACTTTTCAGCTCAAACGAACTACATTGTTCACGAAGTTACAAGTCTCCCATCTTAACTGACAAGCATTGGATGTTAGAGGACCAGTGCTTTGTTTCAGTTTCAGAAGAAGAGTTGGACTAGATATGGTCCGTATGTGCAGGAAACACCGTTCTTTTGTTCTCAGGACACTCACATTTCCTGCTGTCTTAGAGACAATAGAAAGCATGTGCGTGCTTCTTGCTCTAAAGTAGAGTGTGATCTATGGATGAGGACTCTGCTGTGTGTTTCACTTCAGAAATATAGTTAAATCCCAGGCTCTTAGTCTTCCTACAAGAAAAGTTCGTTTCAGGTAAGGGCAGTTACTTTACAGCTCAAACGAACTACATCGTTCAGGAAGCTCACACGTTTCTCATATTACCTGAGAAGCATTGGATGTTAGAGGACCTGTGCTTTGTATCAAATTCAGAGGCAGAGTTCGACTAGATATGGTCCGTATATGTAGGAAACACCGTTCTTTTGTTGTCAGCAAACTCATGTTTCCTGCTGTCTTAGAGACTCTACAAAGCAAGAGCGTGCTTCTTGCTCTAAAGCAGAGTGTGATCAATGGATGAGAACTCTGCTGTGTGTTTCACTTCAGAAATGGAGTTAAATCCCTGGCTCTGAGTCTTCCTACAAGCAAGACTTCGTTTCAGGTAAGGGCAGTTACTTTACAGCTCAAACGAACTACATCGTTCACGAAGCTCACACGTTTCTCAATTTAACTGACAAGAATTGGATGTTAGAGGACCTGTGGTTTGTTTCATTTTAAGAACCACAGTTGAACTAGATATGGCCCGTATGTGTAGGAAACACCGTTCATTTGTTCTGAGCACACTCAAGTTTCCTGCTGTATTAGAGATTCTAGAAAGCAAGAGCGTGCTTCTTGCACTTAAGCAGAGTGTGATCCATGGATGATAACTATGCTGTGTGTTTCCCTTCAGAAATGGGGTTAAATCCCAGGCGCTGTGTCTTCCTACAAGCAAGACTTCCTTTCAGGTAAGGGTAGTCACTTTTCAGCTCAAAGGAACTACATCGTTCACGAAGCTAACAAGTTTCCATCTTAACTGACAAGCATTGGATGTTAGAGGACCAGTGCTTTGTATCAGTTTCAGAAGCAGAGATGGACTAGATATGGTCCGTATGTGCAGGAAACACCGTTCTTTTGTTCTCAGGACACTCACATTTCCTGCTGTCTTAGAGACAATAGAAAGCAAGAGCGTGCTTCTTGCTCTAAACCAGAGTGTGATCTATTGATGAGGACTCTGCTGTGTGTTTCCCTTCAGAAATGTAGTTAAATCCCGGGCTCTGAGTCTTCCTACAAGAAAAGTTCGTTTCAGGTAAGGGCAGTCACTTTTCAGCTCAAACGAACTACATCGTTCACGAAGCTCACACGATTCTCATCTTAACTGACAAGCATCAGATGTTAGAGGACCCGAGCTTTGTATCAGTTTCAGAAGCAGAGTTGGATTAGATATGGTCCGTATGTGTAGGAAACACCATTCTTTTGTTCTGAGCACACTCACGTTTCCTGGTGTCTTAGAGACTCTAGAAAGCTAGAGCGTGCTTCTTGCTCTAAAGCAGAGTGTGATCAATGGATGACAACTCTGCTGTGTGTTTCACTTCAAATATGGAGTTAAATCCCAGGCGCTGTGTCTTCCTACAATCAAGACTTCATTTCAGGTAAGGGCAGTTACTTTTCAGCTCAAACGAACTACATTGTTCACGAAGCTAACAAGTCTCCCATCTTAACTGACAAGCATTGGATGTTAGAGGACCAGTGCTTTGTTTCAGTTTCAGAAGAAGAGTTGGACTAGATATGGTCCGTATGTGCAGGAAACACCGTTCTTTTGTTCTCAGGACACTCACATTTCCTGCTGTCTTAGAGACAATAGAAAGCATGAGCGTGCTTCTTGCTCTAAAGCAGAGTGTGATCTATGGATGAGGACTCTGCTGTGTGTTTCACTTCAGAAATGTAGTTAAATCCCAGGCTCTTAGTCTTCCTACAAGAAAAGTTCGTTTCAGGTAAGGGCAGTTACTTTACAGCTCAAACGAACTACATCGTTCAGGAATCTCACACGTTTCTCATATTACGTGAGAAGCATTGGATGTTAGAGGACCTGTGCTTTGTATCAAATTCAGAGGCAGAGTTCGACTAGTTATGGTCAGTATGTGTCGGAAACACTGTTCTTTTGTTCTGAGCACACTCAAGTTTCCTGCTGTATTAGAGACTCTAGAAAGCAAGAGCGTGCTTCTTGCACTAAAGCAGAGTGTGATCCATGGATGATAACTGTGCTCTGTGTTTCCCTTCAGAAATGGGGTTAAATACCAGGCGCTGTGTCTTCCTACATGCAAGACTTCCTTTCAGGTAAGGATAGTCACTTTTCAGCTCAATTAACTACATCGTTCACGAAGCTAACAAGTTTCCCATCTTAACTGACAAGCATTGGATGTTAGAGGACCAGTGCTTTGTATCAGTTTCAGAAGCAGAGTTGGACTAGATATGGTCCATATGTGTAGGAAACACCATTCATTTGTTCTCAGCCCACTCAAGTTTCCTGCTGTCTTAGAGAATCTGGAAAGCTAGGGTGTGCCTCTTGCTCTAAAGCAGAGTGTGATCAATGGATGAGAACTATGCTGTGAGTTTCCCTTCAGAAATGGAGTTAAGTTCCATGCTCTGTGTCTTCCTACAAGCAAGACTTCGATTCAGGTAAGGGCAGTCACTTTTCAGATCAAACGAACTACATCGTTCACGAAGCTCACACGATTCTCATCTTAACTGACAAGCATCAGATGTTAGAGGACCCGAGCTTTGTTTCAGTTTCAGAAGAAGAGTTGGACTAGATATGGTCCGTATGTGCAGGAAACACCGTTCTTTTGTTCTCAGGACACTCACATTTCCTGCTGTCTTAGAGACAATAGAAAGCATGAGCGTGCTTCTTGCTCTAAAGCAGAGTGTGATCTATGGATGAGGACTCTGCTGTGTGTTTCACTTCAGAAATGTAGTGAAATCCCAGGCTCTTAGTCTTCCTACAAGAAAAGTTCGTTTCAGGTAAGGGCAGTTACTTTACAGCTCAAACGAACTACATCGTTCAGGAAGCTCACACGTTTCTCATATTACCTGAGAAGCATTGGATGTTAGAGGACCTGTGCTTTGTATCAAATTCAGAGGCAGAGTTCGACTAGATATGGTCCGTATATGTAGGAAACACCGTTCTTTTGTTGTCAGCAAACTCATGTTTCCTGCTGTCTTAGAGACTCTACAAAGCAAGAGCGTGCTTCTTGCTCTAAAGCAGAGTGTGATCAATGGATGAGAACTCTGCTGTGTGTTTCACTTCAGAAATGGAGTTAAATCCTTGGCTCTGAGTCTTCCTACAAGCAAGACTTCGTTTCAGGTAAGGGCAGTTACTTTACAGCTCAAACGAACTACATCGTTCACGAAGCTCACACGTTTCTCATCTTAACTGACAAGAATTGGATGTTAGAGGACCTGTGGTTTGTTTCATTTTAAGATCCACAGTTGAACTAGATATGGCCCGTATGTGTAGGAAACACCGTTCATCTGTTCTGAGCACACTCAAGTTTCCTGCTGTATTAAAGATTCTAGAAAGCAAGAGCGTGCTTCTTGCACTTAAGCAGAGTGTGATCCATGGATGATAACTATGCTGTGTGTTTCCCTTCAGAAATGGGCTTAAATCCCAGGCGCTGTGTCTTCCTACAAGCAAGACTTCCTTTCAGGTAAGGGTAGTCACTTTTCAGCTCAAAGGAACTACATCGTTCACGAAGCTAACAAGTTTCCATCTTAACTGACAAGCATTGGATGTTAGAGGACCAGTGCTTTGTATCAGTTTCAGAAGCAGAGATGGACTAGATATGGTCCGTATGTGCAGGAAACACCGTTCTTTTGTTCTCAGGACACTCACATTTCCTGCTGTCTTAGAGACAATAGAAAGCAAGAGCGTGCTTCTTGCTCTAAAGCAGAGTGTGATCCATGGATAAGAACTATGCTGTGAGTTTCCCTTCAGAAATGGAGTTAAATTCCATGCTCTGTGTCTTCCTACAAGCAAGACTTCGTTTCAGGTAAGGGCAGTCACTTTTCAGATCAAACGAACTACATCGTTCACGAAGCTCACACGATTCTCATCTTAACTGACAAGCATCAGATGTTAGAGGACCCGAACTTTGTATCAGTTTCAGAAGCAGAGTTGGATTAGATATGGTCCGTATGTGTAGGAAACACCGTTCTTTTGTTCTGAGCACACTCACGTTTCCTGGTGTCTTAGAGACCCTAGAAAGCTAGAGCGTGCTTCTTGCTCTAAAGCAGAGTGTGAACAATGGATGACAACTCTGCTGTGTGTTTCACTTCAAAAATGGAGTTAAATCCCAGGCGCTGTGTCTTCCTACAATCAAGACTTCGTTTCAGGTAAGGGCAGTTACTTTTCAGCTAAAACGAACTACATTGTTCACGAAGCTAACAAGTCTCCCATCTTAACTGACAAGCATTGGATGTTAGAGGACCAGTGCTTTGTTTCAGTTTCAGAAGAAGAGTTGGACTAGATATGGTCCGTATGTGCAGGAAACACCGTTCTTTTGTTCTCAGCACACTCAAGTTCCCTGCTGTCTTAGAGACTCTAGAAAGCAAGAGCGTGCTTCTTGCACTAAAGCAGAGTGTGATCCATGGATGATAACTATGCTGTGTGTTTCCCTTCAGAAATAGGGTTAAATCCCAGGCGCTGTGTCTTCCTACAAGCAAGACTTCGTTTCAGGTAAGGGCAGTCACTTTTCAGCTCAAACGAACTACATCGTTCACGAAGCTAACAAGTTTCCCATCTTAACTGACAAGCATTGGATGTTAGAGGACCAGTGCTTTGTATCAGTTTCAGAAGCAGAATTGGACTAGATATGGTCAGTATGTGCAGGAAACACCTCTTTTGTTCTCAGGACACTCACATTTCCTGCTGTCTTAGAGACAATAGAAAGCAAGAGCGTGCTTCTTGCTCTAAAGCAGAGTGTGATCAATGGATGAGGACTCTGCTGTGAGTTTCACTTTAGAAATGTAGTTAAATCCCAGGCTCTGAGTCTTCCTACAAGAAAAGTTCGTTTCAGGTAAGGGCAGTTACTTTACAGCTCAAACGAACTACATCGTTCAGGAAGCTCACACGTTTCTCATATTACCTGAGAAGCATTGGATGTTAGAGGACCAGTGCTTTGTATCAATTTCAGAGGCAGAGTTCTTCTAGATATGGTCCGTATATGTAGGAAACACCGTTCTTTTGTTCTCAGCAAACTCATGTTTCCTGCTGTCTTAGAGACTCAAGAAAGCAAGAGCGTGCTTCTTGCTGTGAAGCAGAGTGTGATCAATGGATGAGAACTCTGCTGTGTGTTTCACTTCAGAAATGGAGTTAAATCCCAAGCTCTGAGTCTTCCTACAAGGAAGAGTTCGTTTGAAGTAAGGGCAGTTACCTTACAGCTCAGATGAACTACATCGTTAACGAAGCTCACACGTTTCTCATCTTAACTGACAAGCATTGGATGATAGAGGACCTGTGGTTTGTTCAGGTTCAGAAGCAGAGTTGAACTAGATATGTCCCGTATGTGTAGGAAACACTGTTCTTTTGTTCTGAGCACACTCAAGTTTCCTGCTGTATTAGAGACTCTAGAAAGCAAGAGCGTGCTTCTTGCACTAAAGCAGAGTGTGATCCATGGATGATAACTATGCTGTGTGTTTCCCTTCAGAAATGGGGTTAAATCCCAGGTGCTGTGTCTTCCTACAAGCAAGACTTCGTTTCAGGTAAGGGTAGTCACTTTTCAGCTCAAACGAACTACATCGTTCACGAAGCTAACAAGTTTCCCATCTTAACTGACAAGCATTGGATGTTAGAGGAGCAGTGCTTTGTATCAGTTTCAGAAGCAGAATTGGACTAGATATGGTCCATATGTGTAGGAAACACCATTCATTTTTTCTCAGCCCACTCAAGTTTCCTGCTGTCTTAGAGACTCTGGAAAGCTAGAGCGTGCTTCCTGCTCTAAAGCAGAGTGTGATCAATGGATGAGAACTCTGCTGTTTGTTTCACTTCAGAAATGGACTTAAATCCCAGGCTCTGAGTCTTACTACAAGCAAGACTTCGATTCAGGTAAGGGCAGTTACTTTACAGCTCAAACGAACTACATCGTTCACGAAGCTCACAAGTTTCTCATCTTAACTGACAAGAATTGGATGTTAGAGGACCTGTGGTTTGTTTCATTTTAAGAACCACAGTTGAACTAGATATGGCCCGTATGTGTAGGAAACACCGTTCATCTGTTCTGAGCACACTCAAGTTTCCTGCTGTATTAGAGATTCTAGAAAGCAAGAGCGTGCTTCTTGCACTTAAGCAGAGTGTGATCCATGGATGATAACTATGCTGTGTGTTTCCCTTCAGAAATGTGGTTAAATCCCAGGCGCTGTGTCTTCCTACAAGCAAGACATCCATTCAGGTAAGGGTAGTCACTTTTCAGCTCAAAGGAACTACATCGTTCACGAAGCTAACAAGTTTCCATCTTAACTGACAAGCATTGGATGTTAGAGGACCAGTGCTTTGTATCAGTTTCAGAAGCAGAGATGGACTAGATATGGTCTGTATGTGTAGGAAACACCGTTCTTTTGTTCTCAGCACACTCAAGTTCCCTGCTGTCTTAGAGACTCTAGAAAGCTAGAGCGTGCTTCTTGCTCTAAAGCAGAGTGTGATCAATGGATGAGAACTATGCTGTGAGTTTCCCTTCAGAAATGGAGTTAAATTCCATGCTCTGTGTATTCCTACAAGCAAGACTTCATTTCAGGTAAGGGCAGTCACTTTTCAGATCAAACGAACTACATCGTTCACGAAGCTCACACGTTTCTCATCTTAACTGACAAGCATTGGATGTTAGAGGACCAGTGCTTTGTTTCAGTTTCAGAAGAAGAGTTGGACTAGATATGGTCCGTATGTGCAGGAAACACCGTTCTTTTGTTCTCAGGACACTCACATTTCCTGCTGTCTTAGAGACAATAGAAAGCATGAGCGTGCTTCTTGCTCTAAAGCAGAGTGTGATCTATGGATGAGGACTCTGCTGTGTGTTTCACTTCAGAAATGTAGTGAAATCCCAGGCTCTGAGTCTTCCTACAATCAAGATTTCGATTCAAGTAAGGGCAGTTACTTTACAGCTCAAACGAACTACATCGTTCAGGAAGCTCACACGTTTCTCATATTACCTGAGAAGCATTGGATGTTAGAGGACCTGTGCTTTGTATCAAATTCAGAGGCAGAGTTCGACTAGATATGGTCCGTATATGTAGGAATCACCGTTCTTTTGTTCTCAGCAAACTCATGTTTCCTGCTGTCTTAGAGACTCTACAAAGCAAGAGCGTGCTTCTTGCTCTAAAGCAGAGTGTGATCAATGGATGAGAACTCTGCTGTGTGTTTCACTTCAGAAATGGAGTTAAATCCCTGGCTCTGAGTCTTCCTACAAGCAAGAATTCGTTTCAGGTAAGGGCAGTTACTTTACAGCTCAAACGAACTACATCGTTCACGAAGCTCACACGTTTCTCATCTTAACTGACAAGAATTGGATGTTAGAGGACCTGTGGTTTGTTTCATTTTAAGAACCACAGTTGAACTAGATATGGCCTGTATGTGTAGGAAACACCGTTCATCTGTTCTGAGCACACTCAAGTTTCCTGCTGTATTAAAGATTCTAGAAAGCAAGAGCGTGCTTCTTGCACTTAAGCAGAGTGTGATCCGTGGATGATAACTATGCTGTGTGTTTCCCTTCAGAAATGGGCTTAAATCCCAGGCGCTGTGTCTTCCTACAAGCAAGACTTCCTTTCAGGTAAGGGTAGTCACTTTTCAGCTCAAAGGAACTACATCGTTCACGAAGCTAACAAGTTTCCATCTTAACTGACAAGCATTGGATGTTAGAGGACCAGTGCTTTGTATCAGTTTCAGAAGCAGAGATGGACTAGATATGGTCCGTATGTTCAGGAAACACCGTTCTTTTGTTCTCAGGACACTCACATTTCCTGCTGTCTTAGAGACAATAGAAAGCAAGAGCGTGCTTCTTGCTCTAAAGCAGAGTGTGATCTATGGATGAGGACTCTGCTGTCTGTTTCCCTTCAGAAATGTAGTTAAATCCCGGGCTCTGAGTCTTCCTACAAGAAAAGTTCGTTTCAGGTAAGGGCAGTCACTTTTCAGCTCAAACGAACTACATCGTTCACGAAGCTCACACGATTCTCATCTTAACTGACAAGCATTGGAAGTTACAGGACCAGTGCTTTGTATCAGTTTGAGAAGCAGAGTTGGACTAAATATGGTCTGTATGTGTAGGAAACACCGTTCTTTTGTTCTCAGCACACTCAAGTTCCCTGCTGTCTTAGAGACTCTAGAAAGCAAGAGCGTGCTTCTTGCACTAAAGCAGAGTGTGATCCATGGATGATAACTATGCTGTGTGTTTCCCGTCAGAAATAGGGTTAAATCCCAGGCGCTGTGTCTTCCTACAAGCAAGACTTCGTTTCAGGTAAAGGCAGTCACTTTTCAGCTCAAACGAACTACATCGTTCACGAAGCTAACAAGTTTCCCATCTTAACTGACAAGCATTGGATGTTAGAGGACCAGTGCTTTGTATCAGTTTCAGAAGCAGAGTTGGACTAGATATGGTCCATATGTTTAGGAAACACCGTTCTTTTGTTTTGAGCACACTCACATTTCCTGGTGTCTTAGAGACTCTAGAAAGCTAGAGCGTGCTTCTTGCTCTAAAGCAGAGTGTGATCAGTGGATGACAACTCTGCTCTGTGTTTCACTTCAGAAATGGAGCTAAATCCCAGGCGCTGTGTCTTCCTACAAGCAAGACTTCGTTTCAGGTAAGGGCAGTCACTTTTCAGCTCAAACGAACCACATTGTTCAGGAAGCTAACAAGTCTCCCATCTTAACTGACAAGCATTGGATGTTAGAGGACCAGTACTTTTTTTCAGTTTCAGAAGAAGAATTGGACTACATATGGTCCGTATGTGCAGGAAACACCTTTCTTTTGTTCTCAGGACACTCACATTTCCTGCTGTCTTAGAGACAATAGAAAGCAAGAGCGTGCTTCTTGCTCTAAAGCAGAGTGTGATCAATGGATGAGGACTCTGCTGTGAGTTTCACTTCAGAAATGTAGTTAAATCCCAGGCTCTGAGTCTTCCTACAAGAAAAGTTCGTTTCAGGTAAGGGCAGTTACTTTACAGCTCAAACGAACTACATCGTTCAGGAAGCTCACACGTTTCTCATATTACCTGAGAAGCATTGGATGTTAGAGGACCAGTGCTTTGTATCAATTTCAGAGGCAGAGTTCTTCTAGAAATGGTCCGTATATGTAGGAAACACCGTTCTTTTATTCTCAGCAAACTCATGTTTCCTGCTGTCTTAGAGACTCAAGAAAGCAAGAGCGTGCTTCTTGCTGTGAAGCAGAGTGTGATCAATGGATGAGAACTCTGCTGTGTGTTTCACTTCAGAAATGGAGTTAAATCCCAAGCTCTGAGTCTTCCTACAAGGAAGAGTTCGTTTGAAGTAAGGGCAGTTACTTTACAGCTCAGACGAACTACATCGTTCACGAAGCTCACACGTTTTTCATCTTAACTGACAAGCATTGGATGATAGAGGACCTGTGGTTTGTTCAGGTTCAGAAGGAGAGTTGAACTAGATATGTCCCGTATGTGTAGGAAACACTGTTCTTTTGTTCTGAGCACACTCAAGTTTCCTGCTGTATTAGAGATTCTAGAAAGCAAGAGCGTGCTTCTTGCACTAAAGCAGAGTGTGATCCATGGATCATAACTATGCTGTGTGTTTCCCTTCAGAAATGGGGTTAAATCCCAGGTGCTGTGTCTTCCTACAAGCAAGACTTCGTTTCAGGTAAGGGTAGTCACTTTTCAGCTCAAACGAACTACATCGTTCACGAAGCTAACAAGTTTCCCATCTTAACTGACAAGCATTGGATGTTAGAGGAGCAGTGCTTTGTATCAGTTTCAGAAGCAGAGTTGGTCTAGATATGGTCCATATGTGTAGGAAACACCATTCATTTTTTCTCAGCCCACTCAAGTTTCCTGCTGTCTTAGAGACTCTGGAAAGCTAGGGCGTGCTTCTTGCTCTAAAGCAGAGTGTGCTCCATGGATGAGAACTCTGCTGTGTGTTTCACTTCAGAAATGGAGTTAAATCCCAGGCTCTGAGTCTTCCTACAAGCAAGACTTCGTTTCAGGTAAGGGCAGTCACTTTACAGCTCAAACGAACTACATCGTTCACTAAGCTCAAACGTTTCTCATCTTAACTGACAAGCATCGGATGTTAGAGGACCCGAGCTTTGTATCAGTTTCAGAAGCAGAGTTGGATTAGATATGATCCCTATGTGTAGGAAACACCGTTCTTTTGGTCTGAGCACACTCACGTTTCCTGGTGTCTTAGAGACTCTAGAAAGCTAGAGCGTGCTTCTTGCTCTAAAGCAGAGTGTGATCAATGGATGACAACTCTGCTGTGTCTTTCACTTCAGAAATGGAGTTAAATCCCAGGCGCTGTGTCTTCCTACAAGCAAGACTTCGTTTCAGGCAAGGGCAGTCACTTTTCAGCTCAATCGAACTACATTGTTCACAAAGCTAACAAGTCACCCATCTTAACTGACAAGCATTGGATGTTAGAGGACCAGTGCTTTGTTTCAGTTTCAGAAGAAGAGTTGGACTAGATATGGTCCGTATGTGCAGGAAACACCGTTCTTTTGTTCTCCGGACACTCACATTTCCTGCTGTCTTAGAGACAATAGAAAGCAAGAGCGTGCTTCTTGCTCTAAAGCAGAGTGTGATCAATGGATGACAACTCTGCTGTGTATTTCACTTCAGAAATGGAGTTAAAGCCCAGGCTCTGAGTCTTCCTACAAGGAAGACTTCGTTATAAGTAAGGGCAGTTACTTTAAAGCTCAAACAAACTACATCGTTCACGAAGTTCACACGTTTCTCATCTTAACTGACAAGCATTGGATGTTGGAGGACCTGTAGTTTGTTTCAGTTTCAGAAGCACAGTTGAAATAGATATGGTCCGTATATGTAAGTAACACCATTCTTTTGTTTTGAGCACACTAAGTTTTCTGCTGTATTAGAGATACTAGAATGCTAGAGCGTGCTTCTTGCTCTAAAGCAGAGTGTGACCAATGGAAGAGAACTCTGTTGTGTGTGTCACTTTAGAAATGGAGTTAAATCCCAGGCTCTGAGTCTTCCTACAAGCAAGACATCATTTCAGGTAAGGGCAGTTACTTTACAGCTCAAACGAACTACATCGTTCACGAAGCTCACACGTTTCTCTTCTTAACTGACAAGCATTGGATGTTAGAGGACCTATGCTTTGTATCAATTTGAGAGGCAGAGTTCTTGTAGATATGGTCCCTATGTGTAGGAAACACCGTTCTTTTGTTCTCAGCACACTGATGTTACTGCTGCCTTAGAGACTCTAGAAAGCAACAGCGTGCTTCTTTCTCTAAAGCAGAGTGTGATCTAAATATGAGAACTCTGCTGTGTGTTTCATTTCAGAAATGGAGTTAAATCCCACGTTCTGAGTCTTCCTACCAGCAAAATTTCATTTCAGGTAAGGGCAGTTACTTTACAGCTCAAACGAACTATATTGTTCACGAACCTCACACGTTTCTCATCTTAACTGACAAGCATTGGATGATAGAGGACCTGTGGTTTGTTTCAGTTTCAGAAGCAGAGGTGAACTAGATATGGCCCGTGTGTGTAGGAAACACTGTTCTTTTGTTCTGAGCACACTCAAGTTTCCTGGTGTCTTAGAGACTCTAGAAAGCTAGAGCAGGCTTCTTGCTCTAAAGCAGAGTGTGATCAATGGATGAGAACGCTGCTGTGTGTTTCACTTCAGAAATGGAGTTAAATCCCAGGTTCTGAGTCTTCCTACCAGCAAGATTTCATTTGAGGTAAGGGCAGTTACTAACAGCTCAAACGAACTACATCGTTCACGAACCTCACACGTTTCTCATCTTAACTGACAAGCATTGGATGATAGAAGATCTGTGGTTTGATTCTGTTTCAGAAGCAGAGGTGAACTAGATATGGCCCGTATGTGCAGGAAACACCGTTCTTTTGTTCTCCGGACACTCACATTTCCTGCTGTCTTAGAGACAATAGAAAGCAAGAGCGTGCTTCTTGCTCTAAAGCAGAGTGTGATCTATGGATGAGGACTCTGCTATGTGTTTCACTTCAGAAATGTAGTTAAATCCCAGGCTCTGAGTCTTCCTACAAGAAAAGTTCATTTCAGGTAAGGGCAGTTACTTTACAGCTCTAATGAACTACATCCTTCAGGAAGCTCACACATTTCTCATATTACCAGAGAAGCATCGGATGTTAGAGGACCTGTGCTTTGTATCAAATTCAGAGGCAGAGTTCGACTAGATATGGTCCATATATGTAGGAAACACCGTTCTTTTGTTCTCAGCAAACTCATGTTTCCTGCTGTCTTAGAGACTCTACAAAGCAAGAGGGTGCTTCTTGCCCTAAAGAAGAGTGTGATCCATGGATGATAACTATGCTGTGTGTTTCGCTTCAGAAATGGGGTTAAATCCGAAGCGCTGTGTCTTCCTACAAGCAAGACTTCGTTTCAGTAAGGGCAGTCACTTTTCAGCTCAAACGAACTACATCCTTCACGAAGCTAACAAGTCTCCCATCTTAACTGACAAGCATTGGATGTTAGAGGACCAGTGCTTTATTTCAGTTTCAGAAGAAGTGTTGGACTAGATATGGTCCGTATGTGCAGGAAACACCGTTCTTCTGTTCTCAGGACACTCACATTTCCTGCTGTCTTAGAGACAATAGAAAGCAAGAGCTTGCTTCTTGCTCTAAAGCAGAGTGTGATCTATTGATGAGGACTCTGCTGTGTGTTTCACTTCAGAAATGGAGTTAAATTCCAGGCTCTGTGTCTTCCTCTAAGGAAGACTTCGTTTCAGGGAAGGCCAGTCACTTTTCAGCTCAAACGAACTACATCGTTCACGAAGCTCACACGTTTCTCATCTTAACTGACAAGCATTGGATGTTAGAGTACCAGTGCTTTTTATCAGTTTCAGAAGCAGAGTTGGCCTAAATATGGTCTGTATGTGTAGGAAACACCGTTCTTTTCTTCTCAGCACACTCAAGTTTCCTGCTGTCTTAGAGACTCTAGAAAGCTAGAGCGTGCTTCTTGCTCTAAAGCAGAGTGTGATCAATGGATGAGAACTATGCTGTGAGTTTCCCTTCAGAAATGGAGTTAAATTCCATGCTCTGTGTCTTCCTACAAGCAAGACTTCGTTTCAGGTAAGGGCAGTCACTTTTCAGCTCAAACGAACTACATCGTTCACGAAGCTCACACGATTCTCATCTTAACTGACCAGTATTGGAGGTTATAGGACCCGTGCTTTGTATCAATTTCAGAGGCAGAGTTCTTCTAGATATGGTCCGTATGTGTAGGAAACACCGTTCTTTCGTTCTCAGCACACACATGTTTCCTGCTGTCTTAAAGACTCTAGAAAGCAAGAGCGTGCTTCTTGCTGTAAAGCAGAGTGTGATCTATATATGAGAACTCTGCTGTATGTTTCACTTCAGAAATGTAGTTAAATCCCAGGCTCTGAGTCTTCGTAAAAGGAAGACTTCGTTTCAAGTAAGGGCAGTTACTTTACAGCTCAAACGAACTACATCGTTCACGAATCTCACACGTTTCTCATCTTAACTGACAAGCATCGGATGTTAGAGGACCAGTGCTTTGTATCAGTTTCAGAAGCAGAGTTGGATTAGATAATTTCTGTATGTGTAGGAAACACCATTCATTTCTTCTCTGCCCACTCAAGTTTCCTGCTGTCTTAGAGACTCTGGAAAGCTAGGGCGTGCTTCTTGCTCTAAAGCAGAGTGTGATCCATGGATGAGAACTCTCTGTGTGTTTCACTTCAGAAATGGACTTAAATCCCAGGCTCTGTGTCTTCCTACAAGCAAGACTACGTTTCAGGTAAGGGCAGTCACTTTACAGCTAAAACGAACTACATCGTTCACGAAGCTCACACATTTCTAATCTTAACTGACAAGAATCAGATGCTAGAGGACCCGTGCTTTGTATCATTTTCAGAAGGAGAGTTGTATTAGATATGGTCAGTATGTGTAGGAAACACCGTTCTTTTTTTCTGAGCACACTCACGTTTCCTGGTGTCTTAGAGACTCTAGAAAGCTAGAGCGTGCTTTTTGCTCTGAAGCAGAGTGTGATCAATGGATGACAACTCTGCTGTGTGTTTCACTTCAGAAATGGAGTTAAAGCCCAGGCTCTGAGTCTTCCTACAAGGAAGACTTCGTTTCAAGTAAGGGCAGTTACTTTACAGCTCAAACGAACTACATCGTTCACGAATCTCACTTGTTTCTCATCTTAACTGACAAGCATTGGATGATAGAGGACCTGTGGTTTGTTTCAGTTTCAGAAGCAGAGTTGAACTAGATATGGTCCGTATGTGTAGGAAACACCGTTCTTTTGTTCTGAGCACACTCACGTTTCCTGGTGTCTTAGAGACTCTAGAAAGCTAGAGCGTGCTTCTTGCTCTGAAGCAGAGTGTGATCAATGGATGACAACTCTGCTGTGTGTTTCACTTCAGAAATGGAGTTAAAGCCCAGGCTCTGAGTCTTCCTACAAGGAAGACTTCGTTTCAAGTAAGGGCAGTTACTTTACAGCTCAAACGAACTACATCGTTCACGAATCTCACACGTTTCTCATCTTAACTGACAAGCATCGGATGTTAGAGGACCAGTGCTTTGTATCAGTTTCAGAAGCAGAGTTGGATTAGATAATTTCCGTATGTGTAGGAAACACCATCATTTGTTCTCTGCCCACTCATGTTTCCTGCTGTCTTAGAGACTCTGGAAAGCTAGGGCGTGCTTCTTGCTCTAAAGCAGAGTGTGATCCATGGATGAGAACTCTCTGTGTGTTTCACTTCAGAAATGGAGTTAAATCCCAGTCTCTGAGTCTTCGTACAAGCAAGACTTCGTTTCAGGTAAGGGCAGTTACTTTACAGCTCAAACGAACTACATCCTTCAGGAAGCTCACACGTTTCTCATCTTAACTGACAGGAATCAGATGCTAGAGGACCCGTGCTTTGTATCAGTTTCAGAAGGAGAGTTGGATTAGATATCGTCCCTATGTGTAGGAAACACTGTTCTTTTCTTCTGAGCACACTCAAGTTTCCTGCTGTATTAGAGACTCTAGAAAGCGAGAGAGTGCTTCTTGCTCTAAAGTAGAGTGTGATCCATGGATGATAACTATGCTGTGTGTTTCCCTTCAGAAATGGGGTTAAATCCCAGGCGCTGTGTCTTCCTACAATCAAGACTTCGTTTCCGTTAAGGGCAGTCACTTTTCAGCTCAAACGAACTACATCATTCACGAAGCTAACAAGTTTCCCATCTTAACTGACAAGCATTGGATGTTAGAGGACCAGTGCTTTGTATCAGTTTCAGAAGCAGAGTTGGACTAGATATGGACTGTATGTGTAGGAAACACCATTCTTTTGTTCTCTGCCCACTCAAGTTTCCTGCTGTCTTAGAGACTCTGGAAAGCTAGGGCGTGCTTCTTGCTCTAAAGCAGAGTGTGCTCCATGGATGAGAACTCTGCTGTGTGTTTCACTTCAGAAAAGGACTTAAATCCCAGGCTCTGAGTCTTCCTACAATCAAGACTTCGTCAGGTAAGGGAAGTCACTTTACAGCTCAAACGAACTACATCGTTCACGAAGCTCACACGTTTCTCATCTTAACTGACAAGAATCAGATGCTAGAGGACCCGTGCTTTGTATCAGTTTCAGAAGCAGAGTTGGATTAGATATGATCCGTATGTGTAGGAAACACCGTTCTTTTGTTCTGAGCACACTCACGTTTTCTGCTGTATTAGAGATTCTAGAAAGCTAGAGCGTGCTTCTTGCTCTAAAGCAGATTGTGACCAATGGATGAGAACGCTGTTGTGTGTTTCAGTTCAGAAATGGAGTTAAATTCCAGGCTCTGAGTCTTCCTACAAGCAAGACATCGTTTCAGGTAAGGGCAGTTACTTTACAGCTCAAACGAACTACATCGTTCACGAAGCTAACAAGTTTCCCATCTTAACTGACAAGCATTGGATGTTAGAGGACCAGTGCTTTGTATCAGTTTCAGAAGCAGAGTTGGACTAGATATGGTCCGTATGTGTAGGAAACACCGTTCTTTTGTTCTGAGCACACTCACGTTTTCTGGTGTCTTAGAGACTCTATTAAGCAAGAGCGTGCTTCTTGCTCTAAAGCAGAGTGTGATCTAAACATGAGAACTCTGCTGTGTGTTTCATTTCAGAAATGGAGTTAAATCCCAGGTTCTGAGTCTTCCTACCAGCAAGATTTCAATTCAGGTAAGGGCAGTTACTAACAGCTCAAACGAACTACATAGTTCACGAAGCTCACATGTTTCTCATCTTAATTGACAAGCATTGGATGATAGAGGACCTGGGGTTTGTTTCAGTTTCAATAGCAGAGTTGAACTAGATATGGCCCGTATGTGTAGGAAACACTGTTCTTTTGTTCTGAGCACACTCAAGTTTCCTGCTGTATTAGAGACTCTAGAAAGCCAGAGAGTGCTTCTTGCTCTAAAGCAGAGTTTGATCCATGGATGATAACTATGCTGTGTGTTTCCCTTCAGAAATGGGGTTAAATCCCAGGCTCTGTGTCTTCCTACAAGCAAGACTTCTTTTCAGGTAAGGGCAGTCACTTTTGAGCTCAAACGAACTACATCGTTCACGAAGCTAACAAGTTTCCCATCTTAACTGACAAGCATTGGATGTTAGAGGACCAGTGCTTTGTATCAGTTTCAGAAGCATAGTTGACTAGATATGGTCCGTATGTATAGGAAACACCATTCAATTGTTCTCAGCCCACTCAAGTTTCCTGCTGTCTTAGAGACTCTGGAAAGCTAGGGCGTGCTTCTTGCTCTAAAGCAGAGTGTGATCTATATATGAACTCTGCTGTGTGTTTCACTTCAGAAATGAAGTTAAATCCCAGGCTCTGAGTCTTCCTACAAGCAAGACTTCGTTTCAGGTAAGGGCAGTTACTAACACCTCAAACCAACTACATCTTTCACGAAGCTAACACATTTCTCATCTTAACTGACAAGCATTGGATGATAGAGGACTTGTGGTTTGTTTCAGATTCAGAAGCAGAGTTGAACTAGATATGGCCCGTATCTGTAGGAAACACCAATCTTTTGTTCTGAGCACACTCAAGTTTGCTGTATTAGAGACTGTAGAATGCAAGAGCGTGCTTCTTGCTCTAAAGCAGTGTGTGATCCATGGATGAGAACTATGCTGTGTGTTTCTCTTCAGAAATGGAGTTAAATTCCATGCTCTGTGTCTTCCTACAAGCAAGACTATGTTTCAGGTAAGGGCAGTCACTTTTCAGCTCAAACAAACTACATCGTTCACGAAGCTCACACTTTTCTCATCTTAACTGACAACCATTGGATGTTAGAGGACCTGTGGTTTGTTTCAGTTTTAGAATCAGTGTTGAACTAGATATGGCTCGTATGTGTAGGAAACACCATACTTTTGTTGTGAGCACACTCATGTTTCCTGCTATATTAGAGACTCTAGAAAGCAAGAGCGTGCTTCTTGTTCTAAAGCTGAGTGTATTTCATGGATGAGAACTGTGCTGTGTGTTTCCCTTCAGAAATGTAGTTAAATCCCAGGCTCTGTGTCTGCCTACAAGCAAGACATCTTTTCAGGTAAACTCAGTCTCCTTTTAGCTCAAACAAAGCTAGATCATTCACGAAGCTCACACGTTTCTCGCTCTTAAATGTAAATAATTGGAAATTAGAGGACCTGTGGTTTGTATCAGTTTCAGAAGCAGAGTTGAACTAGATATGGTGTGTATGTGTAGGAAACACCGTTCTTTTCTTCTGACCACACTCACGTTTCCTGCTTTATTTGAGATTCTAGAAAGCAAGAGCGTGCTCCGTGCTCTAAAGAAGAGTGTGTTTCATGGATGAGGACTGTGCGGTGTGTTTCCCTTCAGAAATGGAGTTAAATCCAGGCTCTGTGTCTTCCTACAAGCTAGACTTCGATTAAGGTAAACTCAGTCATCTTTCAGGTAAAACAGAGCTACATTGTTCTAGGCTCACACGTTTCTCGCTCTTCACTGTAAACCATTGGATATTACAGAACCTGTGGTTTGTATCAGTTTCAGAAGCAGAGTTGAACTAGCAATTGTCGGTTTGTGTAGGAAACACTGTTCTATTTTTCTGAGCACACTCAAGTTTCTGGCTCTATTAGAGACTCTAGAAATCAAGAGCGTGCTTCTTGCTCTAAAGCAGAGTGTGTTTCATGGATGAGAACTGTGCTGTGTGTTTCCCTTCACAAATGGAGTTAAATCCCAGGCTCCGTGTGTGCCTACAAGCAAGACATCTTTTCAGGTAAACTCAGTCACCTTTCAGCTCAAACAAAGCTAGATCATGCACATAGCTCACACGTTTCTCTCTCTTAACTGAAAAGCATTTGATGTTAGAGGTACTGTGGTTTCTATCACTTTCAGAAGCAGAGTTGAACTCGATATGGTCTGTATGTGTAGGAACCACCGTTCTTTTGTTCTGAGCACACTCACGTTTCCTGCTGTAATAGAGACTCTAGAAAGCATGACCGTGCTTCTTGCTCTAAAGCAGACTGTGTTTCATGGATGAGAACTATGCTGTGTGTTTCCCTTCAGAAATGGAGTTAAATCCCAGGCACTGTGTCTTCCTACAAGCAAGATTTCTTTTAAGGTAAACTCAGTCACCTTTCAGCTCAAACAAAGCTACATCGTTCTAGGCTCACACGTTTCTTGCTCTTAAATGTAAAGCATTGGATGTTAGAGGAACTGTGGTTTCTATCACTTTCAGAAGCATAGTTGAACTAGATATGGTGTGTATGTGTAGGAAACACCGTTCTTTTCTTCTGACCACACTCACGTTTCCTGCTTTATTTGAGATTCTAGAAAGCAAGAGCGTGCTTCGTGCTCTAAAGAAGAGTGTGTTTCATGGATGAGGACTGTGCGGTGTGTTTCCCTTCAGAAATGGAGTTAAATGCCAGGCGCTGTGTCTTCCTACAAGCAAGACTTCTTTTAAGGTAAACTCAGTCACCTTTCAGCTCTAACAATGCTACATCGTTCTAGGCTCACACGTTTCTTGCTCTTAACTGGAAAGCATTGGATGTTAGAGGAACTGTGGTTTCTAAAACTTTCAGAAGCAGAGTTGAAATAGATATGGTCTGTATGTGTAGGATCCACCGTTCTTTTTTTTCTGAGAACACTCACGATTCCTGCTGTATTAGAGACCCTATAAAGCAAGACCGTGTTTCTTGCTCTAAAGCAGACTGTGTTTCATGGATGAGAAATGTGCTGTGTGTTTCCCTTCAGAAATGGAGTTAAATCCCAGGCTCTGTGTCTTCCTACAAGCAAGACATCTTTTCAGGTAACCTCAGTCACATTTCAGCTCAAACAAAGCTAGATCGCTCATGAAGCTCACTCGTTTGTCGCTCTTAACTGTAAAGCACTGGATATTAGAGGACCTGTGGTTTGTGTCAGTTTCAGAAGCAGAGTTGAACTAGATATGGTCCGTATGTGTAGGAAACACTGTTCTTTTTTCTGACCGCACTCCCTTTACCTGCTTTATTAGAGATTCTACAAAGCAAGAGTGTGCTTCTTGTTCCTAAAGCAGAGTGTGTTTCATTGATGAGAACTGTGCTGTGTGTTTCCCTTCAGAAATGAAGTTAAATCCCAGGCTCTGTGTCTTCCTACAAGCTAGACTTCATTTAAGGTAAACTCAGTCATCTTTCAGGTAAAACGGAGCTACATTGTTCTAGGCTCACACTTTTCTCGCTCTTCACTGTAAAGCATTGGATATTAGAGAACCTGTGGTTTGTATCAGTTTCAGAAGCAGAGTTGAACTAGCAATGGTCCGTATGTGTAGGAAACACTGTTCTTTTTTCCGAGCACACTCAAATTTCTGGCTCTATTAGAGACTCTAGAAATCAAGAGTATGCTTCTTGCTCTAAAGCAGAATGTGTTACATGGATGAGAACTGTGCTGTGTGTTTCCCTTCACAAATGGAGATAAATCCCAGGCTCCATGTCTGCCTACAAGCAAGACACCTTTTCAGGTAAACTCAGTCACCTTTCAGCTAAAACAAAGCTAGATCATGCACATAGCTCACACGTTTATCTCTCTTAACTGAAAAGCATTGGATGTTAGAGGTACTGTGGTTTCTTTCACTTTCAGAAGCAGAGTTGAACTAGATATGGTCTGTATGTGTAGGAACCACCGTTCTTTTGTTCTGAGCACACTCACGTTTCCTGCTGTAATAGAGACTCTAGAAAGCATGACCGTGCTTCTTGCTCTAAAGCAGACTGTGTTTCATGGATGAGAACTATGCTGTGTGTTTCCCTTCAGAAATGGAGTTAAATTCCAGGCTCTGTGTCTTCCTACAAGCAAGATTTCTTTTAAGGTAAACTCAGTCACCTTTCAGCTCAAACAAAGCTACATCGTTCTAGGCTCACACGTTTCTTGCTCTTAAATGTACAGCATTGGATGTTAGAGGAACTGTGGTTTCTATCACTTTCAGAAGCAGAGTTGAACTAGATATGGTCTGTATGTGTAGGAACCACCGTTCTATTGTTTTGAGAACACTCACGTTTCCTGCTCTATTAGAGACCCTTGAAAGCAAGACCGTGTTTCTTGCTCTAAAGCAGACTGTGTTTCATGGATGTGAAATGTGCTGTGTGTTTCCCTTCAAAAATGGAGTTAAATCCCAGGCTCTGTTTCTTCCTACAAGCAAGACATCTTTTCAGGTAAACTCAGTCACATTTCAGCTCAAACAAAGCTAGATCGCTCACGAAGCTCAATCGTTTCTCGCTCTTAGCTGTAAAGCACTGGATATTAGAGGACCTGTTGTTTGTATCAGTTTCAGAAGCAGAGTTGAACTGGCAATGGTCCGTATATGTAGGAAAAACTCTTCTGTTTTCTGACCACACTCATGTTTTCTGCTTTATTAGAGATTCTAGAAATCAAGAGCGTGCTTCGTGCTCTAAAGAAGAGTGTGTTTCATGGATGAGAACTGTGCGGTGTGTTTCCCTTCAAAATGGAGTTAAATCCCAGGCTCTGTGTCTGCCTACAAGCAAGACATCTTTTCAGGTAAACTCAGTCTCCTTTTAGCTCAAACAAAGCTAGATCATTCACGAAGCTCACACGTTTCTCGCTCTTAAATGTAAATCATTGGATATTAGAGGACCTTTGGTTTGTATCAGTTTCAGAAGCAGAGTTGAACTAGATATGGTGTGTATGTGTAGGAAACACCGCTCTTTTCTTCTGACCACACTTACGTTTCCTGCTTTATTTGAGATTCTAGAAAGCAAGAGCGTGCATCGTGCTCTAAAGAAGAGTGTGTTTCATGGATGAGGACTGTGCAGTGTGTTTCCCCTCAGAAATGGAGTTAAATGCCAGGCTCTGTGTCTTCCTACAAGCAAGACTTCTTTTAAGGTAAACTCAGTCACCTTTCAGCTCAAACAATGCTACATCGTTCTAGGCTTACACGTTTCTTGCTCTTAACTGGAAGGCATTGGATGTTAGAGGAACTGTGGTTTCTAAAACTTTCAGAAGCAGAGTTGAAATAGATATGGTCTGTACGTGTAGGAACCACCGTTCTTTTTTTTCTGAGAACACTCACGATTCCTGCTGTATTAGAGACCCTATAAAGCAAGACCGTGTTTCTTGCTCTAAAGCAGACTGTGTTTCATGGATGAGAAATGTGCTGTGTGTTTCCCTTCAGAAATGGAGTTAAATCCCAGGCTCTGTGTCTTCCTACAAGCAAGACAACTTTTCAGGTAACCTCAGTCACATTTCAGCTCAAACAAAGCTAGATCGTTCACGAAGCTCACTCGTTTGTCGCTCTTAACTGTAAAGCACTGGATATTAGAGGAACTGTGGTTTGTGTCAGTTTCAGAAGCAGAGTTGAACTAGATATGGTCCGTATGTGTAGGAAACACTGTTCTTTTTCTGACCGCACTCCCTTTACCTGCTTTATTAGAGATTCTACAAAGCAAGAGTGTGCTTCTTTTTCCTAAAGCAGAGTGTGTTTCATGGATGAGAACTGTGCTGTGTGTTTCCCTTCAGAAAGGAAGTTAAATCCCAGGCTCTGTGTCTTCCTACAAGCTAGACTTCATTTAAGGTAAACTCAGTCATCTTTCAGGTAAAACGGAGCTACATTGTTCTAGGCTCACACTTTTCTCGCTCTTCACTGTAAAGCATTGGATATTAGAGAACCTGTGGTTTGTATCAGTTTCAGAAGCAGAGTTGAACTAGCAATGGTCCGTATGTGTAGGAAACACTGTTCTTTTTTCCAAGCACACTCAAATTTCTGGCTCTATTAGAGACTCTAGAAATCAAGAGCATGCTTCTTGCTCTAAAGCAGAATGTGTTACATGGATGAGAACTGTGCTGTGTGTTTCCCTTCACAAATGGAGATAAATCCCAGGCTCCGTGTCTGCCTACAAGCAAGACACCTTTTCAGGTAAACTCAGTCACCTTTCAGCTTAAACAAAGCTAGATCATGCACATAGCTCACACGTTTCTCTCTCTTAAGTGAAAAGCATTGGATGTTAGAGGTACTGTGGTTTCTATCACTTTCAGAAGCAGAGTTGAACTAGATATGGTCTACATGTGTAGGAAACACCGTTCTTTTGTTCTGAGCACAATCACGTTTCCTGCTGTAATAGAGACTCTAGAAAGCATGACCGTGCTTCTTGCTCTAAAGCAGACTGTGTTTCATGGATGAGAACTATGCTGTGTGTTTCCCTTCAGAAGTGGAGTTAAATCCCAGGCTCTGTGTCTTCCTACAACGAAGACTTTGTTTAAGGTAAACTCAATCACCTTTCAGCTCAAACAAAGCTACATCGTTCTAGGATCACACGTTTCTCGATCTTAATTGTAAAGGATTGGATGTTAGAGGACCTGTGGTTTGTATCAGTTTCAGAAGCAGAGTTGAACTGGCAATGGTCCGTATGTCTAGGAAACACCGTTCTTTTTTTCTGAGCACACTCAAGTTTCTGGCTCTATTAGAGACTCTAGAAATGAAGAGCGTGCTTCTTGCTCCTAAAGCAGAGTGTGTTTCATGGATGTGAAATGTGCTGTGTGTTTCCCTTCAAAAATGGAGTTAAATCCCAGGCTCTGTTTCTTCCTACAAGCAAGACATCTTTTCAGGTAAACTCAGTCACATTTCAGCTCAAACAAAGCTAGATCGCTCACGAAGCTCACTCGTTTCTCGCTCTTAGCTGTAAAGCACTGGATATTAGAGGACCTGTTGTTTGTATCAGTTTCAGAAGCAGAGTTGAACTGGCAATGGTCCGTATATGTAGGAAAAACTCTTCTGTTTTCTGACCACACTCATGTTTTCTGCTTTATTAGAGATTCTAGAAATCAAGAGCGTGCTTCGTGCTCTAAAGAAGAGTGTGTTTCATGGATGAGAACTGTGCGGTGTGTTTCCCTTCAAAATGGAGTTAAATCCCAGGCTCTGTGTCTGCCTACAAGCAAGACATCTTTTCAGGTAAACTCAGTCTCCTTTTAGCTCAAACAAAGCTAGATCATTCACGAAGCTCACACGTTTCTCGCTCTTAAATGTAAATCATTGGATATTAGAGGACCTTTGGTTTGTATCAGTTTCAGAAGCAGAGTTGAACTAGATATGGTGTGTATGTGTAGGAAACACCGCTCTTTTCTTCTGACCACACTTACGTTTCCTGCTTTATTTGAGATTCTAGAAAGCAAGAGCGTGCATCGTGCTCTAAAGAAGAGTGTGTTTCATGGATGAGGACTGTGCAGTGTGTTTCCCCTCAGAAATGGAGTTAAATGCCAGGCTCTGTGTCTTCCTACAAGCAAGACTTCTTTTAAGGTAAACTCAGTCACCTTTCAGCTCAAACAATGCTACATCGTTCTAGGCTTACACGTTTCTTGCTCTTAACTGGAAAGCATTGGATGTTAGAGGAACTGTGGTTTCTAAAACTTTCAGAAGCAGAGTTGAAATAGATATGGTCTGTACGTGTAGGAACCACCGTTCTTTTTTTTCTGAGAACACTCACGATTCCTGCTGTATTAGAGACCCTATAAAGCAAGACCGTGTTTCTTGCTCTAAAGCAGACTGTGTTTCATGGATGAGAAATGTGCTGTGTGTTTCCCTTCAGAAATGGAGTTAAATCCCAGGCTCTGTGTCTTCCTACAAGCAAGACATCTTTTCAGGTAACCTCAGTCACATTTCAGCTCAAACAAAGCTAGATCGTTCACGAAGCTCACTCGTTTGTCGCTCTTAACTGTAAAGCACTGGATATTAGAGGAACTGTGGTTTGTGTCAGTTTCAGAAGCAGAGTTGAACTAGATATGGTCCGTATGTGTAGGAAACACTGTTCTTTTTCTGACCGCACTCCCTTTACCTGCTTTATTAGAGATTCTACAAAGCAAGAGTGTGCTTCTTTTTCCTAAAGCAGAGTGTGTTTCATGGATGAGAACTGTGCTGTGTGTTTCCCTTCAGAAAGGAAGTTAAATCCCAGGCTCTGTGTCTTCCTACAAGCTAGACTTCATTTAAGGTAAACTCAGTCATCTTTCAGGTAAAACGGAGCTACATTGTTCTAGGCTCACACTTTTCTCGCTCTTCACTGTAAAGCATTGGATATTAGAGAACCTGTGGTTTGTATCAGTTTCAGAAGCAGAGTTGAACTAGCAATGGTCCGTATGTGTAGGAAACACTGTTCTTTTTTCCAAGCACACTCAAATTTCTGGCTCTATTAGAGACTCTAGAAATCAAGAGCATGCTTCTTGCTCTAAAGCAGAATGTGTTACATGGATGAGAACTGTGCTGTGTGTTTCCCTTCACAAATGGAGATAAATCCCAGGCTCCGTGTCTGCCTACAAGCGAGACACCTTTTCAGGTAAACTCAGTCACCTTTCAGCTTAAACAAAGCTAGATCATGCACATAGCTCACACGTTTCTCTCTCTTAAGTGAAAAGCATTGGATGTTAGAGGTACTGTGGTTTCTATCACTTTCAGAAGCAGAGTTGAACTAGATATGGTCTACATGTGTAGGAAACACCGTTCTTTTGTTCTGAGCACAATCACGTTTCCTGCTGTAATAGAGACTCTAGAAAGCATGACCGTGCTTCTTGCTCTAAAGCAGACTGTGTTTCATGGATGAGAACTATGCTGTGTGTTTCCCTTCAGAAGTGGAGTTAAATCCCAGGCTCTGTGTCTTCCTACAACGAAGACTTTGTTTAAGGTAAACTCAATCACCTTTCAGCTCAAACAAAGCTACATCGTTCTAGGATCACACGTTTCTCGATCTTAATTGTAAAGGATTGGATGTTAGAGGACCTGTGGTTTGTATCAGTTTCAGAAGCAGAGTTGAACTGGCAATGGTCCGTATGTCTAGGAAACACCGTTCTTTTTTTCTGAGCACACTCAAGTTTCTGGCTCTATTAGAGACTCTAGAAATGAAGAGCGTGCTTCTTGCTCCTAAAGCAGAGTGTGTTTGATGGTTGAGAACTGTGCTGTGTGTTTCCCTTCAGTAATGGAGTTAAATCCCAGGCTCTGTGTCTGCCTACATGCAAGACATCTTTTCAGGTAAACTCAGTCACCTTTTAGCTCAAACAAAGCTAGATCATTCACGAAGCTCACAGGTTTTTCGCTCTTAACTGTAAATCATTGGATATTAGAGGACCTGTGGTTCGTATCATTTTCAGAAGCAGAGTTGAACTAGCAATGGTACGTATGTTTAGGAAACACCATTCTTTTATTCTGAGCACACTCAAGTTTCTGGCTCTATTAGAGACTCTAGAATCTAGAGCGTGATACTTACTCTAAAGCAGATGTGTTTCATGGATGAGACGGTGCTGTGTGTTTCCCTTCCGAAATGTAGGTAAATCCCAGGCTCTGTGTCTGCCTACAAGCAAGACACCTTTTCAGGTAAACTCAGTCACCAATCCGCTCAAACAAAGCTAGATCATTCACGAAGCTCACACGTTTCTCGCTCTTATCTGTAAAGCATTGGATATTAGAGGACCTACGGTTCGTATCAGTTTCAGAAGCAGAGTTGAACTAGATATGGTCTGTATGTGTAGGAACCACTGTTCTTTTGTTCTGAGCGCACTCACGTTTCCTACTGCATTAGAGACTCTAGAAAGCAAAACCGTGCTTCTTGCTCTTAAGCAGACTGTGTTTCATGGATGAGAATTATGCTGTGTGTTTCCCTTCAGAAATGGAGTTAAATCCCAGGGCCTGTGTCTTCCTGCAAGGAAGACTTCGTTTAAGGTAAACTCAGTCACCTTTCAGCTCAAACAAAGCTACATCATTCTAGGATCACACGTTTCTTGCTCTTAACTGTAAAGCATTGGATGTTAGAGGACCTGTGGTTTGTATCAGTTTCAGAAGCAGAGTTGAACTTGATATGGTCTTTATGTGTATGAAACACCGTTCTTTTCTTCTGACCACACTCACGTTTCCTGCTTTACTAGAGGTTCTAGAAATCAAGAGCGTGCTTCTTGCTCTAAAGCAGAGTGTGTTTCATGGATGAGAACTGTGCTGTGTGTTTCCCTTCAAAATGGAGTTAAATCCCAGGCTCTGTGTCTGCCTACAAGCAAGACATCTTTTCAGGTAAACTCAGTCTCCTTTTAGCTCAAACAAAGCTAGATCATACAAGAAGCTCACACGATTCTCGCTCTTAAATGTAAATCATTGGATATTAGAGGACCTGTGGTTTGTATCAGTTTCAGAAGCAGAGTTGAACTAGATATGTTGTGTATGTGTAGGAACCACCGTTCTTTTGTTCTGAGCACACTCATGTTTCCTACTCTATTAGAGATTCTAGAAAGCAAGACCGCGCTTCTTGCCCTAAAGCAGACTGTCTTTCATGGATGAGAACTGTGCTGTGTGTTTCCTTTCAGAAATGGAGTTAAAACACAGGCTCTGTGTTTCCCTACAAGCAAGACTTCGTTTAAGGTAATCTCTGTCACCTTTCAGCTCAAACAATGCTACATCGTTCTAGGCTCAAACGTTTCTCGCTCTTAACTGTAAAGCATTGGATATTAGAGGACCTGATGTTTGTATCAGTTTCAGAAGCAGAGTTGAACTAGCAATGGCCTGTATGTCTAGGAAACACCGTTCTTTTTTTCTGAGCACAATCAAGTTTCAAGCTCTATTAGAGACTCTAGAAATCAAGACCATGCTTCTTGCTCTAAAGCAGAGTGTGTTTCATGGATGAGAACTGTGCTGTGTGTTTCCCTCAGAAATGGAGTTAAATCTCAGGCTCTGTGTCTTTCTACAAGCAAGACTTCAGTTCAGGTAAACTCAGTTACCTTTCAGCTCAAACAAAACTACTTCGTTCACGTAGCTCACACGTTTCTCGCTCTTAACTGTAAATCATTGGATATTAGAGGACCTTTGGTTTGTATCTGTTTCAGAAGCAGAGTTGAACTAGATATGGTGTGTATGTGTAGGAAACACCGTTCTTTTCTTCTGACCACACTCACGTTTCCTGCTTTATTTGAGATTCTAGAAAGCAAGAGCGTGCTTCGTGCTCTAAAGAAGAGTGTGTTTCATGGATGAGGACTGTGCGGTGTGTTTCCCTTCAGAAATGGAGTTAAATGCCAGGCTCTGTGTCTTCCTACAAGCAAGACTTCTTTTTAGGTAAACTCAGTCACCTTTCAGCTCAAACAATGCTACATCGTTCTAGGCTCACACGTTTCTTGCTCTTAACTGGAAAGCATTGGATGTTAGAGGAACTGTGGTTTCTAAAACTTTCAGAAGCAGAGTTGAAATAGATATGGTCTGTACGTGTAGGATCCACCGTTCTTTTTTTTCTGAGAACACTCACGATTCCTGCTGTATTAGAGACCCTATAAAGCAAGACCGTGTTTCTTGCTCTAAAGCAGACTGTGTTTCATGGATGAGAAATGTGCTGTGTGTTTCCCTTCAGAAATGGAGTTAAATCCCAGGCTCTGTGTCTTCCTACAAGCAAGACATCTTTTCAGGTAACCTCAGTCACATTTCAGCTCAAACAAAGCTAGATCGCTCATGAAGCTCACTCGTTTGTCGCTCTTAACTGTAAAGCACTGGATATTAGAGGAACTTTGGTTTGTGTCAGTTTCAGAAGCAGAGTTGAACTAGATATGGTTCGCATGTGTAGGAAACACTGTTCTTTTTTCTGACCGCACTCCCTTTACCTGATTTATTAGAGATTCTACAAAGCAAGAGTGTGCTTCTTGTTCCTAAAGCAGAGTGTGTTTCATTGATGAGAACTGTGCTGTGTGTTTCCCTTCAGAAATGAAGTTAAATCCCAGGCTCTGTGTCTTCCTACATGCTAGACTTCATTTAAGGTAAACTCAGTCATCTTTCAGGTAAAACGGAGCTACATTGTTCTAGGCTCACACTTTTCTCGCTCTTCACTGTAAAGCATTGGATATTAGAGAACCTGTGGTTTGTATCAGTTTCAGAAGCAGAGTTGAACTAGCAATGGTCCGTATGTGTAGGAAACACTGTTCTTTTTTCCGAGCACACTCAAATTTCTGGCTCTATTAGAGACTCTAGAAATCAAGAGCATGCTTCTTGCTCTAAAGCAGAATGTGTTACATGGATGAGAACTGTGCTGTGTGTTTCCCTTCACAAATGGAGATAAATCCCAGGCTCCATGTCTGCCTACAAGCAAGACACCTTTTCAGGTAAACTCAGTCACCTTTCAGCTCAAACAAAGCTAGATCATGCACATAGCTCACACGTTTCTCTCTCTTAAGTGAAAAGCATTGGATGTTAGAGGTACTGTGGTTTCTATCACTTTCAGAAGCAGAGTTGAACTAGATATGGTCTATATGTGTAGGAAACACCGTTCTTTTGTTCTGAGCACACTCACGTTTCCTGCTGTAATAGAGACTCTAGAAAGCATGACCGTGCTTCTTGCTCTAAAGCAGACTGTGTTTCATGGATGAGAACTATGCTGTGTGTTTCCCTTCAGAAATGGAGTTTAATCCCAGGCTCTGTGTCCTCCTACAAGCTAGACTTCGTTTAAGGTAAACTCAGTCATCTTTCAGGTAAAACAGAGCTACATTGTTCTAGGCTCACACGTTTCTCGCTCTTCACTGTAAAGCATTGGATATTAGAGAACCTGTGGTTTGTATCAGTTTCAGAAGCAGAGTTGAACTAGCAATGGTCCGTTTGTGTAGTAAACACTGTTCTTTTTTTCTGAGCACACTCAATTTTCTGGCTCTATTAGAGACTCTAGAAATCAAGAGCGTGATTTTGCTCTAAAGCAGAGTGTGTTTCATGGATGAGAAATGTGCTGTGTGTTTCCCTTCAGAAATGGAGTTAAATTCCAGGCTCCGTGTCTGCCTACAAGCAAGACATCTTTTCAGGTAAACTCAGTCTCCTTTCAGCTCAAACAAAGCTAGATCATGCACATAGCTCACACGTTTCTCTCTCTTAACTGAAAAGCATTGGATGTTAGAGGTACTGTGGTTTCTTTCACTTTCAGAAGCATAGTTGAACTAGATATGGTCTGTATGTGTAGGAACCACCGTTCTTTTGTTCTGAGCACACTCACGTTTCCTGCTGTAATAGACTCTAGAAAGCATGACCGTGCTTCTTGCTCTAAAGCAGACTGTGTTTCATGGATGAGAACTATGCTGTGTGTTTCCCTTCAGAAATGGAGTTAAATTCCAGGCTCTGTGTCTTCCTACAAGCAAGATTTCTTTTAAGGTAAACTCAGTCACCTTTCAGCTCAAACAAAGCTACATCGTTCTAGGCTCACACGTTTCTTGCACTTAAATGTACAGCATTGGATGTTAGAGGAACTGTGGTTTCTATCACTTTCAGAAGCAGACTTGAACTAGATATGGTCTGTATGTGTAGGAACCACCGTTCTATTGTTTTGAGAACACTCACGTTTCCTGCTCTATTAGAGACCCTTGAAAGCAAGACCGTGTTTCTTGCTCTAAAGCAGACTGTGTTTCATGGATGAGAAATGTGCTGTGTGTTTCCCTTCAAAAATGGAGTTAAATCCCAGGCTCTGTTTCTTCCTACAAGCAAGACATCTTTTCAGGTAAACTCAGTCACATTTCAGCTCAAACAAAGCTAGATCGCTCACGAAGCTCACTCGTTTCTCGCTCTTAGCTGTAAAGCACTGGATATTATAGGACCTGTGGTTTGTATCAGTTTCAGAAGCAGAGTTGAACTAGATATGGTCCGTATATGTAGGAAACACTCTTCTGTTTTCTGACCACACTCATGTTTTCTGCTTTATTAGAGATTCTAGAAATCAAGAGCGTGCTTCGTGCTCTAAAGAAGAGTGTGTTTCATGGATGAGAACTGTACGGTGTGTTTCCCTTCAAAATGGAGTTAAATCCCAGGCTCTGTGTCTGCCTACAAGCAAGACATCTTTTCAGGTAAACTCAATCTCCTTTTAGCTCAAACAAAGCTAGATCATTTACGAAGCTCACACGTTTCTCCATCTTAAATGTAAATCATTGGATATTAGAGGACCTTTGGTTTGTATCACTTTCAGAAGCAGAGTTGAACTAGATATGGTGTGTATGTGTAGGAAACACCGCTCTTTTCAACTGACCACACTCACGTTTCCTGCTTTATTTGAGATTCTAGAAAGCAAGAGCGTGCATCGTGCTCTAAAGAAGAGTGTGTTTCATGGATGAGGACTGTGCAGTGTGTTTCCCCTCAGAAATGGAGTTAAATGCCAGGCTCTGTGTCTTCCTACAAGCAAGACTTCTTTTAAGGTAAACTCAGTCACCTTTCAGCTCAAACAATGCTACATCATTCTAGGCTCACAGGTTTCTTGCTCTTAACTGGAAAGCATTGGATGTTAGAGGAACTGTGGTTTCTAAAACTTTCAGAAGCAGAGTTGAAATAGATATGGTCTGTACGTGTAGGAACCACCGTTCTTTTTTTTCTGAGAACACTCACGATTCCTGCTGTATTAGAGACCCTATAAAGCAAGACCGTGTTTCTTGCTCTAAAGCAGACTGTGTTTCATGGATGAGAAATGTGCTGTGTGTTTCCCTTCAGAAATGGAGTTAAATCCCAGGCTCTGTGTCTTCCTACAAGCAAGACATCTTTTCAGGTAACCTCAGTCACATTTCAGCTCAAACAAAGCTAGATCGTTCACGAAGCTCACTCGTTTGTCGCTCTTAACTGTAAAGCACTGGATATTAGAGGAACTGTGGTTTGTGTCAGTTTCAGAAGCAGAGTTGAACTAGATATGGTCCGTATGTGTAGGAAACACTGTTCTTTTTTCTGACCGCACTCCCTTTACCTGCTTTATTAGAGATTCTACAAAGCAAGAGTGTGCTTCTTGTTCCTAAAGCAGAGTGTGTTTCATGGATGAGAACTGTGCTGTGTGTTTCCCTTCAGAAAGGAAGTTAAATCCCAGGCTCTGTGTCTTCCTACAAGCTAGACGTCATTTAAGGTAAACTCAGTCATCTTTCAGGTAAAACGGAGCTACATTGTTCTAGGCTCACACTTTTCTCGCTCTTCACTGTAAAGCATTGGATATTAGAGAACCTGTGGTTTGTATCAGTTTCAGAAGCAGAGTTGAACTAGCAATGGTCCGTATGTGTAGGAAACACTGTTCTTTTTTCCAAGCACACTCAAATTTCTATCTCTATTAGAGACTCCAGAAATCAAGAGCATGCTTCTTGCTCTAAAGCAGAGTGTGTTTCATGGATGAGAACTGTGCTGTGTGTTTCCCTTCAGAAATGGAGATAAATCTCAGGCTCTGTGTCTTTCTACAAGCAAGACTTCGGTTCAGGTAAACTCAGTTACCTTTCAGCTCAAACAAAACTACTTCATTCACGTAGCTCACACGTTTCTCGCTCCTAACTGTAAATCATTGGATATTAGAGGAACTGTGGTTCGTATCAGTTTCAGAAGCAGAGTTGAACTAGATATGGTCTTTATGTGTATGAAACACCGTTCTTTTCTTCTGACCACACTCACGTTTCCTGCTTTATTAGAGGTTCTAGAAATCAAGAGCGTGCTTCTTGCTCTAAAGCAGAGTGTGTTTCATGGATGAGAACTGTGCTGTGTGTTTCCCTTCAAAATGGAGTTAAATCCCAGGCTCTGTGTCTGCCTACAAGCAAGACATCTTTTCAGGTAAACTCAGTCTCCTTTTAGCTCAAACAAAGCTAGATCATTCACGAAGCTCACACGATTCTCGCTCTTAAATGTAAATCATTGGATATTAGAGGACCTGTGGTTTGTATCAGTTTCAGAAGCAGAGTTGAACTAGATATGTTGTGTATGTGTAGGAACCACTGTTCTTTTGTTCTGAGCACACTCATGTTTCCTACTCTATTAGAGATTCTAGAAAGCAAGACCGTGCTTCTTGCCCTAAAGCAGACTGTCTTTCATGGATGAGAACTGTGCTGTGTGTTTCCCTTCAGAAATGGAGTTAAAACCCAGGCTCTGTGTTTTCCTACAAGCAAGACTTCGTTTAAGGTAATCTCTGTCACCTTTCAGCTCAAACAATGCTACATCGTTCTAGGCTCAAACGTTTCTCGCTCTTAACTGTAAAGCATTGGATATTAGAGGACCTGATGTTTGTATCAGTTTCAGAAGCAGAGTTGAACTAGCAATGGTACGTATGTTTAGGAAACACCATTCTTTTATTCTGAGCACACTCAAGTTTCTGGCTCTATTAGAGACTCTAGAATCTAGAGCGTGATACTTGCTCTAAAGCAGATGTGTTTCATGGATGAGACTGTGCTGTGTGTTTCCCTTCAGAAATGTAGTTAAATCCCAGGCTCTGTGTCTGCCTACAAGCAAGACACCTTTTCAGGTAAACTCAGTCACCAATCCGCTCAAACAAAGCTAGATCATTCACGAAGCTCACAGGTTTCTCGCTCTTATCTGTAAAGCATTGGATATTAGAGGACCTACAGTTCGTATCAGTTTCAGAAGCAGAGTTGAACTAGATATGGTCTGTATGTGTAGGAACCACTGTTCTTTTGTTCTGAGCACACTCACGTTTCCTACTGTATTAGAGACTCTAGAAAGCAAAACCGTGCTTCTTGCTCTTAAGCAGACTGTGTTTCATGGATGAGAATTATGCTGTGTGTTTCTCTTCAGAAATAGAGTTAAATCCCAGGGTCTGTGTCTTCCTGCAAGGAAGACTTCGTTTAAGGTAAACTCAGTCACCTTTTAGCTCAAACAAAGCTACATCATTCTAGGATCACACGTTTCTTGCTCTTAACTGTAAAGCATTGGATGTTAGAGGACCTGTGGTTTGTATCAGTTTCAGAAGCAGAGTTGAACTAGCAATGGTCTGTATGTCTAGGAAACACCGTTCTTTTTTTCTGAGCACAATCAAGTTTCTGGCTCTATTAGAGACTCTAGAAATCAAGACCATGCTTCTTGCTCTAAAGCAGAGTGTGTTTCATGGATGAGAACTGTGCTGTGTGTTTCCCTCAGAAATGGAGTTAAATCTCAGGCTCTGTGTCTTTCTACAAGCAAGACTTCAGTTCAGGTAAACTCAGTTACCTTTCAGCTCAAACAAAACTACTTCGTTCACGTAGCTCACACGTTTCTCGCTCTTAACTGTAAATCATTGGATATTAGAGGAACTGTGGTTCGTATCAGTTTCAGAAGCAGAGTTGAACTAGATATGGTCTTTATGTGTATGAAACACCATTCTTTTCTTCTGACCACACTCACGTTTCCTGCTTTATTAGAGGTTCTAGAAAGCAAGAGCGTGCTTCGTGCTCTAAAGAAGAGTGTGTTTCATGGATGAGGACTGTGCGGTGTGTTTCCCTTCAGAAATGGAGTTAAATGCCAGGCTCTGTGTCTTCCTACAAGCAAGACTTCTTTTAAGGTAAACTCAGTCACCTTTCAGCTCAAACAAAGCTACATCGTTCTAGGCTCACACGTTTCTTGCTCTTAACTGGAAAGCATTGGATGTTAGAGGAACTGTGGTTTCTATCACTTTCAGAAGCAGAGTTGAACTAGATATGGTCTGTATGTGTAGGAACCACCGTTCTTTTTTTCTGAGAACACTCACGATTCCATCTGTATTAGAGACCCTAGAAAGCAAGACCGTGTTTCTTGCTCTAAAGCATACTGTGTTTCATGGATGAGAAATGTGCTGTGTGTTTCCCTTCAGAAATGGAGTTAAATCCCAGGCTCTGTGTCTTCCTACAAGCAAGACGTCGTTTAAGGTAAACTCAGTCACCTTTCAGCTCAAACACAGCTACATCATTCTAGGCTCACACGTTTCCTGCTCTTAACTGTAAACCATTGGATGTTAGAGGACCTGTGGTCTGTATCAGTTTCAGAAGCAGAGTTGAACTAGATATGGTCTGTATTTGTAGGAACCACCGTTCTTTTGTTCTGAGCACACTCACGTTTCCTACTATATTAGAGACTCTAGAAAGCAAGACCGTGCTTCTTGCTCTAAAGCAGACTGTGTTTCATGGATGAGAAATGTGCTGTGTGTTTCCCTTCAGAAATGGAGTTAAATCCCAGGCTCTGTGTCTTCCTACAAGCAAGACATCTTTTCAGGTAAACTCAGTCACATTTCAGCTCAAACAAAGCTAGACCGTTCACGAAGCTCACTCATTTCTCGCTCTTAACTGTAAATCCCTGGATATTAGAGGACCTGTGGTTTGTATCAGTTTTAGAAGCAGAGTTAAACTAGATATGGTCCGTATATATAGGAAACACTCTTCTGTTTTCTGACCACACTCACGTTTTCTGCTTTATTTGAGATTCTAAAAAGCAAGAGCGTGCTTCTTGCTCTAAAGAAGAGTGTGTTTCATGGATGAGAACTACGCTGTGTGTTTCCCTTCAGAAATGGAGTTAAATGCCAAGCTCTGTGTCTTCCTACAAGCAAGACATCGTTTAAGGTAAACTCAGTCACCTTTCAGCTCAAACAAAGCTCATCGTTCTAGGCTCACACGTTTCTTGCTCTTAACTGTAAAGCATTGGATGTTAGAGGAACTGTGGTTTCTATCACTTTGAGAAGCAGAGTTGAGCTAGATATGGTCTGTATGTGTAGGAACCACCGTTTTTTTGTTCTGAGCACACTCACGTTTCCTGCTGAATTAGGGACCCTAGAAAGCAAGACCGGGTTTCTTGCTCTAAAGCAGACTGTGTTTCATGGATGAGAAATGTGCTGTGTGTTTCCCTTCAGTAATGGAGTTAAATCCTAGGCTCTGTGTCTTCCTACAAGCAAGACATCTTTTCAGGTAAACTCAGTCACATTTCAGCTCAAACAAAGCTAGATCGTTCACGAAGCTCATTCGTTTAAAGCTCTTAACTCTAAAGCATTGGATATTAGAGGACCTGTGGTTTGTATCAGTTTCAGAAGCAGAGTTGAACTAGCAATGGTCTGTATGTCTAGGAAACACCGTTCCTTTTTTTCTGAGCACACTCATGTTTCTGGCTCTATTAGAGACTCTAGAAATCAAGACCATGCTTCTTGCTCTAAAGCAGAGTGTGTTTCATGGATGAGAACTGTGCTGTATGTTTCCCTTCAGAAATGGAGTTAAATCGCAGGCTCTATGTCTGCCTACATGCAAGGCATCTTTTCAGGTAAACTCAGTCACCTTTTAGCTCAAACAAAGCTAGATCATTCACGAAGCTCACACGTTTTTCGCTCTTAACTGTAAATCATTGGATATTAGAGGACCTGTGGTTCATATCAGTTTCAGAAGCAGAGTTGAATTAGATATGGTCTGTATGTGTAGGAACCACCGTTCTTTTGTTCTGAGCCCACTCACATTTCCTACTGTATTAGAGACTCTAGAAAGCAAGACCGTGCTTCTTGCTCTAAAGCAGACTGTGTTTCATGGATGAGAACTATGCTGTGTGTTTCCCTTCAGATATGTAGTTACATCCCAGGCTCCGTGTCTTCCTACAAGGAAGATTACGTTTAAGGTAAACTCAGTCACCTTTGAGCTCAAAGAAAGCTACATCATTCTAGGCTCAAACGTTTCTCGCTCTTAACTGTAAAGCATTGATATTAGAGGGCCTGTGGTTTGTATCAGTTTCAGAAGCAGAGTTCAACTAGCAATGGTCTGTATGTCTAAGAAACACTGTTCTTTTTTTCTGAGCACACTCATGTTTCTGGCTCTATTAGAGACTCTAGAAATCAAGACCATGCTTCTTGCTCTAAAGCAGACTATGTTTCATGGATGAGAACTGTGCTGTGTGATTCCCATCAGAAATGGAGTTAAATCTCAGGCTCTGTGTCTTTCTACAAGCAAGACTTCGGTTCAGGTAAACTCAGTTACCTTTCAGCTCAAACAAATCTACATTGTTCACGTAGCTCACAAGTTTCTCGCTCTTAAATGAAAAGCATTGGATGTTAGAAGAACTGTGGTTTCTATCACTTTCAGAAGCAGAGTTGAACTTGATTTGGTCTGTATGTGTAGGAACCACCGTTCTTTTGTTCTGAGCACACTCACTTTTCCTATTGTATTAGAGACTCTAGAAAGAAAGACCGTGCTTCTTGCTCTAAAGCAAACTATGTTTCATGGATGAGATCTGTGCTGTGTGTTTCCTTTCAGAAATGAAGTTAAATCCCAGGCTCTGTGTCTTCCTACAAGGAAGATTACGTTTAAGGTAAACTCAGTCACCTTTGAGCTCAAAGAATGCTACATCATTCTAGGCTCACACGTTTCTCGCTCTTAACTGTAAAGCATTGATATTAGAGGGCCTGTGATTTGTATCAGTTTCAGAAGCAGAGTTGAACTAGCAATGGTCTGTATGTGTAGGAAACACCATTCATTTTTCTGAGCACACTCAAGTTTCTGGCTCTATTAGAGACTCTAGAAATCAAGAGCGTGCTTCTTGCTCTAAAGCAGAGTGTGTTTCATGGATGACAACTGTGCTGTGTGTTTCCCTTCAGAAATGGAGTTAAATCCCAGGCTCTGTGTCTGCCTACAAGCAAGACATCTTTTCAGGTAAACTCAGTCAGCTTTTAGCTCAAACAAACCTAGATCATTCACGAAGCCCAGACGTTTTTCGCTCTTAACGGTAAATCATTGGATATTAGAGGATCTGTGGTTCGTATCAGATTCAGAAGCAGAGTTGAACTAGATATGGTCTGTATGTGTAGGAAACACCATTCTTTTGTTCTGAGCACACTCACGTTTCCTACTGTATTAGAGACTCTAGAAAGCAAAAGCGTGCTTCTTGCTCTAAAGCAGACTGTGTTTCATGGATGAGAACTATGCTGTCTGTTTCCCTTCAGAAATGGAGTTAAATCACAGGCTCTGTGTCTGCCTACAAGCAAGATTTCGGTTCAGGTAAACTCAGTTGCCTTTCAGCTCAAATAAAACTACATTGTTCATGAACCTCACACATTTCTCGCTCTTAACTGAAAAGCATTGGATGTTAGAAGAACTGCGATTTCTATCTCTTTCAGAAGCAGAGTTGAACTAGATATGGTCTGTATGTGTAGGAACCACCGTTTTTTTTTTTCTGAGCACACTCACGTTTCCTACTGTATTAGAGATTCTAGAAAGCAAGACCGTGCTTCTTGCTCTAAAGAAGACTGTATTTCATGCATGAGAACTGTGATGTGTGTTTCCCTTCAGAATTGGAGATTTAACCCAGGCTCTGTGTTTTCCTACAAGCAAGACTTTGTTTAAGGTAAACTCAGTCACCTTTCAGCTGAAACAATGCTACATCGGTCTAGGCTCACACGTTTCTCGCTCATAACTGTAAAGCATTGGATATTAGAGGACCTGTGGTTTGTATCCGTTTCAGAAGCAGAGTTGAACTAGCAATGGTCCGTATATTTGGAAACACCGTTTTTTTTTTCTGAGCACACTGAAGTTTCTGGCTCTATTAGAGACTCTAGAATCTAGAGCGTGCTTCTTTTTCTAATGGAGATGTTTTTCATGGATGAGAACTGTGCTGTGTGTTTCCCTTCAGAAATGTAGTTAAATCCCAGGCTCTGTGTCTGCCTACAAGCAAGACATCTTTTCAGGTAAACTCAGTCACCATTCCGCTCAAACAAAGCTAGACCATTCACGAAGCTCACACGTTTCTCGCTCTTAACTGTCAAGCATTGGATATTAGAGGACCTATGCTTCGTATCAGTTTCAGAAGCAGAGTTGAACTAGATATGGTCTGTATGTGTAGGAAACACCGTTCCTTTTTTCTGAGCACACTCATGTTTCCTACTCTATTAGAGATTCTAGAAAGCAAGACCGTGCTTCTTGCTCTAAAGCAGACTGTTTTTATGCATGAGAACTATGCTGTGTGTTTCCCTTCAGAATTGGAGATTTAACCCAGGCTCTGTGTTTTCCTACAAGCAAGACTTCGTTTAAGGTAAACTCAGTCACCTTTCAGCTCAAACAATGCTACATCGGTCTAGGCTCACACGTTTCTCGCTCTTAAATGTAAAGCATTGGATATTAGAGGACCTGTGGTTTGTATCCGTTTCAGAAGCAGAGTTGAACTAGCAATGGTCCGTATATTTAGGAAACACCGTTCTTTGTTAATGAGCACACTCAAGTTTCTGGCTCTTTTAGAGACTCTAGAATCTAGAGCGTGCTTCTTGCTCTAAAGCAGATGTTTTTCATGGATGAGAACTGTGCTGTGTGTTTCCCTGCAGAAATGGAGTTAAATCCCAGGCTCTGTGTCTTCCTACAAGCCAGACATCCTTTCAGGTAAACTCAGTCACATTTCAGCTCAAACAAAGCTAGATCATTCACGAAGCTCACTCGTTTCTCACTCTTAACTCTAAAGCATTGGATATTAGAGGACCTGTGGTTTGTATCAGTTTGAGAAGCAGAGTTGAACTACCAATGGTCCGTATGTGTAGAAACACCGTTCATTTTTCTGAGCACACTCAAGTTTCTGGGTCTATTAGAGACTCTAGAAATCAAGAGCATGCTTCTTGCTCTAAAGCAGAGTGTGTTCATGGATGAGAACTGTGCTGTGTGTTTCCCTTCAGAAATGGAGTTAAATCCCATTCTCTGTGTCTTCCTACAAGGAAGACTTCGTTTAAGGTAAACTCAGTCACCTTTCAGCTCAAACAAAGCTACATCATTCTAGGATCACATGTTTCTTGCTCTGAACTGTAAAGCATTGGATATTAGAGGACCTGTGGTTTGTATCACTTTCAGAAGCAGAGTTGAACTAGCAATGGTCCGTATGTGTAGGAAACACCGTTCTTTTTTCTGACCACACTAACTTTACCTGCTTTATTAGAGATTCTAAAAAGCAAGAGTGTGCTTCTTGATCCTAAAGCAGAGTGTGTTTCATGGATGAGAACTGTGCGTTGTGATTCCCTTCAGAAATGGAGTTAAATCCCAGGCTCTGTGTCTTCCTACAAGCAAGACTTCGTTTAAGGTAAACTCAGTCACCTTTCAGCTCAAACAAAGCTAGATCGTTCACGAAGCTCACTCGTTTCTCGCTCTTAACTCTAAAGCATTGGATATTAGAGAACCTGTGGTTTGTATCAGATTCAGAAGCAGAGTTGAACTAGCAATGGTCTGTATGTCTAGGAACCACCGTTTTTTTTTTTTTTTCTGAGCACACTCACGTTTCCTACTGTATTAGAGATTCTAGAAAGCAAGACCGTGCTTCTTGCTCTAAAGAAGACTGTATTTCATGCATGAGAACTGTGCAGTGTGTTTCCGTTCAGAAATGGAGTTTTAACCCAGGCTCTGTGTTTTCCTACAAGCAAGACTTCATTTAAGGTAAACTCTGTCACCTTTCAGCTCAAACAATGGTACATCGTTCTAGGCTCACACGTTTCTCGCTCTTAACTGTAAAGCATTGGATATTAGAGGACCTGTGGTTTGTATCCGTTTCAGAAGCAGAGTAGAACTAGCAATGGTCCGTATGTTTAGGAAACACCATTCTTTTTTTCTGAGCACACTCAAGTTTCTGGCTCTATTACAGAATCTAGAATCTAGAGCGCGCTTCTTGCTCTAAAGAAGAGTGTGTTTCATTGATGAGAACTGTGCTGTGTGTTTCCCTTCAGAAATGTAGTTAAATCCCAGGCTCTGTGTTTTCCTACAAGCAAGACTTCGTTTAAGGTAAACTCAGTCACCTTTCAGCTCAAACAATGCTACATCAGTCTAGGATCACACGTTTCTCGCTCTTAACTGTAAAGCATTGGATATTAGAGGACCTGTGGTTTGTATCCATTTCAGAAGCAGAGTTGAACTAGCAATGGTCTGTATGTTTAAGAAACACCATTCTTTTTTTCTGAGCACACTCAAGTTTCTGGCTCTATTAGAGACTCTAGAATCTAGAGCGCGCTTCTTGCTCTAAAGCAGATGTGTTTCATGGATGAGAACTGTGCTGTGTGTTTCCCTTCAGAAATGTAGTTAAATCCCAGGCTCTGTGCCTGCCTACAAGCAAGACATCTTTTCAGGTAAACTCAGTCACCATTCCGCTCAAACAAAGCTAGATCATTCACGAAGCTCACACGTTTCTTGCTCTTAAATGCCAAGCATTGGATATTAGAGGACCTATGGTTCCTATCAGTTTCAGAAGCAGAGTTGAACTAGATATGGTCTGTATGTGTAGGAAACACCGTTCTTTTCTTCTAACCACAAACACGTTTCCACTTTATTAGAGAATCTAGAATGCAACAGCGTGCTTCTTGCTCTAAAGCAGACTGTGTTTCATGGATGAGAACTGTGCTGTGTGTTTCCCTTCAGAAATGTAGTTAGATCCCAGGCTCTGTGTCTGCCTACAAGCAAGACATCTTTTCAGGTAAACTCAGTCACCATTCCGCTCAAACAAAGCTAGACCATTCACGAAGCTCACACGTTTCTCGCTCTTAACTGTCAAGCATTGGATATTAGAGGACCTATGCTTCGTATCAGTTTCAGAAGCAGAATTGAACTAGATATGGTCTGTATGTGTAGGAAACACCGTTCCTTTTTTCTGAGCACACTCATGTTTCCTACTCTATTAGAGATTCTAGAAAGCAAGACCATGCTTCTTGCTCTAAAGCAGACTGTTTTTATGCATGAGAACTGTGCTGTGTGTTTCCCTTCAGAATTGGAGATTTAACCCAGGCTCTGTGTTTTCCTACAAGCAAGACTTCGTTTAAGGTAAACTCAGTCACCTTTCAGCTCAAACAAAGCTAGATCGTTCACGAAGCTCACTCGTTTCTTGCTCTTAACTCTAAAGCATTGTATATTAGAGGACCTGTAGTTTGTATCAGTTTCAGAAGCAGAGTTGAACTAGCAATGGTCCGTATGTGTATGAAACACCGTTCATTTTTCTGAGCACACTCAATTTTCTGGCTCTATTAGAGACTCTAGAAATCAAGAGCGTACTTCTTGCTCTAAAGCAGGGTGTGTTTCATGGATGAGAATTGTGCTGTGTGTTTCCCTTCAGAAATGGAGTTAAATCCCAGTCTCTGTGTCTTCCTACAAGGAAGACTTCGTTTAAGGTAAACTCAGGCACCTTTCAGCTCAATCAAAGCTACATCATTCTAGGATCACACGTTTCTTGCTCTTAATTGTAAAGCATTGGATATTAGAGGACCTGTGGTTTGTATCAGTTTCAGAAGCAGAGTTGAAATAGCCATGGTCTGTATGTGTAGGAAACACCGTTCTTTTTTCTGACCACACTCACTTTACCTGCTTTATTAGAGATTCTAAAAAGCAAGAGTGTGCTTCTTGCTCCTAAAGCAGAGTGTGTTTCATGGATGAGAACTGTGCTTTGTGATACCTTTAGAAATGGAGTTAAATCCCAGGCTCTGTGTCTTCCTACAAGCAAGACTTCGTTTATGGTAAACTCAGTCACCTTTCAGCTCAAACAAAGCTAGATCGTTCACGAAGCTCACTCGTTTCTCGCTCTTAACTCTAAAGTATTGGACATTAGAGGACCTGTGGTTTGTATCAGTTTCAGAAGCAGAGTTGAACTAGCAATGGTCTGTATGTCTAGGAAACACCGTTCTTTTTTTCTGAGCACACTCAAGTTTCAGGCTCTAGTAGAGACTCTAGAAATCAAGACCATGCTTCTTGCTCTAAAGCAGAGTGTGTTTTATGGATGAGAACTGTGCTGCGTGTTTCCCTTCAGAAATGGAGTTAAATCTCAGGCTCTGTGTCTTTCTACAAGCAAGACTTCGGTTCAGGTAAACTCAGTTACCTTTTAGCTCAAACAAAACTACTTCGTTCTTGTACCTCACACGTTTCTCGCTCTTAAATGAAAATCATTGGATGTTAGAGGACCTACGGTTCGTATCAGTTTCAGAAGCAAAGTTGAACTAGATATGGTCTGTTTGTGTAGGAAACACCGTTCTTTTCTTCTAACCACACTCACGTTTCCTGCTTTATTAGATATTCTAGAAAGCAAGAGCGTGCTTTTGCTCTAAAGAAGAGTGTGTTTCATTGATGAGAACTGTGTGGTGTGTTTCCCTTCAGAAATGGAGTTAAATCCCAGGCTCTGTGTCTTCCTACAAGCAAGACTTCGTTTAATGAAAACTCAGTCACCTTTCAGCTCAAACAAAGCTAGATCGTTCACGAAGCTCACTCTTTTCTCGCTCTTAACTCTAAAGCATTGGATGTTAGAGGACCTGTGGTTTGTATCAGTTTCAGAAGCAGAGTTGAACTAGCAATGGTCTGTATGTCTAGGAAACACCGTTCTTTTTTCCTGAGCACACTCAAGTTTCTGGCTCTATTAGAGACTCTAGAAATCAAGACCATGCTTCTTGCTCTAAAGCAGAGTGTGTTTCATGGATGAGAACTGTGCTGTGTGTTTCCCTTCAGAAATGGAGTTAAATCTCAGGCTCTGTGTTTTTCTGCAAGCAAGACTTCGTTTAAGGTAAACTCTGTCACCTTTCAGATCAAACAATGCTACATCGTTCTAGGCTCACACGTTTCTCGCTCTTAACTGTAAAGCATTGGATATTAGAGGACCTGTGGTTTGTATCCGTTTCAGAAGCAGAGTTGAACTAGCAATGGTCGGTATATTTAGGAAACACCGTTCTTTTTTTCTGAGCACACTCAAGTTTCAGGCTCTAGTAGAGACTCTAGAAATCAAGACCATGCTTCTTGCTCTAAAGCAGAGTGTGTTTTATGGATGAGAACTGTGCTGCGTGTTTCCCTTCAGAAATGGAGTTAAATCCCAGGCTCTGTGTCTGCATACAGGCAAGACATCTTTTCAGGTAAACTCAGTCACCATTCCGCTCAAACAAAGCTAGATCATTCACGAAGCTCACACGTTTCTTGCTCTTAACTGCCAAGCATTCCATATTAGAGGACCTATGGTTCCTATCAGTTTCAGAAGCAGATTTGAACTAGATATGGTCTGTATGTGTAGGAAACACCGTTCTTTTCTTCTAACCACAAACACGTTTCCACTTTATTAGAGAATCTAGAAAGCAACAGCGTGCTTCTTGCTCTAAAGCAGACAGTGTTTCATGGATGAGAACTGTGCTTTGTGTTTCCCTTCAGAAATGGAGTTAAATCCCAGGCTCTGTGTCTTCCTACAAGCAAGACATCGTTTAAGGTAAACTCAGTCACCTTTCAGCTCAAACAAAGCTAGATCGTTCACGAAGCTCACTCTTTTCTCGCTCTTAACTCTAAAGCATTGGATATTAGAGGAACTGTGGTTTCTATCACTTTCAGAAGCAGAGTTGAACTAGATATGGTCTGTATGTGTAGGAACCACCGTTCTTTTGTTCTGAGAACACTCACGTTTCCTGCTGTATTAGAGACTCTAGAAAGCAAGACCGTGCTTCTTGCTCTAAAGCAGACTGTGTTTCATGGATGAGAAATGTGCTGTGTGTTTCCCTCAGAAATGGAGTTAAATCCCAGGCTCTGTGTCTTCCTACAAGCAAGACATCTTTTCAGGTAAACTCAGTCACATTTCAGCTCAAACAAACCTAGATCGTTCACGAAGCTCACTCATTTCACACTCTTAACTGTAAAGCACTGGATATTAGAGGACCTGTTGTTTGTTTCAGTTTCAGAAGCAGAGTAGAACTAGATATGGTCCGTATGTGTAGCAAACACCGTTCTTTTTTCGGACCACACTCACTTTACCTGCTTTATTAGAGATTCTAAAAAGCAAGAGTGTGCTTCTTGCTCCTAAAGCAGAGTGTGTTTCATGGATGAGAACTGTGCTTTGTGTTTCCCTTCAGAAATGGAGTTAAATCCCAGGCTCTGTGTCTTCCTACAAGCAAGACTTCGTTTAAGGTAAACTCAGTCACCTTTCAGCTCAAACAAAGCTAGATCGTTCACGAAGCTCACTCTTTTCTCGCTCTTAACTCTAAAGCATTGGATATTAGAGGACCTGTGGTTTGTATCAGTTTCAGAAGCAGAGTTGAACTAGCAATGGTCTGTATGTCTAGGAAACAAAGTTCTTTTTTTCTGAGCACACTCAAGTTTCTGGCTCTAGTAGAGACTCTAGAAATCAAGACCATGCTTCTTGCTCTAAAGCAGAGTGTGTTTCATGGATGAGAACTGTGCTGTGTGTTTCCCTTCAGAAATGGAGTTAAATCTCAGGCTCTGTGTCTTTCTACAAGCAAGACTTTGGTTCAGGTAAACTCAGTTACCTTTCAGCTCAAACAAAACTACTTCGTTCACGTACCTCACACGTTTCTCGCTCTTAAATGAAAATCATTGGATGTTTGAAGAACTGTGGTTTTTATCACTTTCAGAAGCAGAGTTGTACTAGATATGGTCTGTATGTGTAGGAACCACCGTTCTTTTGTTCTGAGCACACTCACGTTTCCTACTCTATTAGAGATTCTAGAAAGCAAGACCGTGCTTCTTGCTCTAAAGCAGACTGTGTTTCCTGGATGAGAACTGTTCTGTGTGTTTCCCTTCAGAAATGGAGTTAAAACCCAGGCTCTGTGTCTTTCTACAAGCAAGACTTCGTTTAAGGTAAACTCTGTCACCTTTCAGATCAAACAATGCTACATCGTTCTAGGCTCACACGTTTCTCGCTCTTAACTGTAAAGCATTGGATATTAGAGGACCTGTGGTTTGTATCCGTTTCAGAAGCAGAGTTGAACTAGCAATGGTCCGTATATTTAGGAAACACCGTTCTTTTTTCTGAGCACACTCAAGTTTCTGGCTCTATTAGAGACTCTAGAATCTAGAGCATGCTTCTTGCTCTAAAGCAGATGTTTTTCATGGATGAGAACTGTGCTGTGTGTTTCCCTTCAGAATTGTAGTTAAATCCCAGGCTCTGTGTCTGCACACAGGCAAGACATCTTTTCAGGTAAACTCAGTCACCATTCCGCTCAAACAAAGCTAGATCATTCACGAAGCTCACACGTTTCTTGCTCTTAACTGTCAAGCATTCCATATTAGAGGACGTATGGTTCCTATCAGTTTCAGAAGCAGATTTGAACTAGATATGGTCTGTATGTGTAGGAAACACCGTTCTTTTCTTCTAACCACAAACACGTTTCCAATTTATTAGAGAATCTAGAAAGCAACAGCGTGCTTCTTGCTCTAAAGCAGACTGTGTTTCATGGATGAGAACTGTGCTGTGTGTTTCCCTTCAGAAATGGAGTTAAATCCCAGGCTCTGTGTCTTCCTACAAGCAAGACTTCGTTTAAGGTAAACTCAGTCACCTTTCAGCTCAAACAAAGCTAGATTGATCACGAAGCTCACTCTTTTCTCGCTCTTAACTCTAAAGCATTGGATATTAGAGGAACTGTGGTTTCTATCACTTTCAGAAGCAGAGTTGAACTAGATATGGTCTGTATGTGTAGGAACCACCGTTCTTTTGTTCTGAGAACACTCACGTTTCCTGCTGTATTAGAGACTCTAGAAAGCAAGACCGTGCTTCTTGCTCTAAAGCAGACTGTGTTTCATGGATGAGAAATGTGCTGTGTGTTTCCCTCAGAAATGGAGTTAAATCCCAGGCTCTGTGTCTTCCTACAAGCAAGACATCTTTTCAGGTAAACTCAGTCACATTTCAGCTCAAACAAAGCTAGATCGTTCACAAAGCTCACTCATTTCACACTCTTAACTGTAAAGCACTGGATATTAGAGGACCTGTTGTTTGTTTCAGTTTCAGAAGCAGAGTAGAACTAGATATGGTCCGTATGTGAAGCAAACACCGTTCTTTTTTCAGACCACACTCACTTTACCTGCTTTATTAGAGATTCTAAAAAGCAAGATTGTGCTTCTTGCTCCTAAAGCAGAGTGTGTTTCATGGATGAGAACTGTGCTTTGTGATACCTTTAGAAATGGAGTTAAAGCCCAGGCTCTGTGTCTGCATACAGGCAAGACATCTTTTCAGGTAAACTCAGTCAGCATTCCGCTCAAACAAAGCTAGATCATTCACGAAGCTCACACGTTTCTTGCTCTTAACTGCCAAGCATTCCATATTAGAGGACCTATGGTTCCTATCAGTTTCAGAAGCAGATTTGAACTAGATATGGTCTGTATGTGTAGGAAACACTGTTCTTTTCTTCTAACCACAAACACGTTTCCACTTTATTAGAGAATCTAGAAAGCAACAGCGTGCTTCTTGCTCTAAAGCAGACTGTGTTTCATGGATGAGAACTGTGCTTTGTGTTTCCTTTCAGAAATGGAGTTAAATCCCAGGCTCTGTGTCTTCCTACAAGCAAGACTTCGTTTACGGTAAACTCAGTCACCTTTCAGCTCAAACAAAGCTAGATCGTTCACGAAGCTCACTCTTTTCTCGCTCTTAACTCTAAAGCATTGGATATTAGAGGACCTGTGGTTTGTATCAGTTTCAGAAGCAGAGTTGAGCTAGCAATGGTCTGTATGTCTAGGAAACACCGTTCTTTTTTTCTGAGCACACTCAAGTTACTGGCTCTATTAGAGACTCTAGAAATCAAGACCATGCTTCTTGCTCTAAAGCAGAGTGTGTTTCATGGATGAGAACTGTGCTGTGTGTTTCCCTTCAGAAATGGTGTTAAATCTCAGGCTCTGTGTCTTTCTACAAGCAAGACTTCGGTTCAGGTAAACTCAGTTACCTTTCAGCTCAAACAAAACTACTTCGTTCACGTACCTCACACGTTTCTCGCTCTTAAATGAAAATCATTGGATGTTAGAAGAACTGTGGTTTCTATCACTTTCAGAAGCAGAGTTGTACTAGATATGGTCTGTCTGTGTAGGAAACACCGTTCTTTTGTTCTGAGCACACTCACGTTTCCTACTCTATTAGAGACTCTAGAAAGCAAGAGCGTGCTTTGTGCTCTAAAGAAGAGTGTGTTTCATTGATGAGAACTGTCCGGTGTGTTTCCCTTCAGAAATGGAGTTAAATCCCAGGCTCTGTGTCTTCCTACAAGCAAGACTTCGTTTAAGGTAAACTCAGTCACCTTTCAGCTCAAACAAAGCTAGATCGTTCACGAAGCTCACTCTTTTCTCGCTCTTAACTCTAAAGCATTGGATGTTAGAGGAACTGTGGTTTCTATCACTTTCAGAAGCAGAGTTGACTAGATATGATCTATATGTGTAGGAACCACCGTTCTTTTGTTCTGAGAACACTCACGTTTCCTGCTGTATTAGAGACTCTAGAAAGCAAGAACGTGCCACTTGCTCTACAGCAGACTGTGTTTCATGGATGAGAAACGTGCTGTGTGTTTCCCTTCAGAAATGGAGTTAAATCCCAGGCTCTGTGTCTTCCTAAAAGCAAGACATCTTTTCAGGTAAACTCAGTCACATTTCAGCTCAAACAAAGCTGGATCATTCACCAAGCTCACTCATTTCACACTCTTAACTGTAAAGCACTGGATATTAGAGGACCTGTGGTTTGTATCGGTTTCAGAAGCAGAGTTGAACTAGCAATGGTCCGTATATTTAGGAAGCACCGTTCTTTTTTTCTGAGTACACTCAAGTTTCTGGCTCTATTAGAGACTCTAGAATCTAGAGCGTGCTTCTTGCTCTAAAGCAGATGTTTTTCATGGATGAGACTGTGCTGTGTGTTTCCCTTCAGAAATGTAGTTAAATCCCAGGCTCTGTGTCTGCCTACAAGCAAGACATCTTTTCAGGTAAACTCAGTCACCATTCCGCTCAAACAAAGCTAGATCAATCACGAAGCTCACACGTTTCTTGCTCTTAACTGCCAAGCATTGGATATTAGAGGACCTATGGTTCCTATCAGTTTCAGAAGCAGAGTTGAACTAGATATGGTCTGTATGTGTAGGAAACACCGTTCTTTTCTTCTAACCACAAACACGTTTCCACTTTATTAGAGAATCGAGAAAGCAACAGAGGTCTTCTTGTTCTAAAGCAGACTGTGTTTCATGGATGAGAACTGTGCTGTGTGTTTCTCTTCAGAAATGGAGTTAAATTCCAGGCTCTGTGTCTTCCTACAAGCAAGACTTCTTTTCAGGTAAACTCAGTCACCTTTCAGCTCAAACAAAGCTAGATCGTTCACGAAGCTCACTCTTTTCTCGCTCTTAACTCTAAAGCATTGGATATTAGAGGAACTGTGGTTTCTATCACTTTCAGAAGCAGAGTTGAACTAGATATGGTCTGTATGTGTAGGAACCACCGTTCTTTTCTTCTGAGAACACTCACGTTTCCTGCTGTATTAGAGACTCTAGAAAGCAAGACCGTGCTTCTTGCTCTAAAGCAGACTGTGTTTCATGGATGAGAAATGTGCTGTGTGTTTCCCTCAGAAATGGAGTTAAATCCCAGGCTCTGTGTCTTCCTACAAGCAAGATATCTTTTCAGGTAAACTCAGTCACATTTCAGCTCAAACAAAGCTAGATCGTTCACGAAGCTCACTCATTTCACACTCTTAACTGTAAAGCACTGGATATTAGAGGACCTGTTGTTTGTTTCAGTTTCAGAAGCAGAGTAGAACTAGATATGGTCCGTATGTGTAGCAAACACCGTTCTTTTTTCGGACCACACTCACTTTACATGCTTTATTAGAGATTCTAAAAAGCAAGAGTGTGCTTCTTGCTCCTAAAGCAGAGTGTGTTTCATGGATGAGAACTGTGCTTTGTGTTTCCCTTCAGAAATGGAGTTAAATCCCAGGCTCTGTGTCTTCCTACAAGCAAGACTTCGTTTAAGGTAAACTCAGTCACCTTTCAGCTCAAACAAAGCTAGATCGTTCACGAAGCTCACTCTTTTCTCGCTCTTAACTCTAAAGCATTGGATATTAGAGGACCTGTGGTTTGTATCAGTTTCAGAAGCAGAGTTGAACTAGCAATGGTCTGTATGTCTAGGAAACAAAGTTCTTTTTTTCTGAGCACACTCAAGTTTCTGGCTCTATTAGAGACTCTAGAAATCAAGACCATGCTTCTTGCTCTAAAGCAGAGTGTGTTTCATGGATGAGAACTGTGCTGTGTGTTTCCCTTCAGAAATGGAGTTAAATCTCAGGCTCTGTGTCTTTCTACAAGCAAGACTTTGGTTCAGGTAAACGCAGTTACCTTTCAGCTCAAACAAAACTACTTCGTTCACGTGCCTCACACGTTTCTCGCTCTTAAATGAAAATCATTGGATGTTTGAAGAACTGTGGTTTTTATCACTTTCAGAAGCAGAGTTGTACTAGATATGGTCTGTATGTGTAGGAACCACCGTTCTTTTGTTCTGAGCACACTCACGTTTCCTACTCTATTAGAGATTCTAGAAAGCAAGACCGTGCTTCTTGCTCTAAAGCAGACTGTGTTTCCTGGATGAGAACTGTGCTGTGTGTTTCCCTTCAGAAATGGAGTTAAAACCCAGGCTCTGTGTCTTTCTACAAGCAAGACTTCGTTTAAGGTAAACTCTGTCACTTTTCAGATCAAACAATGCTACATCGTTCTAGGCTCACACGTTTCTCGCTCTTAACTGTAAAGCATTGGATATTAGAGGACCTGTGGTTTGTATCCGTTTCAGAAGCAGAGTTGAACTAGCAATGGTCCGTATATTTTGGAAACACCGTTCTTTTTTTCTGAGCACACTCAAGTTTCTGGCTCTATTAGAGACTCTAGAATCTAGAGCATGCTTCTTGCTTTAAGCAGATGTTTTTCATGGATGAGAACTGTGCTGTGTGTTTCCCTTCAGAATTGTAGTTAAATCCCAGGCTCTGTGTCTGCATAAAGGCAAGACATCTTTTCAGGTAAACTCAGTCACCATTCCGCTCAAACAAAGCTAGATCATTCACGAAGCTCACACATTTCTTGCTCTTAACTGCCAAGCATTCCATATTAGAGGACCTATGGTTCCTATCAGTTTCAGAAGCAGATTTGAACTAGATATGGTCTGTATGTGTAGGAAACACCGTTCTTTTCTTCTAACCACAAACATGTTTCCACTTTATTAGAGAATCTAGAAAGCAACAGCGTGCTTCTTGCTCTAAAGCAGACTGTGTTTCATGGATGAGAACTGTGCTGTGTGTTTCCCTTCAGAAATGGAGTTAAATCCCAGGCTCTGTGTCTTCCTACAAGCAAGACTTCGTTTAAGGTAAACTCAGTCACCTTTCAGCTCAAACAAAGCTAGATCGTTCACGAAGCTCACTCTTTTCTCGCTCTTAACTCTAAAGCATTGGATATTAGAGGAACTGTGGTTTCTATCACTTTCAGAAGCAGAGTTGAACTAGATATGGTCTGTATGTGTAGGAACCACCGTTCTTTTGTTCTGAGAACACTCACGTTTCCTGCTGTATTAGAGACTCTAGAAAGCAAGACCGTGCTTCTTGCTCTAAAGCAGACTGTGTTTCATGGATGAGAAATGTGCTGTGTGTTTCCCTCAGAAATGGAGTTAAATCCCAGGCTCTGTGTCTTCCTACAAGCAAGACATCTTTTCAGGTAAACTCAGTCACATTTCAGCTCAAACAAAGCTAGATCGTTCACGAAGCTCACTCATTTCACACTCTTAACTGTAAAGCACTGGATATTAGAGGACCTGTTGTTTGTTTCAGTTTCAGAAGCAGAGTAGAACTAGATATGGTCCGTATGTGAAGCAAACACCGTTCTTTTTTCAGACCACACTCACTTTACCTGCTTTATTAGAGATTCTAAAAAGCAAGATTGTGCTTCTTGCTCCTAAAGCAGAGTGTGTTTCATGGATGAGAACTGTGCTTTGTGATACCTTTAGAAATGGAGTTAAAGCCCAGGCTCTGTGTCTGCATACAGGCAAGACATCTTTTTAGGTAAACTCAGTCAGCATTCCGCTCAAACAAAGCTAGATCATTCACGAAGCTCACACGTTTCTTGCTCTTAACTGCCAAGCATTCCATATTAGAGGACCTATGGTTCCTATCAGTTTCAGAAGCAGATTTGAACTAGATATGGTCTGTATGTGTAGGAAACACTGTTCTTTTCTTCTAACCACAAACACGTTTCCACTTTATTAGAGAATCTAGAAAGCAACAGCGTGCTTCTTGCTCTAAAGCAGACTGTGTTTCATGGATGAGAACTGTGCTTTGTGTTTCCCTTCAGAAATGGAGTTAAATCCCAGGCTCTGTGTCTTCCTACAAGCAAGACTTCGTTTACGGTAAACTCAGTCACCTTTCAGCTCAAACAAAGCTAGATCGTTCACGAAGCTCACTCTTTTCTCGCTCTTAACTCTAAAGCATTGGATATTAGAGGACCTGTGGTTTGTATCAGTTTCAGAAGCAGAGTTGAGCTAGCAATGGTCTGTATGTCTAGGAAACACCGTTCTTTTTTTCTGAGCACACTCAAGTTACTGGCTCTATTAGAGACTCTAGAAATCAAGACCATGCTTCTTGCTCTAAAGCAGAGTGTGTTTCATGGATGAGAACTGTGCTGTGTGTTTCCCTTCAGAAATGGTGTTAAATCTCAGGCTCTGTGTCTTTCTACAAGCAAGACTTCGGTTCAGGTAAACTCAGTTACCTTTCAGCTCAAACAAAACTACTTCGTTCACGTACCTCACACGTTTCTCGCTCTTAAATGAAAATCATTGGATGTTAGAAGAACTGTGGTTTCTATCACTTTCAGAAGCAGAGTTGTACTAGATATGGTCTGTCTGTGTAGGAAACACCGTTCTTTTGTTCTGAGCACACTCACGTTTCCTACTCTATTAGAGACTCTAGAAAGCAAGAGCGTGCTTTGTGCTCTAAAGAAGAGTGTGTTTCATTGATGAGAACTGTCCGGTGTGTTTCCCTTCAGAAATGGAGTTAAATCCCAGGCTCTGTGTCTTCCTACAAGCAAGACTTCGTTTAAGGTAAACTCAGTCACCTTTCAGCTCAAACAAAGCTACATCGTTCTAGGCTCACACGTTTCTTGCTCTTAACTGTAAAGCATTGGATGTTAGAGGAACTGTGGTTTCTATCACTTTCAGAAGCAGAGTTGACTAGATATGATCTATATGTGTAGGAACCACCGTTCTTTTGTTCTGAGAACACTCACGTTTCCTGCTGTATTAGAGACTCTAGAAAGCAAGAACGTGCCACTTGCTCTACAGCAGACTGTGTTTCATGGATGAGAAACGTGCTGTGTGTTTCCCTTCAGAAATGGAGTTAAATCCCAGGCTCTGTGTCTTCCTAAAAGCAAGACATCTTTTCAGGTAAACTCAGTCACATTTCAGCTCAAACAAAGCTGGATCATTCACCAAGCTCACTCATTTCACACTCTTAACTGTAAAGCACTGGATATTAGAGGACCTGTGGTTTGTATCGGTTTCAGAAGCAGAGTTGAACTAGCAATGGTCCGTATATTTAGGAAACACCGTTCTTTTTTTCTGAGTACACTCAAGTTTCTGGCTCTATTAGAGACTCTAGAATCTAGAGCGTGCTTCTTGCTCTAAAGCAGATGTTTTTCATGGATGAGACTGTGCTGTGTGTTTCCCTTCAGAAATGTAGTTAAATCCCAGGCTCTGTGTCTGCCTACAAGCAAGACATCTTTTCAGGTAAACTCAGTCACCATTCCGCTCAAACAAAGCTAGATCAATCACGAAGCTCACACGTTTCTTGCTCTTAACTGCCAAGCATTGGATATTAGAGGACCTATGGTTCCTATCAGTTTCAGAAGCAGAGTTGAACTAGATATGGTCTGTATGTGTAGGAAACACCGTTCTTTTCTTCTAACCACAAACACGTTTCCACTTTATTAGAGAATCGAGAAAGCAACAGAGGTCTTCTTGTTCTAAAGCAGACTGTGTTTCATGGATGAGAACTGTGCTGTGTGTTTCTCTTCAGAAATGGAGTTAAATTCCAGGCTCTGTGTCTTCCTACAAGCAAGACTTCTTTTCAGGTAAACTCAGTCACCTTTCAGCTCAAACAAAGCTAGATCGTTCACGAAGCTCACTCTTTTCTCGCTCTTAACTCTAAAGCATTGGATATTAGAGGAACTGTGGTTTCTATCACTTTCAGAAGCAGAGTTGAACTAGATATGGTCTGTATGTGTAGGAACCACCGTTCTTTTCTTCTGAGAACACTCACGTTTCCTGCTGTATTAGAGACTCTAGAAAGCAAGACCGTGCCTCTTGCTCTAAAGCAGACTGTGTTTCATGGATGAGAAATGTGCTGTGTGTTTCCCTCAGAAATGGAGTTAAATCCCAGGCTCTGTGTCTTCCTACAAGCAAGATATCTTTTCAGGTAAACTCAGTCACATTTCAGCTCAAACAAAGCTAGATCGTTCACGAAGCTCACTCATTTCACACTCTTAACTGTAAAGCACTGGATATTAGAGGACCTGTTGTTTGTTTCAGTTTCAGAAGCAGAGTAGAACTAGATATGGTCCGTATGTGTAGCAAACACCGTTCTTTTTTCGGACCACACTCACTTTACATGCTTTATTAGAGATTCTAAAAAGCAAGAGTGTGCTTCTTGCTCCTAAAGCAGAGTGTGTTTCATGGATGAGAACTGTGCTTTGTGTTTCCCTTCAGAAATGGAGTTAAATCCCAGGCTCTGTGTCTTCCTACAAGCAAGACTTCGTTTAAGGTAAACTCATTCACCTTTCAGCTCAAACAAAGCTAGATCGTTCACGAAGCTCACTCTTTTCTCGCTCTTAACTCTAAAGCATTGGATATTAGAGGACCTGTGGTTTGTATCAGTTTCAGAAGCAGAGTTGAACTAGCAATGGTCTGTATGTCTAGGAAACAAAGTTCTTTTTTTCTGAGCACACTCAAGTTTCTGGCTCTATTAGAGACTCTAGAAATCAAGACCATGCTTCTTGCTCTAAAGCAGAGTGTGTTTCATGGATGAGAACTGTGCTGTGTGTTTCCCTTCAGAAATGGAGTTAAATCTCAGGCTCTGTGTCTTTCTACAAGCAAGACTTTGGTTCAGGTAAACGCAGTTACCTTTCAGCTCAAACAAAACTACTTCGTTCACGTGCCTCACACGTTTCTCGCTCTTAAATGAAAATCATTGGATGTTTGAAGAACTGTGGTTTTTATCACTTTCAGAAGCAGAGTTGTACTAGATATGGTCTGTATGTGTAGGAACCACCGTTCTTTTGTTCTGAGCACACTCACGTTTCCTACTCTATTAGAGATTCTAGAAAGCAAGACCGTGCTTCTTGCTCTAAAGCAGACTGTGTTTCCTGGATGAGAACTGTGCTGTGTGTTTCCCTTCAGAAATGGAGTTAAAACCCAGGCTCTGTGTCTTTCTACAAGCAAGACTTCGTTTAAGGTAAACTCTGTCACTTTTCAGATCAAACAATGCTACATCGTTCTAGGCTCACACGTTTCTCGCTCTTAACTGTAAAGCATTGGATATTAGAGGACCTGTGGTTTGTATCCGTTTCAGAAGCAGAGTTGAACTAGCAATGGTCCGTATATTTTGGAAACACCGTTCTTTTTTTCTGAGCACACTCAAGTTTCTGGCTCTATTAGAGACTCTAGAATCTAGAGCATGCTTCTTGCTTTAAGCAGATGTTTTTCATGGATGAGAACTGTGCTGTGTGTTTCCCTTCAGAATTGTAGTTAAATCCCAGGCTCTGTGTCTGCATAAAGGCAAGACATCTTTTCAGGTAAACTCAGTCACCATTCCGCTCAAACAAAGCTAGATCATTCACGAAGCTCACACATTTCTTGCTCTTAACTGCCAAGCATTCCATATTAGAGGACCTATGGTTCCTATCAGTTTCAGAAGCAGATTTGAACTAGATATGGTCTGTATGTGTAGGAAACACCGTTCTTTTCTTCTAACCACAAACATGTTTCCACTTTATTAGAGAATCTAGAAAGCAACAGCGTGCTTCTTGCTCTAAAGCAGACTGTGTTTCATGGATGAGAACTGTGCTGTGTGTTTCCCTTCAGAAATGGAGTTAAATCCCAGGCTCTGTGTCTTCCTACAAGCAAGACTTCGTTTAAGGTAAACTCAGTCACCTTTCAGCTCAAACAAAGCTAGATCGTTCACGAAGCTCACTCTTTTCTCGCTCTTAACTCTAAAGCATTGGATATTAGAGGAACTGTGGTTTCTATCACTTTCAGAAGCAGAGTTGAACTAGATATGGTCTGTATGTGTAGGAACCACCGTTCTTTTGTTCTGAGAACACTCACGTTTCCTGCTGTATTAGAGACTCTAGAAAGCAAGACCGTGCTTCTTGCTCTAAAGCAGACTGTGTTTCATGGATGAGAAATGTGCTGTGTGTTTCCCTCAGAAATGGAGTTAAATCCCAGGCTCTGTGTCTTCCTACAAGCAAGACATCTTTTCAGGTAAACTCAGTCACATTTCAGCTCAAACAAAGCTAGATCGTTCACGAAGCTCACTCATTTCACACTCTTAACTGTAAAGCACTGGATATTAGAGGACCTGTTGTTTGTTTCAGTTTCAGAAGCAGAGTAGAACTAGATATGGTCCGTATGTGTAGCAAACACCGTTCTTTTGTCGGACCACACTCACTTTACCTGCTTTATTAGAGATTCTAAAAAGCAAGAGTGTGCTTCTTGCTCCTAAAGCAGAGTGTGTTTCATGGATGAGAACTGTGCTTTGTGTTTCCCTTCAGAAATGGAGTTAAATCCCAGGCTCTGTGTCTTCCTACAAGCAAGACTTCGTTTAAGGTAAACTCAGTCACCTTTCAGCTCAAACAAAGCTAGATTGTTCACGAAGCTCACTCTTTTCTCGCTCTTAACTCTAAAGCATTGGATATTAGAGGAACTGTGGTTTCTATCACTTTCAGAAGGAGAGTTGAACTAGATATGGTCTGTATGTGTAGGAACCACCGTTCTTTTGTTCTGAGAACACTCACGTTTCCTGCTGTATTAGAGACTCTAGAAAGCAAGACCGTGCTTCTTGCTCTAAAGCAGACTGTGTTTCATGGATGAGAAATGTGCTGTGTGTTTCCCTCAGAAATGGAGTTAAATCCCAGGCTCTGTGTCTTCCTACAAGCAAGACATCTTTTCAGGTAAACTCAGTCACATTTCAGCTCAAACAAAGCTAGATCGTTCACGAAGCTCACTCATTTCACACTCTTAACTGTAAAGCACTGGATATTAGAGGACCTGTTGTTTGTTTCAGTTTCAGAAGCAGAGTAGAACTAGATATGGTCCGTTGTGTAGCAAACACCGTTCTTTTTTCGGACCACACTCACTTTACCTGCTTTATTAGAGATTCTAAAAAGCAAGAGTGTGCTTCTTGCTCCTAAAGCAGAGTGTGTTTCATGGATGAGAACTGTGCTTTGTGTTTCCCTTCAGAAATGGAGTTAAATCCCAGGCTCTGTGTCTTCCTACAAGCAAGACTTCGTTTAAGGTAAACTCAGTCACCTTTCAGCTCAAACAAAGCTAGATGGTTCACAAAGCTCACTCTTTTCTCGCTCTTAACTCTAAAGCATTGGATGTTAGAGGACATGTGGTATGTATCAGTTTCAGAAGCAGAGTTGAACTAGATATGGTCTGTATGTGTAGGAACCACCGTTCTTTTGTTCTGAGCACACTCACGTTTCCTGCTGTATTAGAGACTCTAGAAACAAGACCGTGCTTTTGCTCTAAAGAAGACTGTGTTTCATGGATGAGAACTATGCTGTGTGTTTCCCTTCAGAAATGGAGTTAAATCCCAGGCTCTGTGTATTCCTCCAAGCAAGACACCTTTTCAGGTAAACTCAGTCACATTTCAGCTCAAATAAAGCTAGATCGTTCACGAAGCTCACTCGTTTCTCGCTCTTAACTGTAAAGCATTGGATATTAGAGGACCTGTGGTTTGTATCCGTTTCAGAAGCAGAGTTGAACTAGCAATGGTCCGTAAGTTTAGGAAACACCATTCTTTTTTTCTGAGCATACTCAAGTTTCTGGCTCTATTAGAGACTCTAGAATCTAGAGCGTGCTAATTGCTCTAAAGCAGATGTTTCTCATGGATGAGACTGTGCTGTGTGTTTCCCTTCAGAAACGTAGTTAAAGCCCAGGCTCTGTGTCTGCCTACAAGCAAGACATCTTTTCAGGTAAACTCAGTCACCTTTCCGCTCAAACAAAGCTAGATCATTCACGAAGCTCACACATTTCTTGCTCTTAACTGCCACGCATTGGATTTTAGAGGACCTATCAGTTTCAGAAGCAGAGTTGAACTAGATATGGTCTGTATGTGTAGGAAACACCGTTCTTTTCTTCTAACCACAAACACGTTTCCACTTTATTAGAGAATCTGGAAAGCAACAGCGTGCTTCTTGCTCTAAAGCAGACTGTGTTTCATGGATGAGAACTGTGCTTTGTGTTTCCCTTCAGAAATGGAGTTAAATCCCAGGCTCTGTGTCTTCCTACAAGCAAGACTTCGTTTAAGGTAAACTCAGTCACCTTTCAGCTCAAACAAAGCTAGATCGTTCACGAAGCTCACTCTTTTCTCGCTCTTAACTCTAAAGCATTGGATATTAGAGGAACTGTGGTTTCTATCACTTTCAGAAGCAGAGTTGAACTAGATATGGTCTGTATGTGTAGGAACCACCGTTCTTTTGTTCTGAGAACACTCACGTTTCCTGCTGTATTAGAGACTCTAGAAAGCAAGACCGTGCTTCTTGCTCTAAAGCAGACTGTGTTTCATGGATGAGAAATGTGCTGTGTGTTTCCCTCAGAAATGGAGTTAAATCCCAGGCTCTGTGTCTTCCTACAAGCAAGATATCTTTTCAGGTAAACTCAGTCACATTTCAGCTCAAACAAAGCTAGATCGTTCACGAAGCTCACTCATTTCACACTCTTAACTGTAAAGCACTGGATATTAGAGGACCTGTTGTTTGTTTCAGTTTCAGAAGCAGAGTAGAACTAGATATGGTCCGTATGTGTAGCAAACACCGTTCTTTTTTCGGACCACACTCACTTTACCTGCTTTATTAGAGATTCTAAAAAGCAAGAGTGTGCTTCTTGCTCCTAAAGCAGAGTGTGTTTCATGGATGAGAACTGTGCTTTGTGTTTCCCTTCAGAAATGGAGTTAAATCCCAGGCTCTGTGTCTTCCTACAAGCAAGACTTCGTTTAAGGTAAACTCAGTCACCTTTCAGCTCAAACAAAGCTAGATCGTTCACGAAGCTCACTCTTTTCTCGCTCTTAACTCTAAAGCATTGGATATTAGAGGACCTGTGGTTTGTATCAGTTTCAGAAGCAGAGTTGAACTAGCAATGGTCTGTATGTCTAGGAAACAAAGTTCTTTTTTTCTGAGCACACTCAAGTTTCTGGCTCTATTAGAGACTCTAGAAATCAAGACCATGCTTCTTGCTCTAAAGCAGAGTGTGTTTCATGGATGAGAACTGTGCTGTGTGTTTCCCTTCAGAAATGGAGTTAAATTTCAGGCTCTGTGTCTTTCTACAAGCAAGACTTTGGTTCAGGTAAACTCAGTTACCTTTCAGCTCAAACAAAACTACTTCGTTCACGTACCTCACACGTTTCTCGCTCTTAAATGAAAATCATTGGATGTTTGAAGAACTGTGGTTTTTATCACTTTCAGAAGCAGAGTTGTACTAGATATGGTCTGTATGTGTAGGAACCACCGTTCTTTTGTTCTGAGCACACTCACGTTTCCTACTCTATTAGAGATTCTAGAAAGCAAGACCGTGCTTCTTGCTCTAAAGCAGACTGTGTTTCCTGGATGAGAACTGTGCTGTGTGTTTCCCTTCAGAAATGGAGTTAAAACCCAGGCTCTGTGTCTTTCTACAAGCAAGACTTCGTTTAAGGTAAACTCTGTCACCTTTCAGATCAAACAATGCTACATCGTTCTAGGCTCACACGTTTCTCGCTCTTAACTGTAAAGCATTGGATATTAGAGGACCTGTGGTTTGTATCCGTTTCAGAAGCAGAGTTGAACTAGCAATGGTCCGTATATTTAGGAAACACCATTCTTTTTTTCTGAGCACACTCAAGTTTCTGGCTCTATTAGAGACTCTAGAATCTAGAGCATGCTTCTTGCTCTAAAGCAGATGTTTTTCATGGATGAGAACTGTGCTGTGTGTTTCCCTTCAGAATTGTAGTTAAATCCCAGGCTCTGTGTCTGCATAAAGGCAAGACATCTTTTCAGGTAAACTCAGTCACCATTCCGCTCAAACAAAGCTAGATCATTCACGAAGCTCACACATTTCTTGCTCTTAACTGCCAAGCATTCCATATTAGAGGACCTATGGTTCCTATCAGTTTCAGAAGCAGATTTGAACTAGATATGGTCTGTATGTGTAGGAAACACCGTTCTTTTCTTCTAACCACAAACACGTTTCCACTTTATTAGAGAATCTAGAAAGCAACAGCGTGCTTCTTGCTCTAAAGCAGACTGTGTTTCATGGATGAGAACTGTGCTTTGTGTTTCCCTTCAGAAATGGAGTTAAATCCCAGGCTCTGTGTCTTCCTACAAGCAAGACTTCGTTTAAGGTAAACTCAGTCACCTTTCAGCTCAAACAAAGCTAGATCGTTCACGAAGCTCACTCTTTTCTCGCTCTTAACTCTAAAGCATTGGATATTAGAGGAACTGTGGTTTCTATCACTTTCAGAAGCAGAGTTGAACTAGATATGGTCTGTATGTGTAGGAACCACCGTTCTTTTGTTCTGAGAACACTCACGTTTCCTGCTGTATTAGAGACTCTAGAAAGCAAGACCGTGCTTCTTGCTCTAAAGCAGACTGTGTTTCATGGATGAGAAATGTGCTGTGTGTTTCCCTCAGAAATGGAGTTAAATCCCAGGCTCTGTGTCTTCCTACAAGCAAGATATCTTTTCAGGTAAACTCAGTCACATTTCAGCTCAAACAAAGCTAGATCGTTCACGAAGCTCACTCATTTCACACTCTTAACTGTAAAGCACTGGATATTAGAGGACCTGTTGTTTGTTTCAGTTTCAGAAGCAGAGTAGAACTAGATATGATCCGTATGTGTAGCAAACACCGTTCTTTTTTCGGACCACACTCACTTTACCTGCTTTATTAGAGATTCTAAAAAGCAAGAGTGTGCTTCTTGCTCCTAAAGCAGAGTGTGTTTCATGGATGAGAACTGTGCTTTGTGTTTCCCTTCAGAAATGGAGTTAAATCCCAGGCTCTGTGTCTTCCTACAAGCAAGACTTCGTTTAAGGTAAACTCAGTCACCTTTCAGCTCAAACAAAGCTAGATTGTTCACGAAGCTCACTCTTTTCTCGCTCTTAACTCTAAAGCATTGGATATTAGAGGAACTGTGGTTTCTATCACTTTCAGAAGGAGAGTTGAACTAGATATGGTCTGTATGTGTAGGAACCACCGTTCTTTTGTTCTGAGCACACTCACGTTTCCTGCTGTATTAGAGACTCTAGAAACAAGACCGTGCTTTTGCTCTAAAGAAGACTGTGTTTCATGGATGAGAACTATGCTGTGTGTTTCCCTTCAGAAATGGAGTTAAATCCCAGGCTCTGTGTATTCCTACAAGCAAGACACCTTTTCAGGTAAACTCAGTCACATTTCAGCTCAAATAAAGCTAGATCGTTCACGAAGCTCACTCGTTTCTCGCTCTTAACTGTAAAGCATTGGATATTAGAGGACCTGTGGTTTGTATCCGTTTCAGAAGCAGAGTTGAACTAGCAATGGTCCGTAAGTTTAGGAAACACCATTCTTTTTTTCTGAGCATACTCAAGTTTCTGGCTCTATTAGAGACTCTAGAATCTAGAGCGTGCTAATTGCTCTAAAGCAGATGTTTCTCATGGATGAGACTGTGCTGTGTGTTTCCCTTCAGAAACGTAGTTAAAGCCCAGGCTCTGTGTCTGCCTACAAGCAAGACATCTTTTCAGGTAAACTCAGTCACCATTCCGCTCAAACAAAGCTAGATCATTCACGAAGCTCACACATTTCTTGCTCTTAACTGCCACGCATTGGATTTTAGAGGACCTATCAGTTTCAGAAGCAGAGTTGAACTAGATATGGTCTGTATGTGTAGGAAACACCGTTCTTTTCTTCTAACCACAAACACGTTTCCACTTTATTAGAGAATCTGGAAAGCAACAGCGTGCTTCTTGCTCTAAAGCAGACTGTGTTTCATGGATGAGAACTGTGCTTTGTGTTTCCCTTCAGAAATGGAGTTAAATCCCAGGCTCTGTGTCTTCCTACAAGCAAGACTTCGTTTAAGGTAAACTCAGTCACCTTTCAGCTCAAACAAAGCTAGATCGTTCACGAAGCTCACTCTTTTCTCGCTCTTAACTCTAAAGCATTGGATATTAGAGGAACTGTGGTTTCTATCACTTTCAGAAGCAGAGTTGAACTAGATATGGTCTGTATGTGTAGGAACCACCGTTCTTTTGTTCTGAGAACACTCACGTTTCCTGCTGTATTAGAGACTCTAGAAAGCAAGACCGTGCTTCTTGCTCTAAAGCAGACTGTGTTTCATGGATGAGAAATGTGCTGTGTGTTTCCCTCAGAAATGGAGTTAAATCCCAGGCTCTGTGTCTTCCTACAAGCAAGATATCTTTTCAGGTAAACTCAGTCACATTTCAGCTCAAACAAAGCTAGATCGTTCACGAAGCTCACTCATTTCACACTCTTAACTGTAAAGCACTGGATATTAGAGGACCTGTTGTTTGTTTCAGTTTCAGAAGCAGAGAAGAACTAGATATGGTCCGTATGTGTAGCAAACACCGTTCTTTTTTCGGACCACACTCACTTTACCTGCTTTATTAGAGATTCTAAAAAGCAAGAGTGTGCTTCTTGCTCCTAAAGCAGAGTGTGTTTCATGGATGAGAACTGTGCTTTGTGTTTCCCTTCAGAAATGGAGTTAAATCCCAGGCTCTGTGTCTTCCTACAAGCAAGACTTCGTTTAAGGTAAACTCAGTCACCTTTCAGCTCAAACAAAGCTAGATCGTTCACGAAGCTCACTCTTTTCTCGCTCTTAACTCTAAAGCATTGGATATTAGAGGACCTGTGGTTTGTATCAGTTTCAGAAGCAGAGTTGAACTAGCAATGGTCTGTATGTCTAGGAAACAAAGTTCTTTTTTTCTGAGCACACTCAAGTTTCTGGCTCTATTAGAGACTCTAGAAATCAAGACCATGCTTCTTGCTCTAAAGCAGAGTGTGTTTCATGGATGAGAACTGTGCTGTGTGTTTCCCTTCAGAAATGGAGTTAAATTTCAGGCTCTGTGTCTTTCTACAAGCAAGACTTTGGTTCAGGTAAACTCAGTTACCTTTCAGCTCAAACAAAACTACTTCGTTCACGTACCTCACACGTTTCTCGCTCTTAAATGAAAATCATTGGATGTTTGAAGAACTGTGGTTTTTATCACTTTCAGAAGCAGAGTTGTACTAGATATGGTCTGTATGTGTAGGAACCACCGTTCTTTTGTTCTGAGCACACTCACGTTTCCTACTCTATTAGAGATTCTAGAAAGCAAGACCGTGCTTCTTGCTCTAAAGCAGACTGTGTTTCCTGGATGAGAACTGTGCTGTGTGTTTCCCTTCAGAAATGGAGTTAAAACCCAGGCTCTGTGTCTTTCTACAAGCAAGACTTCGTTTAAGGTAAACTCTGTCACCTTTCAGATCAAACAATGCTACATCGTTCTAGGCTCACACGTTTCTCGCTCTTAACTGTAAAGCATTGGATATTAGAGGACCTGTGGTTTGTATCCGTTTCAGAAGCAGAGTTGAACTAGCAATGGTCCGTATATTTAGGAAACACCATTCTTTTTTTCTGAGCACACTCAAGTTTCTGGCTCTATTAGAGACTCTAGAATCTAGAGCATGCTTCTTGCTCTAAAGCAGATGTTTTTCATGGATGAGAACTGTGCTGTGTGTTTCCCTTCAGAATTGTAGTTAAATCCCAGGCTCTGTGTCTGCATAAAGGCAAGACATCTTTTCAGGTAAACTCAGTCACCATTCCGCTCAAACAAAGCTAGATCATTCACGAAGCTCACACATTTCTTGCTCTTAACTGCCAAGCATTCCATATTAGAGGACCTATGGTTCCTATCAGTTTCAGAAGCAGATTTGAACTAGATATGGTCTGTATGTGTAGGAAACACCGTTCTTTTCTTCTAACCACAAACACGTTTCCACTTTATTAGAGAATCTAGAAAGCAACAGCGTGCTTCTTGCTCTAAAGCAGACTGTGTTTCATGGATGAGAACTGTGCTTTGTGTTTCCCTTCAGAAATGGAGTTAAATCCCAGGCTCTGTGTCTTCCTACAAGCAAGACTTCGTTTAAGGTAAACTCAGTCACCTTTCAGCTCAAACAAAGCTAGATTGTTCACGAAGCTCACTCTTTTCTCGCTCTTAACTCTAAAGCATTGGATATTAGAGGAACTGTGGTTTCTATCACTTTCAGAAGCAGAGTTGAACTAGATATGGTCTGTATGTGTAGGAACCACCGTTCTTTTGTTCTGAGAACACTCACGTTTCCTGCTGTATTAGAGACTCTAGAAAGCAAGACCGTGCTTCTTGCTCTAAAGCAGACTGTGTTTCATGGATGAGAAATGTGCTGTGTGTTTCCCTCAGAAATGGAGTTAAATCCCAGGCTCTGTGTCTTCCTACAAGCAAGATATCTTTTCAGGTAAACTCAGTCACATTTCAGCTCAAACAAAGCTAGATCGTTCACGAAGCTCACTCATTTCACACTCTTAACTGTAAAGCACTGGATATTAGAGGACCTGTTGTTTGTTTCAGTTTCAGAAGCAGAGTAGAACTAGATATGGTCCGTATGTGTAGCAAACACCGTTCTTTTTTCGGACCACACTCACTTTACCTGCTTTATTAGAGATTCTAAAAAGCAAGAGTGTGCTTCTTGCTCCTAAAGCAGAGTGTGTTTCATGGATGAGAACTGTGCTTTGTGTTTCCCTTCAGAAATGGAGTTAAATCCCAGGCTCTGTGTCTTCCTACAAGCAAGACTTCGTTTAAGGTAAACTCAGTCACCTTTCAGCTCAAACAAAGCTAGATTGTTCACGAAGCTCACTCTTTTCTCGCTCTTAACTCTAAAGCATTGGATATTAGAGGAACTGTGGTTTCTATCACTTTCAGAAGGAGAGTTGAACTAGATATGGTCTGTATGTGTAGGAACCACCGTTCTTTTGTTCTGAGAACACTCACGTTTCCTGCTGTATTAGAGACTCTAGAAAGCAAGACCGTGCTTCTTGCTCTAAAGCAGACTGTGTTTCATGGATGAGAAATGTGCTGTGTGTTTCCCTCAGAAATGGAGTTAAATCCCAGGCTCTGTGTCTTCCTACAAGCAAGACATCTTTTCAGGTAAACTCAGTCACATTTCAGCTCAAACAAAGCTAGATCGTTCACGAAGCTCACTCATTTCACACTCTTAACTGTAAAGCACTGGATATTAGAGGACCTGTTGTTTGTTTCAGTTTCAGAAGCAGAGTAGAACTAGATATGGTCCGTATGTGTAGCAAACACCGTTCTTTTTTCGGACCACACTCACTTTACCTGCTTTATTAGAGATTCTAAAAAGCAAGAGTGTGCTTCTTGCTCCTAAAGCAGAGTGTGTTTCATGGATGAGAACTGTGCTTTGTGTTTCCCTTCAGAAATGGAGTTAAATCCCAGGCTCTGTGTCTTCCTACAAGCAAGACTTCGTTTAAGGTAAACTCAGTCACCTTTCAGCTCAAACAAAGCTAGATGGTTCACAAAGCTCACTCTTTTCTCGCTCTTAACTCTAAAGCATTGGATGTTAGAGGACATGTGGTATGTATCAGTTTCAGAAGCAGAGTTGAACTAGATATGGTCTGTATGTGTAGGAACCACCGTTCTTTTGTTCTGAGCACACTCACGTTTCCTGCTGTATTAGAGACTCTAGAAACAAGACCGTGCTTTTGCTCTAAAGAAGACTGTGTTTCATGGATGAGAACTATGCTGTGTGTTTCCCTTCAGAAATGGAGTTAAATCCCAGGCTCTGTGTATTCCTACAAGCAAGACACCTTTTCAGGTAAACTCAGTCACATTTCAGCTCAAATAAAGCTAGATCGTTCACGAAGCTCACTCGTTTCTCGCTCTTAACTGTAAAGCATTGGATATTAGAGGACCTGTGGTTTGTATCCGTTTCAGAAGCAGAGTTGAACTAGCAATGGTCCGTAAGTTTAGGAAACACCATTCTTTTTTTCTGAGCATACTCAAGTTTCTGGCTCTATTAGAGACTCTAGAATCTAGAGCGTGCTAATTGCTCTAAAGCAGATGTTTCTCATGGATGAGACTGTGCTGTGTGTTTCCCTTCAGAAACGTAGTTAAAGCCCAGGCTCTGTGTCTGCCTACAAGCAAGACATCTTTTCAGGTAAACTCAGTCACCATTCCGCTCAAACAAAGCTAGATCATTCACGAAGCTCACACATTTCTTGCTCTTAACTGCCACGCATTGGATTTTAGAGGACCTATCAGTTTCAGAAGCAGAGTTGAACTAGATATGGTCTGTATGTGTAGGAAACACCGTTCTTTTCTTCTAACCACAAACACGTTTCCACTTTATTAGAGAATCTGGAAAGCAACAGCGTGCTTCTTGCTCTAAAGCAGACTGTGTTTCATGGATGAGAACTGTGCTTTGTGTTTCCCTTCAGAAATGGAGTTAAATCCCAGGCTCTGTGTCTTCCTACAAGCAAGACTTCGTTTAAGGTAAACTCAGTCACCTTTCAGCTCAAACAAAGCTAGATCGTTCACGAAGCTCACTCTTTTCTCGCTCTTAACTCTAAAGCATTGGATATTAGAGGAACTGTGGTTTCTATCACTTTCAGAAGCAGAGTTGAACTAGATATGGTCTGTATGTGTAGGAACCACCGTTCTTTTGTTCTGAGAACACTCACGTTTCCTGCTGTATTAGAGACTCTAGAAAGCAAGACCGTGCTTCTTGCTCTAAAGCAGACTGTGTTTCATGGATGAGAAATGTGCTGTGTGTTTCCCTCAGAAATGGAGTTAAATCCCAGGCTCTGTGTCTTCCTACAAGCAAGATATCTTTTCAGGTAAACTCAGTCACATTTCAGCTCAAACAAAGCTAGATCGTTCACGAAGCTCACTCATTTCACACTCTTAACTGTAAAGCACTGGATATTAGAGGACCTGTTGTTTGTTTCAGTTTCAGAAGCAGAGTAGAACTAGATATGGTCCGTATGTGTAGCAAACACCGTTCTTTTTTCGGACCACACTCACTTTACCTGCTTTATTAGAGATTCTAAAAAGCAAGAGTGTGCTTCTTGCTCCTAAAGCAGAGTGTGTTTCATGGATGAGAACTGTGCTTTGTGTTTCCCTTCAGAAATGGAGTTAAATCCCAGGCTCTGTGTCTTCCTACAAGCAAGACTTCGTTTAAGGTAAACTCAGTCACCTTTCAGCTCAAACAAAGCTAGATCGTTCACGAAGCTCACTCTTTTCTCGCTCTTAACTCTAAAGCATTGGATATTAGAGGACCTGTGGTTTGTATCAGTTTCAGAAGCAGAGTTGAACTAGCAATGGTCTGTATGTCTAGGAAACAAAGTTCTTTTTTTCTGAGCACACTCAAGTTTCTGGCTCTATTAGAGACTCTAGAAATCAAGACCATGCTTCTTGCTCTAAAGCAGAGTGTGTTTCATGGATGAGAACTGTGCTGTGTGTTTCCCTTCAGAAATGGAGTTAAATTTCAGGCTCTGTGTCTTTCTACAAGCAAGACTTTGGTTCAGGTAAACTCAGTTACCTTTCAGCTCAAACAAAACTACTTCGTTCACGTACCTCACACGTTTCTCGCTCTTAAATGAAAATCATTGGATGTTTGAAGAACTGTGGTTTTTATCACTTTCAGAAGCAGAGTTGTACTAGATATGGTCTGTATGTGTAGGAACCACCGTTCTTTTGTTCTGAGCACACTCACGTTTCCTACTCTATTAGAGATTCTAGAAAGCAAGACCGTGCTTCTTGCTCTAAAGCAGACTGTGTTTCCTGGATGAGAACTGTGCTGTGTGTTTCCCTTCAGAAATGGAGTTAAAACCCAGGCTCTGTGTCTTTCTACAAGCAAGACTTCGTTTAAGGTAAACTCTGTCACCTTTCAGATCAAACAATGCTACATCGTTCTAGGCTCACACGTTTCTCGCTCTTAACTGTAAAGCATTGGATATTAGAGGACCTGTGGTTTGTATCCGTTTCAGAAGCAGAGTTGAACTAGCAATGGTCCGTATATTTAGGAAACACCATTCTTTTTTTCTGAGCACACTCAAGTTTCTGGCTCTATTAGAGACTCTAGAATCTAGAGCATGCTTCTTGCTCTAAAGCAGATGTTTTTCATGGATGAGAACTGTGCTGTGTGTTTCCCTTCAGAATTGTAGTTAAATCCCAGGCTCTGTGTCTGCATAAAGGCAAGACATCTTTTCAGGTAAACTCAGTCACCATTCCGCTCAAACAAAGCTAGATCATTCACGAAGCTCACACATTTCTTGCTCTTAACTGCCAAGCATTCCATATTAGAGGACCTATGGTTCCTATCAGTTTCAGAAGCAGATTTGAACTAGATATGGTCTGTATGTGTAGGAAACACCGTTCTTTTCTTCTAACCACAAACACGTTTCCACTTTATTAGAGAATCTAGAAAGCAACAGCGTGCTTCTTGCTCTAAAGCAGACTGTGTTTCATGGATGAGAACTGTGCTTTGTGTTTCCCTTCAGAAATGGAGTTAAATCCCAGGCTCTGTGTCTTCCTACAAGCAAGACTTCGTTTAAGGTAAACTCAGTCACCTTTCAGCTCAAACAAAGCTAGATTGTTCACGAAGCTCACTCTTTTCTCGCTCTTAACTCTAAAGCATTGGATATTAGAGGAACTGTGGTTTCTATCACTTTCAGAAGGAGAGTTGAACTAGATATGGTCTGTATGTGTAGGAACCACCGTTCTTTTGTTCTGAGAACACTCACGTTTCCTGCTGTATTAGAGACTCTAGAAAGCAAGACCGTGCTTCTTGCTCTAAAGCAGACTGTGTTTCATGGATGAGAAATGTGCTGTGTGTTTCCCTCAGAAATGGAGTTAAATCCCAGGCTCTGTGTCTTCCTACAAGCAAGATATCTTTTCAGGTAAACTCAGTCACATTTCAGCTCAAACAAAGCTAGATCGTTCACGAAGCTCACTCATTTCACACTCTTAACTGTAAAGCACTGGATATTAGAGGACCTGTTGTTTGTTTCAGTTTCAGAAGCAGAGTAGAACTAGATATGGTCCGTATGTGTAGCAAACACCGTTCTTTTTTCGGACCACACTCACTTTACCTGCTTTATTAGAGATTCTAAAAAGCAAGAGTGGGCTTCTTGCTCCTAAAGCAGAGTGTGTTTCATGGATGAGAACTGTGCTTTGTGTTTCCCTTCAGAAATGGAGTTAAATCCCAGGCTCTGTGTCTTCCTACAAGCAAGACTTCGTTTAAGGTAAACTCAGTCACCTTTCAGCTCAAACAAAGCTAGATTGTTCACGAAGCTCACTCTTTTCTCGCTCTTAACTCTAAAGCATTGGATATTAGAGGAACTGTGGTTTGTATCACTTTCAGAAGCAGAGTTGAACTAGATATGGTCTGTATATGTAGGAACCACCGTTCTTTTGTTCTGAGAACACTCACGTTTCCTGCTGTATTAGAGACTCTAGAAAGCAAGACCGTGCTTCTTGCTCTAAAGCAGACTGTGTTTCATGGATGAGAAATGTGCTGTGTGTTTCCCTCAGAAATGGAGTTAAATCCCAGTCTCTGTGTTTCTCCTACAAGCAAGACATCTTTTCAGGTAAACTCAGTCACATTTCAGCTCAAAAAAAGCTAGATCGTTCACGAAGCTCAAACATTTCACACTCTTAACTGTAAAGCACTGAATATTAGAGGACCTGTTGTTTGTTTCAGTTTCAGAAGCAGAGTAGAACTAGATATGGTCCGTATGTGTAGCAAACACCGTTCTTTTTTCGGACCACACTCACTTTACCTGCTTTATTAGAGATTCTAAAAAGCAAGAGTGTGCTTCTTGCTCCTAAAGCAGAGTGTGTTTCATGGATGAGAACTGTGCTTTGTGTTTCCCTTCATAAATGGAGTTAAATCCCAGGTTCTGTGTCTTCCTACAAGCAAGACTTCGTTTAAGGTAAACTCAGTCACCTTTCAGCTCAAACAAAGCTAGATTGTTCACAAAGCTCACTCTTTTCTCGCTCTTAACTCTAAAGCATTGGATGTTAGAGGACATGTGGTATGTATCAGTTTCAGAAGCAGAGTTGAACTAGATATGGTCTGTATGTGTAGGAACCACCGTTCTTTTGTTCTGAGCACACTCACGTTTCCTGCTGTATTAGAGACTCTAGAAACAAGACCGTGCTTTTGCTGTAAAGAAGACTGTGTTTCATGGATGAGAACTGTGCTGTGTGTTTCCCTTCAGAAATGGAGTTAAATCCCAGGCTCTGTGTATTCCTACAAGCAAGACACCTTTTCAGGTAAACTCAGTCACATTTCAGCTCAAATAAAGCTAGATCGTTCACGAAGCTCACTCGTTTCTCGCTCTTAACTGTAAAGCATTGGATATTAGAGGACCTGTGGTTTGTATCCGTTTCAGAAGCAGAGTTGAACTAGCAATGGTCCGTATGTTTAGGAAACACCATTCTTTTTTTCTGAGCATACTCAAGTTTCTGGCTCTATTAGAGACTCTAGAATCTAGAGCGTGCTAATTGCTCTAAAGCAGATGTTTCTCATGGATGAGACTGTGCTGTGTGTTTCCCTTCAGAAATGTAGTTAAAGCCCAGGCTCTGTGTCTGCCTACAAGCAAGACATCTTTTCAGGTAAACTCAGTCACCATTCCGCTCAAACAAAGCTAGATTGTTCACAAAGCTCACTCTTTTCTCGCTCTTAACTCTAAAGCATTGGATATTAGAGGACCTGTGGTTTGTATCAGTTTCAGAAGCAGAGTTGAACTAGCAATGGTCTGTATGTCTAGGAAACAAAGTTCTTTTTTTCTGAGCACACTCAAGTTTCTGGCTCTATTAGAGACTCTAGAAATCAAGACCATGCTTCTTGCTCTAAAGCAGAGTGTGTTTCATGGATGAGAACTGTGCTGTGTGTTTCCCTTCAGAAATGGAGTTAAATTTCAGGCTCTGTGTCTTTCTACAAGCAAGACTTTGGTTCAGGTAAACTCAGTTACCTTTCAGCTCAAACAAAACTACTTCGTTCACGTACCTCACACGTTTCTCGCTCTTAAATGAAAATCATTGGATGTTTGAAGAACTGTGGTTTTTATCACTTTCAGAAGCAGAGTTGTACTAGATATGGTCTGTATGTGTAGGAACCACCGTTCTTTTGTTCTGAGCACACTCACGTTTCCTACTCTATTAGAGATTCTAGAAAGCAAGACCGTGCTTCTTGCTCTAAAGCAGACTGTGTTTCCTGGATGAGAACTGTGCTGTGTGTTTCCCTTCAGAAATGGAGTTAAAACCCAGGCTCTGTGTCTTTCTACAAGCAAGACTTCGTTTAAGGTAAACTCTGTCACCTTTCAGATCAAACAATGCTACATCGTTCTAGGCTCACACGTTTCTCGCTCTTAACTGTAAAGCATTGGATATTAGAGGACCTGTGGTTTGTATCCGTTTCAGAAGCAGAGTTGAACTAGCAATGGTCCGTATATTTAGGAAACACCATTCTTTTTTTCTGAGCACACTCAAGTTTCTGGCTCTATTAGAGACTCTAGAATCTAGAGCATGCTTCTTGCTCTAAAGCAGATGTTTTTCATGGATGAGAACTGTGCTGTGTGTTTCCCTTCAGAATTGTAGTTAAATCCCAGGCTCTGTGTCTGCATAAAGGCAAGACATCTTTTCAGGTAAACTCAGTCACCATTCCGCTCAAACAAAGCTAGATCATTCACGAAGCTCACACATTTCTTGCTCTTAACTGCCAAGCATTCCATATTAGAGGACCTATGGTTCCTATCAGTTTCAGAAGCAGATTTGAACTAGATATGGTCTGTATGTGTAGGAAACACCGTTCTTTTCTTCTAACCACAAACACGTTTCCACTTTATTAGAGAATCTAGAAAGCAACAGCGTGCTTCTTGCTCTAAAGCAGACTGTGTTTCATGGATGAGAACTGTGCTTTGTGTTTCCCTTCAGAAATGGAGTTAAATCCCAGGCTCTGTGTCTTCCTACAAGCAAGACTTCGTTTAAGGTAAACTCAGTCACCTTTCAGCTCAAACAAAGCTAGATTGTTCACGAAGCTCACTCTTTTCTCGCTCTTAACTCTAAAGCATTGGATATTAGAGGAACTGTGGTTTCTATCACTTTCAGAAGGAGAGTTGAACTAGATATGGTCTGTATGTGTAGGAACCACCGTTCTTTTGTTCTGAGAACACTCACGTTTCCTGCTGTATTAGAGACTCTAGAAAGCAAGACCGTGCTTCTTGCTCTAAAGCAGACTGTGTTTCATGGATGAGAAATGTGCTGTGTGTTTCCCTCAGAAATGGAGTTAAATCCCAGGCTCTGTGTCTTCCTACAAGCAAGATATCTTTTCAGGTAAACTCAGTCACATTTCAGCTCAAACAAAGCTAGATCGTTCACGAAGCTCACTCATTTCACACTCTTAACTGTAAAGCACTGGATATTAGAGGACCTGTTGTTTGTTTCAGTTTCAGAAGCAGAGTAGAACTAGATATGGTCCGTATGTGTAGCAAACACCGTTCTTTTTTCGGACCACACTCACTTTACCTGCTTTATTAGAGATTCTAAAAAGCAAGAGTGGGCTTCTTGCTCCTAAAGCAGAGTGTGTTTCATGGATGAGAACTGTGCTTTGTGTTTCCCTTCAGAAATGGAGTTAAATCCCAGGCTCTGTGTCTTCCTACAAGCAAGACTTCGTTTAAGGTAAACTCAGTCACCTTTCAGCTCAAACAAAGCTAGATTGTTCACGAAGCTCACTCTTTTCTCGCTCTTAACTCTAAAGCATTGGATATTAGAGGAACTGTGGTTTGTATCACTTTCAGAAGCAGAGTTGAACTAGATATGGTCTGTATATGTAGGAACCACCGTTCTTTTGTTCTGAGAACACTCACGTTTCCTGCTGTATTAGAGACTCTAGAAAGCAAGACCGTGCTTCTTGCTCTAAAGCAGACTGTGTTTCATGGATGAGAAATGTGCTGTGTGTTTCCCTCAGAAATGGAGTTAAATCCCAGTCTCTGTGTTTCTCCTACAAGCAAGACATCTTTTCAGGTAAACTCAGTCACATTTCAGCTCAAAAAAAGCTAGATCGTTCACGAAGCTCAAACATTTCACACTCTTAACTGTAAAGCACTGAATATTAGAGGACCTGTTGTTTGTTTCAGTTTCAGAAGCAGAGTAGAACTAGATATGGTCCGTATGTGTAGCAAACACCGTTCTTTTTTCGGACCACACTCACTTTACCTGCTTTATTAGAGATTCTAAAAAGCAAGAGTGTGCTTCTTGCTCCTAAAGCAGAGTGTGTTTCATGGATGAGAACTGTGCTTTGTGTTTCCCTTCATAAATGGAGTTAAATCCCAGGTTCTGTGTCTTCCTACAAGCAAGACTTCGTTTAAGGTAAACTCAGTCACCTTTCAGCTCAAACAAAGCTAGATTGTTCACAAAGCTCACTCTTTTCTCGCTCTTAACTCTAAAGCATTGGATGTTAGAGGACATGTGGTATGTATCAGTTTCAGAAGCAGAGTTGAACTAGATATGGTCTGTATGTGTAGGAACCACCGTTCTTTTGTTCTGAGCACACTCACGTTTCCTGCTGTATTAGAGACTCTAGAAACAAGACCGTGCTTTTGCTGTAAAGAAGACTGTGTTTCATGGATGAGAACTGTGCTGTGTGTTTCCCTTCAGAAATGGAGTTAAATCCCAGGCTCTGTGTATTCCTACAAGCAAGACACCTTTTCAGGTAAACTCAGTCACATTTCAGCTCAAATAAAGCTAGATCGTTCACGAAGCTCACTCGTTTCTCGCTCTTAACTGTAAAGCATTGGATATTAGAGGACCTGTGGTTTGTATCCGTTTCAGAAGCAGAGTTGAACTAGCAATGGTCCGTATGTTTAGGAAACACCATTCTTTTTTTCTGAGCATACTCAAGTTTCTGGCTCTATTAGAGACTCTAGAATCTAGAGCGTGCTAATTGCTCTAAAGCAGATGTTTCTCATGGATGAGACTGTGCTGTGTGTTTCCCTTCAGAAATGTAGTTAAAGCCCAGGCTCTGTGTCTGCCTACAAGCAAGACATCTTTTCAGGTAAACTCAGTCACCATTCCGCTCAAACAAAGCTAGATCATTCACGAAGCTCACACATTTCTTGCTCTTAACTGCCAAGCATTGGATATTAGAGGACCTATGGTTCCTATCAGTTTCAGAAGCAGAGTTGAACTAGATATGGTCTGTATGTGTAGGAAACACCGTTCTTTTCTTCTAACCACAAACACGTTTCCACTTTATTAGAGAATCTAGAAAGCAACAGAGTGCTTCTTGTTCTAAAGCAGACTGTGTTTCATGGATGAGAACTGTGCTGTGTGTTTCTCTTCAGAAATGGAGTTAAATTCCATGCTCTGTGTCTTCCTACAAGCAAGACTTCTTTTCAGGTAAACTCAGTCACCTTTCAGCTCCAACAAAGCTACATCGATCTAGGCTCACACGTTTCTTGCTCTTAACTGTAAAGCATTGGATGTTAGAGGACATGTGGTCTGTATCAGTTTCAGAAGCAGAGTTGAACTAGATATGGTCTGTATGTGTAGGAACCACCGTTCTTTGTTCTGAGCACACTCACGTTTCCTGCTGTATTAGAGACTCTAGAAACAAGACCGTGCTTTTGCTCTAAAGAAGACTGTGTTTCATGGATGAGAACTATGCTGTGTGTTTCCCTTCAGAAATGGAGTTATATCCCAGGCTCTGTGTATTCCTACAAGCAAGACACCTTTTCAGGTAAACTCAGTCACATTTCAGCTCAAATAAAGCTAGATCGTTCACGAAGCTCACTCGTTTCTCGCTCTTAACTGTAAAGCATTGGATATTAGAGGACCTGTGGTTTGTATCCGTTTCACAAGCAGAGTTGAACTAGCAATGGTCCGTATGTTTAGGAAACACCATTCTTTTTTTCTGAGCATACTCAAGTTTCTGGCTCTATTAGAGACTCTAGAATCTAGAGCGTTCTTCTTGCTGTAAAGCAGATGTTTTTCATGGATGAGAACTGTGCTTTGTGTTTCCCTTCAGAAATGTAGTTAAATCCCAGGCTCTGTGTTTGCCTACAAGCAAGACATCTTTTCAGGTAAACTCAGTCACCATTCTGCTCAAACAAAGCTAGATCATTCACGAAGCTCACACGTTTCTTGCTCTTAACTGCCAAGCATAGGATATTAGAGGACCTATGGTTCCTTTCAGTTTCAGAAGCAGAGTTGAACTAGATATGGTCTGTACGTGTAGGAAACACCGTTCTTTTCTTCTAACCACAAACACATTTCCACTTTATTAGAGAATCTAGAAAGCAACAGCGTGCTTCTTGCTCTAAAGCAGACTGTGTTTCATGGATGAGAACTGTGCTGTGTGTTTCCCTTCAGAAATGGAGTTAAATCCCAGGCTCTGTGTCTTCCTACAAGCAAGACATCTTTTCAGGTAAACTCAGTCACATTTCAGCGCAAACAAAGCTAGATCGTTCCCGAAGCTCACTCATTTCACACTCTTAAGTGTAAAGCACTGGATATTAGAGGACCTGTGGTTTGTGTCAGTTTCAGAAGCAGAGTAGAACTAGATATGGTCCGTATGTGTATGAAACACCGTTCATTTTTCTGAGCACACTCAAGTTTCTGGCTCTATTAGAGATTCTAGAAATCAAGAGCGTGCTTCTTGCTCTAAAGCAGAGTGTGTTTCATGGATGAGAACTGTGCTGTGTGTTTCCCTGCAGAAATGGAGTTAAATCCCAGGCTCTGTGTCTTCCTACAAGCAAGACTTCGTTTAAGGTAAACTCAGTCACCTTTCAGCTCAAACAAAGCTACATCGTTCTAGGCTCACACGTTTCTTGCTCTTAACTGTAAAGCATTGGATGTTAGAGGAACTGAGGTTTCTATCACTTTCAGAAGCAGAGTTGAACTAGATATGGTCTGTATGTCTAGGAAACACCGTTCTTTTTTTCTGAGCACACTCAAGTTTCTGGCTCTATTAGAGAATCTAGAAATCAAGACCATGCTTCTTGCTCTAAAGCAGAGTGTGTTTCATGGATGAGAACTGTGCTGTGTGTTTCCCTTCAGAAATGGAGTTAAATCTCAGGCTCTGTGTCTTTCTACAAGCAAGACTTCGGTTCAGGTAAACTCAGTTACCTTTCAGCTCAAACAAAACTACTTCGTTCACGTACCTCACACGTTTCTCTCTCTTAAATGAAAATCATTGGATGTTAGAAGAACTGTGGTTTCTATCACTTTCAGAAGCAGAGTTGTACTAGATATGGTCTGTATGTGTAGGAAACACCGTTCTTTTTTTCTGAGCACTCTCACGTTTCCTACTCTATTAGAGACTCTAGAAAGCAAGAGCGTGCTTTGTGCTCTAAAGAAGAGTGTGTTTCATTGATGAGAACTGTGCGGTGGGTTTCCCTTCAGAAATGGAGTTAAATCACAGGCTGTGTGTCTTCCTACAAGGAAGACTTCGTTTAAGGTAAACTCAGTCACCTTTCAGCTCAAACAAAGCTACATCGTTCTAGGCTCACACGTTTCTTGCTCTTAACTGTAAAGCATTGGATGTTAGAGGAACTGTGGTTTCTATCACTTTCAGAAGCAGAGTTGAACTAGATATGATCTGTATGTGTAGGAACCACCGTTCTTTTGTTCTGAGAACACTCACGTTTCCTGCTCTATTAGAGACTCTAGAAAGCAAGACCGTGCTTCTTGCTCTAAAGCAGACTGTGTTTCATGGATGAGAAACGTGCTGTGTGTTTCCCTTCAGAAATGGAGTTAAAACCCAGGTTCTGTGTCTTCCTAAAAGCAAGACATCTTTTCAGGTAAACTCAGTCACATTTCAGCTCAAACAAAGATAGATCGTTCACCAAGCTCACTCATTTCACACTCTTAACTGTAAAGCACTGGATATTAGAGGACCTGTGGTTTGTTTCAGTTTCAGAAGCAGAGTAGAACTAGATATGGTCCGCATGTGTAGCAAACACCGTTCTTTTTTCGGACCACACTCACTTTACCTGCATTATAAGAGATTCTAAAAAGCAAGAGTGAGCTTCATGCTCCTAAAGCAGAGTGTGTTTCATGCATGAGAACTGTGCTTTGTGTTTCCCTTCAGAAATGGAGTTAAATCCCAGGCTCTGTGTCTTCCTACAAGCAAGACTTCGTTTAAGGTAAACTCAGTCACCTTTCAGCTCAAACAAAGCTAGATCGTTCACGAAGCTCACTCCTTTCTCGCTCTTAACTCTAAAGCATTGGATATTAGAGGACCTGTGGTTTGTATCAGTTTCAGAGGCAGAGTTGAACTAGATATGGTCTGTATGTGTAGGAACCACCGTTCTTTGGTCTGAGCACACTCACGTTTCCTACTGTATTAGAGACTCTTGAAAGCAAAACCGTGCTTCTTGCTCTAAAGCAGACTGTGTTTCATGGATGAGAACTGTGCTGCGTGTTTCCCTTCAGAAATGGAGTTAAATCCCAGGCTCTGTGTTTTTCTACAAGCAAGACTTCGGTTCAGGTAAACTCAGTTACCTTTCAGCTCAAACAAAACTACTTCGTTCACGTGCCTCACACGTTTCTCGCTCTTAAATGAAAATCATTGGATGTTAGAAGAACTGTGGTTTCTATCACTTTCAGAAGCAGAGTTGTACTAGATATGGTCTGTATGTGTAGGAACCACCGTTCTTTTGTTCTGAGCACACTCACGTTTCCTACTCTATTAGAGATTCTAGAAAGCAAGACCTTGCTTCTTGCTCTAAAGCAAACTGTGTTTCCTGGATGAGAACTGTGCTGTGTGTTTCCCTTCAGAAATGGAGTTAAAACCCAGGCTCTGTGTTTTCCTACAAGCAAGACTTCGTTTAAGGTAAACTCAGTCACCTTTCAGATCAAACAATGCTACATCGTTCTAGGCTCACACGTTTCTCGCTCTTAACTATAAAGCATTGGATATTAGAGGACCTGTGGTTTGTATCGGTTTCAGAAGCAGAGTTGAACTAGCAATGGTCCGTATATTTAGGAAGCACCGTTCTTTTTTTCTGAGCACACTCAAGTTTCTGGCTCTATTAGAGACTCTAGAATCTAGAGCGTGCTTCTTGCTCTAAAGCAGATGTTTTTCATGGATGAGACTGTGCTGTGTGTTTCCCTTCAGAAATGTAGTTAAATCCCAGGCTCTGTGTCTGCCTACAAGCAAGACATCTTTTCAGGTAAACTCAGTCACCATTCCGCTCAAACAAAGCTAGATCATTCACGAAGCTCACACGTTTCTTGCTCTTAACTGCCAAGCATTGGATATTAGAGGACCTATGGTTCCTATCAGTTTCAGAAGCAGAGTTTAACTAGATATGGTCTGTATGTGTAGGAAACACCGTTCTTTTCTTCTAACCACAAACACGTTTCCACTTTATTAGAGAATCTAGAAAAAACAGAGTGCTTCTTGCTCTAAAGTAGACTGTGTTTCATGGATGAGAACTGTGCTGTGTGTTTCTCTTCAGAAATGGAGTTAAATTCCAGGCTCTGTGTCTTCCTACAAGCAAGACTTCTTTTCAGGTAAACTCAGTCACCTTTCAGCTCAAACAAAGCTACATCGATCTAGGCTCACACGTTTCTTGCTCTTAACTGTAAAGCATTGGATGTTAGAGGACATGTGGTCTGTATCAGTTTCAGAAGCAGAGTTGAACTAGATATGGTCTGTATGTGTTGGAACCACCGTTCTTTTGTTCTGAGCACACTCACGTTTCCTGCTGTCTTAGAGACTCTAGAAACAAGACCGTGCTTTTGCTCTAAAGAAGACTGTGTTTCATGGATGAGAACTATGCTGTGTGTTTCCCTTCAGAAATGGAGTTAAATCCCAGGCTCTGTGTATTCCTACAAGCAAGACACCTTTTCAGGTAAACTCAGTCACATTTCAGCTCAAACAAAGCTAGATCGTTCAAGAAGCTCACTCGTTTCTCGCTCTTAACTCTAAAGCATTGCATATTAGAGGACCTATAGTTTGTATCAGTTTCAGAAGCAGAGTTGAACTAGCAGTGGTCCATATGTGTATGAAACACCGTTCATTTTTCTGAGCACACTCAAGTTTCTGGCTCTATTAGAGACTCTAGAAATCAAGAGCGTGCTTCTTGCTCTAAAGCGGAGTGTGTTTCATGGATGAGAACTGTGCTGTGTGTTTCTCTTCAGAAATGGAGTTAAATTCCAGGCTCTGTGTCTTCCTACAAGCAAGACTTCTTTTCAGGTAAACTCAGTCACCTTTCAGCTCAAACAAAGCTACATCGATCTAGGCTCACACGTTTCTTGCTCTTAACTGTAAAGCATTGGATGTTAGAGGACATGTGGTCTGTATCAGTTTCAGAAGCAGAGTTGAACTAGATATGGTCTGTATGTGTTGGAACCACCGTTCTTTTGTTCTGAGCACACTCACGTTTCCTGCTGTCTTAGAGACTCTAGAAACAAGACCGTGCTTTTGCTCTAAAGAAGACTGTGTTTCATGGATGAGAACTATGCTGTGTGTTTCCCTTCAGAAATGGAGTTAAATCCCAGGCTCTGTGTATTCCTACAAGCAAGACACCTTTTCAGGTAAACTCAGTCACATTTCAGCTCAAACAAAGCTAGATCGTTCAAGAAGCTCACTCGTTTCTCGCTCTTAACTCTAAAGCATTGCATATTAGAGGACCTGTAGTTTGTATCAGTTTCAGAAGCAGAGTTGAACTAGCAGTGGTCCATATGTGTATGAAACACCGTTCATTTTTCTGAGCACACTCAAGTTTCTGGCTCTATTAGAGACTCTAGAAATCAAGAGCGTGCTTCTTGCTCTAAAGCGGAGTGTGTTTCATGGATGAGAACTGTGCTGTGTGTTTCCCTTCAGAAATGGAGTTAAATTCCAGGCTCTGTGTCTTCCTACAAGCAAGACTTCTTTTCAGGTAAACTCAGTCACCTTTCAGCTCAAACAAAGCTACATCGATCTAGGCTCACACGTTTCTTGCTCTTAACTGTAAAGCATTTGATGTTAGAGGACAGGTGGTCTGTATCAGTTTCAGAAGCAGAGTTGAACTAGATATGGTCTGTATGTGTAGGAATCACCGTTCTTTTCTTCTGAACACACTCACCTTTCCTGATGTATTAGAGACTCTAGAAACAAGACCGTGCTTTTGCTCTAAAGAAGACTGGGTTTCATGGATGAGAACTATGCTGTGTGTTTCCCTGCAGAAATGGAGTTAAATCCCAGGCTCTGTGTCTTCCTACAAGCAAGACTTCGTTTAAGGTAAACTCAGTCACCTTTCAGCTCAAACAAAGCTAGATCGTTCACGAAGCTCACTCGTTTCTCACTCTTAACTCTAAAGCATTGGATATTAGAGGACCTGTGGTTTGTATCAGTTTCAGAAGCAGAGTTGAACTAGCAATGGTCCGTATGTCTAGGAAACACCGTTCTTTTTTTCTGAGCACACTCAAGTTTCTTGCTCTATTAGAGACTCTAGAAATCAAGAACATGCTTCTTGCTCTAAAGCAGAGTGTGTTTCATGGATGAGAACTGTGCTGTGTGTTTCCCTTCAGAAATGGAGTTAAATCTCAGGCTCTGTGTCTTTCTACAAGCAAGACTTCGGTTCAGGTAAACTCAGTTACCTTTCAGCTCAAACAAAACTACTTCGTTCATGTACCTCACACGTTTCTCGCTCTTAAATGAAAATCATTGGATGTTAGAAGAACTGTGGTTTCTATCACTTTCAGAAGCAGAGTTGTACTAGATATGGTCTGTATGTGTAGGAACCACCGTTCTTTTGTTCTGAGCACACTCACGTTTCCTACTCTATTAGAGATTCTAGAAAGCAAGACCTTGCTTCTTGCTCTAAAGCAAACTGTGTTTCCTGGATGAGAACTGTGCTGTGTGTTTCCCTTCAGAAATGGAGTTAAAACCCAGGCTCTGTGTTTTCCTACAAGCAAGACTTCGTTTAAGGTAAACTCAGTCACCTTTCAGATCAAACAATGCTACATCGTTCTAGGCTCACACGTTTCTCGCTCTTAACTATAAAGCATTGGATATTAGAGGACCTGTGGTTTGTATCGGTTTCAGAAGCAGAGTTGAACTAGCAATGGTCCGTATATTTAGGAAGCACCGTTCTTTTTTTCTGAGCACACTCAAGTTTCTGGCTCTATTAGAGACTCTAGAATCTAGAGCGTGCTTCTTGCTCTAAAGCAGATGTTTTTCATGGATGAGACTGTGCTGTGTGTTTCCCTTCAGAAATGTAGTTAAATCCCAGGCTCTGTGTCTGCCTACAAGCAAGACATCTTTTCAGGTAAACTCAGTCACCATTCCGCTCAAACAAAGCTAGATCATTCACGAAGCTCACACGTTTCTTGCTCTTAACTGCCAAGCATTGGATATTAGAGGACCTATGGTTCCTATCAGTTTCAGAAGCAGAGTTTAACTAGATATGGTCTGTATGTGTAGGAAACACCGTTCTTTTCTTCTAACCACAAACACGTTTCCACTTTATTAGAGAATCTAGAAAGCAACAGAGTGCTTCTTGCTCTAAAGTAGACTGTGTTTCATGGATGAGAACTGTGCTGTGTGTTTCTCTTCAGAAATGGAGTTAAATTCCAGGCTCTGTGTCTTCCTACAAGCAAGACTTCTTTTCAGGTAAACTCAGTCACCTTTCAGCTCAAACAAAGCTACATCGATCTAGGCTCACACGTTTCTTGCTCTTAACTGTAAAGCATTGGATGTTAGAGGACATGTGGTCTGTATCAGTTTCAGAAGCAGAGTTGAACTAGATATGGTCTGTATGTGTTGGAACCACCGTTCTTTTGTTCTGAGCACACTCACGTTTCCTGCTGTCTTAGAGACTCTAGAAACAAGACCGTGCTTTTGCTCTAAAGAAGACTGTGTTTCATGGATGAGAACTATGCTGTGTGTTTCCCTTCAGAAATGGAGTTAAATCCCAGGCTCTGTGTATTCCTACAAGCAAGACACCTTTTCAGGTAAACTCAGTCACATTTCAGCTCAAACAAAGCTAGATCGTTCAAGAAGCTCACTCGTTTCTCGCTCTTAACTCTAAAGCATTGCATATTAGAGGACCTGTAGTTTGTATCAGTTTCAGAAGCAGAGTTGAACTAGCAGTGGTCCATATGTGTATGAAACACCGTTCATTTTTCTGAGCACACTCAAGTTTCTGGCTCTATTAGAGACTCTAGAAATCAAGAGCGTGCTTCTTGCTCTAAAGCGGAGTGTGTTTCATGGATGAGAACTGTGCTGTGTGTTTCTCTTCAGAAATGGAGTTAAATTCCAGGCTCTGTGTCTTCCTACAAGCAAGACTTCTTTTCAGGTAAACTCAGTCACCTTTCAGCTCAAACAAAGCTACATCGATCTAGGCTCACACGTTTCTTGCTCTTAACTGTAAAGCATTGGATGTTAGAGGACATGTGGTCTGTATCAGTTTCAGAAGCAGAGTTGAACTAGATATGGTCTGTATGTGTTGGAACCACCGTTCTTTTGTTCTGAGCACACTCACGTTTCCTGCTGTCTTAGAGACTCTAGAAACAAGACCGTGCTTTTGCTCTAAAGAAGACTGTGTTTCATGGATGAGAACTATGCTGTGTGTTTCCCTTCAGAAATGGAGTTAAATCCCAGGCTCTGTGTATTCCTACAAGCAAGACACCTTTTCAGGTAAACTCAGTCACATTTCAGCTCAAACAAAGCTAGATCGTTCAAGAAGCTCACTCGTTTCTCGCTCTTAACTCTAAAGCATTGCATATTAGAGGACCTGTAGTTTGTATCAGTTTCAGAAGCAGAGTTGAACTAGCAGTGGTCCATATGTGTATGAAACACCGTTCATTTTTCTGAGCACACTCAAGTTTCTGGCTCTATTAGAGACTCTAGAAATCAAGAGCGTGCTTCTTGCTCTAAAGCGGAGTGTGTTTCATGGATGAGAACTGTGCTGTGTGTTTCCCTTCAGAAATGGAGTTAAATTCCAGGCTCTGTGTCTTCCTACAAGCAAGACTTCTTTTCAGGTAAACTCAGTCACCTTTCAGCTCAAACAAAGCTACATCGATCTAGGCTCACACGTTTCTTGCTCTTAACTGTAAAGCATTTGATGTTAGAGGACAGGTGGTCTGTATCAGTTTCAGAAGCAGAGTTGAACTAGATATGGTCTGTATGTGTAGGAATCACCGTTCTTTTCTTCTGAACACACTCACCTTTCCTGATGTATTAGAGACTCTAGAAACAAGACCGTGCTTTTGCTCTAAAGAAGACTGGGTTTCATGGATGAGAACTATGCTGTGTGTTTCCCTGCAGAAATGGAGTTAAATCCCAGGCTCTGTGTCTTCCTACAAGCAAGACTTCGTTTAAGGTAAACTCAGTCACCTTTCAGCTCAAACAAAGCTAGATCGTTCACGAAGCTCACTCGTTTCTCACTCTTAACTCTAAAGCATTGGATATTAGAGGACCTGTGGTTTGTATCAGTTTCAGAAGCAGAGTTGAACTAGCAATGGTCCGTATGTCTAGGAAACACCGTTCTTTTTTTCTGAGCACACTCAAGTTTCTTGCTCTATTAGAGACTCTAGAAATCAAGAACATGCTTCTTGCTCTAAAGCAGAGTGTGTTTCATGGATGAGAACTGTGCTGTGTGTTTCCCTTCAGAAATGGAGTTAAATCTCAGGCTCTGTGTCTTTCTACAAGCAAGACTTCGGTTCAGGTAAACTCAGTTACCTTTCAGCTCAAACAAAACTACTTCGTTCATGTACCTCACACGTTTCTCGCTCTTAAATGAAAATCATTGGATGTTAGAAGAACTGTGGTTTCTATCACTTTCAGAAGCAGAGTTGTACTAGATATGGTCTGTATGTGTAGGAAACACCGTTCTTTTGTTCTGAGCACTCTCACGTTTCCTACTCTATTAGAGACTCTAGAAAGCAAGAGCGTGCTTTGTGCTCTAAAGAAGAGTGTGTTTCATTCATGAGAACTGTGCGGTGTGTTTCCCTTCAGAAATGGAGTTAAATCCCAGGCTCTGTGTCTTCCTACAAGCAAGACTTCGTTTAAGGTAAACTCAGTCACCTTTCAGCTCAAACAAAGCTACATCGTTCTAGGCTCACAGGTTTCTTGCTCTTAACTGTAAAGCATTGGATGTTAGAGGAACTGTGGTTTCTATCACTTTCAGAAGCAGAGTTGAACTAGATATGATCTGTATGTGTAGGAACCACCGTTCTTTTGTTCTGAGAACACTCACCTTTCCTGCTGTATTAGACACTCTAGAAAGCAAGACCGTGCTTCTTGCTCTAAAGCAGACTGTGTTTCATGGATGAGAAACGTGCTGTGTGTTTCCCTTCAGAAATGGAGTTAAATCCCAGGCTCTGTGTCTTCCTACAAGCAAGACATCTTTTCAGGTAAACTCAGTCACATTTCAGCGCAAACAAAGCTAGATCGTTCCCGAAGCTCACTCATTTCACACTCTTAAGTGTAAAGCACTGGATATTAGAGGACCTGTGGTTTGTGTCAGTTTCAGAAGCAGAGTAGAACTAGATATGGTCCGTATGTGTAGGAAACACCATTCTTTTTTTCTGTGCACACTCAATTTTCTGGCTCTATTAGGACTCTAGAAATCAAGAGCGTGCTTCTTGCTCCTATAGCAGAGTGTGTTTCATGGATGAAAACTGTGCTGTGTTTCCCTTCAGAAATGGAGTTAAATCCCAGGCTCTGTGTCTGCCTACATGCAAGACATCTTTTCAGGTAAACTCAGTCACCTTTTAGCTCAAACAAAGCTAGATCATTCACGAAGCTCACACGTTTTTCACTCTTAACTGTAAATCATTGGATATTAGAGGACCTGTGGTTCATATCAGTTTCAGAAGCAGAGTTGAACTAGATATGGTCTGTTTGTGTAGGAACCACCGTTCTTTTGTTCTGAGCACACTCACTTTTCCTACTGTATTAGAGACTCTAGAAAGCAAGACCGTGCTTCTTGCTCTAAAGCACACTGTGTTTCATGGATGAGAACTATGCTGTGTGTTTCCCTTCAGATATGGACTTAAATCCCAGGTCTGTGTCTTCCTACAAGGAAGACTTAGTTTAATTTAAACTCAGTCACCTTTCAGCTCAAACAAAGCTACATCGTTCTAGGCTCACAGGTTTCTTGCTCTTAACTGTAAAGCATTGGATGTTACAGGACCTGTGGTTTGTATCAGTTTCAGAAGCAGATTTCAACTAGCAATGGTCTTTATGTCTAGGAAACACCATTCTTTTTTTCTGAGCACACTCAAGTTTCTGGCTCTATTAGAGACTCTAGAAATCAAGACCATGCTTCTTGCTATAAAGCAGACAGTGTGTCATGGATGAGAACTGTGCTGTGTGTTTTCCTTCAGAAATGGAGTTAAATGTCAGGCTCTTTGTCTTTCTACAAGCAAGAGTTCGGTTCAGGTAAACTCAGTTAACTTTCAGCTCAAACAAAACTACATTGTTCACGTAGCTCACAAGTTTCTCGCTCTTAAATGAAAAGCATTGGATGTTAGAAGAACTGTGGTTTCTATCACTTTCATAAGCAGATTTGAACTAGATTTGGTCTGTATGTGTGGGAACCACCATTCTTTTGTTCTGAGCACACTCACGGTTCCTACTCTATTAGAGAGTCTAGAAAGCAAGACCGTGCTTCTTGCTCTAAAGCAGACTATGTTTCATGGATGAGATCTGTGCTGTGTGTTTCCCTTCAGAAATGGAGTTAAAACCCTGGCTCTGTGTTTTCCTACAAGAAAGACTTCGTTAAAGGTAAACTCAGTCACCTTTCAGCTCAAACAAAGCTACATCATTCTAGGCTCACACGTTTCTCGCTCTGAACTGTAAAGCATTGGATATTAGAGGACCTGTGGTTTGTATCAGGTTCAGAAGCAGAGTTGCATGAGCAATGGTCCGTATGTTTAGGAAACACCATTCTTTTTTTTCTGAGCACACTCAAGTTTCTGGCTCTATTAGAGACTCTAGAATCTAGAGCGTGATTCTTGCTCTAAAGCAGATGTGTTTCATGGATGAGACTGTGCTGTGTGTTTCACTTCAGAAATGTAGTTTAATCCCAGGCTCTGTGTCTGCCTACAAGCAAGACAGCTTTTCAGGTAAACTCAGTCACCAATCCGCACAAACAAAGCTAGATCATTAACAAAGCTCACACATTTTTCGCTCTTATCTGTAAAGCATTGGATATTAGAGGACCTACAGTTGGTATCAGTTTCAGAAGCAGAGTTGAACTAGATATGGTCTGTATGTGTAGGAACCACCGTTCTTTTGTTCTGAGCACACTCACGTTTCCTACTGTATTAGAGAATCTAGAAAGCAAAACCGTGGTTCTTGCTCTAAAGCAGACTGTGTTTCATGGATGAGAATTATGCTGTGTGTTTCCCTTCAGAAATGGAGTTAAATCCCAGGCTCTGTGTCTTCCTGAAAGGAAGACTTCGTTTAAGGTAAACTCAGTCACCTTTCAGCTCAAACAAAGCAACATCATTCTAGGATCACACGTTTCTTGCTCTTAACTGTAAAGCATTGGATGTTAGAGGACCTGTGGTTTGTTTCAGTTTCAGAAGCAGAGTTGAACTAGCAATGGTCTGTATGTCTAGGAAACACCGTTCTTTTTTTCTGAGCACACTCAAGTTTCTGGTTCTATTAGAGACTATAGAAATTTAGACAATGCTTCTTGCTCTAAAGCAGAGTGTGTTTCATTGACGAGAACTGTGCTGTGTGTTTCCCTTCAGAAATGGAGTTAAATCTCTGGCTCTGTGTCTTTCTACAAGCAAGACTTCGGTTCTGGTAATCTTAGTTACCTTTCAGGTCAAAAAAAACTACTTCGTTCATGTACCTCACAAGTTTCTCTCTCTTCAATGAAAAGCATTGGATGTTAGAGGAACTGTGGTTTCTATCACTTTCAGAAGCAGAGTTAACTAGATATGGTCTGTATGTGTAGGAACCACCGATCTTTTGTTCTGAGAACACTCACGTTTCCTGCTGTATTAGAGACTCTAGAAAGCAAGACCGAGCTTCTTGCTCTAAAGCAGACTGTGTTTCATGGATGAGAAATGTGCTGTGTGTTTCCCTTCAGAAATGGAGTTAAATCCCAGGCTCTGTGTCTTCCTACAAGCAAGACATCTTTTCAGGTAAACTCAGTCACATTTCAGCTCAAACAAAGCTAGATCGTTCACGAAGCTCACTCGTTTCTCACACTTAACTGTAAAGCAAAGGATATTAGAGGACCTGTTGTTTGTATCAGTTTCAGAAGCAGAGTAGAACTACCAATGGTCCGTATGTTTAGAAAACACCGTTCTTTTATTCTGAGCACACTCAAGTTTCTGGCTCTATTAGAGACTCTAGAATCTAGAGCGTGATTCTTGCTCTAAAGCAGATGTGTTTCATGGATGAGACTGTGCTCTGTGTTTCCCTTCAGAAATGTAGTTAAATCCCAGGCTCTGTGTCTGCCTACAAGCAAGACACCTTTTCAGGTAAACTCAGTCACCAACCGCTCAAACAAAGCTAGATCATTCACGAAGATCACACGTTTCTTGCTCTTATCTGTAAAGAATTGGATATTAGAGGACCTACGGTTCGTATCACTTTCAGAAGCAGAGTTGAACTAGATATGGTCTGTATGTGTAGGAACCACCGTTCTTTTGTTCTGAGCAAACTTACGTTTCCTACTGTATTAGAGAGTCTAGAAAGCAAAACCGTGCTTCTTGCTCTAAAGCAGACTGTGTTTCATGGATGAGAATTATGCTGTGTGTTTCCCTTCAGAAATGGAGTTAAATCCCAGGCTCTATGTCTTCCTGCAAGGAAGCCTTCGTTTAAGGTAAACTCAGTCACCTTTCAGCTCAAACAACGCTACATCGTTCTAGGATCACACGTTTCTTGCTCTTAACTGTAAAGCATTGGATGTTAGAGGACCTGTGGTTTGTATCAGTTTCAGAAGCAGAGTTGAACTAGCAATGGTCTGTATGTCTAGGAAACACCGTTCTTTTTTTCTGATCACACTCAAGTTTCTGGCTCTATTAGAGACTCTAGAAATCAAGACCATGCTTCTTGCTCTAAAGCAGAGTGTGTTTCATGGATGAGAACTGTGCTGTGTGTTTCCCTTCAGAAATGGAGTTAAATCTCAGGCTCTGTGTCTTCCTACAAGGAAGACTTCGTTTAAGGTAAACTCAGTAACCTTTCAGTTCAAACAAAGCTACATCATTCTAGGACCACACGTTTCTTGCTCTTAACTGTAAAGCATTGGATATTAGAGGACCTGCGGTTTGTATCACTTTCAGAAGCAGAGTTGAACTAGCAATGGTCCGTATGTGTAGGAAACACCGTTCTTTTTTCTGAGCACACTCACGTTTCCTACTCTATTAGAGATTCTAGAAAGCAAGACCGTGCTTCTTGCCCTAAAGCAGACTGTGTTTCATGGATGAGAACTGTGCTGTGTGTTTCCCTTCAGAAATGGAGTTAAAACCCAGGCTCTGTGTTTTCCTACAAGCAAGACTTCGTTTAAGGTAATCTCTGTCACCTTTCAGCTCAAACAATGCTACATCGTTCTAGGCTCACACGTTTCTCGCTCTTAACTGTAAAGCATTGGATATTAGAGGACCTGTGGTTTGTATCAGGTTCAGAAGCAGAGTTGAACGAGCAATGGTCCGTATGTTTAGGAAACACCATTCTTTTTTTCTGAGCATACTCAAGTTTCTGGCTCTATTAGAGACTCTAGAATCTAGAGCGTGCTAATTGCTGTAAAGCAGATGTTTTTCATGGATGAGAACTGTGCTGTGTGTTTCCCTTCAGAAATGTAGTTAAATCCCAGGCTCTGTGTTTGCCTACAAGCAAGACATCTTTTCAGGTAAACTCAGTCACCATTCTGCTCAAACAAAGCTAGATCATTCACGAAGCTCACACGTTTCTTGCTCTTAACTGCCAAGCATAGGATATTAGAGGACCTATGGTTCCTTTCAGTTTCAGAAGCAGAGTTGAACTAGATATGGTCTGTACGTGTAGGAAACACCGTTCTTTTCTTCTAACCACAAACACATTTCCACTTTATTAGAGAATCTAGAAAGCAACAGCGTGCTTCTTGCTCTAAAGCAGACTGTGTTTCATGGATGAGAACTGTGCTGTGTGTTTCCCTTCAGAAATGGAGTTAAATCCCAGGCTCTGTGTCTTCCTACAAGCAAGACATCTTTTCAGGTAAACTCAGTCACATTTCAGCGCAAACAAAGCTAGATCGTTCCCGAAGCTCACTCATTTCACACTCTTAAGTGTAAAGCACTGGATATTAGAGGACCTGTGGTTTGTGTCAGTTTCAGAAGCAGAGTAGAACTAGATATGGTCCGTATGTGTATGAAACACCGTTCATTTTTCTGAGCACACTCAAGTTTCTGGCTCTATTAGAGATTCTAGAAATCAAGAGCGTGCTTCTTGCTCTAAAGCAGAGTGTGTTTCATGGATGAGAACTGTGCTGTGTGTTTCCCTGCAGAAATGGAGTTAAATCCCAGGCTCTGTGTCTTCCTACAAGCAAGACTTCGTTTAAGGTAAACTCAGTCACCTTTCAGCTCAAACAAAGCTACATCGTTCTAGGCTCACACGTTTCTTGCTCTTAACTGTAAAGCATTGGATGTTAGAGGAACTGTGGTTTCTATCACTTTCAGAAGCAGAGTTGAACTAGATATGGTCTGTATGTCTAGGAAACACCGTTCTTTTTTTCTGAGCACACTCAAGTTTCTGGCTCTATTAGAGAATCTAGAAATCAAGACCATGCTTCTTGCTCTAAAGCAGAGTGTGTTTCATGGATGAGAACTGTGCTGTGTGTTTCCCTTCAGAAATGGAGTTAAATCTCAGGCTCTGTGTCTTTCTACAAGCAAGACTTCGGTTCAGGTAAACTCAGTTACCTTTCAGCTCAAACAAAACTACTTCGTTCACGTACCTCACACGTTTCTCTCTCTTAAATGAAAATCATTGGATGTTAGAAGAACTGTGGTTTCTATCACTTTCAGAAGCAGAGTTGTACTAGATATGGTCTGTATGTGTAGGAAACACCGTTCTTTTTTTCTGAGCACACTCACGTTTCCTACTCTATTAGAGACTCTAGAAAGCAAGAGCGTGCTTTGTGCTCTAAAGAAGAGTGTGTTTCATTGATGAGAACTGTGCGGTGGGTTTCCCTTCAGAAATGGAGTTAAATCACAGGCTGTGTGTCTTCCTACAAGGAAGACTTCGTTTAAGGTAAACTCAGTCACCTTTCAGCTCAAACAAAGCTACATCGTTCTAGGCTCACACGTTTCTTGCTCTTAACTGTAAAGCATTGGATGTTAGAGGAACTGTGGTTTCTATCACTTTCAGAAGCAGAGTTGAACTAGATATGATCTGTATGTGTAGGAACCACCGTTCTTTTGTTCTGAGAACACTCACGTTTCCTGCTGTATTAGAGACTCTAGAAAGCAAGACCGTGCTTCTTGCTCTAAAGCAGACTGTGTTTCATGGATGAGAAACGTGCTGTGTGTTTCCCTTCAGAAATGGAGTTAAAACCCAGGTTCTGTGTCTTCCTAAAAGCAAGACATCTTTTCAGGTAAACTCAGTCACATTTCAGCTCAAACAAAGATAGATCGTTCACCAAGCTCACTCATTTCACACTCTTAACTGTAAAGCACTGGATATTAGAGGACCTGTGGTTTGTTTCAGTTTCAGAAGCAGAGTAGAACTAGATATGGTCCGCATGTGTAGCAAACACCGTTCTTTTTTCGGACCACACTCACTTTACCTGCATTATAAGAGATTCTAAAAAGCAAGAGTGAGCTTCATGCTCCTAAAGCAGAGTGTGTTTCATGCATGAGAACTGTGCTTTGTGTTTCCCTTCAGAAATGGAGTTAAATCCCAGGCTCTGTGTCTTCCTACAAGCAAGACTTCGTTTAAGGTAAACTCAGTCACCTTTCAGCTCAAACAAAGCTAGATCGTTCACGAAGCTCACTCCTTTCTCGCTCTTAACTCTAAAGCATTGGATATTAGAGGACCTGTGGTTTGTATCAGTTTCAGAGGCAGAGTTGAACTAGATATGGTCTGTATGTGTAGGAACCACCGTTCTTTGGTCTGAGCACACTCACGTTTCCTACTGTATTAGAGACTCTTGAAAGCAAAACCGTGCTTCTTGCTCTAAAGCAGACTGTGTTTCATGGATGAGAACTGTGCTGCGTGTTTCCCTTCAGAAATGGAGTTAAATCCCAGGCTCTGTGTTTTTCTACAAGCAAGACTTCGGTTCAGGTAAACTCAGTTACCTTTCAGCTCAAACAAAACTACTTCGTTCACGTGCCTCACACGTTTCTCGCTCTTAAATGAAAATCATTGGATGTTAGAAGAACTGTGGTTTCTATCACTTTCAGAAGCAGAGTTGTACTAGATATGGTCTGTATGTGTAGGAACCACCGTTCTTTTGTTCTGAGCACACTCACGTTTCCTACTCTATTAGAGATTCTAGAAAGCAAGACCTTGCTTCTTGCTCTAAAGCAAACTGTGTTTCCTGGATGAGAACTGTGCTGTGTGTTTCCCTTCAGAAATGGAGTTAAAACCCAGGCTCTGTGTTTTCCTACAAGCAAGACTTCGTTTAAGGTAAACTCAGTCACCTTTCAGATCAAACAATGCTACATCGTTCTAGGCTCACACGTTTCTCGCTCTTAACTATAAAGCATTGGATATTAGAGGACCTGTGGTTTGTATCGGTTTCAGAAGCAGAGTTGAACTAGCAATGGTCCGTATATTTAGGAAGCACCGTTCTTTTTTTCTGAGCACACTCAAGTTTCTGGCTCTATTAGAGACTCTAGAATCTAGAGCGTGCTTCTTGCTCTACAGCAGATGTTTTTCATGGATGAGACTGTGCTGTGTGTTTCCCTTCAGAAATGTAGTTAAATCCCAGGCTCTGTGTCTGCCTACAAGCAAGACATCTTTTCAGGTAAACTCAGTCACCATTCCGCTCAAACAAAGCTAGATCATTCACGAAGCTCACACGTTTCTTGCTCTTAACTGCCAAGCATTGGATATTAGAGGACCTATGGTTCCTATCAGTTTCAGAAGCAGAGTTTAACTAGATATGGTCTGTATGTGTAGGAAACACCGTTCTTTTCTTCTAACCACAAACACGTTTCCACTTTATTAGAGAATCTAGAAAGCAACAGAGTGCTTCTTGCTCTAAAGTAGACTGTGTTTCATGGATGAGAACTGTGCTGTGTGTTTCTCTTCAGAAATGGAGTTAAATTCCAGGCTCTGTGTCTTCCTACAAGCAAGACTTCTTTTCAGGTAAACTCAGTCACCTTTCAGCTCAAACAAAGCTACATCGATCTAGGCTCACACGTTTCTTGCTCTTAACTGTAAAGCATTGGATGTTAGAGGACATGTGGTCTGTATCAGTTTCAGAAGCAGAGTTGAACTAGATATGGTCTGTATGTGTTGGAACCACCGTTCTTTTGTTCTGAGCACACTCACGTTTCCTGCTGTCTTAGAGACTCTAGAAACAAGACCGTGCTTTTGCTCTAAAGAAGACTGTGTTTCATGGATGAGAACTATGCTGTGTGTTTCCCTTCAGAAATGGAGTTAAATCCCAGGCTCTGTGTATTCCTACAAGCAAGACACCTTTTCAGGTAAACTCAGTCACATTTCAGCTCAAACAAAGCTAGATCGTTCAAGAAGCTCACTCGTTTCTCGCTCTTAACTCTAAAGCATTGCATATTAGAGGACCTGTAGTTTGTATCAGTTTCAGAAGCAGAGTTGAACTAGCAGTGGTCCATATGTGTATGAAACACCGTTCATTTTTCTGAGCACACTCAAGTTTCTGGCTCTATTAGAGACTCTAGAAATCAAGAGCGTGCTTCTTGCTCTAAAGCGGAGTGTGTTTCATGGATGAGAACTGTGCTGTGTGTTTCCCTTCGGAAATGGAGTTAAATTCCAGGCTCTGTGTCTTCCTACAAGCAAGACTTCTTTTCAGGTAAACTCAGTCACCTTTCAGCTCAAACAAAGCTACATCGATCTAGGCTCACACGTTTCTTGCTCTTAACTGTAAAGCATTTGATGTTAGAGGACAGGTGGTCTGTATCAGTTTCAGAAGCAGAGTTGAACTAGATATGGTCTGTATGTGTAGGAATCACCGTTCTTTTCTTCTGAACACACTCACCTTTCCTGATGTATTAGAGACTCTAGAAACAAGACCGTGCTTTTGCTCTAAAGAAGACTGGGTTTCATGGATGAGAACTATGCTGTGTGTTTCCCTGCAGAAATGGAGTTAAATCCCAGGCTCTGTGTCTTCCTACAAGCAAGACTTCGTTTAAGGTAAACTCAGTCACCTTTCAGCTCAAACAAAGCTAGATCGTTCACGAAGCTCACTCGTTTCTCACTCTTAACTCTAAAGCATTGGATATTAGAGGACCTGTGGTTTGTATCAGTTTCAGAAGCAGAGTTGAACTAGCAATGGTCCGTATGTCTAGGAAACACCGTTCTTTTTTTCTGAGCACACTCAAGTTTCTTGCTCTATTAGAGACTCTAGAAATCAAGAACATGCTTCTTGCTCTAAAGCAGAGTGTGTTTCATGGATGAGAACTGTGCTGTGTGTTTCCCTTCAGAAATGGAGTTAAATCTCAGGCTCTGTGTCTTTCTACAAGCAAGACTTCGGTTCAGGTAAACTCAGTTACCTTTCTGCTCAAACAAAACTACTTCGTTCATGTACCTCACACGTTTCTCGCTCTTAAATGAAAATCATTGGATGTTAGAAGAACTGTGGTTTCTATCACTTTCAGAAGCAGAGTTGTACTAGATATGGTCTGTATGTGTAGGAACCACCGTTCTTTTGTTCTGAGCACACTCACGTTTCCTACTCTATTAGAGATTCTAGAAAGCAAGACCTTGCTTCTTGCTCTAAAGCAAACTGTGTTTCCTGGATGAGAACTGTGCTGTGTGTTTCCCTTCAGAAATGGAGTTAAAACCCAGGCTCTGTGTTTTCCTACAAGCAAGACTTCGTTTAAGGTAAACTCAGTCACCTTTCAGATCAAACAATGCTACATCGTTCTAGGCTCACACGTTTCTCGCTCTTAACTATAAAGCATTGGATATTAGAGGACCTGTGGTTTGTATCGGTTTCAGAAGCAGAGTTGAACTAGCAATGGTCCGTATATTTAGGAAGCACCGTTCTTTTTTTCTGAGCACACTCAAGTTTCTGGCTCTATTAGAGACTCTAGAATCTAGAGCGTGCTTCTTGCTCTAAAGCAGATGTTTTTCATGGATGAGACTGTGCTGTGTGTTTCCCTTCAGAAATGTAGTTAAATCCCAGGCTCTGTGTCTGCCTACAAGCAAGACATCTTTTCAGGTAAACTCAGTCACCATTCCGCTCAAACAAAGCTAGATCATTCACGAAGCTCACACGTTTCTTGCTCTTAACTGCCAAGCATTGGATATTAGAGGACCTATGGTTCCTATCAGTTTCAGAAGCAGAGTTTAACTAGATATGGTCTGTATGTGTAGGAAACACCGTTCTTTTCTTCTAACCACAAACACGTTTCCACTTTATTAGAGAATCTAGAAAGCAACAGAGTGCTTCTTGCTCTAAAGTAGACTGTGTTTCATGGATGAGAACTGTGCTGTGTGTTTCTCTTCAGAAATGGAGTTAAATTCCAGGCTCTGTGTCTTCCTACAAGCAAGACTTCTTTTCAGGTAAACTCAGTCACCTTTCAGCTCAAACAAAGCTACATCGATCTAGGCTCACACGTTTCTTGCTCTTAACTGTAAAGCATTGGATGTTAGAGGACATGTGGTCTGTATCAGTTTCAGAAGCAGAGTTGAACTAGATATGGTCTGTATGTGTTGGAACCACCGTTCTTTTGTTCTGAGCACACTCACGTTTCCTGCTGTCTTAGAGACTCTAGAAACAAGACCGTGCTTTTGCTCTAAAGAAGACTGTGTTTCATGGATGAGAACTATGCTGTGTGTTTCCCTTCAGAAATGGAGTTAAATCCCAGGCTCTGTGTATTCCTACAAGCAAGACACCTTTTCAGGTAAACTCAGTCACATTTCAGCTCAAACAAAGCTAGATCGTTCAAGAAGCTCACTCGTTTCTCGCTCTTAACTCTAAAGCATTGCATATTAGAGGACCTGTAGTTTGTATCAGTTTCAGAAGCAGAGTTGAACTAGCAGTGGTCCATATGTGTATGAAACACCGTTCATTTTTCTGAGCACACTCAAGTTTCTGGCTCTATTAGAGACTCTAGAAATCAAGAGCGTGCTTCTTGCTCTAAAGCGGAGTGTGTTTCATGGATGAGAACTGTGCTGTGTGTTTCCCTTCAGAAATGGAGTTAAATTCCAGGCTCTGTGTCTTCCTACAAGCAAGACTTCTTTTCAGGTAAACTCAGTCACCTTTCAGCTCAAACAAAGCTACATCGATCTAGGCTCACACGTTTCTTGCTCTTAACTGTAAAGCATTTGATGTTAGAGGACAGGTGGTCTGTATCAGTTTCAGAAGCAGAGTTGAACTAGATATGGTCTGTATGTGTAGGAATCACCGTTCTTTTCTTCTGAACACACTCACCTTTCCTGATGTATTAGAGACTCTAGAAACAAGACCGTGCTTTTGCTCTAAAGAAGACTGGGTTTCATGGATGAGAACTATGCTGTGTGTTTCCCTGCAGAAATGGAGTTAAATCCCAGGCTCTGTGTCTTCCTACAAGCAAGACTTCGTTTAAGGTAAACTCAGTCACCTTTCAGCTCAAACAAAGCTAGATCGTTCACGAAGCTCACTCGTTTCTCACTCTTAACTCTAAAGCATTGGATATTAGAGGACCTGTGGTTTGTATCAGTTTCAGAAGCAGAGTTGAACTAGCAATGGTCCGTATGTCTAGGAAACACCGTTCTTTTTTTCTGAGCACACTCAAGTTTCTTGCTCTATTAGAGACTCTAGAAATCAAGAACATGCTTCTTGCTCTAAAGCAGAGTGTGTTTCATGGATGAGAACTGTGCTGTGTGTTTCCCTTCAGAAATGGAGTTAAATCTCAGGCTCTGTGTCTTTCTACAAGCAAGACTTCGGTTCAGGTAAACTCAGTTACCTTTCAGCTCAAACAAAACTACTTCGTTCATGTACCTCACACGTTTCTCGCTCTTAAATGAAAATCATTGGATGTTAGAAGAACTGTGGTTTCTATCACTTTCAGAAGCAGAGTTGTACTAGATATGGTCTGTATGTGTAGGAAACACCGTTCTTTTGTTCTGAGCACTCTCACGTTTCCTATTCTATTAGAGACTCTAGAAAGCAAGAGCGTGCTTTGTGCTCTAAAGAAGAGTGTGTTTCATTCATGAGAACTGTGCGGTGTGTTTCCCTTCAGAAATGGAGTTAAATCCCAGGCTCTGTGTCTTCCTACAAGCAAGACTTCGTTTAAGGTAAACTCAGTCACCTTTCAGCTCAAACAAAGCTACATCGTTCTAGGCTCACAGGTTTCTTGCTCTTAACTGTAAAGCATTGGATGTTAGAGGAACTGTGGTTTCTATCACTTTCAGAAGCAGAGTTGAACTAGATATGATCTGTATGTGTAGGAACCACCGTTCTTTTGTTCTGAGAACACTCACCTTTCCTGCTGTATTAGACACTCTAGAAAGCAAGACCGTGCTTCTTGCTCTAAAGCAGACTGTGTTTCATGGATGAGAAACGTGCTGTGTGTTTCCCTTCAGAAATGGAGTTAAATCCCAGGCTCTGTGTCTTCCTACAAGCAAGACATCTTTTCAGGTAAACTCAGTCACATTTCAGCGCAAACAAAGCTAGATCGTTCCCGAAGCTCACTCATTTCACACTCTTAAGTGTAAAGCACTGGATATTAGAGGACCTGTGGTTTGTGTCAGTTTCAGAAGCAGAGTAGAACTAGATATGGTCCGTATGTGTAGGAAACACCATTCTTTTTTTCTGTGCACACTCAATTTTCTGGCTCTATTAGGACTCTAGAAATCAAGAGCGTGCTTCTTGCTCCTATAGCAGAGTGTGTTTCATGGATGAAAACTGTGCTGTGTTTCCCTTCAGAAATGGAGTTAAATCCCAGGCTCTGTGTCTGCCTACATGCAAGACATCTTTTCAGGTAAACTCAGTCACCTTTTAGCTCAAACAAAGCTAGATCATTCACGAAGCTCACACGTTTTTCACTCTTAACTGTAAATCATTGGATATTAGAGGACCTGTGGTTCATATCAGTTTCAGAAGCAGAGTTGAACTAGATATGGTCTGTTTGTGTAGGAACCACCGTTCTTTTGTTCTGAGCACACTCACTTTTCCTACTGTATTAGAGACTCTAGAAAGCAAGACCGTGCTTCTTGCTCTAAAGCACACTGTGTTTCATGGATGAGAACTATGCTGTGTGTTTCCCTTCAGATATGGACTTAAATCCCAGGTCTGTGTCTTCCTACAAGGAAGACTTAGTTTAATTTAAACTCAGTCACCTTTCAGCTCAAACAAAGCTACATCGTTCTAGGCTCACAGGTTTCTTGCTCTTAACTGTAAAGCATTGGATGTTACAGGACCTGTGGTTTGTATCAGTTTCAGAAGCAGATTTCAACTAGCAATGGTCTTTATGTCTAGGAAACACCATTCTTTTTTTCTGAGCACACTCAAGTTTCTGGCTCTATTAGAGACTCTAGAAATCAAGACCATGCTTCTTGCTATAAAGCAGACAGTGTGTCATGGATGAGAACTGTGCTGTGTGTTTTCCTTCAGAAATGGAGTTAAATGTCAGGCTCTTTGTCTTTCTACAAGCAAGACTTCGGTTCAGGTAAACTCAGTTAACTTTCAGCTCAAACAAAACTACATTGTTCACGTAGCTCACAAGTTTCTCGCTCTTAAATGAAAAGCATTGGATGTTAGAAGAACTGTGGTTTCTATCACTTTCATAAGCAGATTTGAACTAGATTTGGTCTGTATGTGTGGGAACCACCATTCTTTTGTTCTGAGCACACTCACGGTTCCTACTCTATTAGAGAGTCTAGAAAGCAAGACCGTGCTTCTTGCTCTAAAGCAGACTATGTTTCATGGATGAGATCTGTGCTGTGTGTTTCCCTTCAGAAATGGAGTTAAAACCCTGGCTCTGTGTTTTCCTACAAGAAAGACTTCGTTAAAGGTAAACTCAGTCACCTTTCAGCTCAAACAAAGCTACATCATTCTAGGCTCACACGTTTCTCGCTCTGAAATGTAAAGCATTGGATATTAGAGGACCTGTGGTTTGTATCAGGTTCAGAAGCAGAGTTGCATGAGCAATGGTCCGTATGTTTAGGAAACACCGTTCTTTTTTTCTGAGCACACTCAAGTTTCTGGCTCTATTAGAGACTCTAGAATCTAGAGCGTGATTCTTGCTCTAAAGCAGATGTGTTTCATGGATGAGACTGTGCTGTGTGTTTCACTTCAGAAATGTAGTTTAATCCCAGGCTCTGTGTCTGCCTACAAGCAAGACAGCTTTTCAGGTAAACTCAGTCACCAATCCGCACAAACAAAGCTAGATCATTAACAAAGCTCACACGTTTTTCGCTCTTATCTGTAAAGCATTGGATATTAGAGGACCTACAGTTCGTATCAGTTTCAGAAGCAGAGTTGAACTAGATATGGTCTGTATGTGTAGGAACCACCGTTCTTTTGTTCTGAGCACCCTCACGTTTCCTACTGTATTAGAGAATCTAGAAAGCAAAACCGTGGTTCTTGCTCTAAAGCAGACTGTGTTTCATGGATGAGAATTATGCTGTGTGTTTCCCTTCAGAAATGGAGTTAAATCCCAGGCTCTGTGTCTTCCTGAAAGGAAGACTTCGTTTAAGGTAAACTCAGTCACCTTTCAGCTCAAACAAAGCAACATCATTCTAGGATCACACGTTTCTTGCTCTTAACTGTAAAGCATTGGATGTTAGAGGACCTGTGGTTTGTTTCAGTTTCAGAAGCAGAGTTGAACTAGCAATGGTCTGTATGTCTAGGAAACACCGTTCTTTTTTTCTGAGCACACTCAAGTTTCTGGTTCTATTAGAGACTATAGAAATTTAGACAATGCTTCTTGCTCTAAAGCAGAGTGTGTTTCATTGACGAGAACTGTGCTGTGTGTTTCCCTTCAGAAATGGAGTTAAATCTCTGGCTCTGTGTCTTTCTACAAGCAAGACTTCGGTTCTGGTAATCTTAGTTACCTTTCAGGTCAAAAAAAACTACTTCGTTCATGTACCTCACAAGTTTCTCTCTCTTCAATGAAAAGCATTGGATGTTAGAGGAACTGTGGTTTCTATCACTTTCAGAAGCAGAGTTAACTAGATATGGTCTGTATGTGTAGGAACCACCGATCTTTTGTTCTGAGAACACTCACGTTTCCTGCTGTATTAGAGACTCTAGAAAGCAAGACCGTGCTTCTTGCTCTAAAGCAGACTGTGTTTCATGGATGAGAAATGTGCTGTGTGTTTCCCTTCAGAAATGGAGTTAAATCCCAGGCTCTGTGTCTTCCTACAAGCAAGACATCTTTTCAGGTAAACTCAGTCACATTTCAGCTCAAACAAAGCTAGATCGTTCACGAAGCTCACTCGTTTCTCACTCTTAACTGTAAAGCAAAGGATATTAGAGGACCTGTTGTTTGTATCAGTTTCAGAAGCAGAGTAGAACTACCAATGGTCCGTATGTTTAGAAAACACCGTTCTTTTATTCTGAGCACACTCAAGTTTCTGGCTCTATTAGAGACTCTAGAATCTAGAGCGTGATTCTTGCTCTAAAGCAGATGTGTTTCATGGATGAGACTGTGCTCTGTGTTTCCCTTCAGAAATGTAGTTAAATCCCAGGCTCTGTGTCTGCCTACAAGCAAGACACCTTTTCAGGTAAACTCAGTCACCAACCGCTCAAACAAAGCTAGATCATTCACGAAGATCACACGTTTCTTGCTCTTATCTGTAAAGAATTGGATATTAGAGGACCTACGGTTCGTATCACTTTCAGAAGCAGAGTTGAACTAGATATGGTCTGTATGTGTAGGAACCACCGTTCTTTTGTTCTGAGCAAACTTACGTTTCCTACTGTATTAGAGAGTCTAGAAAGCAAAACCGTGCTTCTTGCTCTAAAGCAGACTGTGTTTCATGGATGAGAATTATGCTGTGTGTTTCCCTTCAGAAATGGAGTTAAATCCCAGGCTCTATGTCTTCCTGCAAGGAAGCCTTCGTTTAAGGTAAACTCAGTCACCTTTCAGCTCAAACAACGCTACATCGTTCTAGGATCACACGTTTCTTGCTCTTAACTGTAAAGCATTGGATGTTAGAGGACCTGTGGTTTGTATCAGTTTCAGAAGCAGAGTTGAACTAGCAATGGTCTGTATGTCTAGGAAACACCGTTCTTTTTTTCTGATCACACTCAAGTTTCTGCCTCTATTAGAGACTCTAGAAATCAAGACCATGCTTCTTGCTCTAAAGCAGAGTGTGTTTCATGGATGAGAACTGTGCTGTGTGTTTCCCTTCAGAAATGGAGTTAAATCTCAGGCTCTGTGTCTTCCTACAAGGAAGACTTCGTTTAAGGTAAACTCAGTAACCTTTCAGTTCAAACAAAGCTACATCATTCTAGGACCACACGTTTCTTGCTCTTAACTGTAAAGCATTGGATATTAGAGGACCTGCGGTTTGTATCACTTTCAGAAGCAGAGTTGAACTAGCAATGGTCCGTATGTGTAGGAAACACCGTTCTTTTTTCTGAGCACACTCACGTTTCCTACTCTATTAGAGATTCTAGAAAGCAAGACCGTGCTTCTTGCCCTAAAGCAGACTGTGTTTCATGGATGAGAACTGTGCTGTGTGTTTCCCTTCAGAAATGGAGTTAAAACCCAGGCTCTGTGTTTTCCTACAAGCAAGACTTCGTTTAAGGTAATCTCTGTCACCTTTCAGCTCAAACAATGCTACATCGTTCTAGGCTCACACGTTTCTCGCTCTTAACTGTAAAGCATTGGATATTAGAGGACCTGTGGTTTGTATCAGGTTCAGAAGCAGAGTTGAACGAGCAATGGTCCGTATGTTTAGGAAACACCTTTCTTTTTTTCTGAGCACACTCAAGTTTCTGGCTCTATTAGAGACTCTAGAATCTAGAGCGTGATTCTTGCTCTAAAGCAGACTGTGTTTCATGGATGAGAACTTTGCTGCGTGTTTCCCTTCAGAGATGGAGTTAAATCCCAGGCTCTGTGTATTCCTACAAGGAAGACTTAGTTTAAGTTAAACTCAGTCGCTTTTCAGCTCAAAAAATGCTACATCGGTCTAGGCTCACACGTTTCTCACTCTTAACTGTAAAGCATTGGATATTAGAGGACCTGTGGTTTGTATCCGTTACAGAACAAGAGTAGAACTAGCAATGGTCCGTATGTTTAGGAAACACCGTTCTTTTTTTCTGAGCACACTCAAGTTTATGGCTTTATTAGAGACTCTAGAATCTAGAGCGTGCTTCTTGCTCTAAAGCAGATGTGTTTCATGGATGAGACTGTGCTGTGTGTTTCCCTTCAGAAATGTAGTTAAATCCCAGGCTCTGTGTCTGCCTACAAGGAAGACATCTTTTCAGGTAATCTCAGTCACCATTCCGCTCAAACAATGCTAGATCGTTCTAGGCTCACACGTTTCTTGCTCTTAACTGTAAAGCATTGGATATTAGAGGAACTGTTGTTTCTATCACTTTCAGAAGCAGAGTTGAACTAGATAGGGTCTGTATGTGTAGGAACCACCGTTCTTTTGTTCTGAGAACACTCACGTTTCCTGCTGTATTAGATACACTGGAAAGCAAGAACGTGCTTCTTGCTCTAAAACAGACTGTGTTTCATGGATGAGAAATGTGCTGTGTGTTTCCCTTCAAAATGGAGTAAACTCCCAGGCTCTGTGTTTTCCTACAAGCAAGACATCTTTTCAGGTAAACTCAGTCACATTTCAGCTCAAACAAATCTAGATTGTTCACGAAGCTCACTCGTTTCTCACTCTTAAGTGTAAAGCACTGGATATTAGAGGACATGTGGTTTGTATCAGTTTCAGAAGCAGAGTAGAACTAGATATGGTCCGTAAGTGTAGGAACACCATTCTTTTTTCGTACCACACTCACTTTTCCTGCTGTATTAGAGATTCTATAAAGCAAGAGTGTGCTACTTGCTCCTATAGCAGAGTGTACTCCATGGATGAGAACTGTGCTTTGTGATTCCCTTCGGAAATGTAGTTAAATCCCAGGCTCTGTGTCTTCCTACAAGCAAGACTTTGTTTAAGGTAAACTCAGTCACCTTTCAGCTCAAACAAAGCTAGATCGTTCACGAAGCTCACTTGTTTCTCGCTCTTAACTGTAAAGCATTGGATATTAGAGGACCTGTGGTTTGTATCCGTTTCAGAACAAGAGTAGAACTAGCAATGGTCCGTATGTTTAGGAAACACCGTTCTATTATTCTGAGCACACTCAAGTTTCTGGCTCTATTAGAGACTCTAGAATCTAGAGCTTGCTTCTTGCTCTAAAGCAGATGTGTTTCATGGATGAGACTGTGCTGTGTGTTTCCCTACAGAAATGTAGTTAAATCCCAGGCTCTATGTCTGCCTACAAGCAAGACATCTTTTCAGGTAATCTCAGTCACCGTTCCTCTCAAACAAAGCTAGATCATTCACGAAGCTCACACGTTTCTTGCTCTTAACTGCCAAGCATTGGATATTAGAGGACCTATGGTTCGTATCAGTTTCAGAAGCAGAGTTGAACTAGATATGGTCTGTATGTGTAGGAAACACCGTTCTTTTCTTCTAACCACACTCACGTTTCCTGCTTTATTAGAGATTCTACAAAGCAAGAGCGTGCTTTGTGCTCTAAAGAAGAGTGTGTTTCATTGATGAGAACTGTGCGGTGTGTTCCCCTTCAGAAATGGAGTTAAATCCCAGCCTCTGTGTCTTCCTACAAGCAAGACTTCGTTGAATGTAAACTCAGTCACCTTTCAGCTCAAACAAAGCTAGATCGTTCACGAAGCTCACTCGTTTCTCACTCTTAACTGTAAAGCACTGGATATTAGAGGACCTGTGGTTTGTATTAGTTTCAGAAGCAGAGTAGAACTAGATATGGTCCGTATGTGTAGGAAACACCGTTCTTTTTTCGGACCACACTCACTTTACCTGCTTTATTAGAGATTCTAAAAAGCAAGAGTGTGATTCTTGCTCCTAAAGCAGAGTGTGTTTCATGGATGAGAACTGTGCTTTGTGTTTCTCTTCAGAAATGGAGTTAAATCCCAGGCTCTGTGTCTTCCTACAAGCAAGACTTCTTTTCAGGTAAACTCAGTCACCTTTCAGCTCAAACAAAGCTACCTCGTTCTAGGCTCACACGTTTCTTGCTCTTAACTGTAAAGCATTGAATGTTAGAGGACCTGTGGTCTGTATCAGTTTCAGAAGCAGAGTTGAACTAGATATGGTCTGTATGTGTAGGAACCACCGTTCTTTTGTTCTGAGCACACTCACGTTTCCTGCTGTATTAGAGAATCTAGAAACAAGACCGTGCTTCTTGCTCTAAAGCAGACTATGTTTCATGGATGAGAACTATGCTGTGTGTTTCCCTTCAGAAATGGAGTTAAATCCCAGGCTCCGTGTCTTCCTACAAGCAAGACATCTTTTCAGGTAAACTCAGACACATTTCAGCTCAAACAAAGCTAGATCGTTCACGAAGCTCACTCGTTTCTCGCTCTTTACTCTAAAGCATTGGATATTAGAGGACCTCTGGTTTGTATCATTTTCAGAAGCAGAGTTGAACTAGCAATGGTCCGTATGTGTAGGAAACACCGTTCATTTTTCTGAGCACACTCAAGTTTCTGGCTCTATTAGAGACTCTAGAAATCAAGAGCGTGCTTCTTGCTCTAAAGCAGAGTGTGTTTCATGGATGAGAACTGTGCCTTGTGTTTCCCTTCAGAAATGGAGATAAATCCCAGTCTCTGTGTCTTCCTACAAGGAAGACTTCGTTTAAGGTAAACTCAGTCACCTTTCAGCTCAAACAAAGCTACATCATTCTAGGACCACACGTTTCTTGCTCTTAACTGTAAAGCATTGGATATTAGAGGACCTGTGGTTTGTATCACTTTCAGAAGCAGAGTTGAACTAGCAATGGGCCGTATGTGTAGGAAACACCGTTCTTTTTTCTGACCACACTCACTTTACCTGCTTTATTAGACATTCTAAAAAGCAAGAGTGTGCTTCTTGCTCCTAAAGCAGAGAGTGTTTCATGCATGAGAACTGTGCTTTGTGATTCCCTTCAGAAATGGAGTTAAATCCCAGGCTCTGTGTCTTCCTACAAGCAAGACTTCGTTTAAGGTAAACTCAGTCACCTTTCAGCTCAAACAAAGCTAGATCATTCACGAAGCTCACTCGTTTCTCGCTCTTAACTGCAAAGCATTGGATATTAGAGGACCTGTGGTTTGTATCAGTTTCAGGAGCAGAGTTGAACTAGCAATGGTCTGTATGTCTAGGAACCACCGTTCTTTTGCTCTGAGCACACTCACGTTTCCTAATCTATTAGAGATTCTAGAAAGCAAGACGGTGCTTCTTGCTCTAAAGCAGACTGTGTTTCATGGATGAGAACTGTGCTGTGTGTTTCCCTTCAGAAATGGAGATAAAACCCTGGCTCTGTGTTTTCCTACAAGCAAGACTTCGTTCAAGGTAAACTCTGTCACCTTTCAGCTCAAACAATGGTACATCGTTCTAGGCTCACACGTTTCTCGCTCTTAACTGTAAAGCATTGGATATTAGAGGACCTGTGGTTTGTATCCGTTTCAGAAGCAGAGTTGAACTAGCAATGGTCCGTATGTCTAGGAAACACCGTTCTTTTTTTCTGAGCACACTCAAGTCTCTGGCTCTATTATAGACTCTAGAATCTAGAGCGTGCTTCTTGCTCTAAAGCAGATGTGTTTCATGGATGAGACTGTGCTGTGTGTTTCCCTTCAGAAATGTAGTTACATCCCAGGCTCTGTGTCTGCCTACAAGCAAGACATCTTTTCAGGTAAACTCAGTCACATTTCAGCTCAAACAAAGCTAGATCATTCACGAAGCTCACTCGTTTCTCACTCTTAAATCTAAAGCATTGGATATTAGAGGACCTGTGGTTTGTATCATTTTCAGAAGCAGAGTTGAACTAGCAATGGTCCGTATGTGTAGGAAACACCGTTCATTTTTCTGAGCACACTCAAGTTTCTGGCTCTATTACAGACTCTAGAAATCAAGAGCATGCTTCTTGCTCTAAAGCAGAGTGTGTTCATGGATGAGAACTGTGCTGTGTGTTTCCCTTCAGAAATGGAGTTAAATCCCAGGCTCTGTGTCTTCCTACAAGCAAGACTTCGTTTAAGGTAAACTCAGTCACCTTTCAGCTCAAACAAAGCTAGATCATTCACGAAGCTCACTCGTTTCTCGCTCTTAACTGCAAAGCATTGGATATTAGAGGACCTGTGGTTTGTATCAGTTTCAGGAGCAGAGTTGAACTAGCAATGGTCTGTATGTCTAGGAACCACCGTTCTTTTGCTCTGAGCACACTCACGTTTCCTAATCTATTAGAGATTCTAGAAAGCAAGACGGTGCTTCTTGCTCTAAAGCAGACTGTGTTTCATGGATGAGAACTGTGCTGTGTGTTTCCCTTCAGAAATGGAGATAAAACCCTGGCTCTGTGTTTTCCTACAAGCAAGACTTCGTTCAAGGTAAACTCTGTCACCTTTCAGCTCAAACAATGGTACATCGTTCTAGGCTCACACGTTTCTCGCTCTTAACTGTAAAGCATTGGATATTAGAGGACCTGTGGTTTGTATCCGTTTCAGAAGCAGAGTTGAACTAGCAATGGTCCGTATGTCTAGGAAACACCGTTCTTTTTTTCTGAGCACACTCAAGTCTCTGGCTCTATTATAGACTCTAGAATCTAGAGCGTGCTTCTTGCTCTAAAGCAGATGTGTTTCATGGATGAGACTGTGCTGTGTGTTTCCCTTCAGAAATGTAGTTACATCCCAGGCTCTGTGTCTGCCTACAAGCAAGACATCTTTTCAGGTAAACTCAGTCACATTTCAGCTCAAACAAAGCTAGATCATTCACGAAGCTCACTCGTTTCTCACTCTTAAATCTAAAGCATTGGATATTAGAGGACCTGTGGTTTGTATCATTTTCAGAAGCAGAGTTGAACTAGCAATGGTCCGTATGTGTAGGAAACACCGTTCATTTTTCTGAGCACACTCAAGTTTCTGGCTCTATTACAGACTCTAGAAATCAAGAGCATGCTTCTTGCTCTAAAGCAGAGTGTGTTCATGGATGAGAACTGTGCTGTGTGTTTCCCTTCAGAAATGGAGTTAAATCCCAGTCTCTGTGTCTTCCTACAAGGAAGACTTCGTTCAAGGTAAACTCAGTCACCTTTCAGTTCAAACAAAGCTACATCATTCTAGGATCACACGTTTCTTGCTCTTAACTGTAAAGCATTGGATATTAGAGGACCTGTGGTTTGTATCACTTTCAGAAGCAGAGTTGAACTAGCAATGGTCCGTATGTGTAGGAAACACCGTTCTTTTTCTGACCACACTCACTTTACCTGCTTTATTAGAGATTCTAAAAAGCAAGAGTGTGCTTCTTGATCCTAAAGCAGAGTGTGTTTCATGGATGAGAACTGTGCTTTGTGATTCCCTTCAGAAATGGAGTTAAATCCCAGGCTCTGTGTCTTCCTACAAGCAAGACTTCGTTTAAGGTAAACTCAGTCACCTTTCAGCTCAAACAAAGCTAGATCGTTCACGAAGCTCACTCGTTTCTCGCACTTAACTCTAAAGCATTGGATATTAGAGAACCTGTGGTTTGTATCAGTTTCAGAAGCAGAGTTGAACTAGCAATGGTCTATATGTCTAGGAACCACCGTTTTTTTTTTTTTTTCTGAGCACACTCACGTTTACTACTGAATTAGAGATTCTAGAAAGCAAGACCGTGCTTCTTACTCTAAAGAAGACTGTATTTCATGCATGAGAACTGTGCGGTGTGTTTCCCTTCAGAAATGGAGTTTTAACCCAGGCTCTGTGTTTTCCTACAAACAAGACTTCGTTTAAGGTAAACTCTGTCACCTTTCAGCTCAAACAATGGTACTTCGTTCTAGGCTCACATGTTTCTCGCTCTTAACTGTAAAGCATTGGATATTAGAGGACCTGTGGTTTGTATCCGTTTCAGAAGCAGAGTTGAACTAGCAATGGTCTGTATGTTTAGGAACCACCGATCTTTTGTTCTGAGAACACTCACGTTTCCTGCTGTATTAGAGACTCTAGAAAGCAAGACCGTGCTTCTTGCTCTAAAGCAGACTGTGTTTCATGGATGAGAAATGTGCTGTGTGTTTCCCTTCAGAAATGGAGTTAAATCCCAAGCTCTGTGTCTTCCTGGAAGAAAGTCTTCATATCAGGTAAATGCAGTCACTTTTCAGCTCAAAGTAACTACATCGTTCATGAAGCTCACACGTTTCTCCTCTTAACTGACAAGCATTGGATGTTAGAGGACCTGTGGTTTGTGTCAGTTTCAGAAGCAGAGTAGAACTAGATAGGGTCCGTATGTGTAGGAAACACCATTCTTTTTTCGGACCACACTAACTTTACCTGCTTTATTAGAGATTCTAAAAAGCAAGAGCGCGCTTCTTGCTCTAAAGCAGAGTGTGTTTCATGGATGAGAACTATGCTGTGTGTTTCCCTTCAGAAATGGAGTTAAATCCCAGGCTCTGTGTTTTCCTACAAGGAAGACTCCGTTTAAGGTAAACTCTGTCACCTTTCAGCTCAAACAAAGCTACATTGTTCTAGGATCACACGTTTCTTGGTCTTAACTGTAAAGCATTGGATGTTAGAGGACCTGTGGTTTGTATCAGTTTCAGAAGCAGAGTTGAACTAGCAATGGTCTGTATGTCTTGGAAACACCGTTCTTTTTTTCTGAGCACACTCAAGTTTCTGGCTCTATTAGAGACTCTAGAAATCAAGACCATGCTTCTTGCTCTAAAGCAGAGTGTGCTTCATGGATGAGAACTGTGCTGTGTGTTTCCCTTCAGAAATGTAGTTAAATCCCAGGCTCTGTGTCTGCCTACAAGCAAGACATCTTTTCAGGTAAACTCAGTCACCATTCTGCTCAAACAAAGCTAGACCATTCACGAAGCTCACACGTTTCTCGCTCTTAACTGTCAAGCATTGGATATTAGAGGACCTATGCTTCGTATCAGTTTCAGAAGCAGAGTTGAACTAGATATGGTCTGTATGTGTAGGAAACACCGTTCCTTTTTTCTGAGCACACTCATGTTTCCTACTGTATTAGAGATTCTAGAAAGCAAGACCGTGCTTCTTGCTCTAAAGCAGACTGTTTTTATGCATGAGAACTGTGCTGTGTGTTTCCCTTCAGAATTGGAGATTTAACCCAGGCTCTGTGTTTTCCTACAAGCAAGACTTTGTTTAAGGTAAACTCAGTCACCTTTCAGCTCAAACAATGCTACATCGGTCTAGGCTCACACGTTTCTCGCTCTTAACTGTAAAGCATTGGATATTAGAGGACCTACGGTTCGTATCAGTTTCAGAAGCAGAGTTGAACTAGATATGGTCTGTTTGTGTAGGAAACACCGTTCTTTTCTTCTAACCACACTCACGTTTCCTGATTTATTAGAGATTCTAGAAAGCAAGAGCGTGCTTCGTGCTCTAAAGCAGAGTGTGTTTCATTGATGAGAACTGTGTGGTGTCTTTCCCTTCAGAAATGGAGTTAAATCCCAGGCTCTGTGTCTTCCTACAAGCAAGACTTCGTTTAAGGTAAACTCAGTCACCTTTCAGCTCAAACAAAGCTACATCATTCTAGGCTCACACGTTTCTTGCTCTTAACTGTAAAGCATTGGATGTTAGAGGAACTGTGGTTTCTATCACTTTCAGAAGCAGAGTTGAACTAGATATGGTCTGTATGTGTAGGAACCACCGATCTTTTGTTCTGAGAACACTCACGTTTCCTGCTGTATTAGAGACTCTAGAAAGCAAGACCGTGCTTCTTGCTCTAAAGCAGACTGTGTTTCATGGATGAGAAATGTGCTGTGTGTTTCCCTTCAGAAATGGAGTTAAATCCCAGGCTCTGTGTCTTCCTACAATAAGACAACTTTTCAGGTAAACTCAATCACATTTCAGCTCAAACAAAGCTAGATCGTTCACGAAGCTCACTCGTTTCTCACTCTTAACTGTAAAGCACTGGATATTAGAGGACCTGTGGTTTGTGTCAGTTTCAGAAGCCGAGTTGAACTAGCAATGGTCCGTATGTGTAGGAAACACCGTTCTTTTTCTGACCACACTCACTTTACCTGCTTTATTAGAGATTCTAAAAAGCAAGAGTGTGCTTCTTGATCCTAAAGCAGAGTGTGTTTCATGGATGAGAACTGTGCTTTGTGATTCCCTTCAGAAATGGAGTTAAATCCCAGGCTCTGTGTCTTCCTACAAACAAGACTTCGTTTAAGGTAAACTCAGTCACCTTTCAGCTCAAACAAAGCTAGATCGTTCACGAAGCTCACTCGTTTCTCGCACTTAACTCTAAAGCATTGGATATTAGAGAACCTGTGGTTTGTATCAGTTTCAGAAGCAGAGTTGAACTAGCAATGGTCTATATGTCTAGGAACCACCGTTTTTTTTTTTTTTTCTGAGCACACTCACGTTTACTACTGAATTAGAGATTCTAGAAAGCAAGACCGTGCTTCTTACTCTAAAGAAGACTGTATTTCATGCATGAGAACTGTGCGGTGTGTTTCCCTTCAGAAATGGAGTTTTAACCCAGGCTCTGTGTTTTCCTACAAACAAGACTTCGTTTAAGGTAAACTCTGTCACCTTTCAGCTCAAACAATGGTACTTCGTTCTAGGCTCACATGTTTCTCGCTCTTAACTGTAAAGCATTGGATATTAGAGGACCTGTGGTTTGTATCCGTTTCAGAAGCAGAGTTGAACTAGCAATGGTCTGTATGTTTAGGAACCACCGATCTTTTGTTCTGAGAACACTCACGTTTCCTGCTGTATTAGAGACTCTAGAAAGCAAGACCGTGCTTCTTGCTCTAAAGCAGACTGTGTTTCATGGATGAGAAATGTGCTGTGTGTTTCCCTTCAGAAATGGAGTTAAATCCCAAGCTCTGTGTCTTCCTGGAAGAAAGTCTTCATATCAGGTAAATGCAGTCACTTTTCAGCTCAAAGTAACTACATCGTTCATGAAGCTCACACGTTTCTCCTCTTAACTGACAAGCATTGGATGTTAGAGGACCTGTGGTTTGTGTCAGTTTCAGAAGCAGAGTAGAACTAGATAGGGTCCGTATGTGTAGGAAACACCATTCTTTTTTCGGACCACACTAACTTTACCTGCTTTATTAGAGATTCTAAAAAGCAAGAGCGCGCTTCTTGCTCTAAAGCAGAGTGTGTTTCATGGATGAGAACTATGCTGTGTGTTTCCCTTCAGAAATGGAGTTAAATCCCAGGCTCTGTGTTTTCCTACAAGGAAGACTCCGTTTAAGGTAAACTCTGTCACCTTTCAGCTCAAACAAAGCTACATTGTTCTAGGATCACACGTTTCTTGGTCTTAACTGTAAAGCATTGGATGTTAGAGGACCTGTGGTTTGTATCAGTTTCAGAAGCAGAGTTGAACTAGCAATGGTCTGTATGTCTTGGAAACACCGTTCTTTTTTTCTGAGCACACTCAAGTTTCTGGCTCTATTAGAGACTCTAGAAATCAAGACCATGCTTCTTGCTCTAAAGCAGAGTGTGCTTCATGGATGAGAACTGTGCTGTGTGTTTCCCTTCAGAAATGTAGTTAAATCCCAAGCTCTGTGTCTGCCTACAAGCAAGACATCTTTTCAGGTAAACTCAGTCACCATTCCGCTCAAACAAAGCTAGACCATTCACGAAGCTCACACGTTTCTCGCTCTTAACTGTCAAGCATTGGATATTAGAGGACCTATGCTTCGTATCAGTTTCAGAAGCAGAGTTGAACTAGATATGGTCTGTATGTGTAGGAAACACCGTTCCTTTTTTCTGAGCACACTCATGTTTCCTACTGTATTAGAGATTCTAGAAAGCAAGACCGTGCTTCTTGCTCTAAAGCAGACTGTTTTTATGCATGAGAACTGTGCTGTGTGTTTCCCTTCAGAATTGGAGATTTAACCCAGGCTCTGTGTTTTCCTACAAGCAAGACTTTGTTTAAGGTAAACTCAGTCACCTTTCAGCTCAAACAATGCTACATCGGTCTAGGCTCACACGTTTCTCGCTCTTAACTGTAAAGCATTGGATATTAGAGGACCTACGGTTCGTATCAGTTTCAGAAGCAGAGTTGAACTAGATATGGTCTGTTTGTGTAGGAAACACCGTTCTTTTCTTCTAACCACACTCACGTTTCCTGATTTATTAGAGATTCTAGAAAGCAAGAGCGTGCTTCGTGCTCTAAAGCAGAGTGTGTTTCATTGATGAGAACTGTGTGGTGTCTTTCCCTTCAGAAATGGAGTTAAATCCCAGGCTCTGTGTCTTCCTACAAGCAAGACTTCGTTTAAGGTAAACTCAGTCACCTTTCAGCTCAAACAAAGCTACATCATTCTAGGCTCACACGTTTCTTGCTCTTAACTGTAAAGCATTGGATGTTAGAGGAACTGTGGTTTCTATCACTTTCAGAAGCAGAGTTGAACTAGATATGGTCTGTATGTGTAGGAACCACCGATCTTTTGTTCTGAGAACACTCACGTTTCCTGCTGTATTAGAGACTCTAGAAAGCAAGACCGTGCTTCTTGCTCTAAAGCAGACTGTGTTTCATGGATGAGAAATGTGCTGTGTGTTTCCCTTCAGAAATGGAGTTAAATCCCAGGCTCTGTGTCTTCCTACAATAAGACAACTTTTCAGGTAAACTCAATCACATTTCAGCTCAAACAAAGCTAGATCGTTCACGAAGCTCACTCGTTTCTCACTCTTAACTGTAAAGCACTGGATATTAGAGGACCTGTGGTTTGTGTCAGTTTCAGAAGCCGAGTTGAACTAGCAATGGTCCGTATGTGTAGGAAACACCGTTCTTTTTCTGACCACACTCACTTTACCTGCTTTATTAGAGATTCTAAAAAGCAAGAGTGTGCTTCTTGATCCTAAAGCAGAGTGTGTTTCATGGATGAGAACTGTGCTTTGTGATTCCCTTCAGAAATGGAGTTAAATCCCAGGCTCTGTGTCTTCCTACAAACAAGACTTCGTTTAAGGTAAACTCAGTCACCTTTCAGCTCAAACAAAGCTAGATCGTTCACGAAGCTCACTCGTTTCTCGCACTTAACTCTAAAGCATTGGATATTAGAGAACCTGTGGTTTGTATCAGTTTCAGAAGCAGAGTTGAACTAGCAATGGTCTATATGTCTAGGAACCACCGTTTTTTTTTTTTCTGAGCACACTCACGTTTACTACTGAATTAGAGATTCTAGAAAGCAAGACCGTGCTTCTTACTCTAAAGAAGACTGTATTTCATGCATGAGAACTGTGCGGTGTGTTTCCCTTCAGAAATGGAGTTTTAACCCAGGCTCTGTGTTTTCCTACAAACAAGACTTCGTTTAAGGTAAACTCTGTCACCTTTCAGCTCAAACAATGGTACTTCGTTCTAGGCTCACATGTTTCTCGCTCTTAACTGTAAAGCATTGGATATTAGAGGACCTGTGGTTTGTATCCGTTTCAGAAGCAGAGTTGAACTAGCAATGGTCTGTATGTTTAGGAACCACCGATCTTTTGTTCTGAGAACACTCACGTTTCCTGCTGTATTAGAGACTCTAGAAAGCAAGACCGTGCTTCTTGCTCTAAAGCAGACTGTGTTTCATGGATGAGAAATGTGCTGTGTGTTTCCCTTCAGAAATGGAGTTAAATCCCAAGCTCTGTGTCTTCCTGGAAGAAAGTCTTCATATCAGGTAAATGCAGTCACTTTTCAGCTCAAAGTAACTACATCGTTCATGAAGCTCACACGTTTCTCCTCTTAACTGACAAGCATTGGATGTTAGAGGACCTGTGGTTTGTGTCAGTTTCAGAAGCAGAGTAGAACTAGATAGGGTCCGTATGTGTAGGAAACACCATTCTTTTTTCGGACCACACTAACTTTACCTGCTTTATTAGAGATTCTAAAAAGCAAGAGCGCGCTTCTTGCTCTAAAGCAGAGTGTGTTTCATGGATGAGAACTATGCTGTGTGTTTCCCTTCAGAAATGGAGTTAAATCCCAGGCTCTGTGTTTTCCTACAAGGAAGACTCCGTTTAAGGTAAACTCTGTCACCTTTCAGCTCAAACAAAGCTACATTGTTCTAGGATCACACGTTTCTTGGTCTTAACTGTAAAGCATTGGATGTTAGAGGACCTGTGGTTTGTATCAGTTTCAGAAGCAGAGTTGAACTAGCAATGGTCTGTATGTCTTGGAAACACCGTTCTTTTTTTCTGAGCACACTCAAGTTTCTGGCTCTATTAGAGACTCTAGAAATCAAGACCATGCTTCTTGCTCTAAAGCAGAGTGTGCTTCATGGATGAGAACTGTGCTGTGTGTTTCCCTTCAGAAATGTAGTTAAATCCCAGGCTCTGTGTCTGCCTACAAGCAAGACATCTTTTCAGGTAAACTCAGTCACCATTCCGCTCAAACAAAGCTAGACCATTCACGAAGCTCACACGTTTCTCGCTCTTAACTGTCAAGCATTGGATATTAGAGGACCTATGCTTCGTATCAGTTTCAGAAGCAGAGTTGAACTAGATATGGTCTGTATGTGTAGGAAACACCGTTCCTTTTTTCTGAGCACACTCATGTTTCCTACTGTATTAGAGATTCTAGAAAGCAAGACCGTGCTTCTTGCTCTAAAGCAGACTGTTTTTATGCATGAGAACTGTGCTGTGTGTTTCCCTTCAGAATTGGAGATTTAACCCAGGCTCTGTGTTTTCCTACAAGCAAGACTTTGTTTAAGGTAAACTCAGTCACCTTTCAGCTCAAACAATGCTACATCGGTCTAGGCTCACACGTTTCTCGCTCTTAACTGTAAAGCATTGGATATTAGAGGACCTACGGTTCGTATCAGTTTCAGAAGCAGAGTTGAACTAGATATGGTCTGTTTGTGTAGGAAACACCGTTCTTTTCTTCTAACCACACTCACGTTTCCTGATTTATTAGAGATTCTAGAAAGCAAGAGCGTGCTTCGTGCTCTAAAGCAGAGTGTGTTTCATTGATGAGAACTGTGTGGTGTCTTTCCCTTCAGAAATGGAGTTAAATCCCAGGCTCTGTGTCTTCCTACAAGCAAGACTTCGTTTAAGGTAAACTCAGTCACCTTTCAGCTCAAACAAAGCTACATCATTCTAGGCTCACACGTTTCTTGCTCTTAACTGTAAAGCATTGGATGTTAGAGGAACTGTGGTTTCTATCACTTTCAGAAGCAGAGTTGAACTAGATATGGTCTGTATGTGTAGGAACCACCGATCTTTTGTTCTGAGAACACTCACGTTTCCTGCTGTATTAGAGACTCTAGAAAGCAAGACCGTGCTTCTTGCTCTAAAGCAGACTGTGTTTCATGGATGAGAAATGTGCTGTGTGTTTCCCTTCAGAAATGGAGTTAAATCCCAGGCTCTGTGTCTTCCTACAATAAGACAACTTTTCAGGTAAACTCAATCACATTTCAGCTCAAACAAAGCTAGATCGTTCACGAAGCTCACTCGTTTCTCACTCTTAACTGTAAAGCACTGGATATTAGAGGACCTGTGGTTTGTGTCAGTTTCAGAAGCCGAGTTGAACTAGCAATGGTCCGTATGTGTAGGAAACACCGTTCTTTTTCTGACCACACTCACTTTACCTGCTTTATTAGAGATTCTAAAAAGCAAGAGTGTGCTTCTTGATCCTAAAGCAGAGTGTGTTTCATGGATGAGAACTGTGCTTTGTGATTCCCTTCAGAAATGGAGTTAAATCCCAGGCTCTGTGTCTTCCTACAAACAAGACTTCGTTTAAGGTAAACTCAGTCACCTTTCAGCTCAAACAAAGCTAGATCGTTCACGAAGCTCACTCGTTTCTCGCACTTAACTCTAAAGCATTGGATATTAGAGAACCTGTGGTTTGTATCAGTTTCAGAAGCAGAGTTGAACTAGCAATGGTCTATATGTCTAGGAACCACCGTTTTTTTTTTTTTTCTGAGCACACTCACGTTTACTACTGAATTAGAGATTCTAGAAAGCAAGACCGTGCTTCTTACTCTAAAGAAGACTGTATTTCATGCATGAGAACTGTGCGGTGTGTTTCCCTTCAGAAATGGAGTTTTAACCCAGGCTCTGTGTTTTCCTACAAACAAGACTTCGTTTAAGGTAAACTCTGTCACCTTTCAGCTCAAACAATGGTACTTCGTTCTAGGCTCACATGTTTCTCGCTCTTAACTGTAAAGCATTGGATATTAGAGGACCTGTGGTTTGTATCCGTTTCAGAAGCAGAGTTGAACTAGCAATGGTCTGTATGTTTAGGAACCACCGATCTTTTGTTCTGAGAACACTCACGTTTCCTGCTGTATTAGAGACTCTAGAAAGCAAGACCGTGCTTCTTGCTCTAAAGCAGACTGTGTTTCATGGATGAGAAATGTGCTGTGTGTTTCCCTTCAGAAATGGAGTTAAATCCCAAGCTCTGTGTCTTCCTGGAAGAAAGTCTTCATATCAGGTAAATGCAGTCACTTTTCAGCTCAAAGTAACTACATCGTTCATGAAGCTCACACGTTTCTCCTCTTAACTGACAAGCATTGGATGTTAGAGGACCTGTGGTTTGTGTCAGTTTCAGAAGCAGAGTAGAACTAGATAGGGTCCGTATGTGTAGGAAACACCATTCTTTTTTCGGACCACACTAACTTTACCTGCTTTATTAGAGATTCTAAAAAGCAAGAGCGCGCTTCTTGCTCTAAAGCAGAGTGTGTTTCATGGATGAGAACTATGCTGTGTGTTTCCCTTCAGAAATGGAGTTAAATCCCAGGCTCTGTGTTTTCCTACAAGGAAGACTCCGTTTAAGGTAAACTCTGTCACCTTTCAGCTCAAACAAAGCTACATTGTTCTAGGATCACACGTTTCTTGGTCTTAACTGTAAAGCATTGGATGTTAGAGGACCTGTGGTTTGTATCAGTTTCAGAAGCAGAGTTGAACTAGCAATGGTCTGTATGTCTTGGAAACACCGTTCTTTTTTTCTGAGCACACTCAAGTTTCTGGCTCTATTAGAGACTCTAGAAATCAAGACCATGCTTCTTGCTCTAAAGCAGAGTGTGCTTCATGGATGAGAACTGTGCTGTGTGTTTCCCTTCAGAAATGTAGTTAAATCCCAGGCTCTGTGTCTGCCTACAAGCAAGACATCTTTTCAGGTAAACTCAGTCACCATTCCGCTCAAACAAAGCTAGACCATTCACGAAGCTCACACGTTTCTCGCTCTTAACTGTCAAGCATTGGATATTAGAGGACCTATGCTTCGTATCAGTTTCAGAAGCAGAGTTGAACTAGATATGGTCTGTATGTGTAGGAAACACCGTTCCTTTTTTCTGAGCACACTCATGTTTCCTACTGTATTAGAGATTCTAGAAAGCAAGACCGTGCTTCTTGCTCTAAAGCAGACTGTTTTTATGCATGAGAACTGTGCTGTGTGTTTCCCTTCAGAATTGGAGATTTAACCCAGGCTCTGTGTTTTCCTACAAGCAAGACTTTGTTTAAGGTAAACTCAGTCACCTTTCAGCTCAAACAATGCTACATCGGTCTAGGCTCACACGTTTCTCGCTCTTAACTGTAAAGCATTGGATATTAGAGGACCTACGGTTCGTATCAGTTTCAGAAGCAGAGTTGAACTAGATATGGTCTGTTTGTGTAGGAAACACCGTTCTTTTCTTCTAACCACACTCACGTTTCCTGATTTATTAGAGATTCTAGAAAGCAAGAGCGTGCTTCGTGCTCTAAAGCAGAGTGTGTTTCATTGATGAGAACTGTGTGGTGTCTTTCCCTTCAGAAATGGAGTTAAATCCCAGGCTCTGTGTCTTCCTACAAGCAAGACTTCGTTTAAGGTAAACTCAGTCACCTTTCAGCTCAAACAAAGCTACATCATTCTAGGCTCACACGTTTCTTGCTCTTAACTGTAAAGCATTGGATGTTAGAGGAACTGTGGTTTCTATCACTTTCAGAAGCAGAGTTGAACTAGATATGGTCTGTATGTGTAGGAACCACCGATCTTTTGTTCTGAGAACACTCACGTTTCCTGCTGTATTAGAGACTCTAGAAAGCAAGACCGTGCTTCTTGCTCTAAAGCAGACTGTGTTTCATGGATGAGAAATGTGCTGTGTGTTTCCCTTCAGAAATGGAGTTAAATCCCAGGCTCTGTGTCTTCCTACAATAAGACAACTTTTCAGGTAAACTCAATCACATTTCAGCTCAAACAAAGCTAGATCGTTCACGAAGCTCACTCGTTTCTCACTCTTAACTGTAAAGCACTGGATATTAGAGGACCTGTGGTTTGTGTCAGTTTCAGAAGCCGAGTTGAACTAGCAATGGTCCGTATGTGTAGGAAACACCGTTCTTTTTCTGACCACACTCACTTTACCTGCTTTATTAGAGATTCTAAAAAGCAAGAGTGTGCTTCTTGATCCTAAAGCAGAGTGTGTTTCATGGATGAGAACTGTGCTTTGTGATTCCCTTCAGAAATGGAGTTAAATCCCAGGCTCTGTGTCTTCCTACAAACAAGACTTCGTTTAAGGTAAACTCAGTCACCTTTCAGCTCAAACAAAGCTAGATCGTTCACGAAGCTCACTCGTTTCTCGCACTTAACTCTAAAGCATTGGATATTAGAGAACCTGTGGTTTGTATCAGTTTCAGAAGCAGAGTTGAACTAGCAATGGTCTATATGTCTAGGAACCACCGTTTTTTTTTTTCTGAGCACACTCACGTTTACTACTGAATTAGAGATTCTAGAAAGCAAGACCGTGCTTCTTACTCTAAAGAAGACTGTATTTCATGCATGAGAACTGTGCGGTGTGTTTCCCTTCAGAAATGGAGTTTTAACCCAGGCTCTGTGTTTTCCTACAAGCAAGACTTCGTTTAAGGTAAACTCTGTCACCTTTCAGCTCAAACAATGGTACTTCGTTCTAGGCTCACATGTTTCTCGCTCTTAACTGTAAAGCATTGGATATTAGAGGACCTGTGGTTTGTATCCGTTTCAGAAGCAGAGTTGAACTAGCAATGGTCTGTATGTTTAGGAACCACCGATCTTTTGTTCTGAGAACACTCACGTTTCCTGCTGTATTAGAGACTCTAGAAAGCAAGACCGTGCTTCTTGCTCTAAAGCAGACTGTGTTTCATGGATGAGAAATGTGCTGTGTGTTTCCCTTCAGAAATGGAGTTAAATCCCAAGCTCTGTGTCTTCCTGGAAGAAAGTCTTCATATCAGGTAAATGCAGTCACTTTTCAGCTCAAAGTAACTACATCGTTCATGAAGCTCACACGTTTCTCCTCTTAACTGACAAGCATTGGATGTTAGAGGACCTGTGGTTTGTGTCAGTTTCAGAAGCAGAGTAGAACTAGATAGGGTCCGTATGTGTAGGAAACACCATTCTTTTTTCGGACCACACTAACTTTACCTGCTTTATTAGAGATTCTAAAAAGCAAGAGTGCGCTTCTTGCTCTAAAGCAGAGTGTGTTTCATGGATGAGAACTATGCTGTGTGTTTCCCTTCAGAAATGGAGTTAAATCCCAGGCTCTGTGTTTTCCTACAAGGAAGACTCCGTTTAAGGTAAACTCTGTCACCTTTCAGCTCAAACAAAGCTACATTGTTCTAGGATCACACGTTTCTTGGTCTTAACTGTAAAGCATTGGATGTTAGAGGACCTGTGGTTTGTATCAGTTTCAGAAGCAGAGTTGAACTAGCAATGGTCTGTATGTCTTGGAAACACCGTTCTTTTTTTCTGAGCACACTCAAGTTTCTGGCTCTATTAGAGACTCTAGAAATCAAGACCATGCTTCTTGCTCTAAAGCAGAGTGTGCTTCATGGATGAGAACTGTGCTGTGTGTTTCCCTTCAGAAATGTAGTTAAATCCCAGGCTCTGTGTCTGCCTACAAGCAAGACATCTTTTCAGGTAAACTCAGTCACCATTCCGCTCAAACAAAGCTAGACCATTCACGAAGCTCACACGTTTCTCGCTCTTAACTGTCAAGCATTGGATATTAGAGGACCTATGCTTCGTATCAGTTTCAGAAGCAGAGTTGAACTAGATATGGTCTGTATGTGTAGGAAACACCGTTCCTTTTTTCTGAGCACACTCATGTTTCCTACTGTATTAGAGATTCTAGAAAGCAAGACCGTGCTTCTTGCTCTAAAGCAGACTGTTTTTATGCATGAGAACTGTGCTGTGTGTTTCCCTTCAGAATTGGAGATTTAACCCAGGCTCTGTGTTTTCCTACAAGCAAGACTTTGTTTAAGGTAAACTCAGTCACCTTTCAGCTCAAACAATGCTACATCGGTCTAGGCTCACACGTTTCTCGCTCTTAACTGTAAAGCATTGGATATTAGAGGACCTACGGTTCGTATCAGTTTCAGAAGCAGAGTTGAACTAGATATGGTCTGTTTGTGTAGGAAACACCGTTCTTTTCTTCTAACCACACTCACGTTTCCTGATTTATTAGAGATTCTAGAAAGCAAGAGCGTGCTTCGTGCTCTAAAGCAGAGTGTGTTTCATTGATGAGAACTGTGTGGTGTCTTTCCCTTCAGAAATGGAGTTCAATCCCAGGCTCTGTGTCTTCCTACAAGCAAGACTTCATTTAAGGTAAACTCAGTCACCTTTCAGCTCAAACAAAGCTACATCATTCTAGGCTCACACGTTTCTTGCTCTTAACTGTAAAGCATTGGATGTTAGAGGAACTGTGGTTTCTATCACTTTCAGAAGCAGAGTTGAACTAGATATGGTCTGTATGTGTAGGAACCACCGATCTTTTGTTCTGAGAACACTCACGTTTCCTGCTGTATTAGAGACTCTAGAAAGCAAGACCGTGCTTCTTGCTCTAAAGCAGACTGTGTTTCATGGATGAGAAATGTGCTGTGTGTTTCCCTTCAGAAATGGAGTTAAATCCCAGGCTCTGTGTCTTCCTACAATAAGACAACTTTTCAGGTAAACTCAATCACATTTCAGCTCAAACAAAGCTAGATCGTTCACGAAGCTCACTCGTTTCTCACTCTTAACTGTAAAGCACTGGATATTAGAGGACCTGTGGTTTGTGTCAGTTTCAGAAGCAGAGTAGAACTAGATAGGGTCCGTATGTGTAGGAAACACCGTTCTATTTTGCGGACCACACTCACTTTACCTGCTTTATTAGAGATTCTAAAAAGCAAGAGCGTGCTTCTTGCTCTAAAGCAGAGTGTGTTTCATGGATGAGATCTATGCTGTGTGTTTCCCTTCAGAAATGGAGTTAAATCCCAGGCTCTGTGTTTTCCTACAAGGAAGACTCCGTTTAAGGTAAACTCAGTCACCTTTCAGCTCAAACAAAGCTACATCGTTCTAGGATCACACGTTTCTTGGTCTTAACTGTAAAGCATTGGATGTTAGAGGACCTGTGGTTTGTATCAGTTTCAGAAGCAGAGTTGAACTAGCAATGGTCTGTACGTCTAGGAAACACCGTTCTTTTTTTCTGAGCACACTCAAGTTTCTGGCTCTATTAGAGACTCTAGAATCTAGAGCGCGCTTCTTGCTCTAAAGCAGATGTGTTTCATGGATGAGAACTGTGCTGTGTGTTTCCCTTCAGAAATGTAGTTAAATCCCAGGCTCTGTGTCTGCCTACAAGCAAGACATCTTTTCAGGTAAACTCAGTCACCATTCCGCTCAAACAAAGCTAGACCATTCACGAAGCTCACACGTTTCTCGCTCTTAACTGTCAAGCATTGGATATTAGAGGACCTATGCTTCGTATCAGTTTCAGAAGCAGAGTTGAACTAGATATGGTCTGTATGTGTAGGAAACACCGTTCCTTTTTTCTGAGCACACTCATGTTTCCTACTGTATTAGAGATTCTAGAAAGCAAGACCGTGCTTCTTGCTCTAAAGCAGACTGTTTTTATGCATGAGAACTGTGCTGTGTGTTTCCCTTCAGAATTGGAGATTTAACCCAGGCTCTGTGTTTTCCTACAAGCAAGACTTTGTTTAAGGTAAACTCAGTCACCTTTCAGCTCAAACAATGCTACATCGGTCTAGGCTCACACGTTTCTCGCTCTTAACTGTAAAGTATTGGATATTAGAGGACCTACGGTTCGTATCAGTTTCAGAAGCAGAGTTGAACTAGATATGGTCTGTTTGTGTAGGAAACACCGTTCTTTTCTTCTAACCACACTCACGTTTCCTGATTTATTAGAGATTCTAGAAAGCAAGAGCGTGCTTCGTGCTCTAAAGAAGAGTGTGTTTCATTGATGAGAACTGTGTGGTGTCTTTCCCTTCAGAAATGGAGTTCAATCCCAGGCTCTGTGTCTTCCTACAAGCAAGACTTCGTTTAAGGTAAACTCAGTCACCTTTCAGCTCAAACAAAGCTACATCATTCTAGGCTCACACGTTTCTTGCTCTTAACTGTAAAGCATTGGATGTTAGAGGAACTGTGGTTTCTATCCCTTTCAGAAGCAGAGTTGAACAAGATATGGTCTGTATGTGTAGGAACCACCGATCTTTTGTTCTGAGAACACTCACGTTTCCTGCTGTATTAGAGAATCTAGAAAGCAAGACCGTGCTTCTTGCTCTAAAGCAGACTGTGTTTCATGGATGAGAACTGTGCTGTGTGTTTCCCTGCAGAAATGGAGTTAAATCCCAGGCTCTGTGTCTTCCTACAAGCCAGACATCTTGTCAGGTAAACTCAGTCACATTTCAGCTCAAACAAAGCTAGATCATTCACGAAGCTCACTCGTTTCTCACTCTTAACTCTAAAGCATTGGATATTAGAGGACCTGTGGTTTGTATCAGTTTCAGAAGCAGAGTTGAACTAGCAATGGTCCGTATGTGTAGGAAACACCGTTCATTTTTCTGAGCACACTCAAGTTTCTGGCTCTATTAGAGACTCTAGAAATCAAGACCATGCTTCTTGCTCTAAAGCAGAGTGTGTTTCATGGATGAGAACTGTGCTGTGTGTTTCCCTTCAGAAATGGAGTTAAATCTCAGGCTCTGTGTCTTTCTACAAGCAAGACTTTGGTTCAGGTAAACTCAGTTACCTTTCAGCTCAAACAAAACTACTTCGTTCACGTACCTCACACGTTTCTCGCTCTTAAATGAAAATCATTGGATGTTAGAAGAACTGTGGATTTTATCACTTTCAGAAGCAGAGTTGTACTCGATATGGTCTGTATGTGTAGGAACCACCGTTCTTTTGTTCTGAGCACACTCACGTTTCCTACTCTATTAGAGATTCTAGAAAGCAAGACCGTGCTTCTTGCTCTAAAGCAGACTGTGTTTCCTGGATGAGAACTGTGCTGTGTGTTTCCCTTCAGAAATGGAGTTAAAACCCAGGCTCTGTGTTTTCCTACAAGCAAGACTTCGTTTAAGGTAAACTCTGTCACCTTTCAGATCAAACAATTCTACATCGTTCTAGGCTCACATGTTTCTCGCTCTTAACTGTAAAGCATTGGATATTAGAGGACCTGTGGTTTGTATCCGTTTCAGAAGCAGAGTTGAACTAGCAATGGTCCGTATATTTAGGAAACACCGTTCTTTTTTTCTGAGCACACTCAAGTTTCTGGCTCAATTAGAGACTCTAGAATCTAGAGCATGCTTCTTGCTCTAAAGCAGATGTTTTTCATGGATGAGAACTGTGCTGTGTGTTTCCCTTCAGAATTGTAGTTAAATCCCAGGCTCTGTGTCTGCATACAGGCAAGACATCTTTTCAGGTAAACTCAGTCACCATTCCGCTCAAACAAAGCTAGATCATTCACGAAGCTCACACGTTTCTTGCTCTTAACTGCCAAGCATTCCATATTAGAGGACCTATGGTTCCTATCAGTTTCAGAAGCAGATTTGAACTAGATATGGTCTGTATGTGTAGGAAACACCGTTCTTTTCTTCTAACCACAAACATGTTTCCACTTTATTAGAGAATCTAGAAAGCAACAGCGTGCTTCTTGCTCTAAAGCAGACTGTGTTTCATGGATGAGAACTGTGCTTTGTGTTTCCCTTCAGAAATGGAGTTAAATACCAGGCTCTGTGTCTTCCTACAAGCAAGACTTCGTTTAAGGTAAACTCAGTCACCTTTCAGCTCAAACAAAGCTAGATCGTTCACGAAGCTCACTCTTTTCTTGCTCTTAACTCTAAAGCATTGGACATTAGAGGAACTGTGGTTTCTATCACTTTCAGAAGCAGAGTTGAACTAGATATGGTCTGTATGTGTAGGAACCACCGTTCTTTTGTTCTGAGAACACTCACGTTTCCTGCTGTATTAGAGACTCTAGAAAGCAAGACCGTGCTTCTTGCTCTAAAGCAGACTGTGTTTCATGGATGAGAAATGTGCTGTGTGTTTCCCTCAGAAATGGAGTTAAATCCCAGGCTCTGTGTCTTCCTACAAGCAAGACATCTTTTCAGGTAAACTCAGTCACCATTCCGCTCAAACAAAGCTAGATCATTCACGAAGCTCACACGTTTCTTGCTCTTAACTGCCAAGCATTCCATATTAGAGGACCTATGGTTCCTATCAGTTTCAGAAGCAGATTTGAACTAGATATGGTCTGTATGTGTAGGAAACACCGTTCTTTTCTTCTAACCACAAACACGTTTCCACTTTATTAGAGAATCTAGAAAGCAAGACCGTGCTTCTTGCTCTAAAGCAGACTGTGTTTCCTGGATGAGAACTCTGCTTTGTGTTTCCCTTCAGAAATGGAGTTAAATCCCAGGCTCTGTGTCTTCCTACAAGCAAGACTTCGTTTATGGTAAACTCAGTCACCTTTCAGCTCAAACAAAGCTACATCATTCTAGGCTCACACGTTTCTTGCTCTTAACTGTAAAGCATTGGATGTTAGAGGAACTGTGGTTTCTATCACTTTCAGAAGCAGAGTTGAACTAGATATGATCTATATGTGTAGGAACCCCCGTTCTTTTGTTCTGAGAACACTCACGTTTCCTGCTGTATTAGAGACTCTAGAAAGCAAGACCGTGCTTCTTGCTCTAAAGCAGACTGTGTTTCATGGATGAGAAACGTGCTGTGTGTTTCCCTTCAGAAATGGAGTTAAATGCCAGGCTCTGTGTCTTCCTAAAAGCAAGACATCTTTTCAGGTAAACTCAGTCACATTTCAGCTCAAACAAAGGTGGATCGTTCACCAAGCTCACTCATTTCACACTCTTAACTGTAAAGCACTGGATATTAGAGGACCTGTGGTTTGTATCGGTTTCAGAAGCAGAGTTGAACTAGCAATGGTCCGTATATTTAGGAAACACCGTTCTTTTTTTCTGAGTACACTCAAGTTTCTGGCTCAATTAGAGACTCTAGAATCTAGAGCGTGCTTCTTGCTCTAAAGTAGATGTTTTTCATGGATGAGACTGTGCTGTGTGTTTCCCTTCAGAAATGTAGTTAAATCCCAGGCTCTGTGTCTGCCTACAAGAAAGACATCTTTTCAGGTAAACTCAGTCACCATTCCTCTCTAACAAAGCTAGATCATTCACGAAGCTCACACGTTTCTTGCTCTTAACTGCCAAGTTTGGATATTAGAGGACCTATGGTTCTTATCAGTTTCAGAAGCAGAGTTGAACTAGATATGGTCTGTATGTGTAGGAACCACCGTTCTTTTGTTCTGAGCACACTCACGTTTCCTGCTGTATTAGAGACTCTAGAAACAAGACCGGGCTTTTGCTCTAAAGAAGACTGTGTTTCATGGATGAGAACTATGCTGTGTGTTTCCCTTCAGAAATGCAGTTAAATCCCAGGCTCTGTGTATTCCTACAAGCAAGACACCTTTTCAGGTAAACTCAATCACATTTCAGCTAAAACAAAGCTAGATCGTTCACGAAGCTCACTCATTTCTCGCTCTTAACTGTAAAGCACTGGATATTAGAGGACCTGTAGTTTGTATCCGTTTCAGAAGCAGAGTTGAACTAGCAATTGTCCGTATGTTTAGGAAACACCATTCTTTTTTTCTGAGCATACTCAAGTTTCTGGCTATATTAGAGACTCTAGAATCTAGAGCGTGCTTCTTGCTGTAAAGCAGATGTTTTTTATGGATGAGAACTGTGCTGTGTGTTTCCCTTCAGAAATGTAGTTAAATCCCAGGCTCTGTGTCTGCCTACAAGCAAGACATCTTTTCAGGTAAACTCAGTCACCATTCCGCTCAAACAAAGCCAGATCAATCACGAAGCTCACACGTTTCTTGCTCTTAACTGCCAAGCATTGGATATTAGAGGACCTATGGTTCCTATCAGTTTCAGAAGCAGAGATGAACTAGATATGGTCTGTATGTGTAGGAAACACCGTTCTTTTCTTCTAACCACAAACACGTTTCCACTTTATTAGAGAATCTAGAAAGCAACAGTGTGCTTCTTGCTCTAAAGCAGACTGTGTTTCATGGATGAGAACTGTGCTGTGTGTTTCTCTTCAGAAATGGTGTTAAATTCCAGGCTCTGTGTCTTCCTACAAGCAAGACTTCTTTTCAGGTAAACTCAGTCACCTTTCAGCTCAAACAAAGCTACATCGATCTAGGCTCACACGTTTCTTGCTCTTAACTGTAAAGCATTGGATGTTAGAGGACATGTGGTCTGTATCAGTTTCATAAGCAGAGTTGAACTAGATATGGTCTGTATGTGTAGGAACCACCGTTCTTTTGTTCTGAGCACACTCACGTTTCCTGCTGTATTAGAGACTCTAGAAACAAGACCGTGCTTTTGCTCTAAAGAAGACTGTGTTTCATGGATGAGAACTATGCTGTGTGTTTCCCTTCAGAAATGGAGTTAAATCCCAGGCTCTGTGTATTCCTACAAGCAAGACACCTTTTCAGGTAAACTCAGTCACATTTCAGCTCAAATAAAGCTAGATCGTTCACGAAGCTCACTCGTTTCTCGCTCTTACCTGTAAAGCATTGGATATTAGATGACCTGTGGTTTGTATCCGTTTCAGAAGCAGAGTTGAACTAGCAATGGTCCGTATGTTTAGGAAACACCATTCTTTTTTTCTGAGCATACTCAAGTTTCTGGCTCTATTAGAGACTCTAGAATCTAGAGCGTGCTTCTTGCTCTAAAGCAGATGTTTTTCATGGATGAGAACTGTGCTGTGTGTTTCCCTTCAGAATTGTAGTTAAATCCCAGGCTCTGTGTCTGCATACAGTCAAGACATCTTTTCAGGTAAACTCAGTCACCATTCCGCTCAAACAAAGCTAGATCATTCACGAAGCTCACACGTTTCTTGATCTTAACTGCCAAGCATTCCATATTAGAGGACCTATGGTTCCTATCAGTTTCAGAAGCAGATTTGAACTAGATATGGTCTGTATGTGTAGGAACCACCGTTCTTTTGTTCTGAGAACACTCACGTTTCCTGCTGTATTAGGGACTCTAGAAAGCAAGACCGTGCTTCTTGCTCTAAAGCAGACTGTGTTTCATGGATGAGAAATGTGCTGTGTGTTTCCCTCAGAAATGGAGTTAAATCCCAGGCTCTGTGTCTTCCTACAAGCAAGACATCTTTTCAGGTAAACTCAGTCACATTTCAGCTCAAACAAAGCTAGATCGTTCACGAAGCTCACTCATTTCACACTCTTAACTGTAAAGCACTGGATATTAGAGGACCTGTGGTTTGTTTCAGTTTCAGAAGTAGAGTAGAACTAGATATGGTCCGTATGTTTAGCAAACACCGTTCTTTTTTCGGACCACACTCACTTTACCTGCTTTATTAGAGATTCTAAAAAGCAAGAGTGTGCTTCTTGCTCCTAAAGCAGAGTGTGTTTCATGGATGAGAACTGTGCTTTGTGTTTCCCTTCAGAAATGGAGTTAAATCCCAGGCTCTGTGTCTTCCTACAAGCAAGTCTTCGTTTAAGGTAAACTCAGTCACCTTTCAGCTCAAACAAAGCTAGATCGTTCACGAAGCTCACTCTTTTCTCGCTCTTAACTCTAAAGCATTGGATATTAGAGGACCTGTGGTTTGTATCAGTTTCAGAAGCAGAGTTGAACTAGCAATGGTCTGTATGTCTAGGAAACAAAGTTCTTTTTTTCTGAGCACACTCAAGTTTCTGGCTCTATTAGAGACTCTAGAAATCAAGACCATGCTTCTTGCTCTAAAGCAGAGTGTGTTTCATGGATGAGAACTGTGCTGTGTGTTTCCCTTCAGAAATGGAGTTAAATCTCAGGCTCTGTGTCTTTCTACAAGCAAGACTTTGGTTCAGGTAAACTCAGTTACCTTTCAGCTCAAACAAAACTACTTCGTTCACGTACCTCACACGTTTCTCGCTCTTAAATGAAAATCATTGGATGTTTGAAGAACTGTGGTTTTTATCACTTTCAGAAGCAGAGTTGTACTAGATATGGTCTGTATGTGTAGGAACCACCGTTCTTTTGTTCTGAGCACACTCACGTTTCCTACTCTATTAGAGATTCTAGAAAGCAAGACCGTGCTTGTTGCTCTAAAGCAGACTGTGTTTCCTGGATGAGAACTGTGCTGTGTGTTTCCCTTCAGAAATGGAGTTAAAACCCAGGCTCTGTGTTTTCCTACAAGCAAGACTTCGTTTAAGGTAAAGTCTGTCACCTTTCAGATCAAACAATGCTACATCGTCCTAGGCTCACACGTTTCTCGCTCTTAACTGTAAAGCATTGGATATTAGAGGACCTGTGGTTTGTATCCGTTTCAGAAGCAGAGTTGAACTAGCAATGGTCCGTATATTTAGGAAACACCGTTTTTTTTTTTTTCTGAGCACACTCAAGTTTCTGGCTCTATTAGAGACTCTAGAATCTAGAGCGTGCTTCTTGCTCTAAAGCAGATGTTTTTCATGGATGAGAACTGTGCTGTGTGTTTCCCTTCAGAATTGTAGTTAAATCCCAGGCTCTGTGTCTGCATACAGGCAAGACATCTTTTCAGGTAAACTCAGTCACCATTCCGCTCAAACAAAGCTAGATCATTCACGAAGCTCACACGTTTCTTGCTCTTAACTGCCAAGCATTCCATATTAGAGGACCTATGGTTCCTATCAGTTTCAGAAGCAGATTTGAACTAGATATGGTCTGTATGTGTAGGAAACACCGTTCTTTTCTTCTAACCACAAACACGTTTCCACTTTATTAGAGAATCTAGAAAGCAAGACCGTGCTTCTTGCTCTAAAGCAGACTGTGTTTCCTGGATGAGAACTCTGCTTTGTGTTTCCCTTCAGAAATGGAGTTAAATCCCAGGCTCTGTGTCTTCCTACAAGCAAGACTTCGTTTATGGTAAACTCAGTCACCTTTCAGCTCAAACAAAGCTACATCATTCTAGGCTCACACGTTTCTTGCTCTTAACTGTAAAGCATTGGATGTTAGAGGTACTGTGGTTTCTATCACTTTCAGAAGCAGAGTTGAACTAGATATGATCTATATGTGTAGGAACCCCCGTTCTTTTGTTCTGAGAACACTCACGTTTCCTGCTGTATTAGAGACTCTTGAAAGCAAGACCGTGCTTCTTGCTCTAAAGCAGACTGTGTTTCATGGATGAGAAACGTGCTGTGTGTTTCCCTTCAGAAATGGAGTTAAATCCCAGGCTCTGTGTCTTCCTAAAAGCAAGACATCTTTTCAGGTAAACTCAGTCACATTTCAGCTCAAACAAAGGTGGATCGTTCACCAAGCTCACTCATTTCACACTCTTAACTGTAAAGCACTGGATATTAGAGGACCTGTGGTTTGTATCGGTTTCAGAAGCAGAGTTGAACTAGCAATGGTCCGTATATTTAGGAAACACCGTTCTTTTTTTCTGAGTACACTCAAGTTTCTGGCTCAATTAGAGACTCTAGAATCTAGAGCGTGCTTCTTGCTCTAAAGTAGATGTTTTTCATGGATGAGACTGTGCTGTGTGTTTCCCTTCAGAAATGTAGTTAAATCCCAGGCTCTGTGTCTGCCTACAAGAAAGACATCTTTTCAGGTAAACTCAGTCACCATTCCTCTCTAACAAAGCTAGATCATTCACGAAGCTCACACGTTTCTTGCTCTTAACTGCCAAGCATTGGATATTAGAGGACCTATGGTTCCAATCAGTTTCAGAAGCAGAGTTGAACTAGATATGGTCTGTATGTGTAGGAACCACCGTTCTTTTGTTCTGAGCACACTCACGTTTCCTGCTGTATTAGAGACTCTAGAAACAAGACCGTGCTTTTGCTCTAAAGAAGACTGTGTTTCATGGATGAAAACTATGCTGTGTGTTTCCCTTCAGAAATGGAGTTAAATCCCAGGCTCTGTGTATTCCTACAAGCAAGACACCATTTCAGGTAAACTGAGTCACATTTCAGCTCAAATAAAGCTAGATCGTTCACGAAGCTCACTCATTTCTCGCTCTTACCTGTAAAGCATTGGATATTAGAGGACCTGTGGTTTGTATCCGTTTCAGAAGCAGAGTTGAACTAGCTATGGTCCGTATGTTTAGGAAACACCATTCTTTTTTTCTGAGCATACTCAAGTTTCTGGCTCTATTAGAGACTCTAGAATCTAGAGCGTGCTTCTTGCTCTAAAGCAGATGTTTTTCATGGATGAGAACTGTGCTGTGTGTTTCCCTTCAGAATTGTAGTTAAATCCCAAGCTCTGTGTCTGCATACAGTCAAGACATCTTTTCAGGTAAACTCAGTCACCATTCCGCTCAAACAAAGCTAGATCATTCACGAAGCTCACACGTTTCTTGCTCTTAACTGCCAAGCATTCCATATTAGAGGACCTATGGTTCCTATCAGTTTCAGAAGCAGATTTGAACTAGATATGGTCTGTATGTGTAGGAACCACCGTTCTTTTGTTCTGAGAACACTCACGTTTCCTGCTGTATTAGGGACTCTAGAAAGCAAGACCGTGCTTCTTGCTCTAAAGCAGACTGTGTTTCATGGATGAGAAATGTGTTGTGTGTTTCCCTCAGAAATGGAGTTAAATCCCAGGCTCTGTGTCTTCCTACAAGCAAGACATCTTTTCAGGTAAACTCAGTCACATTTCAGCTCAAACAAAGCTAGATCGTTCACGAAGCTCACTCATTTCACACTCTTAACTGTAAAGCACTGGATAGTAGAGGACCTGTGGTTTGTTTCAGTTTCAGAAGTAGAGTAGAACTAGATATGGTCCGTATGTGTAGCAAACACCGTTCTTTTTTCGGACCACACTCACTTTACCTGCTTTATTAGAGATTCTAAAAAGCAAGAGTGTGCTTCTTGCTCCTAGAGCAGAGTGTGTTTCATGGATGAGAACTGTGCTTTGTGTTTCCCTTCAGAAATGGAGTTAAATCCCAGGCTCTGTGTCTTCCTACAAGCAAGTCTTCGTTTAAGGTAAACTCAGTCACCTTTCAGCTCAAACAAAGCTAGATGGTTCACGAAGCTCACTCTTTTCTCGCTCTTAACTCTAAAGCATTGGATATTAGAGGACCTGTGGTTTGTATCAGTTTCAGAAGCAGAGTTGAACTAGCAATGGTCTGTATGTCTAGGAAACAAAGTTCTTTTTTTCTGAGCACACCCAAGTTTCTGGCTCTATTAGAGACTCTAGAAATCAAGACCATGCTTCTTGCTCTAAAGCAGAGTGTGTTTCATGGATGAGAACTGTGCTGTGTGTTTCCCTTCAGAAATGGAGTTAAATCTCAGGCTCTGTGTCTTTCTACAAGCAAGACTTTGGTTCAGGTAAACTCAGTTACCTTTCAGCTCAAACAAAACTACTTCGTTCACGTACCTCACACGTTTCTCGCTCTTAAATGAAAATCATTGGATGTTTGAAGAACTGTGGTTTTTATCACTTTCAGAAGCAGAGTTGTACTAGATATGGTCTGTATGTGTAGGAACCACCGTTCTTTTGTTCTGAGCACACTCACGTTTCCTACTCTATTAGAGATTCTAGAAAGCAAGACCGTGCTTCTTGCTCTAAAGCAGACTGTGTTTCCTGGATGAGAACTGTGCTGTGTGTTTCCCTTCAGAAATGGAGTTAAAACCCAGGCTCTGTGTCTTTCTACAAGCAAGACTTCGTTTAAGGTAAACTCTGTCACCTTTCAGATCAAACAATGCTACATCGTTCTAGGCTCACACGTTTCTCGCTCTTAACTGTAAAGCATTGGATATTAGAGGACCTGTGGTTTGTATCCGTTTCAGAAGCAGAATTGAACTAGCAATGGTCCGTATATTTAGGAAACACCGTTCTTTTTTTCTGAGCACACTCAAGTTTCTGGCTCTATTAGAGACTCTAGAATCTAGAGCATGCTTCTTGCTCTAAAGCAGATGTTTTTCATGGATGAGAACTGTGCTGTGTGTTTCCCTTCAGAATTGTAGTTAAATCCCAGGCTCTGTGTCTGCATAAAGGCAAGACATCTTTTCAGGTAAACTCAGTCACCATTCCGCTCAAACAAAGCTAGATCATTCACGAAGCTCACACGTTTCTTGCTCTTAACTGCCAAGCATTCCATATTAGAGGACCTATGGTTCCTATCAGTTTCAGAAGCAGATTTGAACTAGATATGGTCTGTATGTGTAGGAAACACCGTTCTTTTCTTCTAACCACAAACACGTTTCCACTTTATTAGAGAATCTAGAAAGCAACAGCGTGCTTCTTGCTCTAAAGCAGACTGTGTTTCATGGATGAGAACTGTGCTGTGTGTTTCCCTTCAGAAATGGAGTTAAATCCCAGGCTCTGTGTCTTCCTACAAGCAAGACTTCGTTTAAGGTAAACTCAGTCACCTTTCAGCTCAAACAAAGCTAGATTGTTCACGAAGCTCACTCTTTTCTCGCTCTTAACTCTAAAGCATTGGATATTAGAGGAACTGTGGTTTCTATCACTTTCAGAAGCAGAGTTGAACTAGATATGGTCTGTATGTGTAGGAACCACCGTTCTTTTGTTGTGAGAACACTCACGTTTCCTGCTGTATTAGAGACTCTAGAAAGCAAGACCGTGCTTCTTGCTCTAAAGCAGACTGTGTTTCATGGATGAGAAATGTGCTGTGTGTTTCCCTCAAAAATGGAGTTAAATCCCAGGCTCTGTGTCTTCCTACAAGCAAGATATCTTTTCAGGTAAACTCAGTCACATTTCAGCTCAAACAAAGCTAGATCGTTCACGAAGCTCACTCATTTCACACTCTTAACTGTAAAGCACTGGATATTAGAGGACCTGTTGTTTGTTTCAGTTTCAGAAGCAGAGTAGAACTAGATATGGTCCGTATGTGTAGCAAACACCGTTCTTTTTTCGGACCACACTCACTTTACCTGCTTTATTAGAGATTCTAAAAAGCAAGAGTGTGCTTCTTGCTCCTAAAGCAGAGTGTGTTTCATGGATGAGAACTGTGCTTTGTGTTTCCCTTCAGAAATGGAGTTAAATCCCAGGCTCTGTGTCTTCCTGCAAGCAAGACTTCGTTTAAGGTAAACTCAGTCACCTTTCAGCTCAAACAAAGCTAGATGGTTCACGAAGCTCACTCTTTTCTCGCTCTTAACTCTAAAGCATTGGATATTAGAGGACCTGTGGTTTGTATCAGTTTCAGAAGCAGAGTTGAACTAGCAATGGTCTGTATGTCTAGGAAACAAAGTTCTTTTTTTCTGAGCACACTCAAGTTTCTGGCTCTATTAGAGACTCTAGAAATCAAGACCATGCTTCTTGCTCTAAAGCAGAGTGTGTTTCATGGATGAGAACTGTGCTGTGTGTTTCCCTTCAGAAATGGAGTTAAATCTCAGGCTCTGTGTCTTTCTACAAGCAAGACTTTGGTTCAGGTAAACTCAGTTACCTTTCAGCTCAAACAAAACTACTTCGTTCACGTACCTCACACGTTTCTCGCTCTTAAATGAAAATCATTGGATGTTTGAAGAACTGTGGTTTTTATCACTTTCAGAAGCAGAGTTGTACTAGATATGGTCTGTATGTGTAGGAACCACCGTTCTTTTGTTCTGAGCACACTCACGTTTCCTACTCTATTAGAGATTCTAGAAAGCAAGACCGTGCTTCTTGCTCTAAAGCAGACTGTGTTTCCTGGATGAGAACTGTGCTGTGTGTTTCCCTTCAGAAATGGAGTTAAAACCCAGGCTCTGTGTCTTTCTACAAGCAAGACTTCGTTTAAGGTAAACTCTGTCACCTTTCAGATCAAACAATGCTACATCGTTCTAGGCTCACACGTTTCTCGCTCTTAACTGTAAAGCATTGGATATTAGAGGACCTGTGGTTTGTATCCGTTTCAGAAGCAGAGTTGAACTAGCAATGGTCCGTATATTTAGGAAACACCGTTCTTTTTTTCTGAGCACACTCAAGTTTCTGGCTCTATTAGAGACTCTAGAATCTAGAGCATGCTTCTTGCTCTAAAGCAGATGTTTTTCATGGATGAGAACTGTGCTGTGTGTTTCCCTTCAGAATTGTAGTTAAATCCCAGGCTCTGTGTCTGCATAAAGGCAAGACATCTTTTCAGGTAAACTCAGTCACCATTCCGCTCAAACAAAGCTAGATCATTCACGAAGCTCACACGTTTCTTGCTCTTAACTGCCAAGCATTCCATATTAGAGGACCTATGGTTCCTATCAGTTTCAGAAGCAGATTTGAACTAGATATGGTCTGTATGTGTAGGAAACACCGTTCTTTTCTTCTAACCACAAACACGTTTCCACTTTATTAGAGAATCTAGAAAGCAACAGCGTGCTTCTTGCTCTAAAGCAGACTGTGTTTCATGGATGAGAACTGTGCTGTGTGTTTCCCTTCAGAAATGGAGTTAAATCCCAGGCTCTGTGTCTTCCTACAAGCAAGACTTCGTTTAAGGTAAACTCAGTCACCTTTCAGCTCAAACAAAGCTAGATTGTTCACGAAGCTCACTCTTTTCTCGCTCTTAACTCTAAAGCATTGGATATTAGAGGAACTGTGGTTTCTATCACTTTCAGAAGCAGAGTTGAACTAGATATGGTCTGTATGTGTAGGAACCACCGTTCTTTTGTTGTGAGAACACTCACGTTTCCTGCTGTATTAGAGACTCTAGAAAGCAAGACCGTGCTTCTTGCTCTAAAGCAGACTGTGTTTCATGGATGAGAAATGTGCTGTGTGTTTCCCTCAGAAATGGAGTTAAATCCCAGGCTCTGTGTCTTCCTACAAGCAAGATATCTTTTCAGGTAAACTCAATCACAATTCAGCTCAAACAAAGCTAGATCGTTCACGAAGCTCACTCATTTCACACTCTTAACTGTAAAGCACTGGATATTAGAGGACCTGTTGTTTGTTTCAGTTTCAGAAGCAGAGTAGAACTAGATATGGTCCGTATGTGTAGCAAACACCGTTCTTTTTTCGGACCACACTCACTTTACCTGCTTTATTAGAGATTCTAAAAAGCAAGAGTGTGCTTCTTGCTCCTAAAGCAGAGTGTGTTTCATGGATGAGAACTGTGCTTTGTGTTTCCCTTCAGAAATGGAGTTAAATCCCAGGCTCTGTGTCTTCCTGCAAGCAAGACTTCGTTTAAGGTAAACTCAGTCACCTTTCAGCTCAAACAAAGCTAGATGGTTCACGAAGCTCACTCTTTTCTCACTCTTAACTCTAAAGCATTGGATGTTAGAGGACATGTGGTCTGTATCAGTTTCAGAAGCAGAGTTGAACTAGATATGGTCTGTATGTGTAGGAACCACCGTTCTTTTGTTCTGAACACACTCACGTTTCCTGCTGTATTAGAGACTCTAGAAACAAGACCGTGCTTTTGCTCTAAAGAAGACTGTGTTTCATGGATGAGAACTATGCTGTGTGTTTCCCTTCAGAAATGGAGTTAAATCCCAGGCTCTGTGTATTCCTACAAGCAAGACACCTTTTCAGGTAAACTCAGTCACATTTCAGCTCAAATAAAGCTAGATAGTTCAAGAAGCTCACTCGTTTCTCGCTCTTAACTGTAAAGCATTGGATATTAGAGGACCTGTGGTTTGTATCCGTTTCAGAAGCAGAGTTGAACTAGCAATGGTCCGTATGTTTAGGAAACACCATTCTTTTTTTCTGAGCATACTCATGTTTCTGGCTCTATTAGAGACTCTAGAATCTAAGGCGTGCTTCTTGCTGTAAAGCAGATGTTTTTCATGGATGAGAACTGTGCTGTGTGTTTCCCTTCAGAAATGTAGTTAAATCCCAGGCTCTGTGTCTGCCTATAAGCAAGACATCTTTTCAGGTAAACTCAGTCACCATTCAGCTTAAACAAAGCTAGATCATTCACGAAGCTCACACGTTTCTTGCTCTTAACTGCCAAGCATTAGATATTAGAGGACCTATGGTTCCTATCAGTTTCAGAAGCAGAGTTGAACTAAATATGGTCTGTATGTGTAGGAAACACCGTTCTTTTCTTCTAACCACAAACACGTTTCCACTTTATTAGAGAATCTAGAAAGCAACAGCATGCTTCTTGCTCTAAAGCAGACTGTGTTTCATGGATGAGAACTGTGCTGTGTGTTTCTCTTCAGAAATGGTGTTAAATTCCAGGCTCTGTGTCTTCCTACAAGCAAGATTTCTTTTCAGGTAAACTCAGTCACCTTTCAGCTCAAACAAAGCTAGATCGTTCACGAAGCTCACTCGTTTCTCGCTCTTAACTCTAAAGCATTGTATATTAGAGGACCTGTAGTTTGTATCACTTTCAGAAGCAGAGTTGAACTAGCAATGGTCCGTATGTGTATGAAACACCGTTCATTTTTCTGAGCACACTCAAGTTTCTGGCTCTATTAGAGACTCTAGAAATCAAGAGCGTGCTTCTTGCTCTAAAGCAGAGTGTGTTTCATGGATGAGAACTGTGCTGTGTGTTTCCCTTCAGAAATGGAGTTAAATTCCAGGCTCTGTGTCTTCCTACAAGCAAGACTTCTTTTCAGGTAAACTCAGTCACCTTTCAGCTCAAACAAAGCTACATCGTTCTAGGCTCACACGTTTCTCGCTCTTAACTGTAAAGCATTGGATGTTAGAGGACATGTGGTCTGTATCAGTTTCAGAAGCAGAGTTGAACTAGATATGGTCTGTATGTGTAGGAATCACCGTTCTTTTCTTCTGAACACACTCACGTTTCCTGCTGTATTAGAGACTCTAGAAACAAGACCGTGCTTTTGCTCTAAAGAAGACTGTGTTTCATGGATGAGAACTATGCTGTGTGTTTCCCTGCAGAAATGGAGTTAAATCCCAGGCTCTGTGTCTTCCTACAAGCAAGACTTCGTTTAAGGTAAACTCAGTCACCTTTCAGCTCAAACAAAGCTACATCGTTCTAGGCTCACACGTTTCTCGCTCTTAACTGTAAAGCATTGGATGTTAGAGGACATGTGGTCTGTATCAGTTTCAGAAGCAGAGTTGAACTAGATATGGTCTGTATGTGTAGGAATCACCGTTCTTTTCTTCTGAACACACTCACGTTTCCTGCTGTATTAGAGACTCTAGAAACAAGACCGTGCTTTTGCTCTAAAGAAGACTGTGTTTCATGGATGAGAACTATGCTGTGTGTTTCCCTTCAGAAATGGAGTTAAATCCCAGGCTCTGTGTCTTCCTACAAGCAAGACTTCGTTTAAGGTAAACTCAGTCACCTTTCAGCTCAAACAAAGCTACATCGTTCTAGGCTCACACGTTTCTTGCTCTTAACTGTAAAGCATTGGATGTTAGAGGAACTGTGGTTTCTATCATTTTCAGAAGCAGAGTTGAACTAGATATGGTCTGTATGTCTAGGAAAAACCGTTCTTTTTTTCTGAGCACACTCAAGTTTCTGGCTCTATTAGAGACTCTAGAAATCAAGACCATGCTTCTTGCTCTAAAGCAGAGTGTGTTTCATGGATGAGAACTGTGCTGTGTGTTTCCCTTCAGAAATGGAGTTAAATCTCAGGCTCTGTGTCTTTCTACAAGCAAGACTTCGGTTCAGGTAAACTCAGTTACCTTTCAGCTCAAACAAAACTACTTCGTTCACGTACCTCACACGTTTCTCTCTCTTAAATGAAAATCATTGGATGTTAGAAGAACTGTGGTTTCTATCACTTTCAGAAGCAGAGTTGTACTAGATATGGTCTGTATGTGTAGGAAACACCGTTCTTTTTTTCTGAGCACACTCACGTTTCCTACTCTATTAGAGACTCTAGAAAGCAAGAGCGTGCTTTGTGCTCTAAAGAAGAGTGTGTTTCATTGATGAGAACTGTGCGGTGTGTTTCCCTTCAGAAATGGAGTTAAATCACAGGCTCTGTGTCTTCCTACAAGCAAGACTTCGTTTAAGTTAAACTCAGTCACCTTTCAGCTCAAACAAAGCTACATCGTTCTAGGCTCACACGTTTCTTGCTCTTAACTGTAAAGCATTGCATGTTAGAGGAACTGTGGTTTCTATCACTTTCAGAAGCAGAGTTGAACTAGATATGATCTGTATGTGTAGGAACCTCTGTTCTTTTGTTCTGAGAACACTCACGTTTCCTGCTGTATTAGAGACTCTAGAAAGCAAGACCGTGCTTCTTGCTCTAAAGCAGACTGTGTTTCATGGATGAGAAACGTGCTGTGTGTTTCCCTTCAGAAATGGAGTTAAAACCCAGGTTCTGTGTCTTCCTAAAAGCAAGACATCTTTTCAGGTAAACTCAGTCACATTTCAGCTCAAACAAAGATAGATCGTTCAGCAAGCTCACTCATTTCATACTCTTAACTGTAAAGCACTGGATATTAGAGGACCTGTGGTTTGTTTCAGTTTCAGAAGCAGAGTAGAACTAGATATGGTCCGTATGTGTAGCAAACACCGTTCTTTTTTCGGACCACATTCACTTTACCTGCTTTATAAGAGATTCTAAAAAGCAAGAGTGTGCTTCATGCTCCTAAAGCAGAGTGTGTTTCATGCATGAGAACTGTGCTTTGTGTTTCCCTTCAGAAATGGAGTTAAATCCCAGGCTCTGTGTCTTCCTACAAGCAAGACTTCGTTTAAGGTAAACTCAGTCACCTTTCAGCTCAAACAAAGCTAGATCTTTCACGAAGCTCACTCCTTTCTCGCTCTTAACTCTAAAGCATTGGATATTAGAGGACCTGTGGTTTGTATCAGTTTCAGAGGCAGAGTTGAACTAGATATGGTCTGTATGTGTAGGAACCACCGTTCTTTGGTCTGAGCACCCTCACGTTTCCTACTGTATTAGTGACTCTTGAAAGCAAAACCGTGCTTCTTGCTCTAAAGCAGACTGTGTTTCATGGATGAGAACTGTGCTGCGTGTTTCCCTTCAGAAGTGGAGTTAAAGCCCAGGCTCTGTGTTTTTCTACAAGCAAGACTTCGGTTCAGGTAAACTCAGTTACCTTTCAGCTCAAACAAAACTACTTCGTTCACGTGCCTCACACGTTTCTCGCTCTTAAATGAAAATCATTGGATGTTAGAAGAACTGTGGTTTCTATCACTTTCAGAAGCAGAGTTGTACTAGATATGGTCTGTATGTGTAGGAACCACCGTTCTTTTGTTCTGAGCACACTCACGTTTCCTACTCTTTTAGAGATTCTAGAGAGCAAGACCGTGCTTCTTGCTCTAAAGCAAACTGTGTTTCCTGGATGAGAACTGTGCTGTGTGTTTCCCTTCAGAAATGGAGTTAAAACCCAGGCTCTGTGTTTTCCTACAAGCAAGACTTCGTTTAAGGTAAACTCAGTCACCTTTCAGATCAAACAATGCTACATCGTTCTAGGCTCACACGTTTCTCGCTCTTAACTCTAAAGCATTGGATATTAGAGGACCTGTGGTTTGTATCGGTTTCAGAAGCAGAGTTGAACTAGCAATGGTCCGTATATTTAGGAAACACCGTTCTTTTTTTCTGAGCACACTCAAGTTTCTGGCTCTATTAGAGACTCTAGAATCTAGAGCTTGCTTCTTGCTCTAAAGCAGATGTTTTTCATGGATGAGACTGTGCTGTGTGTTTCCCTTCAGATATGTAGTTAAATCCCAGGCTCTGTGTCTGCCTACAAGCAAGACATCTTTTCAGGTAAACTCAGTCACCATTGCGCTCAAACAAAGCTAGATCATTCACGAAGCTCACACGTTTCTTGCTCTTAACTGCCAAGCATTGGATATTAGAGGACCTATGGTTCCTATCAGTTTCAGAAGCAGAGTTGAACTAGATATGGTCTGTATGTGTAGGAAACACCGTTCTTTTCTTCTAACCACAAACACGTTTCCACTTTATTAGAGAATCTAGAAAGCAACAGAGTGCTTCTTGCTCTAAAGCAGACTGTGTTTCATGGATGAGAACTGTGCTGTGTGTTTCTCTTCAGAAATGGAGTTAAATTCCAGGCTCTGTGTCTTCGTACAAGCAAGACTTCTTTTCAGGTAAACTCAGTCACCTTTCAGCTCAAACAAAGCTACATCGATCTAGGCTCACACGTTTCTTGCTCTTAACTGTAATGCATTGGATGTTAGAGGACATGTGGTCTGTATCAGTTTCAGAAGCAGAGTTGAACTAGATATGGTCTGTATGTGTAGGAACCACCGTTCTTTTGTTCTGAGCACACTCACGTTTCCTGCTGTATTAGAGACTCTAGAAAAAAGACCGTGCTTTTGCTCTAAAGAAGACTGTGTTTCATGGATGAGAACTATGCTGTGTGTTTCCCTTCAGAAATGGAGTTAAATCCCAGGCTCTGTGTATTCCTACAAGCAAGACACCTTTTCAGGTAAACTCAGTCACATTTCAGCTCAAACAAAGCTAGATCGTTCAAGAAGCTCACTCGTTTCTCGCTCTTAACTCTAAAGCATTGTATATTAGACGACCTGTAGTTTGTATCAGTTTCAGAAGCAGAGTTGAACTAGCAGTGGTCCATATGTGTATGAAACACCGTTCATTTTTCTGAGCACACTCAAGTTTCTGGCTCTATTAGAGACTCTAGGAATCAAGAGCGTGCTTCTTGCTCTAAAGCGGAGTGTGTTTCATGGATGAGAACTGTGCTGTGTGTTTCCCTTCAGAAATGGAGTTAAATTCCAGTCTCTGTGTCTTCCTACAAGCAAGACTTCTTTTCAGGTAAACTCAGTCACCTTTCAGCTCAAACAAAGCTACATCGTTCTAGGCTCACACGTTTCTCGCTCTTAACTGTAAAGCATTGGATGTTAGAGGACATGTGGTCTGTATCAGTTTCAGAAGCAGAGTTGAACTAGATATGGTCTGTATGTGTAGGAATCACCGTTCTTTTCTTCTGAACACACTCACCTTTCCTGATGTATTAGAGACTCTAGAAACAAGACCGTGCTTTTGCTCTAAAGAAGACTGTGTTTCATGGATGAGAACTATGCTGTGTGTTTCCCTGCAGAAATGGAGTTAAATCCCAGGCTCTGTGTCTTCCTACAAGCAAGACTTCGTTTAAGGTAAACTCAGTCACCTTCCAGCTCAAACAAAGCTACATCGTTCTAGGCTCACACGTTTCTTGCTCTTAACTGTAAAGCATTGGATGTTAGAGGAACTGTGGTTTCTATCACTTTCAGAAGCAGAGTTGAACTAGATATGGTCTGTATGTGTAGGAACCACCGTTCTTTTGTTCTGAGAACACTCATGTTTCCTGCTGTATTAGAGACTCTAGAAAGCAAGACCGTGCTTCTTGCTCTAAAGCAGACTGTGTTTCATGGATGAGAAATGTGCTGTGTGTTTCCCTTCAGAAATGGAGTTAAATCCCAGGCTCTGTGTATTCCTACAAGCAAGACATCTTTTCAGGTAAACTCAGTCACATTTCAGCTCAAACAAAGCTAGATCGTTCACGAAGCTCACTCATTTCACACTCTTAACTGTAAAGCACTGGATATTAGAGGACCTGTGGTTTGTTTCAGTTTCAGAAGCAGAGTAGAACTAGATATGGTCCGTATGTGTAGCAAACACCGTCCTTTTTTCGGACTACACTCCCTTTACCTGCTTTATTAGAGATTCTAAAAAGCAAGATGGGGTTCTTGCTCCTAAAGCAGAATGTGTTTCATGGATGAGAACTGTGCTTTGTGTTTCCCTTCAGAAATGGAGTTAAATCCCAGGCTCTGTGTCTTCCTACAAGCAAGACTTCGTTTAAGGTAAACTCAGTCACCTTTCAGCTCAAACAAAGCTAGATCGTTCACGAAGCTCACTCTTTTCTCGCTCTTAACTCTAAAGCATTGGATATTAGAGGACCTGTGGTTTGTATCAGTTTCAGAAGCAGAGTTGAACTATCAATGGTCTGTATGTCTAGGAAACACCGTTCTTTTTTTCTGAGCACACTCAAGTTTCTTGCTCTATTAGAGACTCTAGAAATCAAGAACATGCTTCTTGCTCTAAAGCAGAGTGTGTTTCATGGATGAGAACTGTGCTGTGTGTTTCCCCTCAGAAATGGAGTTAAATCTCAGGCTCTGTGTCTTTCTACAAGCAAGACTTCGGTTCAGGTAAACTCAGTTACCTTTCAGCTCAAACAACACTACTTCGTTCACGTACCTCACACGTTTCTCGCTCTTAAATGAAAATCATTGGATGTTAGAAGAACTGTGGTTTCTATCACTTTCAGAAGCAGAGTTGTACTAGATATGGTCTGTATGTGTAGGAAACACCGATCTTTTGTTCTGAGCACACTCACGTTTCCTACTCTATTAGAGATTCTAGAAAGCAAGACCGTGCTTCTTGCTCTAAAGCAGACTGTGTTTCCTGGATGAGAACTGTGCTGTGTGTTTCCCTTCAGAAATGGAGTTAAAACCCAGGCTCTGTGTCTTTCTACAAGCAAGACTTCGTTTAAGGTAAACTCTGTCACCTTTCAGATCAAACAATGCTACATCGTTCTAGGCTCACACGTTTCTCGCTCTTAACTGTAAAGCATTGGATATTAGAGGACCTGTGGTTTGTATCCGTTTCAGAAGCAGAGTTGAACTAGCAATGGTCCGTATATTTAGGAAACACCGTTCTTTTTTTCTGAGCACACTCAAGTTTCTGGCTCTATTAGAGACTCTAGAATCTAGAGCATGCTTCTTGCTCTAAAGCAGATGTTTTTCATGGATGAGAACTGTGCTGTGTGTTTCCCTTCAGAATTGTAGTTAAATCCCAGGCTCTGTGTCTGCATAAAGGCAAGACATCTTTTCAGGTAAACTCAGTCACCATTCCGCTCAAACAAAGCTAGATCATTCACGAAGCTCACACATTTCTTGCTCTTAACTGCCAAGCATTCCATATTGGAGGACCTATGGTTCCTATCAGTTTCAGAAGCAGATTTGAACTAGATATGGTCTGTATGTGTAGGAAACACCGTTCTTTTCTTCTAACCACAAACACGTTTCCACTTTATTAGAGAATCTAGAAAGCAACAGCGTGCTTCTTGCTCTAAAGCAGACTGTGTTTCATGGATGAGAACGGTGCTGTGTGTTTCCCTTCAGAAATGGAGTTAAATCCCAGGCTCTGTGTCTTCCTACAAGCAAGACTTCGTTTAAGGTAAACTCAGTCACCTTTCAGCTCAAACAAAGCTAGATTGTTCACGAAGCTCACTCTTTTCTCGCTCTTAACTCTAAAGCATTGGATATTAGAGGAACTGTGGTTTCTATCACTTTCAGAAGCAGAGTTGAACTAGATATGGTCTGTATGTGTAGGAACCACCGTTCTTTTGTTGTGAGAACACTCACGTTTCCTGCTGTATTAGAGACTCTAGAAAGCAAGACCGTGCTTCTTGCTCTAAAGCAGACTGTGTTTCATGGATGAGAAATGTGCTGTGTGTTTCCCTCAGAAATGGAGTTAAATCCCAGGCTCTGTGTCTTCCTACAAGCAAGATATCTTTTCAGGTAAACTCAGTCACATTTCAGGTCAAACAAAGCTAGATCGTTCACGAAGCTCACTCATTTCACACTCTTAACTGTAAAGCACTGGATATTAGAGGACCTGTTGTTTGTTTCAGTTTCAGAAGCAGAGTAGAACTAGATATGGTCCGTATGTGTAGCAAACACCGTTCTTTTTTCGGACCACACTCACTTTACCTGCTTTATTAGAGATTCTATAAAGCAAGAGTGTGCTTCTTGCTCCTAAAGCAGAGTGTGTTTCATGGATGAGAACTGTGCTTTGTGTTTCCCTTCAGAAATGGAGTTAAATCCCAGGCTCTGTGTCTTCCTGCAAGCAAGACTTCGTTTAAGGTAAACTCAGTCACCTTTCAGCTCAAACAAAGCTAGATGGTTCACGAAGCTCACTCTTTTCTCACTCTTAACTCTAAAGCATTGGATGTTAGAGGACATGTGGTCTGTATCAGTTTCAGAAGCAGAGTTGAACTAGATATGGTCTGTATGTGTAGGAACCACCGTTCTTTTGTTCTGAGCACACTCACGTTTCCTGCTGTATTAGAGACTCTAGAAACAAGACCGTGCTTTTGCTCTAAAGAAGACTGTGTTTCATGGATGAGAACTATGCTGTGTGTTTCCCTTCAGAAATGGAGTTAAATCCCAGGCTCTGTGTATTCCTAAAAGCAAGACACCTTTTCAGGTAAACTCAGTCACATTTCAGCTCAAATAAAGCTAGATAGTTCAAGAAGCTCACTCGTTTCTCGCTCTTAACTGTAAAGCATTGGATATTAGAGGACCTGTGGTTTGTATCCGTTTCAGAAGCAGAGTTGAACTAGCAATGGTCCGTATGTTTAGGAAACACCATTCTTTTTTTCTGAGCATACTCATGTTTCTGGCTCTATTAGAGACTCTAGAATCTAAGGCGTGCTTCTTGCTGTAAAGCAGATGTTTTTCATGGATGAGAACTGTGCTGTGTGTTTCCCTTCAGAAATGTAGTTAAATCCCAGGCTCTGTGTCTGCCTATAAGCAAGACATCTTTTCAGGTAAAGTCAGTCACCATTCAGCTTAAATAAAGCTAGATCATTCACGAAGCTCACACGTTTCTTGCTCTTAACTGCCAAGCATTAGATATTAGAGGACCTATGGTTCCTATCAGTTTCAGAAGCAGAGTTGAACTAGATATGGTCTGTATGTGTAGGAAACACCGTTCTTTTCTTCTAACCACAAACACGTTTCCACTTTATTAGAGAATCTAGAAAGCAACAGCATGCTTCTTGCTCTAAAGCAGACTGTGTTTCATGGATGAGAACTGTGCTGTGTGTTTCTCTTCAGAAATGGTGTTAAATTCCAGGCTCTGTGTCTTCCTACAAGCAAGACTTCTTTTCAGGTAAACTCAGTCACCTTTCAGCTCAAACAAAGCTAGATCGTTCACGAAGCTCACTCGTTTCTCGCTCTTAACTCTAAAGCATTGTATATTAGAGGACCTGTAGTTTGTATCACTTTCAGAAGCAGAGTTGAACTAGCAATGGTCCGTATGTGTATGAAACACCGTTCATTTTTCTGAGCACACTCAAGTTTCTGGCTCTATTAGAGACTCTAGAAATCAAGAGCGTGCTTCTTGCTCTAAAGCAGAGTGTGTTTCATGCATGAGAACTGTGCTGTGTGTTTCCCTTCAGAAATGGAGTTAAATTCCAGGCTCTGTGTCTTCCTACAAGCAAGACTTCTTTTCAGGTAAACTCAGTCACCTTTCAGCTCAAACAAAGCTACATCGTTCTAGGCTCACACGTTTCTCGCTCTTAACTGTAAAGCATTGGATGTTAGAGGACATGTGGTCTGTATCAGTTTCAGAAGCAGAGTTGAACTAGATATGGTCTGTATGTGTAGGAATCACCGTTCTTTTCTTCTGAACACACTCACGTTTCCTGCTGTATTAGAGACTCTAGAAACAAGACCGTGCTTTTGCTCTAAAGAAGACTGTGTTTCATGGATGAGAACTATGCTGTGTGTTTCCCTTCAGAAATGGAGTTAAATCCCAGGCTCTGTGTCTTCCTACAAGCAAGACTTCGTTTAAGGTAAACTCAGTCACCTTTCAGCTCAAACAAAGCTACATCGTTCTAGGCTCACACGTTTCTTGCTCTTAACTGTAAAGCATTGGATGTTAGAGGAACTGTGGTTTCTATCATTTTCAGAAGCAGAGTTGAACTAGATATGGTCTGTATGTCTAGGAAAAACCGTTCTTTTTTTCTGAGCACACTCAAGTTTCTGGCTCTATTAGAGACTCTAGAAATCAAGACCATGCTTCTTGCTCTAAAGCAGAGTGTGTTTCATGGATGAGAACTGTGCTGTGTGTTTCCCTTCAGAAATGGAGTTAAATCTCAGGCTCTGTGTCTTTCTACAAGCAAGACTTCGGTTCAGGTAAACTCAGTTACCTTTCAGCTCAAACAAAACTACTTCGTTCACGTACCTCACACGTTTCTCTCTCTTAAATGAAAATCATTGGATGTTAGAAGAACTGTGGTTTCTATCACTTTCAGAAGCAGAGTTGTACTAGATATGGTCTGTATGTGTAGGAAACACCGTTCTTTTTTTCTGAGCACACTCACGTTTCCTACTCTATTAGAGACTCTAGAAAGCAAGAGCGTGCTTTGTGCTCTAAAGAAGAGTGTGTTTCATTGATGAGAACTGTGCGGTGTGTTTCCCTTCAGAAATGGAGTTAAATCACAGGCTCTGTGTCTTCCTACAAGCAAGACTTCGTTTAAGTTAAACTCAGTCACCTTTCAGCTCAAACAAAGCTACATCGTTCTACGCTCACACGTTTCTTGCTCTTAACTGTAAAGCATTGGATGTTAGAGGAACTGTGGTTTCTATCACTTTCAGAAGCAGAGTTGAACTAGATATGATCTGTATGTGTAGGAACCTCTGTTCTTTTGTTCTGAGAACACTCACGTTTCCTGCTGTATTAGAGACTCTAGAAAGCAAGACCGTGCTTCTTGCTCTAAAGCAGACTGTGTTTCATGGATGAGAAACGTGCTGTGTGTTTCCCTTCAGAAATGGAGTTAAAACCCAGGTTCTGTGTCTTCCTAAAAGCAAGACATCTTTTCAGGTAAACTCAGTCACATTTCACCTCAAACAAAGATAGATCGTTCAGCAAGCTCACTCATTTCATACTCTTAACTGTAAAGCACTGGATATTAGAGGACCTGTGGTTTGTTTCAGTTTCAGAAGCAGAGTAGAACTAGATATGGTCCGTATGTGTAGCAAACACCGTTCTTTTTTCGGACCACATTCACTTTACCTGCTTTATAAGAGATTCTAAAAAGCAAGAGTGTGCTTCATGCTCCTAAAGCAGAGTGTGTTTCATGCATGAGAACTGTGCTTTGTGTTTCCCTTCAGAAATGGAGTTAAATCCCAGGCTCTGTGTCTTCCTACAAGCAAGACTTCCTTTAAGGTAAACTCAGTCACCTTTCAGCTCAAACAAAGCTAGATCGTTCACGAAGCTCACTCTTTTCTCGCTCTTAACTCTAAAGCATTGGATATTAGAGGACCTGTGGTTTGTATCAGTTTCAGAAGCAGAGTTGAACTATCAATGGTCTGTATGTCTAGGAAACACCGTTCTTTTTTTCTGAGCACACTCAAGTTTCTTGCTCTATTAGAGACTCTAGAAATCAAGAACATGCTTCTTGCTCTAAAGCAGAGTGTGTTTCATGGATGAGAACTGTGCTGTGTGTTTCCCCTCAGAAATGGAGTTAAATCTCAGGCTCTGTGTCTTTCTACAAGCAAGACTTCGGTTCAGGTAAACTCAGTTACCTTTCAGCTCAAACAAAACTACTTCGTTCACGTACCTCACACGTTTCTCGCTCTTAAATGAAAATCATTGGATGTTAGAAGAACTGTGGTTTCTATCACTTTCAGAAGCAGAGTTGTACTAGATATGGTCTGTATGTGTAGGAAACACCGTTCTTTTGTTCTGAGCACACTCACGTTTCCTACTCTATTAGAGACTCTAGAAAGCAAGAGCGTGCTTTGTGCTCTAAAGAAGAGTGTGTTTCATTGATGAGAACTGTGCGGTGTGTTTCCCTTCAGAAATGGAGTTAAATCCCAGGCTCTGTGTCTTCCTACAAGCAAGACTTCGTTTAAGGTAAACTCAGTCACCTTTCAGCTCAAACAAAGCTACATCGTTCTAGGCTCACACGTTTCTTGCTCTTAACTGTAAAGCATTGGATGTTAGAGGAACTGTGGTTTCTATCACTTTCAGAAGCAGAGTTGAACTAGATATGATCTTTATGTGTAGGAACCACCGTTCTTTTGTTCTGAGAACACTCACCTTTCCTGCTCTATTAGACACTCTAGAAAGCAAGACCGTGCTTCTTGCTCTAAAGCAGACTGTTTTCATGAATGAGAAACGTGCTGTGTGTTTCCCTTCAGAAATGGAGTTAAATCCCAGGCTCTGTGTATTCCTACAAGCAAGACATCTTTTCAGGTAAACTCAGTCACATTTCAGCTCAAACAAAGCTAGATCGTTCACGAAGCTCACTCATTTCACACTCTTAACTGTAAAGCACTGGATATTAGAGGACCTGTGGTTTGTTTCAGTTTCAGAAGCAGAGTAGAACTAGATATGGTCCGTATGTGTAGCAAACACCGTCCTTTTTTCGGACTACACTCCCTTTACCTGCTTTATTAGAGATTCTAAAAAGCAAGATGGGGTTCTTGCTCCTAAAGCAGAATGTGTTTCATGGATGAGAACTGTGCTTTGTGTTTCCCTTCAGAAATGGAGTTAAATCCCAGGCTCTGTGTCTTCCTACAAGCAAGACTTCGTTTAAGGTAAACTCAGTCACCTTTCAGCTCAAACAAAGCTAGATCGTTCACGAAGCTCACTCTTTTCTCGCTCTTAACTCTAAAGCATTGGATATTAGAGGACCTGTGGTTTGTATCAGTTTCAGAAGCAGAGTTGAACTATCAATGGTCTGTATGTCTAGGAAACACCGTTCTTTTTTTCTGAGCACACTCAAGTTTCTTGCTCTATTAGAGACTCTAGAAATCAAGAACATGCTTCTTGCTCTAAAGCAGAGTGTGTTTCATGGATGAGAACTGTGCTGTGTGTTTCCCCTCAGAAATGGAGTTAAATCTCAGGCTCTGTGTCTTTCTACAAGCAAGACTTCGGTTCAGGTAAACTCAGTTACCTTTCAGCTCAAACAAAACTACTTCGTTCACGTACCTCACACGTTTCTCGCTCTTAAATGAAAATCATTGGATGTTAGAAGAACTGTGGTTTCTATCACTTTCAGAAGCAGAGTTGTACTAGATATGGTCTGTATGTGTAGGAAACACCGTTCTTTTGTTCTGAGCACACTCACGTTTCCTACTCTATTAGAGACTCTAGAAAGCAAGAGCGTGCTTTGTGCTCTAAAGAAGAGTGTGTTTCATTGATGAGAACTGTGCGGTGTGTTTCCCTTCAGAAATGGAGTTAAATCCCAGGCTCTGTGTCTTCCTACAAGCAAGACTTCGTTTAAGGTAAACTCAGTCACCTTTCAGCTCAAACAAAGCTACATCGTTCTAGGCTCACACGTTTCTTGCTCTTAACTGTAAAGCATTGGATGTTAGAGGAACGGTGGTTTCTATCACTTTCAGAAGCAGAGTTGAACTAGATATGATCTTTATGTGTAGGAACCACCGTTCTTTTGTTCTGAGAACACTCACCTTTCCTGCTCTATTAGACACTCTAGAAAGCAAGACCGTGCTTCTTGCTCTAAAGCAGACTGTGTTTCATGAATGAGAAACGTGCTGTGTGTTTCCCTTCAGAAATGGAGTTAAATCCCAGGCTCTGTGTCTTCCTAAAAGCAAGACATCTTTTCAGGTAAACTCAGTCACATTTCAGCTCAAACAAAGCTAGATCGTTCACCAAGCTCACTCATTTCACACTCTTAAGTGTAAAGCACTGGATATTAGAGGACCTGTGGTTTGTTTCAGTTTCAGAAGCAGAGTAGAACTAGATATGGTCCGTATGTGTAGCAAACACCGTTCTTTTTTCGGACCACACTCACTTTACCTGCTTTATTAGAGATTCTAAAAAGCAAGAGTGTGCTTCATGCTCCTAAAGCAGAGTGTCTTTCATGGATGAGAACTGTACATTGTGTTTCCCTTCAGAAATGGTGTTAAATCCCAGGCTCTGTGTCTTCCTACAAGCAAGACTTCGTTTAAGGTAAACTCAGACACCTTTCAGCTCAAACAAAGCTAGATCGTTCACGAAGCTCACTCTTTTCTTGCTCTTAACTCTAAAGCATTGGATATTAGAGGACCTGTGGTTTGTATCAGTTTCAGAGGCAGAGTTGAACTAGATATGGTCTGTATGTGTAGGAACCACCGTTCTTTGGTCTGAGCACACTCACGTTTCCTACTGTATTAGAGACTCTAGAAAGCAAAACCGTGCTTCTTGCTCTAAAGCAGACTGTGTTTCATGGATGAGAACTGTGCTGCGTGTTTCCCTTCAGAAATGGAGTTAAATCCCAGGCTCTGTGTTTTTCTACAAGCAAGACTTCGGTTCAGGTAAACTCAGTTACCTTTCAGCTCAAACAAAACTACTTCGTTCACGTACCTCACACGTTTCTTGCTCTTAAATGAAAAACATTGGATGTTAGAAGAACTGTGGTTTCTATCACTTTCAGAAGCAGAGTTGTACTAGATATGGTCTGTATGTGTAGGAACCACCGTTCTTTTGTGCTGAGCACACTCACGTTTCCTACTCTATTAGAGATTCTAGAAAGCAAGACCGTGCTTCTTGCTCTAAAGCAGACTGAGTTTCCTGGATGAGAACTGTGCTGTGTGTTTCCCTTCAGAAATGGAGTTAAAACCCAGGCTCTGTGTTTTCATACAAGCAAGACTTCGTTTAAGGTAAACTCAGTCACCTTTCAGATCAAACAATGCTACATCGTTCTAGGCTCACACGTTTCTCGCTCTTAACTGTAAAGCATTGGATATTAGAGGACCTGTGGTTTGTATCCGTTTCAGAAGCAGAGTTGAACTAGCAATGGTCCGTATATTTAGGAAACACCGTTCTTTTTTTCTGAGCACACTCAAGTTTCTGGCTCTATTAGAGACTCTAGAATCTAGAGCTTGCTTCTTGCTCTAAAGCAGATGTTTTTCATGGATGAGACTGTGCTGTGTGTTTCCCTTCAGAAATGTAGTTAAATCCCAGGCTCTGTGTCTGCCTACAAGCAAGACATCTTTTCAGGTAAACTCAGTCACCATTCCGCTCAAACAAAGCTAGATCATTCACGAAGCTCACACGTTTCTTGCTCTTAACTGCCAAGCATTGGATATTAGAGGACCTATGGTTCCTATCAGTTTCAGAAGCAGAGTTGAACTAGATATGGTCTGTACGTGTAGGAAACACCGTTCTTTTCTTCTAACCACAAACACGTTTCCACTTTATTAGAGAATCTAGAAAGCAACAGAGTGCTTCTTGCTCTAAAGCAGACTGTGTTTCATGGATGAGAACTGTGCTGTGTGTTTCTCATCAGAAATGGAGTTGAATTCCAGGCTCTGTGTCTTCCTACAAGCAAGACTTCTTTTCAGGTAAACTCAGTCACCTTTCAGCTCAAACAAAGCTACATCGATCTAGGCTCACACGTTTCTTGCTCTTAACTGTAAAGCATTGGATGTTAGAGGACATGTGGTCTGTATCAGTTTCAGAAGCAGAGTTGAACTAGATATGGTCTGTATGTGTAGGAACCACCGTTCTTTTGTTCTGAGCACACTCACGTTTCCTGCTGTATTAGAGACTCTAGAAAAAGACCGTGCTTTTGCTCTAAAGAAGACTGTGTTTCATGGATGAGAACTATGCTGTGTGTTTCCCTTCAGAAATGGAGTTAAATCCCAGGCTCTGTGTATTCCTACAAGCAAGACACCTTTTCAGGTAAACTCAGTCACATTTCAGCTCAAACAAAGCTAGATCGTTCACGAAGCTCACTCATTTCACACTCTTAACTGTAAAGCACTGGATATTAGAGGACCTGTGGTTTGTTTCAGTTTCAGAAGCAGAGTAGAACTAGATATGGTCCGTATGTGTAGCAAACACCGTCCTTTTTTCGGACTACACTCACTTTACCTGCTTTATTAGAGATTCTAAAAAGCAAGATGGGGTTCTTGCTCCTAAAGCAGAGTGTGTTTCATGGATGAGAACTGTGCTTTGTGTTTCCCTTCAGAAATGGAGTTAAATCCCAGGCTCTGTGTCTTCCTACATGCAAGACTTCGTTTAAGGTAAACTCAGTCACCTTTCAGCTCAAACAAAGCTAGATCGTTCACGAAGCTCACTCTTTTCTTGCTCTTAACTCTAAAGCATTGGATATTAGAGGACCTGTGGTTTGTATCAGTTTCAGAAGCAGAGTTGAACTATCAATGGTCTGTATGTCTAGGAAACACCGTTCTTTTTTTCTGAGCACACTCAAGTTTCTTGCTCTATTAGAGACTCTAGAAATCAAGAACATGCTTCTTGCTCTAAAGCAGAGTGTGCTTCATGGATGAGAACTGTGCTGTGTGTTTCCCCTCAGAAATGGAGTTAAATCTCAGGCTCTGTGTCTTTCTACAAGCAAGACTTCGGTTCAGGTAAACTCAGTTACCTTTCAGCTCAAACAAAACTACTTTGTTCACGTACCTCACACGTTTCTCGCTCTTAAATGAAAATCATTGGATGTTAGAAGAACTGTGGTTTCTATCACTTTCAGAAGCAGAGTTGTACTAGATATGGTCTGTATGTGTAGGAAACACCGTCCTTTTGTTCTGAGCACACTCACGTTTCCTACTCTATTAGAGACTCTAGAAAGCAAGAGCGTGCTTTGTGCTCTAAAGAAGAGTGTGTTTCATTGATGAGAACTGTGCGGTGTGTTTCCCTTCAGAAATGGAGTTAAATCCCAGGCTCTGTGTCTTCCTACAAGCAAGACTTCGTTTAAGGTAAACTCAGTCACCTTTCAGCTCAAACAAAGCTACATCGTTCTAGGCTCACACGTTTCTTGCTCTTAACTGTAAAGCATTGGATGTTAGAGGAACTGTGGTTTCTATCACTTTCAGAAGCAGAGTTGAACTAGATATGATCTGTATGTGTAGGAACCACCGTTCTTTTGTTCTGAGAACACTCACCTTTCCTGCTGTATTAGACACTCTAGAAAGCAAGACCGTGCTTCTTGCTCTAAAGCAGACTGTGTTTCATGGATGAGAAACGTGCTGTGTGTTTCCCTTCAGAAATGGAGTTAAATCCCAGGCTCTGTGTCTTCCTAAAAGCAAGACATCTTTTCAGGTAAACTCAGTCACATTTCAGCTCAAACAAAGCTAGATCGTTCACCAAGCTCACTCATTTCACACTCTTAAGTGTAAAGCACTGGATATTAGGTGACCTGTGGTTTGTTTCAGTTTCAGAAGCAGAGTAGAACTAGATATGGTCCGTATGTGTAGCAAACACCGTTCTTTTTTCGGACCACACTCACTTTACCTGCTTTATTAGAGATTCTAAAAAGCAAGAGTGTGCTTCATGCTCCTAAAGCAGAGTGTCTTTCATGGATGAGAACTGTGCATTGTGTTTCCCTTCAGAAATGGTGTTAAATCCCAGGCTCTGTGTCTTCCTACAAGCAAGACTTCGTTTAAGGTAAACTCAGACACCTTTCAGCTCAAACAAAGCTAGATCGTTCACGAAGCTCACTCTTTTCTTGCTCTTAACTCTAAAGCATTGGATATTAGAGGACCTGTGGTTTGTATCAGTTTCAGAGGCAGAGTTGAACTAGATATGGTCTGTATGTGTAGGAACCACCGTTCTTTGTTCTGAGCACACTCACGTTTCCTACTGTATTAGAGACTCTAGAAAGCAAAACCGTGCTTCTTGCTCTAAAGCAGACTGTGTTTCATGGATGAGAACTGTGCTGCGTGTTTCCCTCCAGAAATGGAGTTAAATCCCAGGCTCTGTGTTTTTCTACAAGCAAGACTTCGGTTCAGGTAAACTCAGTTACCTTTCAGCTCAAACAAAACTACTTCGTTCACGTACCTCACACGTTTCTTGCTCTTAAATGAAAAACATTGGATGTTAGAAGAACTGTGGTTTCTATCACTTTCAGAAGCAGAGTTGTACTAGATATGGTCTGTATGTGTAGGAACCACCGTTCTTTTGTGCTGAGCACACTCACGTTTCCTACTCTATTAGAGATTCTAGAAAGCAAGACCGTGCTTCTTGCTCTAAAGCAGACTGAGTTTCCTGGATGAGAACTGTGCTGTGTGTTTCCCTTCAGAAATGGAGTTAAAACCCAGGCTCTGTGTTTTCCTACAAGCAAGACTTCGTTTAAGGTAAACTCAGTCACCTTTCAGATCAAACAATGCTACATCGTTCTAGGCTCACACGTTTCTCGCTCTTTACTGTAAAGCATTGGATATTAGAGGACCTGTGGTTTGTATCCGTTTCAGAAGCAGAGTTGAACTAGCAATGGTCCGTATATTTAGGAAACACCGTTCTTTTTTTCTGAGCACACTCAAGTTTCTGGCTCTATTAGAGACTCTAGAATCTAGAGCTTGCTTCTTGCTCTAAAGCAGATGTTTTTCATGGATGAGACTGTGCTGTGTGTTTCCCTTCAGAAATGTAGTTAAATCCCAGGCTCTGTGTCTGCCTACAAGCAAGACATCTTTTCAGGTAAACTCAGTCACCATTCCGCTCAAACAAAGCTAGATCATTCACGAAGCTCACACGTTTCTTGCTCTTAACTGCCAAGCATTGGATATTAGAGGACCTATGGTTCCTATCAGTTTCAGAAGCAGAGTTGAACTAGATATGGTCTGTACGTGTAGGAAACACCGTTCTTTTCTTCTAACCACAAACACGTTTCCACTTTATTAGAGAATCTAGAAAGCAACAGAGTGCTTCTTGCTCTAAAGCAGACTGTGTTTCATGGATGAGAACTGTGCTGTGTGTTTCTCTTCAGAAATGGAGTTGAATTCCAGGCTCTGTGTCTTCCTACAAGCAAGACTTCTTTTCAGGTAAACTCAGTCACCTTTCAGCTCAAACAAAGCTACATCGATCTAGGCTCACACGTTTCTTGCTCTTAACTGTAAAGCATTGGATGTTAGAGGACATGTGGTCTGTATCAGTTTCGGAAGCAGAGTTGAACTAGATATGGTCTGTATGTGTAGGAACCACCGTTCTTTTGTTCTGAGCACACTCACGTTTCCTGCTGTATTAGAGACTCTAGAAAAAAGACCGTGCTTTTGCTCTAAAGAAGACTGTGTTTCATGGATGAGAACTATGCTGTGTGTTTCCCTTCAGAAATGGAGTTAAATCCCAGGCTCTGTGTATTCCTACAAGCAAGACAACTTTTCAGGTAAACTCAGTCACATTTCAGCTCAAACAAAGCTAGATCGTTCAAGAAGCTCACTCGTTTCTTGCTCTTAACTGTAAAGCATTGGATATTAGAGAACCTGTGGTTTGTATCCGTTTCAGAAGCAGAGTTGAACTAGCAATGGTCCGTATGTTTAGGAAACACCATTCTTTTTTTCTGAGCATACTCAAGTTTCTGGCTCTATTAGAGACTCTAGAATCTGGAGCGTGCTTTTTGCTGTAAAGCAGATGTTTTTGATGGATGAGAACTGTGCTGTGTGTTCCCCTTCAGAAATGTAGTTAAATCCCAGGCTCTGTGTCTTCCTACAAGCAAGACTTCGTTTAAGGTAAACTCAGTCACCTTTCAGCTCAAACAAAGCTAGATCGTTCACGAAGCTCACTCTTTTCTTGCTCTTAACTCTAAAGCATTGGATATTAGAGGACCTGTGGTTTGTATCAGTTTCAGAGGCAGAGTTGAACTAGATATGGTCTGTATGTGTAGGAACCACCGTTCTTTGGTCTGAGCACACTCACGTTTCCTACTGTATTAGAGACTCTAGAAAGCAAAACCGTGCTTCTTGCTCTAAAGCAGACTGTGTTTCATGGATGAGAACTGTGCTGCGTGTTTCCCTCCAGAAATGGAGTTAAATCCCAGGATCTGTGTCTTCCTACAATCAAGACTTCATTTCAGGTAAGGGCAGTTACTTTACACCTCAAACGAACTACATCGTTCACGAAGCTAACACGTTTCTCATCCTAACTGACAAGCATTGGTAGTTAGAGGACCAGTGCTTTGTATCAGTTTCAGAAGCAGATTTGGACTAGATATGGTACGTATGTGTAGGAAAAACCGTTCATTTGTTCTCAGAACACTCAAGTTTCCTGCTGTCTTAGAGACTCTAGAAAGCTAGAGCGTGCTTCTTGCTCTAAAGCAGAGTGCGATCAATGGATGAGAAATCTGTTGTGTGTTTCACTTCAGAAATGGAGTTAAATGCCTGGCTCTGAGTCTTCCTATAAGCAATACTTCGTTTCAGGTAAGGGCAGTCACTTTTCAGCTCAAAGGAACTACCTCGTTCACGAACCTCATACGTTTCTCATCTTAACTGAGAAGCATTGTATGTAGAGGACCTTTGCTTTGTATCAATTTCAAGCAAAGATGAACTAGATATGGTCGGTATGTATAGGAAACACGTTTCTTTTCTTCTGAGCACACTCATGTTTCCTGCTGTATTAGAGAATCTTGAAAGCAAGAGCGTGCTTCTTGGTCAAAAGCAGAGTGTGATCCATAGATGAGAACTGTGTTGTGTGTTTCCCTTAAGAAATGGAGCTAAACCCCAGCCTCTGTGTTTTCCTACAAGCAAGACTTCGTTTCAGGTAAGGGCACTCACTTTTCAGCTCAAATGAACTACATCGTTCACGAAGCTCACACGTTTCTCATCTTAACTGACAAGAATCGGATGTTAGAGGACCAGTGCTTTGTTTCAGTTTCAGAAGCAGAGTTGCGCTAGATATGGTCCTTATGTGTAGGAAACACCGTTCTTTTGTTCTGAGCACACTCAAGTTTCCTGCTGTATTAGACAATCTAGAAAGAAATAGCATGCTTCTTGCTCTAAAGCAGACTGTGATCCATGGATGAGAACTATGCTGTGTGTTTCCCTTCAGAAATGGAGTTAAATACCAGGATCTGTGTCTTCCTACAATCAAGACTTCGTTTCAGGTAAGGGCAGTCACTTTTCTGCTCAAACGAACTACATCGTTCACGAAGCTAACACGTTTCTCATCCTAACTGACAAGCATTGGATGTTAGAGAACCAATGCTTTGTATCAGTTTCTGAAGCAGATTTGGACTAGATATGGTATGTATGTGTAGGAAAAATCATTCATTTGTTCTCAGCACACTCAAGTTTCCTGCTGTCTTAGAGACTCTAGAAAGCTAGAGTGTGTCTTCTTGCTCTAAAGCAGAGTGCGATCAATGGAAGGAAACTCTGTTGTGTGTTTCACTTCAGAAATGGAGTTAAATGCCTGGCTCTGAGTCTTCCTATAAGCAACACTTCGTTTCAGGTAAGGGCAGTCACTTTTCAGCTCAAACGAACTACCTCATTCACGAACCTCACACATTTCTCATCTTAACTGAGAAGCATTGGATGTAGAGTACCTTTGCTTTGTGTCAATTTCAAGCAAAGTTGAACTAGATATGGTCCGTATGTATAGGAAACACGTTTCTTTTCTTCTGAGCACACTCATGTTTCATGCTGTATTAGAGAATCTTGAAAGCAAGAGCGTGCTTCTTGCTCTAAAGCAGAGTGTGATCCATAGATGAGAACTGTGTTGTGTGTTTCCCTTAAAAAATGGAGTTAAACCCCAGCCTCTGTGTTTTCCTGCAGGCAAGACTTCGTTTCAGGTAAGGGCAGTCACTTTTCAGCTCAAACGAACTACATCGTTCACGAAGCTCACACTTTTCTCATCTAAACTGACAAGCGTTGTATGTTAGAGGACCAGTGCTTTGTATCAGTTTCAACAGCAGAGTTGGACTAGATTTGGTCCGTATGTAAAGGAAACACCGTTCATTTGTTCTGAGCACACCCACGTTTCCTGATGTATTAGAGAATCTAGAAAGCTAGAGCGTGCTTCTTGCTCTAAATCAGAGTGTGATCCATGGATGAGAACTATGCTGTGTGTTTAACTTCAGAAATGGAGTTAAATCCCAGGATCTGTGTCTTCCTACAATCAAGACTTTTTTTCAGGTAAGGGCTGTCACTTTTCAGCTCAAACGAACTACATCGTTCACGAAGCTAACACCTTTCTCATCTTAAGTTACAAGCATTGGATGTTAGAGGACCAGTGCTTTGTATCAGTTTCAGAGGCAGAGTTGGACTAGATATGGTCCGTACATGTAGGAAACAACGTTCTTTTGTTCTCAGCACACTCATATTTCCTGCTGTCTTAGAGACTCTAGAAAGCAAGAGCATGCTTCTTTCTCTAAATCAGAGTGTGATCAATGGTTGAGAACTCTGCTGTGTGTTTCACTTCAGAAATGGAGTTAAATCCCAGCCTCTGAGTCTTCCTACAATAAAGACTTCGATTCAAGTAAGGGCAGTTACTTTACAGCTCAAACAAACTACATCGTTCACGAAGCTCACACGTTTCTCACCTTAAATGACAAGCATTTGATGTTAGAGGACCTGTGGTTTCTTTCAGTTTCAGAAGCAGAGTTGAACTATATATGGTCCGTATGTGTAGGAAACACCTTCATTTGTTCAGAGCACAATCTAGTTTCCTGCTGTATTAGAGATTCTAAAAAGCAAGAGCATGCTTCTTGCTCTAAAGCAGAGTATGATCCATCGATGAGAACTCTGCTGTCTGTTTCCCTTCAGAAGAGGAGTTAAATCCCAGGATCTGTGTCTTCCCACAATCAATACTTCGTTTCAGGTAAGGGCAGTCACTTTTCAGCTCAAACGAACTACATCGTTCACGAAGCTCATACGTTTCTCATCTCAACAGACAAGCATTGGATGTAAGAGGACCAGTGCTTTGTATCAGTTTCAGAAGCAGAGTTGGACTAGATATGGTCGGTATGTGTAGGAAACACCATTCTGTTGTTCTCAGCACACTCAGGTTTCCTGCTGTCTTAGAGACTCTAGAAAGCAAGAGCGTGCTTCTTGCTCTAAAGCAGAGTGTAATCAATAGTTGAGAACTCTGCTGCGTGTTTCACTTAAGAAATGGAGCTAAATCCCAGGTTCTGAGTCTTCCTACAAGCAAGACTTCGTTTCAGGTAAGTGCAGTTTCTTTACAGCTCAAAGGAATTACATCGTTCATGAAGCTCACACGTTTCTTATTTTAACTGAGAACCATTGGATGTTAGAGGACCGTTGCTTTGTATCAATTTCAAGCAGAGTTGAACTACATATGGTCCGTATGTATAGGAAACACCGTTCTTTTCTTATGAGCACACTCATGTAACCTGCGGTATTAGAGACTTCAGAAAGCAAGAGCGTGCTTCTTGCTCTAAAGCAGAGTGTGATCAATGGATGAGAACTCTGCTGTGTGTTTCACTTCAGAAATGGAGTTAAATCCCAGGCTCTGAGTCTTCCTACAAGCAAGACTTCGTTTCATTAAGGGCAGTAACTTTACAGCTCAAACTAACTACATCCTACACGAAGCTCACACGTTTCTCATCTTAACTGACAAGCATCGGATGTTAGAGGACCAGTGCTTTGTATCAGTTTCAGAAGCAGAGATGTACTAGATATGGTCCGTATGTGTAGGAAACACTGTTCTTTGGTTCTCAGCACACTCAGGTTTCCTGCTGTCTTAGAGACTGTAGAAAGCAAGAGCGTGCTTCTTGCTCTAAAGCAGAGTGTGGTCAATGGATGAGAACTCTGCTCTGTGTTTCACTTCAGAAATAGAGTTAAATCCCAGGTTCTGAGTCTTCCTACAAGGAAGACTTCGATTCAAGTAAGGGCAGTTACTTTAGAGCTCAAACGAACTACATCGTTCACGAAGCTCACAGGTTTCTCAATTTAACTGACAAGCATCGGATGTTAGTGGACCTGTGCTTTGTATCAATTTCAGAGGGAGAGTTGGACTAGATATGGTCCGTATGTGTAGGAAACACCGTTGTTCTTTTCTCAGCACACTCATGATTCCTGCTGTCTGAGAGACTCTAGAAAGCAAGAGCGTGCTTATTGCTCTAAAGCAGAGTGTGAGGTATATATGAGTTCTGCTGTGTGTTTCACTTCAGAAATGGAGTTAAATCCCAGGCTCTGTGTCTTCCTACAAGCACTACTTCTTTTCAGGTAAGGGCAGACACTTTTCAGCTCAAACGAACTATATCGTTCACGAATCTCACACGTTTCTCATCTTAATTACAAGCATTGGATGTTAGAGGACCTATGCTTTGTATCAATTTCAGAGGCAGTGTTGGAGTAGATATGGTCTGTATGTGTATGAAACACTGTTATTTTGTTCTCAGCACACTCATGTTTCCTGCTGTCTTAGAGAATCTAGAAAGCAAGAGCGTGCTTCTTGCTCTAAAGCAGAGTGTGATCTATATATGAGAACTCTGCTGTGTGGTTCACTTCAGAAATGGAGTTAAATCCCAGGCTCTGAGTCTCCCTACAAGCATGACTTCGTTTTGGTAAGTGCAGTTACTTTACAGCTAATCGACCTACATCGTTCATGAAGCTAACACGTTTCTCATCTTAACTGACAAGCATTGGATGTTAGAGGACAAGTGCTTTGTATCAGTTTCAGCAGCAGAGTTGGACTAGATGTGGTCCATATGTGTAGGAAACACCGTTCATTTGTTCTGAGCACACTCACGTTTCCTGCTGTATTAGAGACTCTAGAAAGCAAGAGCGTGCTTCTTGCTCTAAAGCAGAGTGTGATCCATGGATGAGAACTATGCTGTGTCTTTCACTTAAGAAATGGAGTTTGATCCCAGTCTCTGTGTCTTCCTACATTCAAGACTTCGTTTCAGGTAAGGGCAGTCTCTTTTCAGCTCAAACGAACTACATTGTTCACGAAGCTAACACGTTTCTCCTCTTAACTGACAAGCATTGGATGTTAGCGGACCAGTGCTTTCTATCAGTTTCAGAAGCACAGTTGGACTAGATATGGTCCGTATGTGTAGGAAACACCGTTCATTTGTTCTGAGCAAACTCTAGTTTCCTGCTCTATTAGAGATTCTAGAAAGCAAGAGCGTTCTTCTTGCTCTAAAGCAGAGGGTGATCAATGGAAGAGAACTATGCTGTGTGTTTCCCTTCAGAAGTGGAGTTAAATCCCAGGCTCTGTGTCTTCATAAAAGCACTACTTCGTTTCAGGTAAGGGCAGTCACTTTTCAGCTCAAACGAACTACATGGTTCACGAAGCTCACACGTTTATCATCTTAAATGACAAGCATTGGATGTTACAGGACCTATGCTTTGTATCAATTTCAGAGGCAGAGTTGGACTAGATATGGTCTGAATGTGTATGAAACACTGTTCTTTTTTTCTCAACACACTCATGTTTCCTGCTGTCTTAGAGAATCTAGAAAGCAAGAGCGTGCTTCTTGCTCTAAAGCAGAGTGTGATCTATATATGAGAAATCTGCTGTGTGTTTCACTTCAGAAATGGAGATAACCCCACACTGTGAGTCTCCCTACAAGAGAGACTTCGTTACAGGTAAGGGCAGTTACTTTATAGCTAAACGAACTACATCGTTCATGAAGCTCACACATTTCTCATCTTAACTGACAAGCATTGGATGTTAGAGGAACAGTTCTTTGTATCAGTTTCAGCAGCAGAGTTGGACTAGATGTGGTCTGTATGTGTAGGAAACACCGTTCCTTAGTTCTGAGCACACTCACGTTTCCTGCTCTATTAGAGAATCTAGAAAGCAAGAGCGTGCTTCTTGCTCTAAGGCAGAGTGTGATCCATGGATGAGAACTGTGTGGTGTGTTTCACTTCAGAAATGGAGTTAAACCCCAGGTTATGTGTCTTCCTACAAGCAAGACTTGGTTTCAGGTAAGGACAGTCACTTTTCAGCTCAAATGAACTACATCGTTCACGAAGCTCACACGTTTCTCATCTTAACTGACAAGCATTGGATGTTAGAGGACCTCTGGTTGGTTTCAGTTTCAAGAGCAGAAATGAACTAGATATGGTCTGTATGTGTAGGAAACACAGTTCTTGGTTATGAGCACACTCAAATTTACTCCTGTATTAGAGAATCTAGAAAGCAAGAGAGTGCTTCTTGCCATAAAGCAGAGTGTGATCCATGGATGAGAACTATGCTGTGTGTTTCCCTTTGGAAATGGAGTTAAATCCCAGGCTCTGTGTCTTCCTACAAGCACTACTTTGCTTCAGGTAAGGGCAGTCACTTTTCAGCTCAAACAAACTACATCGTTCACAAAGCTCATACGTTTCTCATCTTAACTGACAAGCATCAGATGTTAGAGGACTAATTCTTTGTATCAGATTCAGAAGCAGAGTTGTACTAGATATGGTCTGTATGTGTAGGAAACACCGTTCTTTTGTTCTCAGCACACTCATGTTTCCTGCTATCTTACAGACTCTTGAAAGCTATAGCGTGCTTCTTGCTCTAAAGCAGAGAGTGATCAATAGATGAGAACTCTGCTCTGTGTTTCACTTAAGAAATGGAGTTAAATCCCAGGCTCTGAGTCTTCCTACAAGGAAGACTTCGATTCAAGTAAGGGCAGTTACTTTACAGCTCAAACGAACTACATCGTTCACGAAGTTCACACGATTCTCATCTTAAATGACAAGCATCGGATGTTAGAGGACCAGTGCTTTGTATCAGTTTCAAAAGCAGAATTGGACTAGATATGGTCCATATGTGTAGGAAACTCCGTTCTTTTATTCTGAGCACACTCAGGTTTCCTGCTGTCCTAGAGACTCTGGAAAGCAAGAGCGTGCTTCTTGCTCTAAAACAGAGTGTGATCCATGGATGAGAACTATGCTGTGTGTTTCCCTTCAGAAATGGAGTTAAATCCCAGTCTCTGTGTCTTCCTACATTGAAGTCTTCGTTTCAGGTAAGGGCAGTCACTTTTCAGCTCAAACGAACTACATCGTTCACGAAGCTAACACGTTTCTCCTCTTAACTGACAAGCATTGGATGTTAGAGGACCAGTGCTTTGTATCAGTTTCAGAAGCAGAGTTGGACTAGATATGGTCCGTATGTGTAGGAAACACCGTTCATTTTTTCTTAGCAAACTCTAGTTTCCTGCTCTATTAGAGTTTCTAGAAAGCAAGAGCGTTCTTCTTGCTCAAAAGCAGAGTGTGATCAATGGAAGAGAACTATGCTGTGTGTTTCCCTTCAGAAGTGGAGTTAAATCCCAGGCTCTGTGTCTTCCTAAAAGCACTACTTCGTTTCAGATAAGGGCAGTCACTTTTCAGCTCAAAAGAACTACATCGTTCATGAAGCTCACACGTTTCTCATCTTAAATGACAAGCATTGGATGTTAGAGGACCTATGCTTTGTATCAATTTCAGAGGCAGACTTGGACTAAATATGGTCTGTATGTGTATGAAACAACGTTCTTTTGTTCTCAGCACACTCATGTTTCCTGCTGTCTTAGAGAATCTAGAAAGCAAGAGCGTGCTTAATGCTCTAAAGCAGAGTGTGATCTATATATGAGAACTCTGTGGTGTGTTTCACTTTAGAAATCTAGTTAAACCCCAGGCTCTGAGTCTCCCTACAAGCAAGACATCGTTTCAGGTAAGGGTAGCTACTTCACAGCTAAACGAACTACATCGTTCACGAAGCTCACACGTTTCTCATCATAACTGACAAGCATTGGATGTTAGAGGACCAGTGCTTTGTATCAGTTTCAGAAGCAGATTTTGGACTAGATATGGTACGTATGTGTAGGAAAAACCGTTCATTTGTTCTCAGCACACTCAAGTTTCCTGCTGTCTTAGAGACTCTAGAAAGCTAGAGCATGCTTCTTGCTATAAAGCAGAGTGCGATCAATGGATGAGAACTCTGTTGTGTGTTTCACTTCAGAAATGGAGTTAAATGCCTGGCTCTGAGTCTTCCTATAAGCAATACTTCGTTTCAGGTAAGGGCAGTCACTATTCAGCACAAACGAACTACCTCGTACACGAACCTCACACGTTTCTCATCTTCACTGAGAAGCATTGGATGTAGAGGACCTTTGCTTTCTACCAATTTCAAGCAAAGTTGAACTACATATGGTCCGTATGTGTAGGAAACATGTTTCTTTTCTTCTGAGCACACTCACGTTTTCTGCTGTATTAGAGAATCTTGAAAGCAAGAGCGTGCTTCTTGCTCTAAAGCAGAGTGTGATCCATGGATGAGAACTGTGTTGTGTGTTTCCCTTAAGAAATGGAGTTAAACCCAAGGCTCTGTGTTTTCCTGCAAGCAAGACTTCGTTTCAGGTAAGGGCAGTCACTTTTCAGCTCAAACGAACTACATCGTTAATGAAGCTCACACGTTTCTCATCTTAACTGACAAGCATCGGATGTTAGAGGACCAGTGCTTTGTTTCAGTTTCAGAAGCAGAGTTGAGCTAGATATGGTCCGTATGTGTAGGAAACACATTTCTTTTGTTCTGAGCAAACTCTAGTTTCCTGCTCTATTAGAGATTCTAGAAAGCAAGAGCATGCTTCTTGCTCTAAAGCAGAGTGTTATCAATTCAAGAGAACTATGCTGTGTGTTTCCCTTCAGAAGTGGAGTTAAATCCCAGGCTCTGTGTCTTCCTAAAAGCACTACTTCGTTTCAGGTAAGGGCAGTCACTTTTCAGCTCAAAAGAACTACATCGTTCACAAAGCTCACACGTTTCTCATCTTAAATAACAAGCATTGGATGTTAGAGAACCTATGCTTTGTATCAATTTCAGAGGCAGAGTTGGACTAAATATGTTCTGTATGTGTATGAAACAACGTTCTTTTGTTCTCAGCACACTCATGTTTCCTGCTGTCTTAGAGAATCTAGAAAGCAAGAGTGTGCTTCTTGCTATAAAGCAGAGTGCGATCAATGGATGAGAACTCTGTTGTGTGTTTCACTTCAGAAATGGAGTTAAAGACCTGGCTCTGAGTCTTCCTATAAGCAATGCTTCGTTTCAGGTAAGGGCAGTCACTTTTCAGCTCAAACGAACTACATCATTCAGGAACCTCACATGTTTTTCATCTTAACTGAGAAGTATTGGATGTTAGAGGACCTTTGCTTTGTATCATTTCAAGCAAAGTTGAACTAGATATGGTCCGTATGTATAGGAAACACCTTTCTTTTCTTCTGAGTGCACTCACGTTTCCTGCTGTATTAGAGAATCTAGAAAGCAAGAGCGTGCTTCTTGCTCTAAAGCAGAGTATGATCCATCGATGAGAACTATGCTGTGTGTTTCCCTTCAGAAATGGAGTTAAATCCCAGGCTCTGTGTATTCCCACAATCAATACTTCGTTTCAGGTAAGGGCAGTCACTTTTCAGCTCAAACGAACTACATCGTTCACGAAGCTCACACGTTTCTCATCTTAACTGACAAGCATCGGATGTTAGAAAACAAGTGCTTTGTATCAGTTTCAGAAGCAGAGTTGGACTAGATATGGTCGGTATGTGTAGGAAACACCGTTCTTTTGTTCTCAGCACACTCAGGTTTCCTGCTGTCTTAGAGACTCTAGAAAGCAAGAGCGTGCTTCTTGCTCTAAAGCAGAGTGTAATCAATAGTTGAGAACTCTGCTGCGTGTTTCACTTAAGAAATGGAGCTAAATCCCAGGTTCTGAGTCTTCCTACAAGCAAGACTTCGTTTCAGGTAAGTGCAGTTTCTTTACAGCTCAAAGGAATTACATCGTTCATGAAGCTCACACGTTTCTTATTTTAACTGAGAACCATTGGATGTTAGAGGACCGTTGCTTTGTATCAATTTCAAGCAGAGTTGAACTACATATGGTCCGTATGTATAGGAAACACCGTTCTTTTCTTATGAGCACACTCATGTATCCTGCAGTATTAGAGACTTCAGAAAGCAAGAGCGTGCTTCTTGCTCTAAAGCAGAGTGTGATCAAAGGATGAGAACTCTGCTGTGTGTTTCACTTCAGAAATGGAGTTAAATCCCAGGCTCTGAGTCTTCCTACAAGCAAGACTTCGTTTCATTAAGGGCAGTAACTTTACAGCTCAAACGAACTACATCTTACACGAAGCTCACACATTTCTCATCTTAACTGACAAGCATCGGATGTTAGAGGACCAGTGCTTTGTATCAGTTTCAGAAGCAGAGTTGTACTAGATTTGGTCCGTATGTGTAGGAAACACTGTTCTTTGGTTCTCAGCACACTCAGGTTTCCTGCTCTCTTAGAGACTGTAGAAAGCAAGAGCGTGCTTCTTGCTCTAAAGCAGAGTGTGATCAATGGATGAGAACTCTGCTCTGTGTTTCACTTCAGAAATGGAGTTAAATCCCAGGTTCTGAGTCTTCCTACAAGGAAGACTTCGATTCAAGTAAGGGCAGTTACTTTACAGCTCAAAGGAACTACATCGTTCACGAAGCTCACAGGTTTCTCAATTTAACTGACAAGCATCGGATGTTAGTGGACCTGTGCTTTGTATCAATTTCAGAGGGAGAGTTGGACTAGATATGGTCCGTATGTGTAGGAAACACCGTTGTTCTTTTCTCAGCACACTCATGATTCCTGCTGTCTGAGAGACTCTAGAAAGCAAGAGCGTGCTTATTGCTCTAAAGCAGAGTGTGATGTATATATGAGTTCTGCTGTGTGTTTCACTTCAGAAATGGAGTTAAATCCCAGGCTCTGTGTCTTCCTACAAGCACTACTTCTTTTCAGGTAAGGGCAGTCACTTTTCAGCTCAAACGAACTATATCGTTCACGAATCTCACACGTTTCTCATCTTAAATTACAAGCATTGGATGTTAGAGGACCTATGCTTTGTATCAATTTCAGAGGCAGTGTTGGACTAGATATGGTCTGTAGGTGTATGAAACACTGTTATTTTGTTCTCAGCACACTCATGTTTCCTGCTGTCTTAGAGAATCTAGAAAGCAAGAGCGTGCTTCTTGCTCTAAAGCAGAGTGTGATCTATATATGAGAACTCTGCTGTGTGGTTCACTTCAGAAATGGAGTTAAATCCCAGGCTCTGAGTCTCCCTACAAGCATGACTTCGTTTAGGTAAGGGCAGTTACCTTACAGCTAAACGAACTACATCGTTCATGAAGCTAACACGTTTCTCATCTTAACTGACAAGCATTGGATGTTAGAGGACAAGTGCTTTGTATCAGTTTCAGCAGCAGAGTTGGACTAGATGTGGTCCATATGTGTAGGAAACACCGTTCATTTGTTCTGAGCACACTCACGTTTCCTGCTGTATTAGAGACTCTAGAAAGCAAGAGCGTGCTTCTTGCTCTAAAGCAGAGTGTGATCTATGGATGAGAACTATGCTGTGTCTTTCACTTAAGAAATGGAGTTTAATCCCTTTCTCTGTGTCTTCCTACATTCAAGACTTCGTTTCAGGTAAGGGCAGTCTCTTTTCAGCTCAAACAAACTACATTGTTCATGAAGCTAACACGTTTCTCCTCTTAACTGACAAGCATTGGATGTTAGCGGACCAGTGCTTTCTATCAGTTTCAGAAGCACAGTTGGACTAGATATGGTCCGTATGTGTAGGAATCACCGTTCATTTGTTCTGAGCAAACTCTAGTTTCCTGCTCTATTAGAGATTCTAGAAAGCAAGAGCGTTCTTCTTGCTCTAAAGCAGAGGGTGATCAATGGAAGAGAACTATGTTGTGTGTTTCCCTTCAGAAGTGGAGTTAAATCCCAGGCTCTGTGTCTTCCTAAAAGCACTACTTCAATTTCAGACGGAGAGTTGGACTAGATATGGTCCGTATGTGTAGGAAACACCGTTGTTCTTTTCTCAGCACACTCATGATACCTGCTGTCTTAGAGACTCTAGAAAGCAAGAGCGTGCTTATTGCTCTAAAGCAGAGTGTGATGTATATATGAGTTCTGCTGTGTGTTTCACTTCAGAAATGGAGTTAAATCCCAGGCTCTGAGTCTTCCTACAAGGAAGACTTCGATTCAAGTGAGGGCAGTTACTTTATATCTCAAACGAACTACATCGTTCACGAAGCTCACACAATTCTAATCTTAACTGACAAGCATCGGATATTAGAGGTCCAGTGCTTTGTATCAGTTTCAGAAGCAGAGTTGGACTAGATATGGTCCATATGTGTAGGAAACACCGTTCTTTTGTTCGGAGCACACTCAGGTTTCCTGTTGTCCTAGAGACTCTGGAAAGCAAGAGCATGCTTCTTGCTCTAAAGCAGAGTGTGATCAATGGATGAGAACTCTGCTGTGTGTTTCACTTCAGAAATGGAGTTAAATCCCAGGCCCTGAGTCTTCCTACAAGCAAGACTTCGTTTCATTAAGGGCAGTAACTTTACAGCTCAAACGAACTACATCTTACACGAAGCTCCCACGTTTCTCATCTTAACGGACAAGCATCGGATGTTAGAGGACCAGTGCTTTGTATCAGTTTCAGAAGCAGAGCTGTACTAGATATGGTCCGTATGTGTAGGAAACACTGTTCTTTGGTTCTCAGCACACTCAGGTTTCCTGCTGTCTTAGAGACTGTAGAAAGCGAGAGCGTGCTTCTTGCTCTAAAGCAGAGTTTGATCAATGTGTTTCACTTCAGAAATGGAGTTAAATCCCAGGTTCTGAGTCTTCCTACAAGGAAGACTTCGATTCTAGTAAGGGCAGTTACTTTACAGCTCAAACGAACTACATCGTTCACGAAGCTCACAGGTTTCTCAATTTAACTGACAAGCATCGGATGTTAGTGGACCTGTGCTTTGTATCAATTTCAGAGGGAGATTTGGACTAGATATGGTCCGTATGTGTAGGAAACACCGTTGTTCTTTTCTCAGCACACTCATGATACCTTCTGTATTAGAGACTCTAGAAAGCAAGAGCGTGCTTATTGCTCTAAAGCAGAGTGTGATGGATATATGAGTTCTGCTGTGTGTTTCACTTCAGAAATGGATTTAAATCCCAGGTTCTGAGTCTTCCTACGAGCAAGACTTCAGTTCAGGTAAGGGCAGTTACTTTACAGCTCAAACGAATTACATTGTTCACGAAGCTCACACGTTTCTCATCTTAACTGACAAGCATTGGATGTTAGAGGACCTGTGGTTTGTTTCAGTTTAAGGAGCAGAGATGAACTAGATATGGTTTCTATATGTAGGAAACACCGTTCTTTTGTTATGAGCACACTCAAGTTTCCTGCTTTATTAGAGAATCTAGAAAGCAAGAGAGTGCTTATTGCTCTAAAGCAGAGTGTGATCTATATATGAGAACTCTGTGGTGTGTTTCACTTTAGAAATCTAGTAAAACCCCAGGCTCTGAGTCTCCCTACAACTAAGACATCGTTTCAGGTAAGGGCAGCTACTGTACAGCTAAACGAAGTACATCGTTCACGAAGCTCACACGTGTCTCATCATAACTGACAAGCATTGGATGTTAGAGGACCATTGCTTTGTATCAGTTTCAGAAGCAGAGATGTACTAGATATGGTCCGTATGTGTAGGAAACACTGTTCTTTGTTTCCCAGCACACTCAGGTTTCCTGCTGTCTTAGAGACTGTAGAAAGCAAGAGCGTGCTTCTTGCTCTAAAGCAGAGTGTGATCAATGGATGAGAACTCTGCTCTGTGTTTCACTTCAGAAATGGAGTTAAATCCCAGGTTCTGAGTCTTCCTACAAGGAAGACTTCGATTCAAGTAAGGGCAGTTACTTTACAGCTCAAACGAACTACATCGTTCACGAAGCTCACAGGTTTCTCAATTTAACTGACAAGCATCAGATGTTAGTGGACCTGTGCTTTGTATCAATATCAGAGGGAGAATTGGACTAGATATGGTCCGTATGTGTAGAAAACACCGTTGTTCTTTTCTCAGCACACTCATGATTCCTGCTGTCTGAGAGACTCTAGAAAGCAAGAGCGTGCTTATTGCTCTAAAGCAGAGTGTGATGTATATATGAGTTCTGCTGTGTGTTTCACTTCAGAAATGGAGTTAAATCCCAGGCTCTGTGTCTTCCTACAAGCACTACTTCTTTTCAGGTAAGGGCAGTCACTTTTCAGCTCAAACGAACTATATCGTTCACGAATCTCACACGTTTCTCATCTTAAATTACAAGCATTGGATGTTAGAGGACCTATGCTTTGTATCAATTTCAGAGGCAGTGTTGGACTAGATATGGTCTGTAGGTGTATGAAACACTGTTATTTTGTTCTCAGCACACTCATGTTTCCTGCTGTCTTAGAGAATCTAGAAAGCAAGAGCGTGCTTCTTGCTCTAAAGCAGAGTGTGATCTATATATGAGAACTCTGCTGTGTGGTTCACTTCAGAAATGGAGTTAAATCCCAGGCTCTGAGTCTCCCTACAAGCATGACTTCGTTTAGGTAAGGGCAGTTACCTTACAGCTAAACGAACTACATCGTTCATGAAGCTAACACGTTTCTCATCTTAACTGACAAGCATTGGATGTTAGAGGACAAGTGCTTTGTATCAGTTTCAGCAGCAGAGTTGGACTAGATGTGGTCCATATGTGTAGGAAACACCGTTCATTTGTTCTGAGCACACTCACGTTTCCTGCTGTATTAGAGACTCTAGAAAGCAAGAGCGTGCTTCTTGCTCTAAAGCAGAGTGTGATCTATGGATGAGAACTATGCTGTGTCTTTCACTTAAGAAATGGAGTTTAATCCCTTTCTCTGTGTCTTCCTACATTCAAGACTTCGTTTCAGGTAAGGGCAGTCTCTTTTCAGCTCAAACGAACTACATTGTTCATGAAGCTAACACGTTTCTCCTCTTAACTGACAAGCATTGGATGTTAGCGGACCAGTGCTTTCTATCAGTTTCAGAAGCACAGTTGGACTAGATATGGTCCGTATGTGTAGGAAACACCGTTCATTTGTTCTGAGCAAACTCTAGTTTCCTGCTCTATTAGAGATTCTAGAAAGCAAGAGCGTTCTTCTTGCTCTAAAGCAGAGGGTGATCAATGGAAGAGAACTATGTTGTGTGTTTCCCTTCAGAAGTGGAGTTAAATCCCAGGCTCTGTGTCTTCCTAAAAGCACTACTTCAATTTCAGACGGAGAGTTGGACTAGATATGGTCCGTATGTGTAGGAAACACCGTTGTTCTTTTCTCAGCACACTCATGATACCTGCTGTCTTAGAGACTCTAGAAAGCAAGAGCGTGCTTATTGCTCTAAAGCAGAGTGTGATGTATATATGAGTTCTGCTGTGTGTTTCACTTCAGAAATGGAGTTAAATCCCAGGCTCTGAGTCTTCCTACAAGGAAGACTTCGATTCAAGTGAGGGCAGTTACTTTATATCTCAAACGAACTACATCGTTCACGAAGCTCACACAATTCTAATCTTAACTGACAAGCATCGGATATTAGAGGTCCAGTGCTTTGTATCAGTTTCAGAAGCAGAGTTGGACTAGATATGGTCCATATGTGTAGGAAACACCGTTCTTTTGTTCGGAGCACACTCAGGTTTCCTGTTGTCCTAGAGACTCTGGAAAGCAAGAGCATGCTTCTTGCTCTAAAGCAGAGTGTGATCAATGGATGAGAACTCTGCTGTGTGTTTCACTTCAGAAATGGAGTTAAATCCCAGGCCCTGAGTCTTCCTACAAGCAAGACTTCGTTTCATTAAGGGCAGTAACTTTACAGCTCAAACGAACTACATCTTACACGAAGCTCACACGTTTCTCATCTTAACGGACAAGCATCGGATGTTAGAGGACCAGTGCTTTGTATCAGTTTCAGAAGCAGAGCTGTACTAGATATGGTCCGTATGTGTAGGAAACACTGTTCTTTGGTTCTCAGCACACTCAGGTTTCCTGCTGTCTTAGAGACTGTAGAAAGCGAGAGCGTGCTTCTTGCTCTAAAGCAGAGTTTGATCAATGTGTTTCACTTCAGAAATGGAGTTAAATCCCAGGTTCTGAGTCTTCCTACAAGGAAGACTTCGATTCTAGTAAGGGCAGTTACTTTACAGCTCAAACGAACTACATCGTTCACGAAGCTCACAGGTTTCTCAATTTAACTGACAAGCATCGGATGTTAGTGGACCTGTGCTTTGTATCAATTTCAGAGGGAGATTTGGACTAGATATGGTCCGTATGTGTAGGAAACACCGTTGTTCTTTTCTCAGCACACTCATGATACCTTCTGTATTAGAGACTCTAGAAAGCAAGAGCGTGCTTATTGCTCTAAAGCAGAGTGTGATGGATATATGAGTTCTGCTGTGTGTTTCACTTCAGAAATGGATTTAAATCCCAGGTTCTGAGTCTTCCTACGAGCAAGACTTCAGTTCAGGTAAGGGCAGTTACTTTACAGCTCAAACGAATTACATTGTTCACGAAGCTCACACGTTTCTCATCTTAACTGACAAGCATTGGATGTTAGAGGACCTGTGGTTTGTTTCAGTTTAAGGAGCAGAGATGAACTAGATATGGTTTCTATATGTAGGAAACACCGTTCTTTTGTTATGAGCACACTCAAGTTTCCTGCTTTATTAGAGAATCTAGAAAGCAAGAGAGTGCTTATTGCTCTAAAGCAGAGTGTGATCTATATATGAGAACTCTGTGGTGTGTTTCACTTTAGAAATCTAGTAAAACCCCAGGCTCTGAGTCTCCCTACAACTAAGACATCGTTTCAGGTAAGGGCAGCTACTGTACAGCTAAACGAAGTACATCGTTCACGAAGCTCACACGTGTCTCATCATAACTGACAAGCATTGGATGTTAGAGGACCATTGCTTTGTATCAGTTTCAGAAGCAGAGATGTACTAGATATGGTCCGTATGTGTAGGAAACACTGTTCTTTGTTTCCCAGCACACTCAGGTTTCCTGCTGTCTTAGAGACTGTAGAAAGCAAGAGCGTGCTTCTTGCTCTAAAGCAGAGTGTGATCAATGGATGAGAACTCTGCTCTGTGTTTCACTTCAGAAATGGAGTTAAATCCCAGGTTCTGAGTCTTCCTACAAGGAAGACTTCGATTCAAGTAAGGGCAGTTACTTTACAGCTCAAAGGAACTACATCGTTCACGAAGCTCACAGGTTTCTCAATTTAACTGACAAGCATCAGATGTTAGTGGACCTGTGCTTTATATCAATATCAGAGGGAGAATTGGACTAGATATGGTCCGTATGTGTAGAAAACACCGTTGTTCTTTTCTCAGCACACTCATGATTCCTGCTGTCTGAGAGACTCTAGAAAGCAAGCGCGTGCTTATTGCTCTAAAGCAGAGTGTGATGTATATATGAGTTCTGCTGTGTGTTTCACTTCAGAAATGGAGTTAAATCCCAGGTTCTGAGTCTTCCTACAAGCAAGACTTCAGTTCAGGTAAGGGCAGTTACTTTACAGCTCAAACGAATTACATTGTTCACGAAGCTCACACGTTTCTCATCTTAACTGACAAGCATTGGATGTTAGAGGACCTGTGGTTTGTTTCAGTTTAAGGAGCAGAGATGAACTAGATATGGTTTCTATGTGTAGGAAACACCGTTCTTTTGTTATGAGCACACTCAAGTTTCCTGCTTTATTAGAGAATCTAGAAAGCAAGAGAGTGCTTCTTGCCCTAAAGCAGAGTGTGATCCATGGATGAGAACTGTGTTGTGTGTTTCTCTTCAGAAATGGAGTTAAACCCCACGTCCTGTGTCTTCCTACATGCAAGACTTCATTTCAGGTAAGGACAGTCACTTTTAAGCTCAAATGAACTACATCGTTCACAAAGCTCACACGTTTCTCATTTTAACTGACAATCATCGGATGTTAGAGGACCAGTGCTTTGTATCAGTTTCAGAAGCAGAGTTGTACTAGATATGGTCCATATGTGTAGGAAACACCGTTCTTTTGTTCTCAGCACAGTCAGGTGTCCTGCTGTCTTAGAGACTCTAGAAAGCAAGAGAGTGCTTCTTGCCCTAAAGCAGAGTGTGATCCATGGATGAGAACTGTGTTGTGTGTTTCTCTTCAGAAATGGAGTTAAACCCCACGTCCTGTGTCTTCCTACATGCAAGACTTCATTTCAGGTAAGGACAGTCACTTTTCAGCTCAAACGAACTACATCGTTCACAAAGCTCACACGTTTCTCATTTTAACTGACAATCATCGGATGTTAGAGGACCAGTGCTTTGCATCAGTTTCAGAAGCAGAGTTGTACTAGATATGGTCCATATGTGTAGGAAACACTGTTCTTTTGTTCTCAGCACAGTCAGGTTTCCTGCTGTCTTAGAGACTCTAGAAAGCAAGAGTGTGCTTCTTGCTCTAAAGCAGAGTGTGATCAATGGATGAGAACTCTGCTCTGTGTTTCACTTCAGAAATGGAGTTAAATCCCAGGCTCTGAGTCTTCCTACAAGCAAGACTTGTTTCATTAAGGGCAGTAACTTTACAGCTCAAACGAACTACATCTTACACGAAGCTCACACATTTCTCATCTTAACTGACAAGCATCGGATGTTAGAGGACCAGTGCTTTGTATCAGTTTCAGAAGCAGAGATGTACTAGATATGGTCCGTATGTGTAGGAAACACTGTTCTTTGGTTCTCAGCACACTCAGGTTTCCTGCTGTCTTAGAGACTGTAGAAAGCGAGAGCGTGCTTCTTGCTCTAAAGCAGAGTTTGATCAATGGATGAGAACTCTGCTCTGTGTTTCACTTCAGAAATGGAGTTAAATCCCAGGTTCTGAGTCTTCCTACAAGGAAGACTTCGATTCTAGTAAGGGCAGTTACTTTACAGCTCAAACGAACTACATCGTTCACGAAGCTCACAGGTTTCTCAATTTAACTGACAAGCATCGGATGTTAGTGGACCTGTGCTTTGTATCAATTTCAGAGGGAGAGTTGGACTAGATATGGTCCGTATGTGTAGGAAACACCGTTGTTCTTTTCTCAGCACACTCATGATACCTTCTGTCTGAGAGACTCTAGAAAGCAAGAGCGTGCTTATTGCTCTAAAGCAGAGTGTGATGTATATATGAGTTCTGCTGTGTGTTTCACTTCAGAAATGGAGTAAAATCCCAGGTTCTGAGTCTTCCTACATGCAAGACTTCATTTCAGGTAAGGACAGTCACTTTTCAGCTCAAACGAACTACATCGTTCACAAAGCTCACACGTTTCTCATTTTAACTGACAATCATCGGATGTTAGAGGACCAGTGCTTTGCATCAGTTTCAGAAGCAGAGTTGTACTAGATATGGTCCATATGTGTAGGAAACACTGTTCTTTTGTTCTCAGCACAGTCAGGTTTCCTGCTGTCTTAGAGACTCTAGAAAGCAAGAGTGTGCTTCTTGCTCTAAAGCAGAGTGTGATCAATGGATGAGAACTCTGCTCTGTGTTTCACTTAAGAAATGGAGTTAAATCCCAGGCTCTGAGTCTTCCTACAAGGAAGACTTCGATTCAAGTGAGGGCAGTTACTTTACAGCTCAAACGAACTACATCGTTCACGAAGCTCACACGATTCTAATCTTAACTGACAAACATCGGATATTAGAGGTCCAGTGCTTTGTATCAGTTTCAGAAGCAGAGTTGGACTAGATATGGTCCATATGTGTAGGAAACACCGTTCTTTTGTTCGGAGCACACTCAGGTTTCCTGATGTCCTAGAGACTCTGGAAAGCAAGAGCATGCTTCTTGCACTAAAGCAGAGTGAGATCAATGGATGAGAACTCTGCTGTGTGTTTCACTTCAGAAATGGAGTTAAATCCCAGGCTCTGAGTCTTCCTACAAGCAAGACTTTGTTTCATTAAGGGCAGTAACTTTACAGCTCAAACGAACTACATCTTACACGAAGCTCACACATTTCTCATCTTAACTGACAAGCATCGGATGTTAGAGGACCAGTGCTTTGTATCAGTTTCAGAAGCAGAGATGTACTAGATATGGTCCGTATGTGTAGGAAACACTGTTCTTTGGTTCTCAGCACACTCAGGTTTCCTGCTGTCTTAGAGACTGTAGAAAGCGAGAGCGTGCTTCTTGCTCTAAAGCAGAGTTTGATCAATGGATGAGAACTCTGCTCTGTGTTTCACTTCAGAAATGGAGTTAAATCCCAGGTTCTGAGTCTTCCTACAAGGAAGACTTCGATTCTAGTAAGGGCAGTTACTTTACAGCTCAAACGAACTACATCGTTCACGAAGCTCACAGGTTTCTCAATTTAACTGACAAGCATCGGATGTTAGTGGACCTGTGCTTTGTATCAATTTCAGAGGGAGAGTTGGACTAGATATGGTCCGTATGTGTAGGAAACACCGTTGTTCTTTTCTCAGCACACTCATGATACCTTCTGTCTGAGAGACTCTAGAAAGCAAGAGCGTGCTTATTGCTCTAAAGCAGAGTGTGATGTATATATGAGTTCTGCTGTGTGTTTCACTTCAGAAATGGAGTAAAATCCCAGGTTCTGAGTCTTCCTACATGCAAGACTTCATTTCAGGTAAGGACAGTCACTTTTCAGCTCAAACGAACTACATCGTTCACAAAGCTCACACGTTTCTCATTTTAACTGACAATCATCGGATGTTAGAGGACCAGTGCTTTGCATCAGTTTCAGAAGCAGAGTTGTACTAGATATGGTCCATATGTGTAGGAAACACTGTTCTTTTGTTCTCAGCACAGTCAGGTTTCCTGCTGTCTTAGAGACTCTAGAAAGCAAGAGTGTGCTTCTTGCTCTAAAGCAGAGTGTGATCAATGGATGAGAACTCTGCTCTGTGTTTCACTTAAGAAATGGAGTTAAATCCCAGGCTCTGAGTCTTCCTACAAGGAAGACTTCGATTCAAGTGAGGGCAGTTACTTTACAGCTCAAACGAACTACATCGTTCACGAAGCTCACACGATTCTAATCTTAACTGACAAACATCGGATATTAGAGGTCCAGTGCTTTGTATCAGTTTCAGAAGCAGAGTTGGACTAGATATGGTCCATATGTGTAGGAAACACCGTTCTTTTGTTCGGAGCACACTCAGGTTTCCTGATGTCCTAGAGACTCTGGAAAGCAAGAGCATGCTTCTTGCACTAAAGCAGAGTGAGATCAATGGATGAGAACTCTGCTGTGTGTTTCACTTCAGAAATGGAGTTAAATCCCAGGCTCTGAGTCTTCCTACAAGCAAGACTTTGTTTCATTAAGGGCAGTAACTTTACAGCTCAAACGAACTACATCTTACACGAAGCTCACACATTTCTCATCTTAACTGACAAGCATCGGATGTTAGAGGACCAGTGCTTTGTATCAGTTTCAGAAGCAGAGATGTACTAGATATGGTCCGTATGTGTAGGAAACACTGTTCTTTGGTTCTCAGCACACTCAGGTTTCCTGCTGTCTTAGAGACTGTAGAAAGCGAGAGCGTGCTTCTTGCTCTAAAGCAGAGTTTGATCAATGGATGAGAACTCTGCTCTGTGTTTCACTTCAGAAATGGAGTTAAATCCCAGGTTCTGAGTCTTCCTACAAGGAAGACTTCGATTCTAGTAAGGGCAGTTACTTTACAGCTCAAACGAACTACATCGTTCACGAAGCTCACAGGTTTCTCAATTTAACTGACAAGCATCGGATGTTAGTGGACCTGTGCTTTGTATCAATTTCAGAGGGAGAGTTGGACTAGATATGGTCCGTATGTGTAGGAAACACCGTTGTTCTTTTCTCAGCACACTCATGATACCTTCTGTCTGAGAGACTCTAGAAAGCAAGAGCGTGCTTATTGCTCTAAAGCAGAGTGTGATGTATATATGAGTTCTGCTGTGTGTTTCACTTCAGAAATGGAGTAAAATCCCAGGTTCTGAGTCTTCCTACATGCAAGACTTCATTTCAGGTAAGGACAGTCACTTTTCAGCTCAAACGAACTACATCGTTCACAAAGCTCACACGTTTCTCATTTTAACTGACAATCATCGGATGTTAGAGGACCAGTGCTTTGTATCAGTTTCAGAAGCAGAGTTGTACTAGATATGGTCCGTATGTGTAGGAAACACCGTTCTTTTGTTCTCAGCACAGTCAGGTTTCCTGCTGTCTTAGAGACTCTAGAAAGCAAGAGTGTGCTTCTTGCTCTAAAGCAGAGTGTGATCAATGGATGAGAACTCTGCTCTGTGTTTCACTTAAGAAATGGAGTTAAATCCCAGGCTCTGATTCTTCCTACAAGGAAGACTTCGATTCAAGTGTGGGCAGTTACTTTACAGCTCAAACGAACTACATCGTTCACGAAGCTCACACGATTCAAATCTTAACTGACAAGCATCGGATATTAGAGGTCCAGTGCTTTGTATCAGTTTCAGAAGCAGAGTTGGACTAGATATGGTCCATATGTGTAGGAAACACCGTTCTTTTGTTCTGAGCACACTCAGGTTTTCTGATGTCCTAGAGACTCTGGAAAGCAAGAGCATGCTTCTTGCTCTAAAGCAGAGTGTGATGGATATATGAGTTCTGCTGTGTGTTTCACTTCAGAAATGGATTTAAATCCCAGGTTCTGAGTCTTCTTACAAGCAAGACTTTAGTTCAGGTAAGGGCAGTTACTTTACAGCTCAAACGAATTACATTGTTCACGAAGCTCACACGTTTCTCATCTTAACTGACAAGCATTGGATGTTAGAGGACCTGTGGTTTGTTTCAGTTTAAGGAGCAGAGATGAACTAGATATGGTTTCTATGTGTAGGAAACACCGTTCTTTTGTTATGAGCACACTCAAGTTTCCTGCTTTATTAGAGAATCTAGAAAGCAAGAGAGTGCTTCTTGCCCTAAAGCAGAGTGTGATCCATGGATGAGAACTGTGTTGTGTGTTTCTCTTCATAAATGGAGTTAAACCCCACGTCCTGTGTCTTCCTACATGCAAGACTTCATTTCAGGTAAGGACGGTCACTTTTCAGCTCAAACGAACTACATCGTTCACAAAGCTCACACGTTTCTCATCTTAACTGACAAGCATCGGATGTTAGAGGACCAGTGCTTTGTATCAGTTTCAGAAGCAGAGTTGTACTAGATATGGTCCGTATGTGTAGGAAACACCGTTCTTTTGTTCTCAGCACACTCAGGTTTCCTGCTGTCTTAGAGACTCTAGAAAGCAAGAGTGTGCTTCTTGCTCTAAAGCAGAGTGTGATCAATGGATGAGAACTCTGCTCTGTGTTTCACTTAAGAAATGGAGTTAAATCCCAGGCTCTGAGTCTTCCTACAAGCAAGACTTCGTTTCATTAAGGGCAGTAACTTTACAGCTCAAACGAACTAGATCTTACACGAAGCTCACACATTCCTCATCTTAACTGACAAGCATCGGATGTTAGAGGACCAGTGCTTTGTATCAGTTTCAGAAGCAGAGATGTACTAGATATGGTCCGTATGTGTAGGAAACACTGTTCTTTGGTTCTCAGCACACTCAGGTTTCCTGCTGTCTTAGAGACTGTAGAAAGCAAGAGCGTGCTTCTTGCTCTAAAGCAGAGTGTGATCAATGGATGAGAACTCTGCTCTGTGTTTCACTTCAGAAATGGAGTTAAATCCCAGGTTCTGAGTCTTCCTACAAGGAAGACTTCGATTCAAGGAAGGGCAGTTACTTTACAGCTCAAACAAACTACATCGTTCACGAAGCTCACAGGTTTCTCAATTTAACTGACAAGCATCGGATGTTAGAGGACCTGTGCTTTGTATCAATTTCAGAGGGAGAGTTGGACTAGATATGGTCCGTATGTGTAGGAAACACCGTTGTTCTTTTCTCAGCACACTCATGATTCCTGCTGTCTTAGAGACTCTAGAAAGCAAGAGCGTGCTTATTGCTCTAAAGCAGAGTGTGATGTATATATGAGTTCTCCTGTGTGTTTCACTTCAGAAATGGAGTTATATCCCAGGTTCTGAGTCTTCCTACAAGCAAGACTTCAGTTCAGGTAAGGGCAGTTACTTTACAGCTCAAACGAATTACATTGTTCTCGAAGCTCACACGTTTCTCATCTTAACTGACAAGCATTGGATGTTAGAGGACCTGTGGTTTGTTTCAGTTTAAGGAGCAGAGATGAACTAGATATGTTTTCTATGTGTAGGAAACACCGTTCTTTTGTTATGAGCACACTCAAGTTTCCTGCTTTATTAGAGAATCTAGAAAGCAAGAGAGTGCTTCTTGCCCTAAAGCAGAGTGTGATCCATGGATGAGAACTGTGTTGTTTGTTTCTCTTCAGAAATGGAGTTAAACCCCACGTCCTGTGTCTTCCTAAATGCAAGACTTCATTTCAGGTAAGGACAGTCACTTTTCAGCTCAAACGAACTACATCGTTCACAAAGCTCACACGTTTCTCATCTTAACTGATAAGCATCGGATGTTAGAGGACCAGTGCTTTGTATCAGTTTCAGAAGCAGAGTTGTACTAGATATGGTCCGTATGTGTAGGAAACACCGTTCTTTTGTTCTCAGCACACTCAGGTTTCCTGCTGTCTTAGAGACTCTAGAAAGCAAGAGTGTGCTTCTTTCCCTAAAGCAGAGTGTGATCAATGGATGAGAACTCTGCTGTGTGTTTCACTTAAGAAATGGAGTTTAATCCCAGGCTCTGATTCTTCCTACAAGGAAGACTTCGATTCATTAAGGGCAGTTACTTTACAGCTCAAACGAACTACATCGTTCACGAAGCTCACACGATTCTAATCTTAACTGACAAGCATCCGATGTTAGAGGACCAGTGCTTTGTATCAGTTTCAGAAGCAGAGATGTACTAGATATGGTCCGTATGTGTAGGAAACACTGTTCTTTGGATCTCAGCACACTCAGGTTTCCTGCTGTCTTAGAGACTGTGGAAAGCAAGAGCTTGCTTCTTGCTCTAAAGCAGAGTGTGATCAATGGATGAGAACTCTGCTCTGTGTTTCTCTTCAGAAATGGAGTTAAATCCCAGGTTCTGAGTCTTCCTACATGGAAGACTTCGATTCAAGGAAGGGCAGTTACTTTACAGCTCAAACGAACTACATTGTTCACGAAGCTCACAGGTTTCTCAATTTAACTGACAAGCATCGGATGTTAGAGGACCTGTGCTTTGTATCAATTTCAGAGGGAGAGTTGGACTAGATATGGTCCGTATGTGTAGGAAAAACCGTTGTTTTTTTCTCAGCACACTCATGATACCTTCTGTCTTAGAGACTCTAGAAAGCAAGAGCGTGCTTATTGCTCTAAAGCAGAGTGTGATGTATATATGAGTTCTGCTGTGTGTTTCACTTCAGAAATGGATTTAAATCCCAGGTTCTGAGTCTTCCTACAAGCAAGACTTCAGTTCAGGTAAGGGCAGTTACTTTACAGCTCAAACGAATTACATTGTTCACGAAGCTCACACGTTTGTCATCTTAACTGACAAGCATTGGATGTTAGAGGACCTGTGGTTTGTTTCAGTTTAAGGAGCAGAGATGAACTAGATATGGTTTCTATGTGTAGGAAACACCGTTCTTTTGTTATGAGCACACTCAAGTTTCCTGCTTTATTAGAGAATCTAGAAAGCAAGAGAGTGCTTCTTGCCCTAAAGCAGAGTGTGATCCATGGATGAGAACTGTGTTGTGTGTTTCTCTTCAGAAATGGAGTTAAACCCCACGTCCTGTGTCTTCCTACATGCAAGACTTCATTTCAGGTAAGGACGGTCACTTTTCAGCTCAAACGAACTACATCGTTCACAAAGCTCACACGTTTCTCATCTTAACTGACAAGCATCGGATGTTAGAGGACCAGTGCTTCGTATCAGTTTCAGAAGCAGAGTTGTACTAGATATGGTCCGTATGTGTAGGAAACACCGTTCTTTTGTTCTCAGCACACTCAGGTTTCCTGCTGTCTTAGAGACTCTAGAAAGCAAGAGTGTGCTTCTTGCTCTAAAGCAGAGTGTGATCAATGGATGAGAACTCTGCTGTGTGTTTCACTTAAGAAATGGAGTTAAATCCCAGGCTCTGAGTCTTCCTACAAGCAAGACTTCGTTTCATTAAGGGCAGTAACTTTACAGCTCAAACGAACTAGATCTTACACGAAGCTCACACATTCCTCATCTTAACTGACAAGCATCGGATGTTAGATGACCAGTGCTTCGTATCAGTTTCAGAAGCAGAGTTGTACTAGATATGGTCCGTATGTGTAGGAAACACTGTTCTTTGGTTCTCAGCACACTCAGGTTTCCTGCTGTCTTACAGACTGTAGAAAGCAAGAGCATGCTTCTTGCTCTAAAGCAGAGTGTGATCAATGGATGAGAACTCTGCTCTGTGTTTCACTTCAGAAATGGAGTTAAATCCCAGGTTCTGAGTCTTCCTACAAGGAAGACTTCGATTCAAGTAAGGGCAGTTACTTTACAGCTCAAACGAACTACATCGTACACGAAACTCACAGGTTTCTCAATTTAACTGACAAGCATTGGATGTTAGAGGACCTGTGCTTTGTATCAATTTCAGAGGGAGAGTTGGACTAGATACGGTTCGTATGTGTAGGAAACACCGTTGTTCTTTTCTCAGCACACTCATGATTCCTGCTGTCTTAGAGACACTAGAAAGCAAGAGCGTGTTTATTGCTCTAAAGCAGAGTGTGATGTATATATGAGTTCTGCTGTGTGTTTCACTTCAGAAATGGAGTTTAATCCCAGGCTCTGATTCTTCCTACAAGGAAGACTTCGATTCAAGTAAGGGCAGTTACTTTACAGCTCAAACGAACTACATCGTTCACGAAGCTCACACGATTCTCATCTTAACTGACAAGCATCGGATGTTAGAGGACCAGTGCTTTGTATCAGTTTCAGAAGCAGAGATGTACTAGATATGGTCCGTTTGTGTAGGAAACACTGTTCTTTGGTTCTCAGCACACTCAGGTTTCCTGCTGTCTTAGAGACTGTAGAAAGCAAGAGCGTGCTTCTTGCTCTAAAGCAGAGTGTGATCAACAGATGAGAACTCTGCTCTGTGTTTCACTTCAGAAATGGAGTTAAATCCCAGGTTCTGAGTCTTCCTACAAGGAAGACTTCGATTCAAGGAAGGGCAGTTACTTTACAGCTCAAACGAACTACATCGTTCACGAAGCTCACAGGTTTCTCAATTTAACTGACAAACATTGGATGTTAGAGGACTTGTGCTTTGTATCAATTTCAGAGGGAGAGTTGGACTAGATAAGGTCCGTATGTGTAGGAAACACCGTTGTTCTTTTCTCAGCACACTCATGATTCCTGCTGTCTTAGAGACTCTAGAAAGCAAGAGCGTGCTTATTGCTCTAAAGCAGAGTGTGATGTACATATGAGTTCTGCTGTGTGTTTCACTTCAGAAATGGATTTAAATCCCAGGTTCTGAGTCTTCCTACAAGCAAGACTTCAGTTCAGGTAAGGGCAGTTACTTTACAGCTTAAACGAATTACATTGTTCACAAAGCTCACACGTTTCTCATCTTAACTGACAAGCATTGGATGTTAGAGGACCTGTGGTTTGTTTCAGTTTAAGGAGCAGAGATGAACTAGATATGGTTTCTATGTGTAGGAAACACCGTTCTTTTGTTATGAGCACACTCAAGTTTCCTGCTTTATTAGAGAATATAGAAAGCAAGAGAGTGCTTCTTGCCCTAAAGCAGAGTGTGATCAATGGATGAGAACTCTGCTGTGTGTTTCACTTCAGAAATGGAGTTAAATCCCAGGCTCTGAGTCTTCCTACAAGCAAGACTTCGTTTCAGGTAAGGGCAGTAACTTTACAGCTCAAACGAACTAGATCTTACACGAAGCTCACACATTCCTCATCTTAACTGACAAGCATCGGATGTTAGAGGACCAGTGCTTTGTATCAGTTTCAGAAGCAGAGTTGTACTAGATATGGTCCGTATGTGTAGGAAACACTGTTCTTTGGTTCTCAGCACACTCAGGTTTCCTGCTGTCTTAGAGACTGTAGAAAGCAAGAGCGTGCTTCTTGCTCTAAAGCAGAGTGTGATCAATGGATGAGAACTCTGCTCTGTGTTTCACTTCAGAAATGGAGTTAAATCCCAGGTTCTGAGTCTTCCTACAAGGAAGACTTCGATTCAAGGAAGGGCAGTTACTTTACAGCTCAAACGAACTACATCGTTCACGAAGCTCACAGGTTTCTCAATTTAACTGACAAGCATCGGATGTTAGAGGACCTGTGCTTTGTATCAATTTCAGAGGGAGAGTTGGACTAGATATGGTCCGTATGTGTAGGAAACACCGTTGTTCTTTTCTCAGCACACTCATGATTCCTGCTGTCTTAGAGACTCTAGAAAGCAAGAGCGTGCTTATTGCTCTAAAGCAGAGTGTGATGTATATATGAGTTCTGCTGTGTGTTTCACTTCAGAAATGGAGTTAAATCCCAGGTTCTGAGTCTTCCTACAAGCAAGACTTCAGTTCAGGTAAGGGCAGTTACTTTACAGCTCAAACGAATTACATTGTTCACGAAGCTCACACGTTTCTCATCTTAACTGACAAGCATTGGATGTTAGAGGACCTGTGGTTTGTTTCATTTTAAGGAGCAGAGATGAACTAGATATGGTTTCTATGTGTAGGAAACACCGTTCTTTTGTTATGAGCACACTCAAGTTTCCTGCTTTATTAGAGAATCTAGAAAGCAAGAGAGTGCTTCTTGCCCTAAAGCAGAGTGTGATCCATGGATGAGAACTGTGTTGTGTGTTTCTCTTCAGAAATGGAGTTAAACCCCACGTCCTGTGTCTTCCTACATGCAAGACTTCATTTCAGGTAAGGACAGTCACTTTTCAGCTCAAACGAACTACATCGTTCACAAAGCTCACACGTTTCTCATCTTAACTGATAAGCATCGGATGTTAGAGGACCAGTGCTTTGTATCAGTTTCAGAAGCAGAGTTGTACTAGATATGGTCCGTATGTGTAGGAAACACCGTTCTTTTGTTCTCAGCACACTCAGGTTTCCTGCTGTCTTAGAGACTCTAGAAAGCAAGAGTGTGCTTCTTTCCCTAAAGCAGAGTGTGATCAATGGATGAGAACTCTGCTGTGTGTTTCACTTAAGAAATGGAGTTTAATCCCAGGCTCTGATTCTTCCTACAAGGAAGACTTCGATTCATTAAGGGCAGTTACCTTACAGCTCAAATGTACTGCATTGTTCACGAAGCTCACACGATTCTAATCTTAACTGACAAGCATCGGATGTTAGAGGACCAGTGCTTTGTATCAGTTTCAGAAGCAGAGTTGTACTAGATATGGTCCGTATGTGTGGGAAACACCGTTCTTTTGTTCTCAGCACACTCAGGTTTCCTGCTGTCTTAGAGACTCTAGAAAGCAAGAGTGTGCTTCTTGCTCTAAAGCAGAGTGTGATCAATGGATGAGAACTCTGCTCTGTGTTTCACTTAAGAAATGGAGTTAAATCCCAGGCTCTGAGTCTTCCTAAAACGAAGACTTCGATTCAAGTAAGGACAGTTACTTTACAGCTCAAACGAACTACATCGTTCACAAAGCTCACACGATTCTAATCTTAACTGACAAGCATCAGATATTAGAGGTCCAGTGCTTGGTATCAGTTTCAGAAGCAGAGTTGGAGTAGATATGGTCCATATGTGTAGGAAACACCGTTCTTTTGTTCTGAGTACACTCAGGTTTCCTGCTGTCTTAGAGACTCTAGAAAGCAATAGCGTGCTTCTTGCTCTAAAGCAGAGTGTGATCAATGGATGAGAACTCTGCTGTGTGTTTCACTTCAGAAATGGAGTTAAATCCCAGGCTCTGAGTCTTCCTACAAGCAAGACTTCGTTTCATTAAGGGCAGTAACTTTACAGCTCAAACGAACTAGATCTTACACGAAGCTCACACATTCCTCATCTTAACTGACAAGCATCGGATGTTAGAGGACCAGTGCTTTGTATCAGTTTCAGAAGCAGAGTTGTACTAGATATGGTCCGTATGTGTAGGAAACACTGTTCTTTGGTTCTCAGCACACTCAGGTTTCCTGCTGTCTTAGAGACTGTAGAAAGCAAGAGCGTGCTTCTTGCTCTAAAGCAGAGTGTGATCAATGGATGAGAACTCTGCTCTGTGTTTCACTTCAGAAATGGAGTTAAATCCCAGGTTCTGAGTCTTCCTACAAGGAAGACTTCGATTCAAGGAAGGGCAGTTACTTTACAGCTCAAACGAACTACATCGTTCACGAAGCTCACAGGTTTCTCAATTTAACTGACAAGCATCGGATGTTAGAGGACCTGTGCTTTGTATCAATTTCAGAGGGAGAGTTGGACTAGATATGGTCCGTATGTGTAGGAAACACCGTTGTTTTTTTCTCAGCACACTCATGATACCTTCTGTCTTAGAGACTCTAGAAAGCAAGAGCGTGCTTATTGCTCTAAATCAGAGTGTGATGTATATATGAGTTCTGCTGTGTGTTTCAATTCAGAAATGGATTTAAATCCCAGGTTCTGAGTCTTCCTACAACCAAACTTCAGTTCAGGTAAGGGCAGTTACTTTACAGCTCAAACGAATTACATTGTTCACGAAGCTCACACATTTCTCATCTTAACTGACAAGCATTGGATGTCTAGGACCTGTGGTTTGTTTCAGTTTAAGGAGCAGAGATGAACTAGATATGGTTTCTATGTGTAGGAAACACCGTTCTTTTGTTATGAGCACACTCAAGTTTCCTGCTTTATTATAGAATCTAGAAAGCAAGAGAGTGCTTCTTGCCCTAAAGCAGAGTGTGATCCATGGATGAGAACTGTGTTGTGTGTTTCTCTTCAGAAATGGAGTTAAACCCCACGTCCTGTGTCTTCCTACATGCAAGACTTCATTTCAGGTAAGGACGGTCACTTTTCAGCTCAAACGAACTACATCGTTCACAAAGCTCACACGTTTCTCATCTTAACTGACAAGCATCGGATGTTAGAGGACCAGTGCTTCGTATCAGTTTCAGAAGCAGAGTTGTACTAGATATGGTCCGTATGTGTAGGAAACACCGTTCTTTTGTTCTCAGCACACTCAGGTTTCCTGCTGTCTTAGAGACTCTAGAAAGCAAGAGTGTGCTTCTTGCTCTAAAGCAGAGTGTGATCAATGGATGAGAACTCTGCGGTGTGTTTCACTTCAGAAATGGAGTTAAATCCCAGGCTCTGAGTCTTCCTACATGCAAGACTTCGTTTCATTAAGGGCAGTAACTTTACAGCTCAAACGAACTAGATCTTACACGAAGCTCACACATTCCTCATCTTAACTGACAAGCATCGGATGTTAGAGGACCAGTGCTTTGTATCAGTTTCAGAAGCAAAGATGTACTAGATATGGTCCGTATGTGTAGGAAACACTGTTCTTTGGTTCTCAGCACACTCAGGTTTCCTGCTGTCTTAGAGACTGTAGAAAGCAAGAGCCTGCTTCTTGCTCTAAAGCAGAGTGTGATCAACAGATGAGAACTCTGCTCTGTGTTTCACTTCAGAAATGGAGTTAAATCCCAGGTTCTGAGTCTTCCTACAAGGAAGACTTCGATTCAAGGAAGGGCAGTTACTTTACAGCTCAAACAAACTACATCGTACACGAAACTCACAAGTTTCTCAATTTAACTGACAAGCATTGGATGTTAGAGGAACTGTGCTTTGTATCAATTTCAGAGGGAGAGTTGGACTAGATATGGTTCGTATGTGTAGGAAACACCGTTGTTCTTTTCTCAGCACACACATGATTCCTGCTGTCTTAGAGACTCTAGAAAGCAAGTGCGTGCTTATTGCTCTAAAGCAGAGTGTGATGTATATATGAGTTCTGCTGTGTGTTTCACTTCAGAAATGGAGTTAAATCCCAGGTTCTGAGTCTTCCTACAAGGAAGACTTCAGTTCAGGTAAGGGCAGTTACTTTACAGCTCAAACGAATTACATTGTTCACGAAGCTCACACGTTTCTCATCTTAACTGACAAGCATTGGATGTTAGAGGACCTGTGGTTTGTTTCAGTTTAAGGAGCAGAGATGAACTAGATATGGTTTCTATGTGTAGGAAACACCGTTCTTTTGTTAGGAGCACACTCAAGTTTCCTGCTTTATTAGAGAATCTAGAAAGCAAGAGAGTGCTTCTTGCCCTAAAGCAGAGTGTGATCCATGGATGAGAACTGTGTTGTGTGTTTCTCTTCAGAAATGGAGTTAAACCCCACGTCCTGTGTCTTCCTACATGCAAGACTTCATTTCAGGTAAGGACAGTCACTTTTCAGCTCAAACGAACTACATCGTTCACAAAGCTCACACGTTTCTCATCTTAACTGATAAGCATCGGATGTTAGAGGACCAGTGCTTTGTATCAGTTTCAGAAGCAGAGTTGTACTAGATATGGTCCGTATGTTTAGGAAACACCGTTCTTTTGTTCTCAGCACACTCAGGTTTCCTGCTGTCTTAGAGACTGTAGAAAGCAAGAGTGTGCTTCTTGCTCTAAAGCAGAGTGTGATCAATGGATGAGAACTCTGCTCTGTGTTTCACTTAAGAAATGGAGTTTAATCCCAGGCTCTGATTCTTCCTACAAGGAAGACTTCGATTCAAGTAAGGGCAGTTACTTTACAGCTCAAAAGAACTACATTGTACACGAAACTCACAGGTTTCTCAATTTAACTGACAAGCATTGGATGTTAGAGGACCTGTGCTTTGTATCAATTTCAGAGGGAGAGTTGGACTAGATATGGTTCGTATGTGTAGGAAACACCGTTGTTCTTTTCTCAGCACACTCATGATTCCTGCTGTCTTAGAGACTCTAGAAAGCAAGAGCGTGCTTATTGCTCTAAAGCAGAGTGTGATGTATATATGAGTTCTGCTGTGTGTTTCACTTCAGAAATGGATTTAAATCCCAGGTTCTGAGTCTTCCTACAAGCAAGACTTCAGTTCAGGTAAGGGCAGTTACTTTACAGCTCAAACGAATTACATTGTTCACGAAGCTCACACGTTTCTCATCTTAACTGACAAGCATTGGATGTTAGAGGACCTGTGGTTTGTTTCATTTTAAGGAGCAGAGATGAACTAGATATGGTTTCTATGTGTAGGAAACACCGTTCTTTTGTTATGAGCACACTCAAGTTTCCTGCTTTATTAGAGAATCTAGAAAGCAAGAGAGTGCTTCTTGCCCTAAAGCAGAGTGTGATCCATGGATGAGAACTGTGTTGTGTGTTTCTCTTCAGAAATGGAGTTAAACCCCACGTCCTGTGTCTTCCTACATGCAAGACTTCATTTCAGGTAAGGACAGTCACTTTTCAGCTCAAACGAACTACATCGTTCACAAAGCTCACACGTTTCTCATCTTAACTGATAAGCATCGGATGTTAGAGGACCAGTGCTTTGTATCAGTTTCAGAAGCAGAGTTGTACTAGATATGGTCCGTATGTGTAGGAAACACCGTTCTTTTGTTCTCAGCACACTCAGGTTTCCTGCTGTCTTAGAGACTCTAGAAAGCAAGAGTGTGCTTCTTTCCCTAAAGCAGAGTGTGATCAATGGATGAGAACTCTGCTGTGTGTTTCACTTAAGAAATGGAGTTTAATCCCAGGCTCTGATTCTTCCTACAAGGAAGACTTCGATTCATTAAGGGCAGTTACCTTACAGCTCAAATGTACTGCATTGTTCACGAAGCTCACACGATTCTAATCTTAACTGACAAGCATCGGATGTTAGAGGACCAGTGCTTTGTATCAGTTTCAGAAGCAGAGTTGTACTAGATATGGTCCGTATGTGTAGGAAACACTGTTCTTTGGTTCTCAGCACACTCAGGTTTCCTGCTGTCTTAGAGACTGTAGAAAGCAAGAGCGTGCTTCTTGCTCTAAAGCAGAGTGTGATCAATGGATGAGAACTCTGCTCTGTGTTTCACTTCAGAAATGGAGTTAAATCCCAGGTTCTGAGTCTTCCTACAAGGAAGACTTCGATTCAAGGAAGGGCAGTTACTTTACAGCTCAAACGAACTACATCGTTCACGAAGCTCACAGGTTTCTCAATTTAACTGACAAGCATCGGATGTTAGAGGACCTGTGCTTTGTATCAATTTCAGAGGGAGAGTTGGACTAGATATGGTCCGTATGTGTAGGAAACACCGTTGTTTTTTTCTCAGCACACTCATGATACCTTCTGTCTTAGAGACTCTAGAAAGCAAGAGCGTGCTTATTGCTCTAAATCAGAGTGTGATGTATATATGAGTTCTGCTGTGTGTTTCAATTCAGAAATGGATTTAAATCCCAGGTTCTGAGTCTTCCTACAACCAAACTTCAGTTCAGGTAAGGGCAGTTACTTTACAGCTCAAACGAATTACATTGTTCACGAAGCTCACACATTTCTCATCTTAACTGACAAGCATTGGATGTCTAGGACCTCTGGTTTGTTTCAGTTTAAGGAGCAGAGATGAACTAGATATGGTTTCTATGTGTAGGAAACACCGTTCTTTTGTTATGAGCACACTCAAGTTTCCTGCTTTATTAGAGAATCTAGAAAGCAAGAGAGTGCTTCTTGCCCTAAAGCAGAGTGTGATCCATGGATGAGAACTGTGTTGTGTGTTTCTCTTCAGAAATGGAGTTAAACCCCACGTCCTGTGTCTTCCTACATGCAAGACTTCATTTCAGGTAAGGACGGTCACTTTTCAGCTCAAACGAACTACATCGTTCACAAAGCTCACACGTTTCTCATCTTAACTGACAAGCATCGGATGTTAGAGGACCAGTGCTTCGTATCAGTTTCAGAAGCAGAGTTGTACTAGATATGGTCCGTATGTGTAGGAAACACCGTTCTTTTGTTCTCAGCACACTCAGGTTTCCTGCTGTCTTAGAGACTCTAGAAAGCAAGAGTGTGCTTCTTGCTCTAAAGCAGAGTGTGATCAATGGATGAGAACTCTGCGGTGTGTTTCACTTCAGAAATGGAGTTAAATCCCAGGCTCTGAGTCTTCCTACATGCAAGACTTCGTTTCATTAAGGGCAGTAACTTTACAGCTCAAACGAACTAGATCTTACACGAAGCTCACACATTCCTCATCTTAACTGACAAGCATCGGATGTTAGAGGACCAGTGCTTTGTATCAGTTTCAGAAGCAAAGATGTACTAGATATGGTCCGTATGTGTAGGAAACACTGTTCTTTGGTTCTCAGCACACTCAGGTTTCCTGCTGTCTTAGAGACTGTAGAAAGCAAGAGCCTGCTTCTTGCTCTAAAGCAGAGTGTGATCAACAGATGAGAACTCTGCTCTGTGTTTCACTTCAGAAATGGAGTTAAATCCCAGGTTCTGAGTCTTCCTACAAGGAAGACTTCGATTCAAGGAAGGGCAGTTACTTTACAGCTCAAACAAACTACATCGTACACGAAACTCACAAGTTTCTCAATTTAACTGACAAGCATTGGATGTTAGAGGAACTGTGCTTTGTATCAATTTCAGAGGGAGAGTTGGACTAGATATGGTTCGTATGTGTAGGAAACACCGTTGTTCTTTTCTCAGCACACACATGATTCCTGCTGTCTTAGAGACTCTAGAAAGCAAGTGCGTGCTTATTGCTCTAAAGCAGAGTGTGATGTATATATGAGTTCTGCTGTGTGTTTCACTTCAGAAATGGAGTTAAATCCCAGGTTCTGAGTCTTCCTACAAGGAAGACTTCAGTTCAGGTAAGGGCAGTTACTTTACAGCTCAAACGAATTACATTGTTCACGAAGCTCACACGTTTCTCATCTTAACTGACAAGCATTGGATGTTAGAGGACCTGTGGTTTGTTTCAGTTTAAGGAGCAGAGATGAACTAGATATGGTTTCTATGTGTAGGAAACACCGTTCTTTTGTTAGGAGCACACTCAAGTTTCCTGCTTTATTAGAGAATCTAGAAAGCAAGAGAGTGCTTCTTGCCCTAAAGCAGAGTGTGATCCATGGATGAGAACTGTGTTGTGTGTTTCTCTTCAGAAATGGAGTTAAACCCCACGTCCTGTGTCTTCCTACATGCAAGACTTCATTTCAGGTAAGGACAGTCACTTTTCAGCTCAAACGAACTACATCGTTCACAAAGCTCACACGTTTCTCATCTTAACTGATAAGCATCGGATGTTAGAGGACCAGTGCTTTGTATCAGTTTCAGAAGCAGAGTTGTACTAGATATGGTCCGTATGTTTAGGAAACACCGTTCTTTTGTTCTCAGCACACTCAGGTTTCCTGCTGTCTTAGAGACTGTAGAAAGCAAGAGTGTGCTTCTTGCTCTAAAGCAGAGTGTGATCAATGGATGAGAACTCTGCTCTGTGTTTCACTTAAGAAATGGAGTTTAATCCCAGGCTCTGATTCTTCCTACAAGGAAGACTTCGATTCAAGTAAGGGCAGTTACTTTACAGCTCAAAAGAACTACATTGTACACGAAACTCACAGGTTTCTCAATTTAACTGACAAGCATTGGATGTTAGAGGACCTGTGCTTTGTATCAATTTCAGAGGGAGAGTTGGACTAGATATGGTTCGTATGTGTAGGAAACACCGTTGTTCTTTTCTCAGCACACTCATGATTCCTGCTGTCTTAGAGACTCTAGAAAGCAAGAGCGTGCTTATTGCTCTAAAGCAGAGTGTGATGTATATATGAGTTCTGCTGTGTGTTTCACTTCAGAAATGGAGTGAAATCCCAGGTTCTGAGTCTTCTTACAAGCAAGACTTCAGTTCAGGTAAGGGCAGTTACTTTACAGCTCAAACGAATTACATTGTTCACGAAGCTCACACGTTTCTCATCTTAACTGACAAGCATTGGATGTTAGAGGACCTGTGGTTTGTTTCAGTTTAAGGAGCAGAGATGAACTAGATATGGTTTCTATGTGTAGGAAACACTGTTCTTTTGTTATGAGCACACTCAAGTTTCCTGCTTTATTAGAGAATCTAGAAAGCAAGAGAGTGCTTCTTGCCCTAAAGCAGAGTGTGATCCATGGATGAGAACTGTGTTGTGTGTTTCTCTTCAGAAATGGAGTTAAACCCCACGTCCTGTGTCTTCCTACATGCAAGACTTCATTTCAGGTAAGGACAGTCACTTTTCAGCTCAAACGAACTACATCGTTCACAAAGCTCACACGTTTCTCATCTTAACTGATAAGCATCGGATGTTAGAGGACCAGTGCTTTGTATCAGTTTCAGAAGCAGAGTTGTACTAGATATGGTCCATATGTGTAGGAAACACCGTTCTTTTGTTCTCAGCACACTCAGGTTTCCTGCTGTCTTAGAGAATCTAGAAAGCAAGAGTGTGCTTCTTTCTCTAAAGCAGAGTGTAATCAATGGATGAGAACTCTGCTGTGTGTTTCACTTAAGAAATGGAGTTTAATCACAGGCTCTGATTCTTCCTACAAGGAAGACTTCGATTCAAGTAAGGGCAGTTACTTTACAGCTCAAACGAACTACATCGTTCACGAAGCTCACACGATTCTAATCTTAACTGACAAGCATCGGATATTAGAGGACTTGTACTTTGTATCAATTTCAGAGGGAGAGTTGGACTAGATAAGGTCCGTATGTGTAGGAAACACCGTTATTCTTTTCTCAGCACACTCATTATACCTTCTGTCTTAGAGACTCTAGAAAGCAAGAGCGTGCTTATTGCTCTAAAGCAGAGTGTGATGTATATATGAGTTCTGCTGTGTGTTTCACTTCAGAAATGGAGTGAAATCCCAGGTTCTGAGTCTTCTTACAAGCAAGACTTCAGTTCAGGTAAGGGCAGTTACTTTACAGCTCAAACGAATTACATTGTTCTCGAAGCTCACACGTTTCTCATCTTAACTGACAAGCATTGGATGTTAGAGGACCTGTGGTTTGTTTCAGTTTAAGGAGCAGAGATGAACTAGATATGGTTTCTATGTGTAGGAAACACCGTTCTTTTGTTATGAGCACACTCAAGTTTCATGCTTTATTAGAGAATCTAGAAAGCAAGAGAGTGCTTCTTGCCCTAAAGCAGAGTGTGATCCATGGATGAGAACTGTGTTGTGTGTTTCTCTTCAGAAATGGAGTTAAACCCCACGTCCTGTGTCTTCCTACATGCAAGACTTCATTTCAGGTAAGGACGGTCACTTTTCAGCTCAAACGAACTACATCGTTCACAAAGCTCACACGTTTCTCATCTTAACTGACAAGCATCGGATGTTAGAGGACCAGTGCTTTGTATCAGTTTCAGAAGCAGAGTTGTACTAGATATGGTCCTTATGTGTGGGAAACACCGTTCTTTTGTTCTCAGCACACTCAGGTTTCCTGCTGTCTTAGAGACTCTAGAAAGCAAGAGTGTGCTTCTTGCTCTAAAGCAGAGTGTGATCAATGGATGAGAACTCTGCTCTGTGTTTCACTTAAGAAATGGAGTTAAATCCCAGGCTCTGAGTCTTCCTACAAGGAAGACCTCGATTCAAGTAAGGACAGTTACTTTACAGCTCAAACGAACTACATCGTTCACGAAGCTCACACGATTCTAATCTTAAATGACAAGCATCGGATATTAGAGGTCCAGTGCTTTGTATCAGTTTCAGAAGCAGAGTTGGACTAGATATGGGCCATATGTGTAGGAAACACCGTTCTTTTGTTCTCAGCACACTCAGGTTTCCTTCTGTCTTAGAGACTCTGGAAAGCAATAGCGTGCTTCTTGCTCTAAAGCAGAGTGTGATCAATGGATGAGAACTCTGCTGTGTGTTTCACTTCAGAAATGGAGTTAAATCCCAGGCTCTGAGTCTTCCTACAAGCAAGACTTCGTTTCATTAAGGGCAGTAACTTTACAGCTCAAACGAACTACATCTTACACGAAGCTCACACATTCCTCATCTTAACTGACAAGTATCGGATGTTAGAGGACCAGTGCTTTGTATCAGTTTCAGAAGCAGAGATGTACTAGATATGGTCCGTTTGTGTAGGAAACACTGTTCTTTGGTTCTCAGCACACTCAGTTTTCCTGCTGTCTTAGAGAATGTAGAAAGCAAGAGTGTGCTTCTTGCTCTAAAGCAGAGTGTGATCAATGGATGAGAACTCTTCTCTGTGTTTCACTTCAGAAATGGAGTTAAATCCCAGGCTCTGAGTCTTCCTACAAGCAAGACTTCGTTTCATTAAGGGCAGTAACTTTACAGCTCAAACGAACTACATCGTTCACGAAGCTCACACGATTCTAATCTTAAATGACAAGCATCGGATATTAGAGGTCCAGTGCTTTGTATCAGTTTCAGAAGCAGTGATGTACTAGATATGGTCCGTATGTGTAGGAAACACTGTTCTTTGGATCTCAGCACACTCATGATACCTTCTGTCTTAGAGACTCTAGAAAGCAAGAGCGTGCTTATTGCTCTAAAGCAGAGTGTGATGTATATATGAGTTCTGCTGTGTGTTTCACTTCAGAAATGGATTTAAATCCCAGGTTCTGAGTCTTCCTACAAGCAAGACTTCAGTTCAGGTAAGGGCAGTTACTTTACAGCTCAAACGAATTACATTGTTCACGAAGCTCACACGTTTCTCATCTTAACTGACAAGCATTGGATGTTAGTGGACCTGTGCTTTGTATCAATTTCAGAGGGAGAGTTGGACTAGATATGGTCCGTAGATGTAGGAAACACCGTTGTTCTTTTCTCAGCACACTCATGATACCTTCTGTCTTAGAGACTCTAGAAAGCAAGAGCGTGCTTATTGCTCTAAAGCAGAGTGTGATGGATATATGAGTTCTGCTGTGTGTTTCACTTCAGAAATGGATTTAAATCCCAGGTTCTGAGTCTTCTTACAAGCAAGACTTTAGTTCAGGTAAGGGCAGTTACTTTACAGCTCAAACGAATTACATTGTTCACGAAGCTCACACGTTTCTCATCTTAACTGACAAGCATTGGATGTTAGAGGACCTGTGGTTTGTTTCAGTTTAAGGAGCAGAGATGAACTAGATATGGTTTCTATGTGTAGGAAACACCGTTCTTTTGTTAGGAGCACACTCAAGTTTCCTGCTTTATTAGAGAATCTAGAAAGCAAGAGAGTGCTTCTTGCCCTAAAGCAGAGTGTGATCCATGGATGAGAACTGTGTTGTGTGTTTCTCTTCATAAATGGAGTTAAACCCCACGTCCTGTGTCTTCCTACATGCAAGACTTCATTTCAGGTAAGGACGGTCACTTTTCAGCTCAAACGAACTACATCGTTCACAAAGCTCACACGTTTCTCATCTTAACTGACAAGCATCGGATGTTAGAGGACCAGTGCTTTGTATCAGTTTCAGAAGCAGAGTTGTACTAGATATGGTCCGTATGTGTAGGAAACACCGTTCTTTTGTTCTCAGCACACTCAGGTTTCCTGCTGTCTTAGAGACTCTAGAAAGCAAGAGTGTGCTTCTTGCTCTAAAGCAGAGTGTGATCAATGGATGAGAACTCTGCTCTGTGTTTCACTTAAGAAATGGAGTTAAATCCCAGGCTCTGAGTCTTCCTACAAGCAAGACTTCGTTTCATTAAGGGCAGTAACTTTACAGCTCAAACGAACTAGATCTTACACGAAGCTCACACATTCCTCATCTTAACTGACAAGCATCGGATGTTAGAGGACCAGTGCTTTGTATCAGTTTCAGAAGCAGAGATGTACTAGATATGGTCCGTATGTGTAGGAAACACTGTTCTTTGGTTCTCAGCACACTCAGGTTTCCTGCTGTCTTAGAGACTGTAGAAAGCAAGAGCGTGCTTCTTGCTCTAAAGCAGAGTGTGATCAATGGATGAGAACTCTGCTCTGTGTTTCACTTCAGAAATGGAGTTAAATCCCAGGTTCTGAGTCTTCCTACAAGGAAGACTTCGATTCAAGGAAGGGCAGTTACTTTACAGCTCAAACAAACTACATCGTTCACGAAGCTCACAGGTTTCTCAATTTAACTGACAAGCATCGGATGTTAGAGGACCTGTGCTTTGTATCAATTTCAGAGGGAGAGTTGGACTAGATATGGTCCGTATGTGTAGGAAACACCGTTGTTCTTTTCTCAGCACACTCATGATTCCTGCTGTCTTAGAGACTCTAGAAAGCAAGAGCGTGCTTATTGCTCTAAAGCAGAGTGTGATGTATATATGAGTTCTCCTGTGTGTTTCACTTCAGAAATGGAGTTATATCCCAGGTTCTGAGTCTTCCTACAAGCAAGACTTCAGTTCAGGTAAGGGCAGTTACTTTACAGCTCAAACGAATTACATTGTTCTCGAAGCTCACACGTTTCTCATCTTAACTGACAAGCATTAGATGTTAGAGGATCTGTGGTTTGTTTCAGTTTAAGGAGCAGAGATGAACTAGATATGGTTTCTATGTGTAGGAAACACCGTTCTTTTGTTATGAGCACACTCAAGTTTCCTGCTGTATTAGAGAATCTAGAAAGCTAGAGAGTGCTTCTTGCCCTAAAGCAGAGTGTGATCCATGGATGAGAACTGTGTTGTTTGTTTCTCTTCAGAAATGGAGTTAAACCCCACGTCCTGTGTCTTCCTAAATGCAAGACTTCATTTCAGGTAAGGACAGTCACTTTTCAGCTCAAACGAACTACATCGTTCACAAAGCTCACACGTTTCTCCTCTTAACTGATAAGCATCGGATGTTAGAGGACCAGTGCTTTGTATCAGTTTCAGAAGCAGAGTTGTACTAGATATGGTCCGTATGTGTAGGAAACACCGTTCTTTTGTTCTCAGCACACTCAGGTTTCCTGCTGTCTTAGAGACTCTAGAAAGCAAGAGTGTGCTTCTTTCCCTAAAGCAGAGTGTGATCAATGGATGAGAACTCTGCTGTGTGTTTCACTTAAGAAATGGAGTTTAATCCCAGGCTCTGATTCTTCCTACAAGGAAGACTTCGATTCATTAAGGGCAGTTACTTTACAGCTCAAACGAACTACATCGTTCACGAAGCTCACACGATTCTAATCTTAACTGACAAGCATCCGATGTTAGAGGACCAGTGCTTTGTATCAGTTTCAGAAGCAGAGATGTACTAGATATGGTCCGTATGTGTAGGAAACACTGTTCTTTGGATCTCAGCACACTCAGGTTTCCTGCTGTCTTAGAGACTGTGGAAAGCAAGAGCGTGCTTCTTGCTCTAAAGCAGAGTGTGATCAATGGATGAGAACTCTGCTCTGTGTTTCACTTCAGAAATGGAGTTAAATCCCAGGTTCTGAGTCTTCCTACAAGGAAGACTTCGATTCAAGGAAGGGCAGTTACTTTACAGCTCAAACGAACTACATTGTTCACGAAGCTCACAGGTTTCTCAATTTAACTGACAAGCATCGGATGTTAGAGGACCTGTGCTTTGTATCAATTTCAGAGGGAGAGTTGGACTAGATATGGTCCGTATGTGTAGGAAAAACCGTTGTTTTTTTCTCAGCACACTCATGATACCTTCTGTCTTAGAGACTCTAGAAAGCAAGAGCGTGCTTATTGCTCTAAAGCAGAGTGTGATGTATATATGAGTTCTGCTGTATGTTTCACTTCAGAAATGGATTTAAATCCCAGGTTCTGAGTCTTCCTACAAGCAAGACTTCAGTTCAGGTAAGGGCAGGTACTTTACAGCTCAAACGAATTACATTGTTCACGAAGCTCACACGTTTCTCATCTTAACTGACAAGCATTGGATGTTAGAGGACCTGTGGTTTGTTTCAGTTTAAGGAGCAGAGATGAACTAGATATGGTTTCTATGTGTAGGAAACACCGTTCTTTTGTTATGAGCACACTCAAGTTTCCTGCTTTATTAGAGAATCTAGAAAGCAAGAGAGTGCTTCTTGCCCTAAAGCAGAGTGTGATCCATGGATGAGAACTGTGTTGTGTGTTTCTCTTCAGAAATGGAGTTAAACCCCACGTCCTGTGTCTTCCTACATGCAAGACTTCATTTCAGGTAAGGACGGTCACTTTTCAGCTCAAACGAACTACATCGTTCACAAAGCTCACACGTTTCTCATCTTAACTGACAAGCATCGGATGTTAGAGGACCAGTGCTTCGTATCAGTTTCAGAAGCAGAGTTGTACTAGATATGGTCCGTATGTGTAGGAAACACCGTTCTTTTGTTCTCAGCACACTCAGGTTTCCTGCTGTCTTAGAGACTCTAGAAAGCAAGAGTGTGCTTCTTGCTCTAAAGCAGAGTGTGATCAATGGATGAGAACTCTGCTGTGTGTTTCACTTCAGAAATGGAGTTAAATCCCAGGCTCTGAGTCTTCCTACAAGCAAGACTTCGTTTCATTAAGGGCAGTAACTTTACAGCTCAAACGAACTAGATCTTACACGAAGCTCACACATTCCTCATCTTAACTGACAAGCATCGGATGTTAGATGACCAGTGCTTCGTATCAGTTTCAGAAGCAGAGTTGTACTAGATATGGTCCGTATGTGTAGGAAACACTGTTCTTTGGTTCTCAGCACACTCAGGTTTCCTGCTGTCTTACAGACTGTAGAAAGCAAGAGCGTGCTTCTTGCTCTAAAGCAGAGTGTGATCAATGGATGAGAACTCTGCTCTGTGTTTCACTTCAGAAATGGAGTTAAATCCCAGGTTCTGAGTCTTCCTACAAGGAAGACTTCGATTCAAGTAAGGGCAGTTACTTTACAGCCCAAACGAACTACATCGTACACGAAACTCACAGGTTTCTCAATTTAACTGACAAGCATTGGATGTTAGAGGACCTGTGCTTTGTATCAATTTCAGAGGGAGAGTTGGACTAGATACGGTTCGTATGTGTAGGAAACACCGTTGTTCTTTTCTCAGCACACTCATGATTCCTGCTGTCTTAGAGACACTAGAAAGCAAGAGCGTATTTATTGCTCTAAAGCAGAGTGTGATGTATATATGAGTTCTGCTGTGTGTTTCACTTCAGAAATGGAGTTTAATCCCAGGCTCTGATTCTTCCTACAAGGAAGACTTCGATTCAAGTAAGGGCAGTTACTTTACAGCTCAAACGAACTACATCGTTCACGAAGCTCACACGATTCTCATCTTAACTGACAAGCATCGGATGTTAGAGGACCAGTGCTTTGTATCAGTTTCAGAAGCAGAGATGTACTAGATATGGTCCGTTTGTGTAGGAAACACTGTTCTTTGGTTCTCAGCACACTCAGGTTTCCTGCTGTCTTAGAGACTGTAGAAAGCAAGAGCTTGCTTCTTGCTCTAAAGCAGAGTGTGATCAACAGATGAGAACTCTGCTCTGTGTTTCACTTCAGAAATGGAGTTAAATCCCAGGTTCTGAGTCTTCCTACAAGGAAGACTTCGATTCAAGGAAGGGCAGTTACTTTACAGCTCAAACGAACTACATCGTTCACGAAGCTCACAGGTTTCTCAATTTAACTGACAAACATTGGATGTTAGAGGACTTGTGCTTTGTATCAATTTCAGAGGGAGAGTTGGACTAGATAAGGTCCGTATGTGTAGGAAACACCGTTGTTCTTTTCTCAGCACACTCATGATTCCTGCTGTCTTAGAGACTCTAGAAAGCAAGAGCGTGCTTATTGCTCTAAAGCAGAGTGTGATGTACATATGAGTTCTGCTGTGTGTTTCACTTCAGAAATGGATTTAAATCCCAGGTTCTGAGTCTTCCTACAAGCAAGACTTCAGTTCAGGTAAGGGCAGTTACTTTACAGCTTAAACGAATTACATTGTTCACAAAGCTCACACGTTTCTCATCTTAACTGACAAGCATTGGATGTTAGAGGACCTGTGGTTTGTTTCAGTTTAAGGAGCAGAGATGAACTAGATATGGTTTCTATGTGTAGGAAACACCGTTCTTTTGTTATGAGCACACTCAAGTTTCCTGCTTTATTAGAGAATATAGAAAGCAAGAGAGTGCTTCTTGCCCTAAAGCAGAGTGTGATCAATGGATGAGAACTCTGCTGTGTGTTTCACTTCAGAAATGGAGTTAAATCCCAGGCTCTGAGTCTTCCTACAAGCAAGACTTCGTTTCATTAAGGGCAGTAACTTTACAGCTCAAACGAACTAGATCTTACACGAAGCTCACACATTCCTCATCTTAACTGACAAGCATCGTATGTTAGAGGACCAGTGCTTTGTATCAGTTTCAGAAGCAGAGTTGTACTAGATATGGTCCGTATGTGTAGGAAACACTGTTCTTTGGTTCTCAGCACACTCAGGTTTCCTGCTGTCTTAGAGACTGTAGAAAGCAAGAGCGTGCTTCTTGCTCTAAAGCAGAGTGTGATCAATGGATGAGAACTCTGCTCTGTGTTTCACTTCAGAAATGGAGTTAAATCCCAGGTTCTGAGTCTTCCTACAAGGAAGACTTCGATTCAAGGAAGGGCAGTTACTTTACAGCTCAAACGAACTACATCGTTCACGAAGCTCACAGGTTTCTCAATTTAACTGACAAGCATCGGATGTTAGAGGACCTGTGCTTTGTATCAATTTCAGAGGGAGAGTTGGACTAGATATGGTCCGTATGTGTAGGAAACACCGTTGTTCTTTTCTCAGCACACTCATGATTCCTGCTGTCTTAGAGACTCTAGAAAGCAAGAGCGTGCTTATTGCTCTAAAGCAGAGTGTGATGTATATATGAGTTCTGCTGTGTGTTTCACTTCAGAAATGGATTTAAATCCCAGGTTCTGAGTCTTCCTACAAGCAAGACTTCAGTTCAGGTAAGGGCAGTTACTTTACAGCTCAAACGAATTACACTGTTCACAAAGCTCACACGTTTCTCATCTTAACTGACAAGCATTGGATGTTAGAGGACCTGTGGTTTGTTTCATTTTAAGGAGCAGAGATGAACTAGATATGGTTTCTATGTGTAGGAAACACCGTTCTTTTGTTATGAGCACACTCAAGTTTCCTGCTTTATTAGAGAATCTAGAAAGCAAGAGAGTGCTTCTTGCCCTAAAGCAGAGTGTGATCCATGGATGAGAACTGTGTTGTGTGTTTCTCTTCAGAAATGGAGTTAAACCCCACGTCCTGTGTCTTCCTACATGCAAGACTTCATTTCAGGTAAGGACAGTCACTTTTCAGCTCAAACGAACTACATCGTTCACAAAGCTCACACGTTTCTCATCTTAACTGATAAGCATCGGATGTTAGAGGACCAGTGCTTTGTATCAGTTTCAAAGCAGAGTTGTACTAGATATGGTCCGTATGTGTAGGAAACACCGTTCTTTTGTTCTCAGCACACTCAGGTTTCCTGCTGTCTTAGAGACTCTAGAAAGCAAGAGTGTGCTTCTTTCCCTAAAGCAGAGTGTGATCAATGGATGAGAACTCTGCTGTGTGTTTCACTTAAGAAATGGAGTTTAATCCCAGGCTCTGATTCTTCCTACAAGGAAGACTTCGATTCATTATGGGCAGTTACCTTACAGCTCAAATGAACTGCATTGTTCACGAAGCTCACACGATTCTAATCTTAACTGACAAGCATCGGATGTTAGAGGACCAGTGCTTTGTATCAGTTTCAGAAGCAGAGTTGTACTAGATATGGTCCGTATGTGTGGGAAACACCGTTCTTTTGTTCTCAGCACACTCAGGTTTCCTGCTGTCTTAGAGACTCTAGAAAGCAAGAGTGTGCTTCTTTCTCTAAAGCAGAGTGTGATCAATGGATGAGAACTCTGCTCTGTGTTTCACTTAAGAAATGGAGTTAAATCCCAGGCTCTGAGTCTTCCTAAAACGAAGACTTCGATTCAAGTAAGGACAGTTACTTTACAGCTCAAACGAACTACATCGTTCACAAAGCTCACACGATTCTAATCTTAACTGACAAGCATCAGATATTAGAGGTCCAGTGCTTGGTATCAGTTTCAGAAGCAGAGTTGGACTAGATATGGTCCATATGTGTAGGAAACACCGTTCTTTTGTTCTGAGCACACTCAGGTTTCCTGCTGTCTTAGAGACTCTAGAAAGCAATAGCGTGCTTCTTGCTCTAAAGCAGAGTGTGATCAATGGATGAGAACTCTGCTGTGTGTTTCACTTCAGAAATGGAGTTAAATCCCAGGCTCTGAGTCTTCCTACAAGCAAGACTTCGTTTCATTAAGGGCAGTAACTTTACAGCTCAAACGAACTAGATCTTACACGAAGCTCACACATTCCTCATCTTAACTGACAAGCATCGGATGTTAGAGGACCAGTGCTTTGTATCAGTTTCAGAAGCAGAGTTGTACTAGATATGGTCCGTATGTGTAGGAAACACTGTTCTTTGGTTCTCAGCACACTCAGGTTTCCTGCTGTCTTAGAGACTGTAGAAAGCAAGAGCGTGCTTCTTGCTCTAAAGCAGAGTGTGATCAATGGATGAGAACTCTGCTCTGTGTTTCACTTCAGAAATGGAGTTAAATCCCAGGTTCTGAGTCTTCCTACAAGGAAGACTTCGATTCAAGGAAGGGCAGTTACTTTACAGCTCAAACGAACTACATCGTTCACGAAGCTCACAGGTTTCTCAATTTAACTGACAAGCATCGGATGTTAGAGGACCTGTGCTTTGTATCAATTTCAGAGGGAGAGTTGGACTAGATATGGTCCGTATGTGTAGGAAACACCGTTGTTTTTTTCTCAGCACACTCATGATACCTTCTGTCTTAGAGACTCTAGAAAGCAAGAGCGTGCTTATTGCTCTAAATCAGAGTGTGATGTATATATGAGTTCTGCTGTGTGTTTCAATTCAGAAATGGATTTAAATCCCAGGTTCTGAGTCTTCCTACAACCAAACTTCAGTTCAGGTAAGGGCAGTTACTTTACAGCTCAAACGAATTACTTTGTTCACGAAGCTCACACGTTTCTCATCTTAACTGACAAGCATTGGATGTCTAGGACCTGTGGTTTGTTTCAGTTTAAGGAGCAGAGATGAACTAGATATGGTTTCTATGTGTAGGAAACACCGTTCTTTTGTTATGAGCACACTCAAGTTTCCTGCTTTATTAGAGAATCTAGAAAGCAAGAGAGTGCTTCTTGCCCTAAAGCAGAGTGTGATCCATGGATGAGAACTGTGTTGTGTGTTTCTCTTCAGAAATGGAGTTAAACCCCACGTCCTGTGTCTTCCTACATGCAAGACTTCATTTCAGGTAAGGACGGTCACTTTTCAGCTCAAACGAACTACATCGTTCACAAAGCTCACACGTTTCTCATCTTAACTGACAAGCATCGGATGTTAGAGGACCAGTGCTTCGTATCAGTTTCAGAAGCAGAGTTGTACTAGATATGGTCCGTATGTGTAGGAAACACCGTTCTTTTGTTCTCAGCACACTCAGGTTTCCTGCTGTCTTAGAGACTCTAGAAAGCAAGAGTGTGCTTTTTGCTCTAAAGCAGAGTGTGATCAATGGATGAGAACTCTGCTGTGTGTTTCACTTCAGAAATGGAGTTAAATCCCAGGCTCTGAGTCTTCCTACATGCAAGACTTCGTTTCATTAAGGGCAGTAACTTTACAGCTCAAACGAACTAGATCTTACACGAAGCTCACACATTCCTCATCTTAACTGACAAGCATCGGATGTTAGAGGACCAGTGCTTTGTATCAGTTTCAGAAGCAAAGATGTACTAGATATGGTCCGTATGTGTAGGAAACACTGTTCTTTGGTTCTCAGCACACTCAGGTTTCCTGCTGTCTTAGAGACTGTAGAAAGCAAGAGCCTGCTTCTTGCTCTAAAGCAGAGTGTGATCAATGGATGAGAACTCTGCTCTGTGTTTCACTTAAGAAATGGAGTTAAATCCCAGGTTCTGAGTCTTCCTACAAGGAAGACTTCGATTCAAGTAAGGGCAGTTACTTTACAGCTCAAACGAACTACATCGTACACGAAACTCACAAGTTTCTCAATTTAACTGACAAGCATTGGATGTTAGAGGAACTGTGCTTTGTATCAATTTCAGAGGGAGAGTTGGACTAGATATGGTTCGTATGTGTAGGAAACACCGTTGTTCTTTTCTCAGCACACACATGATTCCTGCTGTCTTAGAGACTCTAGAAAGCAAGTGCGTGCTTATTGCTCTAAAGCAGAGTGTGATGTATATATGAGTTCTGCTGTGTGTTTCACTTCAGAAATGGAGTAAAATCCCAGGTTCTGAGTCTTCCTACAAGGAAGACTTCAGTTCAGGTAAGGGCAGTTACTTTACAGCTCAAACGAATTACATTGTTCACGAAGCTCACACGTTTCTCATCTTAACTGACAAGCATTGGATGTTAGAGGACCTGTGGTTTGTTTCAGTTTAAGGAGCAGAGATGAACTAGATATCGTTTCTATGTGTAGGAAACACCGTTCTTTTGTTATGAGCACACTCAAGTTTCCTGCTTTATTAGAGAATCTATAAAGCAAGAGAGTGCTTCTTGCCCTAAAGCAGAGTGTGATCCATGGATGAGAACTGTGTTGTGTGTTTCTCTTCAGAAATGGAGTTTAACCCCACATCCTGTGTCTTCCTACATGCAAGACTTCATTTCAGGTAAGGACAGTCACTTTTCAGCTCAAACGAACTACATCGTTCACAAAGCTCACACGTTTCTCATCTTAACTGATAAGCATCGGATGTTAGAGGACCAGTGCTTTGTATCAGTTTCAGAAGCAGAGTTGTACTAGATATGGTCCGTATGTGTAGGAAACACTGTTCTTTGGTTCTCAGCACACTCAGGTTTCCTGCTGTCTTAGAGACTGTAGAAAGCAAGAGTGTGCTTCTTGCTCTAAAGCAGTGTGTGATCAATGGATGAGAACTCTGCTCTGTGTTTCACTTAAGAAATGGAGTTTAATCCCAGGCTCTGATTCTTCCTACAAGGAAGACTTCGATTCAAGTAAGGGCAGTTACTTTACAGCTCAAAAGAACTACATTGTACACGAAACTCACAGGTTTCTCAATTTAACTGACAAGCATTGGATGTTAGAGGACCTGTGCTTTGTATCAATTTCAGAGGGAGAGTTGGACTAGATATGGTTCGTATGTGTAGGAAACACCGTTGTTCTTTTCTCAGCACACTCATGATTCCTGCTGTCTTAGAGACTCTAGAAAGCAAGAGCGTGCTTATTGCTCTAAAGCAGAGTGTGATGTATATATGAGTTCTGCTGTGTGTTTCACTTCAGAAATGGAGTGAAATCCCATGTTCTGAGTCTTCTTACAAGCAAGACTTCAGTTCAGGTAAGGGCAGTTACTTTACAGCTCAAACGAATTACATTGTTCACGAAGCTCACACGTTTCTCATCTTAACTGACAAGCATTGGATGTTAGAGGACCTGTGGTTTGTTTCAGTTTAAGGAGCAGAGATGAACTAGATATGGTTTCTATGTGTAGGAAACACCGTTCTTTTGTTATGAGCACACTCAAGTTTCCTGCTTTATTAGAGAATCTAGAAAGCAAGAGAGTGCTTCTTGCCCTAAAGCAGAGTGTGATCCATGGATGAGAACTGTGTTGTGTGTTTCTCTTCAGAAATGGAGTTAAACCCCACGTCCTGTGTCTTCCTACATGCAAGACTTCATTTCAGGTAAGGACAGTCACTTTTCAGCTCAAACGAACTACATCGTTCACAAAGCTCACACGTTTCTCATCTTAACTGATAAGCATCGGATGTTAGAGGACCAGTGCTTTGTATCAGTTTCAGAAGCAGAGTTGTACTAGATATGGTCCATATGTGTAGGAAACACCGTTCTTTTGTTCTCAGCACACTCAGGTTTCCTGCTGTCTTAGAGACTCTAGAAAGCAAGAGTGTGCTTCTTTCTCTAAAGCAGAGTGTAATCAATGGATGAGAACTCTGCTGTGTGTTTCACTTAAGAAATGGAGTTTAATCCCAGGCTCTGATTCTCCCTACAAGGAAGACTTCGATTCAAGTAAGGGCAGTTACTTTACAGCTCAAACGAACTACATCGTTCACGAAGCTCACACGATTCTAATCTTAACTGACAAGCATCGGATGTTAGAGGACTTGTACTTTGTATCAATTTCAGAGGGAGAGTTGGACTAGATAAGGTCCGTATTTGTAGGAAACACCGTTATTCTTTTCTCAGCACACTCATTATACCTTCTGTCTTAGAGACTCTAGAAAGCAAGAGCGTGCTTATTGCTCTAAAGCAGAGTGTGATGTATATATGAGTTCTGCTGTGTGTTTCACTTCAGAAATGGAGTTAAATCCCAGGTTCTGAGTCTTCCTACAAGCAAGACTTCAGTTCAGGTAAGGGCAGTTACTTTACAGCTTAAACGAATTACATTGTTCACGAAGCTCACACGTTTCTCATCTTAACTGACAAGCATTGGATGTTAGAGGACCTGTGGTTTGTTTCAGTTTAAGGAGCAGAGATGAACTAGATATGGTTTCTATGTGTAGGAAACACCGTTCTTTTGTTATGAGCACACTCAAGTTTCATGCTTTATTAGAGAATCTAGAAAGCAAGAGAGTGCTTCTTGCCCTAAAGCAGAGTGTGATCCATGGATGAGAACTGTGTTGTGTGTTTCTCTTCAGAAATGGAGTTAAACCCCACGTCCTGTGTCTTCCTACATGCAAGACTTCATTTCAGGTAAGGACGGTCACTTTTCAGCTCAAACGAACTACATCGTTTACAAAGCTCACACGTTTCTCATCTTAACTGACAAGCATCGGATATTAGAGGTCCAGTGCTTTGTATCAGTTTCAGAAGCAGAGTTGGACTAGATATGGTCCATATGTGTGGGAAACACCGTTCTTTTGTTCTCAGCACACTCAGGTTTCCTGCTGTCTTAGAGACTCTAGAAAGCAAGAGTGTGCTTCTTGCTCTAAAGCAGAGTGTGATCAATGGATGAGAACTCTGCTCTGTGTTTCACTTAAGAAATGGAGTTAAATCCCAGGCTCTGAGTCTTCCTACAAGGAAGACCTCGATTCAAGTAAGGACAGTTACTTTACAGCTCAAACGAACTACATCGTTCACGAAGCTCACACGATTCTAATCTTAAATGACAAGCATCGGATATTAGAGGTCCAGTGCTTTGTATCAGTTTCAGAAGCAGAGTTGGACTAGATATGGTCCATATGTGTAGGAAACACCGTTCTTTTGTTCTCAGCACACTCAGGTTTCCTTCTGTCTTAGAGACTCTGGAAAGCAATAGCGTGCTTCTTGCTCTAAAGCAGAGTGTGATCAATGGATGAGAACTCTGCTGTGTGTTTCACTTCAGAAATGGAGTTAAATCCCAGGCTCTGAGTCTTCCTACAAGCAAGACTTCGTTTCATTAAGGGCAGTAACTTTACAGCTCAAACGAACTACATCTTACACGAAGCTCACACATTCCTCATCTTAACTGACAAGTATCGGATGTTAGAGGACCAGTGCTTTGTATCAGTTTCAGAAGCAGAGATGTACTAGATATGGTCCGTTTGTGTAGGAAACACTGTTCTTTGGTTCTCAGCACACTCAGTTTTCCTGCTGTCTTAGAGAATGTAGAAAGCAAGAGTGTGCTTCTTGCTCTAAAGCAGAGTGTGATCAATGGATGAGAACTCTTCTCTGTGTTTCACTTCAGAAATGGAGTTAAATCCCAGGTTCTGAGTCTTCCTACAAGGAAGACTTCGATTCCAGTAAGGGCAGTTACTTTATAGCTCAAACGAACTACATCGTTCACGAAGCTCACAGGGTTCTCAATTTAACTGACAAGCATTGGATGTTAGTGGTCCTGTGCTTTGTATCAATTTCAGAGGGAGAGTTGGACTAGATATGGTCCGTGTGTGTAGGAAACACCGTTGTTCTTTTCTCAGCACACTCATGATACCTTCTGTCTTAGAGACTCTAGAAAGCAAGAGCGTGCTTATTGCTCTAAAGCAGAGTGTGATGTATATATGAGTTCTGCTGTGTGTTTCACTTCAGAAATGGATTTAAATCCCAGGTTCTGAGTCTTCCTACAAGCAAGACTTCAGTTCAGGTAAGGGCAGTTACTTTACAGCTCAAACGAATTACATTGTTCACGAAGCTCACACGTTTCTCATCTTAACTGACAAGCATTGGATGTTAGAGGACCTGTGGTTTGTTTCAGTTTAAGGAGAGAGATGAACTAGATATGGTTTCTATGTGTAGGAAACACCGTTCTTTTGTTAGGAGCACACTCAAGTTTCCTGCATTATTAGAGAATCTAGAAAGCAAGAGAGTGCTTCTTGCCCTAAAGCAGAGTGTGATCCATGGATGAGAACTGTGTTGTGTGTTTCTCTTCAGAAATGGAGTTAAACCCCACGTCCTGTGTCTTCCTACATGCAAGACTTCATTTCAGGTAAGGACGGTCACTTTTCAGCTCAAACGAACTACATCGTTCACAAAGCTCACACGTTTCTCATCTTAACTGACAAGCATCGGATGTTAGAGGACCAGTGCTTTGTATCAGTTTCAGAAGCAGAGTTGTACTAAATATGGTCCGTATGTGTGGGAAACACCGTTCTTTTGTTCTCAGCACACTCAGGTTTCCTGCTGTCTTAGAGACTCTAGAAAGCAAGAGTGTGCTTCTTGCTCTAAAGCAGAGTGTGATCAATGGATGAGAACTCTGCTCTGTGTTTCACTTAAGAAATGGAGTTAAATCCCAAGCTCTGAGTCTTCCTACAAGGAAGACTTCGATTCAAGTAAGGACAGTTACTTTACAGCTCAAACGAACTACATCGTTCACGAAGCTCACATGATTCAAATTTAACTGACAAGCATCGGATATTAGAGGTCCAGTGCTTTGTATCAGTTTCAGAAGCAGAGTTGGACTAGATATGGTCCATATGTGTAGGAAACACCGTTCTTTTGTTCTCAGCACACTCAGGTTTCCTGCTGTCTTAGAGACTCTAGAAAGCAATAGCGTGCTTCTTGCTCTAAAGCAGAGTGTGATCAATGGATGAGAACTCTGCTGTGTGTTTCACTTAAGAAATGGAGTTAAATCCCAGGCTCTGAGTCTTCCTACAAGCAAGACTTCGTTTCATTAAGGGCAGTAACTTTACAGCTCAAACGAACTAGATCTTACACGAAGCTCACACATTCCTCATCTTAACTGACAAGCATCGGATGTTAGAGGACCAGTGCTTTGTATCAGTTTCAGAAGCAAAGATGTACTAGATATGGTCCGTATGTGTAGGAAACACTGTTCTTTGGTTCTCAGCACACTCAGGTTTCCTGCTTTATTAGAGAATCTAGAAAGCAAGAGAGTGCTTCTTGCTCTAAAGCAGAGTGTGATCCATGGATGAGAACTGTGTTGTGTGTTTTTCTTCAGAAATGGAGATAAACCCCACGTCCTGTGTCTTCCTACATGCAAGACTTCATTTCAGGTAAGGACAGTCACTTTTCAGCTCAAACGAACTACATCGTTCACAAAGCTCACCCGTTTCTCATCTTAACTGACAAGCATCGGATGTTAGAGGACCAGTGCTTTGTATCAGTTTCAGAAGCAGAGTTGTACTAGATATGGTCCGTATGTGTAGGAAACACCGTTCTTTTGTTCTCAGCACACTCAGGTTTCCTGCTGTCTTAGAGACTCTAGAAAGCAAGAGTGTGCTTCTTTCTCTAAAGCAGAGTGTGATCAATGGATGAGAACTCTGCTGTGTGTTTCACTTAAGAAATGGAGTTAAATCCCAGGCTCTGATTCTTCCTACAAGGAAGACTTCGATTCAAGTCAGGGCAGTCACTTTACAGCTCAAACGAACTACATCGTTCACGAAGCTCACACGATTCTAATCTTAACTGACAAGCATCGGATATTAGAGGTCCAGTGCTTTTTATCAGTTTCAGAAGCAGAGTTGGAGTAGATATGGTCCATATTGTAGGAAACACCGTTCTTTTGTTCTGAGCACACTCAGGTTTCCTGATGTCCTAGAGACTCTGGAAAGCAAGAGCGTGCTTCTTTCTCTAAAGCAGAGTGTGATCAATGGATGAGAATTCTGCTGTGTTTTTCACTTCACAAATGGAGTTAAATCCCAGGCTCTGAGTCTTCCTACAAGCAAGACTTCGTTTCATTAAGGGCAGTAACTTTACAGGTCAAACGAACTACATCTTACACGAAGCTCAGACGTTTCTCATCTGAACTGACAAGCATCAGATGTTACAGGACCAGTGCTTTGTATCAGTTTCAGAAGCAGAGATGTACTAGATATGGTCCGTATGTGTAGGAAACACTGTTCATTGGTTCTCAGCACACTCAGGTTTCCTGCTGTCTTAGAGACTGTAGAGAGCAAGAGCGTGCTTCTTGCTCTAAAGCAGAGTGTGATCAATGCATGAGAACTCTGCTCTGTGTTTCACTTAAGAAATGGAGTTAAATCCCAGGCTCTGAGTCTTCCTACAATGAAGACTTCTATTCAAGTAAGGGCAGTTACTTTAAGGCTCAAACGAACTACATCATTCACGAAGCACACACATTTCTCATCTTAACTGACAAGCATCAGATGTTAGAGGACCAGTGCTTTGTATCAGTTTCAGAAGCAGAGTTCGACTGGATATGGTCCATATTTGTAGGAAATACCATTCTTTTGTTCTGAGCACACTCAGGTTTCCTGCTCTCTTAGAGACTCTGGAAAGCAACAGCGTGCTTCTTGCTCTAAAGCAGAGTGTGATCAATGGATGAGAACTCTACTGTGTATTTCACTTCAGAAATGGAGTTAAATCCCAGGCTCTGAGTCTTCCTACAATCAAGATTTCGATTCAAGTAAGGGCAGTTTCTTTACAGCTCTAACGAACTACATCGTTCACGAAGCTCACACGTTTCTCATCTTAACAGACAAGCATTGGATGTTAGAGGACCTGTGCTTTGTATCAATTTCAGAGGCAGAGTTGGACTAGATATGGTCCGTATGTGTAAGAAACACCGTTGTTTTGTTCTCAGCACACTGTGTTTCCTGCTGTCTTAGAGACTCTAGAAAGCAAGACAGTGCTTCTTGCTCTAAGGAGAGTGTGATCAATGGATGAGAACTCTGCTGTGTGTTTCACTTAAGAAATGGAGTTAAATCCCAGGCTCTGAGTCTTCCTACATGGAAGACTTCGATTCAAGTAAGGGCAGTTACTTACAGCTCAAACGAACTCCATCGTTCACGAAGCTCACAGGTTTCTCAATTTAACTGACAAGCATCGGATGTTAGAGGACCTGTGCTTTGTATCAATTTCAGAGGGAGAGTTGGACTAGATATGGTCCGTATGTGTAGGAAACACCGTTGTTCTTTTCTCAGCACACTCATGATTCCTGCTGTCTTAGAGACTCTAGAAAGCAAGAGCGTGCTTATTGCTCTAAAGCAGAGTGTGATGTATATATGAGTTCTGCTGTGTGTTTCACTTCAGAAATGGAGTTAAAGCCCAGGTTCTGAGTCTTCCTACAAGCAAGAGTTCAGTTCAGGTAAGGGCAGTTACTTTACAGCTCAAACGATTTACATTGTTCATGAACCTCACACGTTTCTCATCTTAACTGACAAGCATTGGATGTTAGAGGACCTGTGGTTTGTTTCAGTTTAAGGAGCAGAGATGAACTAGATATGGTTTCTATGTGTAGGAAACACCGTTCTTTTGTTATGAGCACAATAAAGTTTCATGCTTTATTAGAGAATCTAAAAAGCAAGAGAGTGCTTCTTGCCCTAAAGCAGAGTGTGATCCATGGACGAGAACTGTGTTGTGTGTTTCTCTTCAGAGTTGTAGTTAAACCCCACGTCCTGTGTCTTCCTACATGCAAGACTTCATTTCAGGTAAGGACAGTCACTTTTCAGCTCAAACGAACTACATCGTTCACAAAGCTCACACGTTTCTCATCTTAACTGACAAGCATCGGATGTTAGAGGACCAGTGCTTTGTATCAGTTTCAGAAGCAGAGTTGTACTAGATATGGTCCGTATGTGTGGGAAACACCGTTCTTTTGTTCTCAGCACACTCAGGTTTCCTGCTGTCTTAGAGACTCTAGAAAGCAAGAGTGTGCTTCTTGCTCTAAAGCAGAGTGTGATCAATGGATGAGAACTCTGCTCTGTGTTTCACTTAAGAAATGGAGTTAAATCCCAGGCTCTGAGTCTTCCTAAAAGGAAGACTTCGATTCAAGTAAGGGCAGTTACTTTACAGCTCAAACGAACTACATCGTTCACGAAGCTCACACGTTTCTCATCTTAAATGACAAGCATTGGATGTTAGAGGACCTGTGCTTTGTATCAATTTCAGAGGCAGATTTGGACTAGATATGGTCTGTATGTGTACGAAACACCGTTGTTTTGTTCTCAGCACACTGTGTTTCCTGCTGTCTTAGAGACTCTAGAAAGCAAGACAGTGCTTCTTTCTCTAAGGAGAGTGTGATCAATGGATGAGAACTCTGCTGTGGGTTTCACTTAAGAAATGGAGTTAAATCGCAAGCTCTGACTCTTCCTACATTGAAGACTTCGATTCAAGTAAGGGCAGTTACTTACAGCTCAAACAAACTCCATCGTTCACGAAGCTCACACGTTTCTCATCTTAATGACAAGCATCGGATGTTAGAGGACAAGTGCTTTGTATCAGTTTCAGAAGCAGTGTTGGACTAGATATGGTCCATATATGTAGGAAACACCGTTCATTTGTTCTGAGCACACTCAGGTTTCCTGCTGTCTTAGAGAATCTGGAAAGCAAGAGCGTGCTTCTTGCTCTAAAGCAGAGTGTGATCAATGGATGAGAACTCTGCTGTGTGTTTCACTTCAGAAATGGAGTTAAATCCCAGGCTCTGAGTCTTCCTACAAGCAAGACTTCGTTTCATTAAGGGCAGTAACTTTACAGCTCAAACGAACTACATCTTACACGAAGCTCACACATTCCTCATCTTAACTGACAAGTATCGGATGTTAGAGGACCAGTGCTTTGTATCAGTTTCAGAAGCAGAGATGTACTAGATATGGTCCGTTTGTGTAGGAAACACTGTTCTTTGGTTCTCAGCACACTCAGTTTTCCTGCTGTCTTAGAGACTGTAGAAAGCAAGAGTGTGCTTCTTGCTCTAAAGCAGAGTGTGATCAATGGATGAGAACTCTTCTCTGTGTTTCACTTCAGAAATGGAGTTAAATCCCAGGTTCTGAGTCTTCCTACAAGGAAGACTTCGATTCAACTAAGGGCAGTTACTTTATAGCTCAAACGAACTACATCGTTCACGAAGCTCACAGGGTTCTCAATTTAACTGACAAGCATTGGATGTTAGTGGTCCTGTGCTTTGTATCAATTTCAGAGGGAGAGTTGGACTAGATATGGTCCGTGTGTGTAGGAAACACCGTTGTTCTTTTCTCAGCACACTCATGATACCTTCTGTCTTAGAGACTCTAGAAAGCAAGAGCGTGCTTATTGCTCTAAAGCAGAGTGTGATGTATATATGAGTTCTGCTGTGTGTTTCACTTCAGAAATGGATTTAAATCCCAGGTTCTGAGTCTTCCTACAAGCAAGACTTCAGTTCAGGTAAGGGCAGTTACTTTACAGCTCAAACGAATTACATTGTTCACGAAGCTCACACGTTTCTCATCTTAACTGACAAGCATTGGATGTTAGAGGACCTGTGGTTTGTTTCAGTTTAAGGAGAGAGATGAACTAGATATGGTTTCTATGTGTAGGAAACACCGTTCTTTTGTTATGAGCACACTCAAGTTTCCTGCATTATTATAGAATCTAGAAAGCAAGAGAGTGCTTCTTGCCCTAAAGCAGAGTGTGATCCATGGATGAGAACTGTGTTGTGTGTTTCTCTTCAGAAATGGAGTTAAACCCCACGTCCTGTGTCTTCCTACATGCAAGACTTCATTTCAGGTAAGGACGGTCACTTTTCAGCTCAAAAGAACTACATCGTTCACAAAGCTCACACGTTTCTCATCTTAACTGACAAGCATCGGATGTTAGAGGACCAGTGCTTTGTATCAGTTTCAGAAGCAGAGTTGTACTAAATATGGTCCGTATGTGTGGGAAACTCCGTTCTTTTGTTCTCAGCACACTCAGGTTTCCTGCTGTCTTAGAGACTCTAGAAAGCAAGAGTGTGCTTCTTGCTCTAAAGCAGAGTGTGATCAATGGATGAGAACTCTGCTCTGTGTTTCACTTAAGAAATGGAGTTAAATCCCAAGCTCTGAGTCTTCCTACAAGGAAGACTTCGATTCAAGTAAGGACAGTTACTTTACAGCTCAAACGAACTACATCGTTCACGAAGCTCACATGATTCAAATTTAACTGACAAGCATCGGATATTAGAGGTCCAGTGCTTTGTATCAGTTTCAGAAGCAGAGTTGGACTAGATATGGTCCATATGTGTAGGAAACACCGTTCTTTTGTTCTCAGCACACTCAGGTTTCCTGCTGTCTTAGAGACTCTAGAAAGCAATAGCGTGCTTCTTGCTCTAAAGCAGAGTGTGATCAATGGATGAGAACTCTGCTGTGTGTTTCACTTCAGAAATGGAGTTAAATCCCAGGCTCTGAGTCTTCCTACAAGCAAGACTTCGTTTCATTAAGGGCAGTAACTTTACAGCTCAAACGAACTAGATCTTACACGAAGCTCACACATTCCTCATCTTAACTGACAAGCATCGGATGTTAGAGGACCAGTGCTTTGTATCAGTTTCAGAAGCAAAGATGTACTAGATATGGTCCGTATGTGTAGGAAACACTGTTCTTTGGTTCTCAGCACACTCAGGTTTCCTGCTTTATTAGAGAATCTAGAAAGCAAGAGAGTGCTTCTTGCTCTAAAGCAGAGTGTGATCCATGGATGAGAACTGTGTTGTGTGTTTTTCTTCAGAAATGGAGATAAACCCCACGTCCTGTGTCTTCCTACATGCAAGACTTCATTTCAGGTAAGGACAGTCACTTTTCAGCTCAAACGAACTACATCGTTCACAAAGCTCACCCGTTTCTCATCTTAACTGACAAGCATCGGATGTTAGAGGACCAGTGCTTTGTATCAGTTTCAGAAGCAGAGTTGTACTAGATATGGTCCGTATGTGTAGGAAACACCGTTCTTTTGTTCTCAGCACACTCAGGTTTCCTGCTGTCTTAGAGACTCTAGAAAGCAAGAGTGTGCTTCTTTCTCTAAAGCAGAGTGTGATCAATGGATGAGAACTCTGCTGTGTGTTTCACTTAAGAAATGGAGTTAAATCCCAGGCTCTGATTCTTCCTACAAGGAAGACTTCGATTCAAGTCAGGGCAGTCACTTTACAGCTCAAACGAACTACATCGTTCACGAAGCTCACACGATTCTAATCTTAACTGACAAGCATCGGATATTAGAGGTCCAGTGCTTTTTATCAGTTTCAGAAGCAGAGTTGGACTAGATATGGTCCATATTGTAGGAAACACCGTTCTTTTGTTCTGAGCACACTCAGGTTTCCTGATGTCCTAGAGACTCTGGAAAGCAAGAGCGTGCTTCTTTCTCTAAAGCAGAGTGTGATCAATGGATGAGAATTCTGCTGTGTTTTTCACTTCACAAATGGAGTTAAATCCCAGGCTCTGAGTCTTCCTACAAGCAAGACTTCGTTTCATTAAGGGCAGTAACTTTACAGGTCAAACGAACTACATCTTACACGAAGCTCAGACGTTTCTCATCTGAACTGACAAGCATCGGATGTTACAGGACCAGTGCTTTGTATCAGTTTCAGAAGCAGAGATGTACTAGATATGGTCCGTATGTGTAGGAAACACTGTTCATTGGTTCTCAGCACACTCAGGTTTCCTGCTGTCTTAGAGACTGTAGAGAGCAAGAGCGTGCTTCTTGCTCTAAAGCAGAGTGTGATCAATGGATGAGAACTCTGCTCTGTGTTTCCCTTAAGAAATGGAGTTAAATCCCAGGCTCTGAGTCTTCCTACAATGAAGACTTCTATTCAAGTAAGGGCAGTTACTTTAAGGCTCAAACGAACTACATCATTCACGAAGCACACACATTTCTCATCTTAACTGACAAGCATCAGATGTTAGAGGACCAGTGCTTTGTATCAGTTTCAGAAGCAGAGTTCGACTAGATATGGTCCATATTTGTAGGAAATACCGTTCTTTTGTTCTGAGCACACTCAGGTTTCCTGCTCTCTTAGAGACTCTGGAAAGCAAGAGCGTGCTTCTTGCTCTAAAGCAGAGTGTGATCAATGGATGAGAACTCTACTGTGTATTTCACTTCAGAAATGGAGTTAAATCCCAGGCTCTGAGTCTTCCTACAATCAAGATTTCGATTCAAGTAAGGGCAGTTTCTTTACAGCTCTAACGAACTACATCGTTCACGAAGCTCACACGTTTCTCATCTTAACAGACAAGCATTGGATGTTAGAGGACCTGTGCTTTGTATCAATTTCAGAGGCAGAGTTGGACTAGATATGGTCCGTATGTGTAAGAAACACCGTTGTTTTGTTCTCAGCACACTGTGTTTCCTGCTGTCTTAGAGACTCTAGAAAGCAAGACAGTGCTTCTTGCTCTAAGGAGAGTGTGATCAATGGATGAGAACTCTGCTGTGTGTTTCACTTAAGAAATGTAGTTAAATCCCAGGCTCTGAGTCTTCCTACATGGAAGACTTCGATTCAAGTAAGGGCAGTTACTTACAGCTCAAACGAACTCCATCGTTCACGAAGCTCACAGGTTTCTCAATTTAACTGACAAGCATCGGATGTTAGAGGACCTGTGCTTTGTATCAATTTCAGAGGGAGAGTTGGACTAGATATGGTCCGTATGTGTAGGAAACACCGTTGTTCTTTTCTCAGCACACTCATGATTCCTGCTGTCTTAGAGACTCTAGAAAGCAAGAGCGTGCTTATTGCTCTAAAGCAGAGTGTGATGTATATATGAGTTCTGCTGTGTGTTTCACTTCAGAAATGGAGTTAAAGCCCAGGTTCTGAGTCTTCCTACAAGCAAGACTTCAGTTCAGGTAAGGGCAGTTACTTTACAGTACAAACGATTTACATTGTTCATGAACCTCACACGTTTCTCATCTTAACTGACCAGCATTGGATGTTAGAGGACCTGTGGTTTGTTTCAGGTTAAGGAGCAGAGATGAACTAGATATGGTTTCTATGTGTAGGAAACACCGTTCTTTTGTTATGAGCACAATAAAGTTTCATGCTTTATTAGGGAATCTAAAAAGCAAGAGAGTGCTTCTTGCCCTAAAGCAGAGTGTGATCCATGGACGAGAACTGTGTTGTGTGTTTCTCTTCAGAGTTGGAGTTAAACCCCACGTCCTGTGTCTTCCTACATGCAAGACTTCATTTCAGGTAAGGACAGTCACTTTTCAGCTCAAAGGAACTACATCGTTCACAAAGCTCACACGTTTCTCATCTTAAATGACAAGCATCGGATGTTAGAGGACCAGTGCTTTGTATCAGTTTCAGAAGCAGAGTTGTACTAGATATGGTCCGTATGTGTGGGAAACACCGTTCTTTTGTTCTCAGCACAGTCAGGTTTCCTGCTGTCTTAGAGACTCTAGAAAGCAAGAGTGTGCTTCTTGCTCTAAAGCAGAGTGTGATCAATGGATGAGAACTCTGCTCTGTGTTTCACTTAAGAAATGGAGTTAAATCCCAGGCTCTGAGTCTTACTAAAAGGAAGACTTCGATTCAAGTAAGGGCAGTTACTTTTCAGCTCAAACGAACTCCATCGTTCACGAAGCTCACACGTTTCTCATCTTATTGACAAGCATCGGATGTTAGAGGACAAGTGCTTTGTATCAGTTTCAGAAGCAGTGTTGGACTAGATATGGTCCATATATGTAGGAAACACCGTTCGTTTGTTCTGAGCACACTCAGGTTTCCTGCTGTCTTAGAGAATCTGGAAAGCAAGAGCGTGCTTCTTGCTCTAAAGCAGAGTGTGATCAATGGATGAGAACTCTGCTGTGTGTTTCACTTCAGAAATGGAGTTAAATCCCAGGCTCTGAGTCTTCCTACAAGCAAGACTTCGTTTCATTAAGGGCAGTAACTTTACAGCTCAAACGAACTACATCTTACACGAAGCTCACACATTCCTCATCTTAACTGACAAGTATCGGATGTTAGAGGACCAGTGCTATGTATCAGTTTCAGAAGCAGAGATGTACTAGATATGGTCCGTTTGTGTAGGAAACACTGTTCTTTGGTTCTCAGCACACTCAGTTTTCCTGCTGTATTAGAGACTGTAGAAAGCAAGAGTGTGCTTCTTGCTCTAAAGCAGAGTGTGATCAATGGATGAGAACTCTTCTCTGTGTTTTACTTCAGAAATGGAGTTAAATCCCAGGTTCTGAGTCTTCCTACAAGGAAGACTTCGATTCAACTAAGGGCAGTTACTTTATAGCTCAAACGAACTACATCGTTCACCAAGCTCACAGGGTTCTCAATTTAACTGACAAGCATTGGATGTTAGTGGTCCTGTGCTTTGTATCAATTTCAGAGGGAGAGTTGGACTAGATATGGTCCGTGTGTGTAGGAAACACCGTTGTTCTTTTCTCAGCACACTCATGATACCTTCTGTCTTAGAGACTCTAGAAAGCAAGAGCGTGCTTATTGCTCTAAAGCAGAGTGTGATGTATATATGAGTTCTGCTGTGTGTTTCACTTCAGAAATGGATTTAAATCCCAGGTTCTGAGTCTTCCTACAAGCAAGACTTCAGTTCAGCTAAGGGCAGTTACTTTACAGCTCAAACGAATTACATTGTTCACGAAGCTCACACGTTTCTCATCTTAACTGACAAGCATTGGATGTTAGAGGACCTGTGGTTTGTTTCAGTTTAAGGAGAGAGATGAAGGAGATATGGTTTCTATGTGTAGGAAACACCGTTCTTTTGTTATGAGCACACTCAAGTTTCCTGCATTATTAGAGAATCTAGAAAGCAAGAGAGTGCTTCTTGCCCTAAAGCAGAGTGTGATCCATGGATGAGAACTGTGTTGTGTGTTTCTCTTCAGAAATGGAGTTAAACCCCACGTCCTGTGTCTTCCTACATGCAAGACTTCATTTCAGGTAAGGACGGTCACTTTTCAGCTCAAACGAACTACATCGTTCACAAAGCTCACACGTTTCTCATCTTAACTGACAAGCATCGGATGTTAGAGGACCAGTGCTTTGTATCAGTTTCAGAAGCAGAGTTGTACTAAATATGGTCCGTATGTGTGGGAAACACCGTTCTTTTGTTCTCAGCACACTCAGGTTTCCTGCTGTCTTAGAGACTCTAGAAAGCAAGAGTGTGCTTCTTGCTCTAAAGCAGAGTGTGATCAATGGATGAGAACTCTGCTCTGTGTTTCACTTAAGAAATGGAGTTAAATCCCAAGCTCTGAGTCTTCCTACAAGGAAGACTTCGATTCAAGTAAGGACAGTTACTTTACAGCTCAAACGAACTACATCGTTCACGAAGCTCACATGATTCAAATTTAACTGACAAGCATCGGATATTAGAGGTCCAGTGCTTTGTATCAGTTTCAGAAGCAGAGTTGGACTAGATATGGTCCATATGTGTAGGAAACACCGTTCTTTTGTTCTCAGCACACTCAGGTTTCCTGCTGTCTTAGAGACTCTAGAAAGCAATAGCGTGCTTCTTGCTCTAAAGCAGAGTGTGATCAATGGATGAGAACTCTGCTGTGTGTTTCACTTCAGAAATGGAGTTAAATCCCAGGCTCTGAGTCTTCCTACAAGCAAGACTTCGTTTCATTAAGGGCAGTAACTTTACAGCTCAAACGAACTAGATCTTACACGAAGCTCACACATTCCTCATCTTAACTGACAAGCATCGGATGTTAGAGGACCAGTGCTTTGTATCAGTTTCAGAAGCAAAGATGTACTAGATATGGTCCGTATGTGTAGGAAACACTGTTCTTTGGTTCTCAGCACACTCAGGTTTCCTGCTTTATTAGAGAATCTAGAAAGCAAGAGAGTGCTTCTTGCTCTAAAGCAGAGTGTGATCCATGGATGAGAACTGTGTTGTGTGTTTTTCTTCAGAAATGGAGTTAAACCCCACGTCCTGTGTCTTCCTACATGCAAGACTTCATTTCAGGTAAGGACAGTCACTTTTCAGCTCAAACGAACTACATCGTTCACAAAGCTCACCCGTTTCTCATCTTAACTGACAAGCATCGGATGTTAGAGGACCAGTGCTTTGTATCAGTTTCAGAAGCAGAGTTGTACTAGATATGGTCCGTATGTGTAGGAAACACTGTTCTTTTGTTCTCAGCACACTCAGGTTTCCTGCTGTCTTAGAGACTCTAGAAAGCAAGAGTGTGCTTCTTTCTCTAAAGCAGAGTGTGATCAATGGATGAGAACTCTGCTGTGTGTTTCACTTAAGAAATGGAGTTAAATCCCAGGCTCTGATTCTTCCTACAAGGAAGACTTCGATTCAAGTCAGGGCAGTCACTTTACAGCTCAAACGAACTACATCGTTCACGAAGCTCACACGATTCTAATCTTAACTGACAAGCATCGGATATTAGAGGTCCAGTGCTTTTTATCAGTTTCAGAAGCAGAGTTGGACTAGATATGGTCCATATTGTAGGAAACACCGTTCTTTTGTTCTGAGCACACTCAGGTTTCCTGATGTCCTAGAGACTCTGGAAAGCAAGAGCGTGCTTCTTTCTCTAAAGCAGAGTGTGATCAATGGATGAGAATTCTGCTGTGTTTTTCACTTCACAAATGGAGTTAAATCCCAGGCTCTGAGTCTTCCTACAAGCAAGACTTCGTTTCATTAAGGGCAGTAACTTTACAGGTCAAACGAACTACATCTTACACGAAGCTCAGACGTTTCTCATCTGAACTGACAAGCATCGGATGTTACAGGACCAGTGCTTTGTATCAGTTTCAGAAGCAGAGATGTACTAGATATGGTCCGTATGTGTAGGAAACACTGTTCATTGGTTCTCAGCACACTCAGGTTTCCTGCTGTCTTAGAGACTGTAGAGAGCAAGAGCGTGCTTCTTGCTCTAAAGCAGAGTGTGATCAATGGATGAGAACTCTGCTCTGTGTTTCACTTCAGAAATGGAGTTAAATCCCAGGCTCTGAGTCTTCCTACAATGAAGACTTCTATTCAAGTAAGGGCAGTTACTTTAAGGCTCAAACGAACTACATCATTCACGAAGCACACACATTTCTCATCTTAACTGACAAGCATCAGATGTTAGAGGACCAGTGCTTTGTATCAGTTTCAGAAGCAGAGTTCGACTAGATATGGTCCATATTTGTAGGAAATACCGTTCTTTTGTTCTGAGCACACTCAGGTTTCCTGCTCTCTTAGAGACTCTGGAAAGCAACAGCGTGCTTCTTGCTCTAAAGCAGAGTGTGATCAATGGATGAGAACTCTACTGTGTATTTCACTTCAGAAATGGAGTTAAATCCCAGGCTCTGTGTCTTCCTACAATCAAGATTTCGATTCAAGTAAGGGCAGTTTCTTTACAGCTCTAACGAACTACATCGTTCACGAAGCTCACACGTTTCTCATCTTAACTGACAAGCATTGGATGTTAGAGGACCTGTGCTTTGTATCAATTTCAGAGGCAGAGTTGGACTAGATGTGGTCCGTATGTGTAAGAAACACCGTTGTTTTGTTCTCAGCACACTGTGTTTCCTGCTGTCTTAGAGACTCTAGAAAGCAAGACAGTGCTTCTTGCTCTAAGGAGAGTGTGATCAATGGATGAGAACTCTGCTGTGTGTTTCACTTAAGAAATGGAGTTAAATCCCAGGCTCTGAGTCTTCCTACATGGAAGACTTCGATTCAAGTAAGGGCAGTTACTTACAGCTCAAACGAACTCCATCGTTCACGAAGCTCACAGGTTTCTCAATTTAACTGACAAGCATCGGATGTTAGAGGACCTGTGCTTTGTATCAATTTCAGAGGGAGAGTTGGACTAGATATGGTCCGTATGTGTAGGAAACACCGTTGTTCTTTTCTCAGCACACTCATGATTCCTGCTGTCTTAGAGACTCTAGAAAGCAAGAGCGTGCTTATTGCTCTAAAGCAGAGTGTGATGTATATATGAGTTCTGCTGTGTGTTTCACTTCAGAAATGGAGTTAAAGCCCAGGTTCTGAGTCTTCCTACAAGCAAGAGTTCAGTTCAGGTAAGGGCAGTTACTTTACAGCTCAAACGATTTACATTGTTCATGAACCTCACACGTTTCTCATCTTAACTGACAAGCATTGGATGTTAGAGGACCTGTGGTTTGTTTCAGTTTAAGGAGCAGAGATGAACTAGATATGGTTTCTATGTGTAGGAAACACCGTTCTTTTGTTATGAGCACAATAAAGTTTCATGCTTTATTAGAGAATCTAAAAAGCAAGAGAGTGCTTCTTGCCCTAAAGCAGAGTGTGATCCATGGACGAGAACTGTGTTGTGTGTTTCTCTTCAGAGTTGTAGTTAAACCCCACGTCCTGTGTCTTCCTACATGCAAGACTTCATTTCAGGTAAGGACAGTCACTTTTCAGCTCAAACGAACTACATCGTTCACAAAGCTCACACGTTTCTCATCTTAACTGACAAGCATCGGATGTTAGAGGACCAGTGCTTTGTATCAGTTTCAGAAGCAGAGTTGTACTAGATATGGTCCGTATGTGTGGGAAACACCGTTCTTTTGTTCTCAGCACACTCAGGTTTCCTGCTGTCTTAGAGACTCTAGAAAGCAAGAGTGTGCTTCTTGCTCTAAAGCAGAGTGTGATCAATGGATGAGAACTCTGCTCTGTGTTTCACTTAAGAAATGGAGTTAAATCCCAGGCTCTGAGTCTTCCTAAAAGGAAGACTTCGATTCAAGTAAGGGCAGTTACTTTACAGCTCAAACGAACTACATCGTTCACGAAGCTCACACGTTTCTCATCTTAAATGACAAGCATTGGATGTTAGAGGACCTGTGCTTTGTATCAATTTCAGAGGCAGATTTGGACTAGATATGGTCTGTATGTGTACGAAACACCGTTGTTTTGTTCTCAGCACACTGTGTTTCCTGCTGTCTTAGAGACTCTAGAAAGCAAGACAGTGCTTCTTTCTCTAAGGAGAGTGTGATCAATGGATGAGAACTCTGCTGTGGGTTTCACTTAAGAAATGGAGTTAAATCGCAAGCTCTGACTCTTCCTACATTGAAGACTTCGATTCAAGTAAGGGCAGTTACTTACAGCTCAAACAAACTCCATCGTTCACGAAGCTCACACGTTTCTCATCTTAATGACAAGCATCGGATGTTAGAGGACAAGTGCTTTGTATCAGTTTCAGAAGCAGTGTTGGACTAGATATGGTCCATATATGTAGGAAACACCGTTCATTTGTTCTGAGCACACTCAGGTTTCCTGCTGTCTTAGAGAATCTGGAAAGCAAGAGCGTGCTTCTTGCTCTAAAGCAGAGTGTGATCAATGGATGAGAACTCTGCTGTGTGTTTCACTTCAGAAATGGAGTTAAATCCCAGGCTCTGAGTCTTCCTACAAGCAAGACTTCGTTTCATTAAGGGCAGTAACTTTACAGCTCAAACGAACTACATCTTACACGAAGCTCACACATTCCTCATCTTAACTGACAAGTATCGGATGTTAGAGGACCAGTGCTTTGTATCAGTTTCAGAAGCAGAGATGTACTAGATATGGTCCGTTTGTGTAGGAAACACTGTTCTTTGGTTCTCAGCACACTCAGTTTTCCTGCTGTCTTAGAGACTGTAGAAAGCAAGAGTGTGCTTCTTGCTCTAAAGCAGAGTGTGATCAATGGATGAGAACTCTTCTCTGTGTTTCACTTCAGAAATGGAGTTAAATCCCAGGTTCTGAGTCTTCCTACAAGGAAGACTTCGATTCAACTAAGGGCAGTTACTTTATAGCTCAAACGAACTACATCGTTCACGAAGCTCACAGGGTTCTCAATTTAACTGACAAGCATTGGATGTTAGTGGTCCTGTGCTTTGTATCAATTTCAGAGGGAGAGTTGGACTAGATATGGTCCGTGTGTGTAGGAAACACCGTTGTTCTTTTCTCAGCACACTCATGATACCTTCTGTCTTAGAGACTCTAGAAAGCAAGAGCGTGCTTATTGCTCTAAAGCAGAGTGTGATGTATATATGAGTTCTGCTGTGTGTTTCACTTCAGAAATGGATTTAAATCCCAGGTTCTGAGTCTTCCTACAAGCAAGACTTCAGTTCAGGTAAGGGCAGTTACTTTACAGCTCAAACGAATTACATTGTTCACGAAGCTCACACGTTTCTCATCTTAACTGACAAGCATTGGATGTTAGAGGACCTGTGGTTTGTTTCAGTTTAAGGAGAGAGATGAACTAGATATGGTTTCTATGTGTAGGAAACACCGTTCTTTTGTTATGAGCACACTCAAGTTTCCTGCATTATTATAGAATCTAGAAAGCAAGAGAGTGCTTCTTGCCCTAAAGCAGAGTGTGATCCATGGATGAGAACTGTGTTGTGTGTTTCTCTTCAGAAATGGAGTTAAACCCCACGTCCTGTGTCTTCCTACATGCAAGACTTCATTTCAGGTAAGGACGGTCACTTTTCAGCTCAAAAGAACTACATCGTTCACAAAGCTCACACGTTTCTCATCTTAACTGACAAGCATCGGATGTTAGAGGACCAGTGCTTTGTATCAGTTTCAGAAGCAGAGTTGTACTAAATATGGTCCGTATGTGTGGGAAACTCCGTTCTTTTGTTCTCAGCACACTCAGGTTTCCTGCTGTCTTAGAGACTCTAGAAAGCAAGAGTGTGCTTCTTGCTCTAAAGCAGAGTGTGATCAATGGATGAGAACTCTGCTCTGTGTTTCACTTAAGAAATGGAGTTAAATCCCAAGCTCTGAGTCTTCCTACAAGGAAGACTTCGATTCAAGTAAGGACAGTTACTTTACAGCTCAAACGAACTACATCGTTCACGAAGCTCACATGATTCAAATTTAACTGACAAGCATCGGATATTAGAGGTCCAGTGCTTTGTATCAGTTTCAGAAGCAGAGTTGGACTAGATATGGTCCATATGTGTAGGAAACACCGTTCTTTTGTTCTCAGCACACTCAGGTTTCCTGCTGTCTTAGAGACTCTAGAAAGCAATAGCGTGCTTCTTGCTCTAAAGCAGAGTGTGATCAATGGATGAGAACTCTGCTGTGTGTTTCACTTCAGAAATGGAGTTAAATCCCAGGCTCTGAGTCTTCCTACAAGCAAGACTTCGTTTCATTAAGGGCAGTAACTTTACAGCTCAAACGAACTAGATCTTACACGAAGCTCACACATTCCTCATCTTAACTGACAAGCATCGGATGTTAGAGGACCAGTGCTTTGTATCAGTTTCAGAAGCAAAGATGTACTAGATATGGTCCGTATGTGTAGGAAACACTGTTCTTTGGTTCTCAGCACACTCAGGTTTCCTGCTTTATTAGAGAATCTAGAAAGCAAGAGAGTGCTTCTTGCTCTAAAGCAGAGTGTGATCCATGGATGAGAACTGTGTTGTGTGTTTTTCTTCAGAAATGGAGATAAACCCCACGTCCTGTGTCTTCCTACATGCAAGACTTCATTTCAGGTAAGGACAGTCACTTTTCAGCTCAAACGAACTACATCGTTCACAAAGCTCACCCGTTTCTCATCTTAACTGACAAGCATCGGATGTTAGAGGACCAGTGCTTTGTATCAGTTTCAGAAGCAGAGTTGTACTAGATATGGTCCGTATGTGTAGGAAACACCGTTCTTTTGTTCTCAGCACACTCAGGTTTCCTGCTGTCTTAGAGACTCTAGAAAGCAAGAGTGTGCTTCTTTCTCTAAAGCAGAGTGTGATCAATGGATGAGAACTCTGCTGTGTGTTTCACTTAAGAAATGGAGTTAAATCCCAGGCTCTGATTCTTCCTACAAGGAAGACTTCGATTCAAGTCAGGGCAGTCACTTTACAGCTCAAACGAACTACATCGTTCACGAAGCTCACACGATTCTAATCTTAACTGACAAGCATCGGATATTAGAGGTCCAGTGCTTTTTATCAGTTTCAGAAGCAGAGTTGGACTAGATATGGTCCATATTGTAGGAAACACCGTTCTTTTGTTCTGAGCACACTCAGGTTTCCTGATGTCCTAGAGACTCTGGAAAGCAAGAGCGTGCTTCTTTCTCTAAAGCAGAGTGTGATCAATGGATGAGAATTCTGCTGTGTTTTTCACTTCACAAATGGAGTTAAATCCCAGGCTCTGAGTCTTCCTACAAGCAAGACTTCGTTTCATTAAGGGCAGTAACTTTACAGGTCAAACGAACTACATCTTACACGAAGCTCAGACGTTTCTCATCTGAACTGACAAGCATCGGATGTTACAGGACCAGTGCTTTGTATCAGTTTCAGAAGCAGAGATGTACTAGATATGGTCCGTATGTGTAGGAAACACTGTTCATTGGTTCTCAGCACACTCAGGTTTCCTGCTGTCTTAGAGACTGTAGAGAGCAAGAGCGTGCTTCTTGCTCTAAAGCAGAGTGTGATCAATGGATGAGAACTCTGCTCTGTGTTTCCCTTAAGAAATGGAGTTAAATCCCAGGCTCTGAGTCTTCCTACAATGAAGACTTCTATTCAAGTAAGGGCAGTTACTTTAAGGCTCAAACGAACTACATCATTCACGAAGCACACACATTTCTCATCTTAACTGACAAGCATCAGATGTTAGAGGACCAGTGCTTTGTATCAGTTTCAGAAGCAGAGTTCGACTAGATATGGTCCATATTTGTAGGAAATACCGTTCTTTTGTTCTGAGCACACTCAGGTTTCCTGCTCTCTTAGAGACTCTGGAAAGCAAGAGCGTGCTTCTTGCTCTAAAGCAGAGTGTGATCAATGGATGAGAACTCTACTGTGTATTTCACTTCAGAAATGGAGTTAAATCCCAGGCTCTGAGTCTTCCTACAATCAAGATTTCGATTCAAGTAAGGGCAGTTTCTTTACAGCTCTAACGAACTACATCGTTCACGAAGCTCACACGTTTCTCATCTTAACAGACAAGCATTGGATGTTAGAGGACCTGTGCTTTGTATCAATTTCAGAGGCAGAGTTGGACTAGATATGGTCCGTATGTGTAAGAAACACCGTTGTTTTGTTCTCAGCACACTGTGTTTCCTGCTGTCTTAGAGACTCTAGAAAGCAAGACAGTGCTTCTTGCTCTAAGGAGAGTGTGATCAATGGATGAGAACTCTGCTGTGTGTTTCACTTAAGAAATGTAGTTAAATCCCAGGCTCTGAGTCTTCCTACATGGAAGACTTCGATTCAAGTAAGGGCAGTTACTTACAGCTCAAACGAACTCCATCGTTCACGAAGCTCACAGGTTTCTCAATTTAACTGACAAGCATCGGATGTTAGAGGACCTGTGCTTTGTATCAATTTCAGAGGGAGAGTTGGACTAGATATGGTCCGTATGTGTAGGAAACACCGTTGTTCTTTTCTCAGCACACTCATGATTCCTGCTGTCTTAGAGACTCTAGAAAGCAAGAGCGTGCTTATTGCTCTAAAGCAGAGTGTGATGTATATATGAGTTCTGCTGTGTGTTTCACTTCAGAAATGGAGTTAAAGCCCAGGTTCTGAGTCTTCCTACAAGCAAGACTTCAGTTCAGGTAAGGGCAGTTACTTTACAGTACAAACGATTTACATTGTTCATGAACCTCACACGTTTCTCATCTTAACTGACCAGCATTGGATGTTAGAGGACCTGTGGTTTGTTTCAGGTTAAGGAGCAGAGATGAACTAGATATGGTTTCTATGTGTAGGAAACACCGTTCTTTTGTTATGAGCACAATAAAGTTTCATGCTTTATTAGGGAATCTAAAAAGCAAGAGAGTGCTTCTTGCCCTAAAGCAGAGTGTGATCCATGGACGAGAACTGTGTTGTGTGTTTCTCTTCAGAGTTGGAGTTAAACCCCACGTCCTGTGTCTTCCTACATGCAAGACTTCATTTCAGGTAAGGACAGTCACTTTTCAGCTCAAAGGAACTACATCGTTCACAAAGCTCACACGTTTCTCATCTTAAATGACAAGCATCGGATGTTAGAGGACCAGTGCTTTGTATCAGTTTCAGAAGCAGAGTTGTACTAGATATGGTCCGTATGTGTGGGAAACACCGTTCTTTTGTTCTCAGCACAGTCAGGTTTCCTGCTGTCTTAGAGACTCTAGAAAGCAAGAGTGTGCTTCTTGCTCTAAAGCAGAGTGTGATCAATGGATGAGAACTCTGCTCTGTGTTTCACTTAAGAAATGGAGTTAAATCCCAGGCTCTGAGTCTTACTAAAAGGAAGACTTCGATTCAAGTAAGGGCAGTTACT